>OZ007576.1:53510695-54110695 GCA_963931925.1 Onchidella celtica
GAAAACCATGGAATCTGTATTGTTTTTGTTTTTTTTATCAAACTTTGATCTACAGCCTTTATCTGTTCCCTATGGATGGTTCTATTGTTTGCTGCAAACTTGTTTTCTTTAACTTATGCCAGAACAAAACCTACAGAAACGCGTGGATACCACTAGCTAGAGGCATACTTTTGCTTCCTTGTCAGATGTAAATTAAATCAATATAATTTTGTTTTCGTGTTTCTCGAATAAGTTCGATATTTGAAAGATAGAACTTTTTCCATTGCCTTTTACTGTATCTTTCCCGAAGTTCGAAAGTCCAGTAGCCCGGCTGAATCGGTTGCTGCACAAAATTAGATGTTTTATGTATAATTCAATTTTTTTTTTCATTCCTTATCAAAGTCCCCAGAAACACAACTCAGCTATAGGCCTACTCCAATATGCTAAGAAAATTTCACGACGCTACTCGAGACATTTGCTTCTCTATACATTGCAAAAAAAAAAACAACCTTTTATTATTATCATAATTAGTAGTAGTAATAGTAGTTGGCTCCCTGCCTGGGGGAAGTCACAGATGTGATTTTTGAAATTGAGTTTTGATAACCAAGAAATAAATTGAGGCGCAGAACAAAATTTCCTGTCATACTTTTTAATTCTGTTCGAAGAAAATTTGTCTTTTTTTTTTCTGGCTCAAAATGTCGGAACATTTTTTTTTTCTGTTCAACTCAGTTGTGGCTCAAAATCAACGAAAGTATTAAAACTTTAGCGATCTTCAAGACCTTTTAAAAGATGCCCACTACACCTTTACGTCTTTTTGATGTGCATTAAGGTATTTTGTAGAACTTAAGGCTCATCTGTTAAACGCCTGGGATGATTACATTGGAGGTCTTTGCAAGTCTAGTTGACATGATATGAGGTATCGACCTTCTGACGTCATGGAACTAAGGAACTCTGAAGATGTGACGTTACGTGACGGGGCGAGCAATATTTGAGGCCAGTAGAAAAAATGTGTTGAAGTTGTGGTAACCACTACATATATTTGGAAAGAATCTTTGATGTGCTCTATTCAATATGATAATTTTCCCCACCTTATCGTCAAGCAGAATCGCGCGTTGCATGGTTGCACTCAGTATAATAGTTTGTTTGATCCCAATATTAAAGTTGCTGGGCTTTGGCCAGTGGACCGACATTGTAGAATCTGTACAAATTCGCTACCTTAGCTCCTGTTTGTTCTGTCTCCATTTATTCGAAAAACTGAAGATTTTTTAGTGTGTGGAAAATGTACATGTATAGCAAATGCACACTTTGACATCTGTTTAAAAGCCATTGTGGCACTTATCAAAAGGTTTCACAGTTCCTGTATTAGGCCTAACGCCTTATCATAAAACTAAAGCTGCAAACGTTTAACGTCCAATTTCTCAGTTGTGTAAAAAGTGGAGTTGGAAAAAACAAGAAATAAAGTCGCGAATTGTGGAATCTCGTAGTGAACTGCCGAAGTGACCCTGGTAGTCTTGCCTGAGAAAACCTGGCGATAATGGTCGTATCGGTCTGAATCGAAGGTGTTTGTCGGTGCGCGCGGATCCGAAATAATACAATCTCTAGTGGATTTTTACGACATTGTGGCCACTAAAGTTTATGTGAAACGGACCGCTCGCTGCATGCCTGAGTAAGGGAAGGTGACTTTCTATTGAAAGAAAATATCAGTTCCTGATCCGGGTGATGATAAGAAATCCGTTCTTATCTAGGGACGTATTTTGTACCTGGTTTTGTGACCGTCGCAGTCTTCAATATCTCAGATTCTGTAATATCAGATTAAACTGTTCCTGTGAAGCTCAGTAAATATACCCTGGTTACTTACTACTGATCGATCAGGCATTGGTACAGTCCGTGGGAGAGAGGAGAGGTGGAGGAGTGAATAAGACATTGAAGGAACATTTAAAATTCATGAAATTGGAACAGCTTAGATTTTGCATGTAGAAGGGTTTGTATGATAATGAGTGAACGTCGGCCGGGTGAGAAGGTGGAGGACAAACAAGAATCCTCTAGTATACTTCTCTGGGCTGAAAACAACACAACAAGTTTGCCAGTTTGTAAACCCAAGTGGCACATTTCAAAAGACCATTGAACACAAAATTTCGCACAATTCAAATTTAGATCATTCCGGAATAGAATTACTATGGAACTAAACTTAAATAAAAATAAAATCACAGTTAGGATTTGCTCATTTTGCGGAAAGTTGAATATTATTGTCAGATTCACAACAATCTCACGAGAAAATAAAAACTGTCGACTTTTTTAAACAGAGAGTATATATTGTCACAAATCCCAGACTGGGAGATGTAATAGTTTATGACAGGACAACAATCACGAACAAACAAGTTTACACTTAACAGAACAACCCATCAGACTCACACATTTATTAAACATAATTATACAGATAATAGCGCAATTACATACATTATATTATTGAAATTAACTGCCGTACAACGGCCCTATTCTCACACACACTCTCCCTCGGATCCACAACCCGGTAGTTACTCCTAAAGGCACTTCGGCCTCAGCCTCTCCCCTCAGGGTCTTAATAGCACATTAATAATTCACTGGCACCGCAGTCTCTCAATATCACCTTCCTATTGTCATACACCTTAGCACTCCCCTAGCACCTCAGCAGGGCAATAACACATTATCATTTCAATAGTACATTATTAGTTCACTAGCCCCTCAACATGGCAATAGTACATTATCACATTCACGCTCATATCTACGTCCCTGTGCGTGGCCTGACTGCCACGACTTTATGTGCGCCTACTGTCCTGCACCGACAGCCTCACTTCTGGCCTATGTGTGGCCTCCGGCCCTATGCTGGCCTATCACCGCAGGCGGCGCTCTTTGGCCCGACCTCGGCACCTACAAGAATAACATTACATTGGTATAATGCCATACCATTTCTATTCACTCCACCTCTCCTTACAACCCATGAAGCGTACACACAATAGTTCACATTTCACTCACCACACATCTTACGGTAACACACCTCCATCGGAGTACACACTACTCACTCGCGCTACAAATCCATGAACTCACTTCCATCTATCGCTCATGGCGCACATTGCTATATCCAATATCAAGGACTTCCACATTCCTCACATATACTTATTTACATCATGGTAATAGACGAATATAATATAATACATCAATCATAATTATCAATCAACGTTCTACCTACCAGTCATCACTGGAAAAACTCTCTCACTGGTCTCTCGACTGCTCCCCTTATGTCCGCCCGCTGGGCTCTTACTAGCGTCCGTTCCGTAGGACCTTCTAACTTGCAGTGATAGTAATACAGCGCTTTCGCCTCATTCAGACCCCCACCACTCATAACATGCACGCTTTCCTTACCTGTCTTCGTGCGTTAATTTTACTCTCTTCCTTTCACGTCTTTCCCTACCTGTCTGCCGTGAGCCCTTCTTACTCTACACCCGCTCTGTAGCAATCCCCTTAATTGCACTCACTCCACTCGTGACATATATATTATTTTCAGTCTATAGTGGGAAGTGTTGGGGTTAGAGTTACTACTAATAAAAATACTAATATGATAATAATAATAGTATTGATAACAACGACAAAAATAATGACAATAACAGCGATAATAATCATCGACGTCATCTCCATCGTCGTACATGGAGTGGTTATTTTCACCCCACGTTTTACATGTACTGACAATGGTCGTGACTTTTTCAAGGCTTTACCAAAACACAAAATTATCAGTGCTCTAAGATGCGCATTGAATTGTGTTAAAATATTGTGGCATTATTGTTTTTTTTTCTTTCCTGTCATCTTTGCCACTCTTACAGCAAGTTCATATCCTTACTGTACTGTCTCCACCGTCCCTGGAACTCTTTCTTGGATCAATTATTCTCCTCTGTACACAATCATCCATCAAGACTCGCTGTCTTTTGTACCTAGTTTTTAATCACATGACCTGGGGAGACTATCTTTGTACAAAATTAAAGCAGCTCTTGTAAAAGAATTTTTCAATAATCCACGAATGGAGATTTCTTGCCGGCCTCTCCAGATCTCCAGCCTTATTTTAACCTAAAATAGATTTGATCATACGTGGCAAAAGCCTCCTGAACAAACAAGCCTCAGCACCGATACAATCCAGCAACAAAATCCACGAATATTATTTTAAAGTGCTGTCAGTCGTGTACCTTTCAACATGAGCTCCCACTTGCCTGCAGTTGAATGATTTATTAATCCCTTTCCATCAAAGTCTAGGCTGCCATATCAGGTACTTATTCTTTGCCAGCGAGCGTCCTTTGTCATTATAATAGTATAACCTATTTTTAATACATTCCGTCCTATGACAATGTTAGACACGGTATCTATATGCTGGAAAGATTAGTGGTAAACATGTATTCTATAACTTTGTCTGTTCTTATATCGAACTTTAGGAAAATGATATGGAAAAGCCAAGGCAAGTTAGGCCGTAAACTTTCTTGTTTGACTCATGCACATGAACAAGTTGATTGTTGAAGACATGAATGCATGGCGTCCATTTCCAACTTGCATTTACTTTATATGGAGATTCCAAGAAATATAAAATGAGAAGACAAATACGCACAAATGAACATTATTATAAAGAAAGAAACAAATAAAGGACGACCAGACAGATGGTCAGATGACTAACTGACGGACTGATAAAATGGATCGATGATGGATGGATGGATGGATGGATCGTTGATTGGCTGGCTGGGTGGCTGGCTGGCTGGATGGATGGATGGATGGATCGTTGATTGGCTGGCTGGCTGGCTGGATGGATGGATGGATGGATGGATCGTTGACTGGCTGGCTGGCTGGCTGGATGGATGGATGGATGGATGGATCGTTGATTGGCTGGCTGGCTGAATGGATGGATGGAGGGGTGGGTGGGTGGGTGGATGTATGGATTGATGGGTGAGTGGTTGAATGTATGGGCGGCTGGATGGAATGACGGATGGATGAATAGACGAATGGATGAATGGGTAAGCTGATTTTATTCTTAAAACGTCATAAATAATTATTAAACAGGATAATTGCTCGTAGGTTTTGGTAGTTCATGACAAACAGTTAAACTGCGAAGGAGTTACACTAGGGAGTGCACTAGACTTTTTACAGAGACCCCCAGGTTTGATTCGGTTTCCAGCCCAGCAAGATTCGGTCAGTGCAGAGCCAGAGAAAAACACACCTGGCTCAAATCCCTGTGAAACTCTCGTTAGATAGGCACTTTCAAACAAACGCGTCTTTTGGGACCATTCCGACCACAACAGGTTAAACTCTAGTAACAACACGAGGCACTCAGTAAGCATGGCGTAAAGCTCGGAAACGCGCGGTGTTAATCGTGTTTGCCACAAGAAACAACTGAGGGCTGGAATCCATTTCCCCGAGTCCGTGAACGGATGCAACTTACTGACTTCCAGATAAAATCCTCGTGGAAGTACCACATGAAAACATCTGGAAAGTAGACTGCACTCTACAATAGTAAAAACCAAGATTTTGGGGAAAACCCAGCTAGTTGAATGTAGGTCGGCCATCAAATTGTCAAATAGTGAGTGGAGAAGGTGATGCAAACAACTGACCATGAGTCAAGCTCAGACGACTCATATCAACTGACTAGTACGAAATGCAATGTTTGTCTCACGTAAGAGCATTAAGGTCACAGAATTTTGGAATTCATGGTAACATTGGTGAAGCCTTTTGTTGCGGGGGATTTAGTGAATAAGCCATTGCCACAAAAGAAAGATGTCCCAAATTCAAGGGAGATTAGCGTACCGAATTCCATTTCGAGGGTAGGAGAGTGAATGACGATGAGGGATGTTTGCCCCTTTGATCAGTTTCGGGAATAAATAAAAGACATGGATTTCAAGTCTTTCCAGGCGTTTCCTTCGTCTTACTTCCAGTTGTACGGTAATCTGAACACTAGAAATCCTTTGATCCTCACTTCAATCTTTCCGATCTCAACACAGCTCTGCAACAGGGGCCATATGCACTATTTCATTCATTTGCATAAAATATCGAGCATTGGCATAAAGAGTGGTAACTTGTGTTAAGCATGAACATTCTATATTATTTAGTTACTTGCTGTAGGTCTCTTGCAAATATTTTAGCCAGGGTTACAGTTTCACTGCAAGATTTGGAAATCTTGTGGCTTAGCAGTTCAAGAGATTGGTTAATATCACTTTGACTTTCTTTCTTACGTTGAGTACAGCCGGTGCTGTATCGTGGATATTGCACCGTAAGCCGGTTTCACAGGTCAGGAGCGTCGCTGTTCACCCACCGCTCTCGGCCAATAATCGCTTTATCTTGAGCACATGAAATCTTACACAAACAATCACAAATTGGTCACACGAGTGTTATGTTCACTTCTGAATTATTTTTCACTGCGAGGCAAAGTGTTCAGGTAATCCAGCGTATCCTTACTATCTTGCAGGCTCTGGTATTATCAAGGTATCATTGATACAGTTGAACAAATTTTGATTTACTACCATAAAATTCGGTGGGGCATGGGAGGGGGGGGGGCTGGTTGAATGATTGTTGGCTCTGAGCCTGTCACAATGTGTTTTGTTGTGGTTATTATTCTAGTTTTACTTTCATACTAAAACGAAGTCTAAAGTACATCAATTTTCGCCATTTCAAAGTTGTAAAGTTACAATCGTTTGGTGCTATAAAACTTGACCAGGGAAACAATTCAGAAAAATGTAAGCACTGTTACAGTAGACCTGATCTCGTGGCTGGAGAGAATTACGCCCTTGAGAAGTTCACCTGGTCTCGAAACTCCTTATCAAAGCACCGGCAGAACAGCGAAGTGGCATGACACCATACACTTCTGGACAGATTTCTTTCCAGGCTTGATGGATTTCACCAGGATACGTTTGTCCTTAAGTCTCAAGAACATTTTCACGTCTTGACAAACTTATCTTTTCTGTCACTATTGTTGTAGTGCTATCTGGAAGGCTTTATGCCGAACAGTCAAAAGAAAGAATACATAAGTGGTTCTATTTCCTCGATAAAAATTGGTCCCTTTTTGTTTGCTAGGGTCTTTTTTAATTGGTCCCACGTTTACGATTACGATTTGATCCACACACGCGGGTGTCTCTACAGTGACATGTCCCAGTTGGATGTGGAAATACGACCGTGCATAGGTTGGAACGTATCCCAGTCTTCACGAGAGTCTACATCAGTGTCAATTTCATGTATTTTTAATAGGAAATTATCAAAGTGTTCTTTTTCGACCGCCATTTAGTATGACACCGTCAATGTCTCATTGTAGAGAACCACCCCAGAAAGGTCATATCGCACTGTTAAGTTGGTCTCGAGCCCAGGTTCATCTTTTAACGTCGCCCGATCAACAACACAGTCCCCACCCTCAATCACGCCACAGTTATAGCAAGATGATTTATGGAAAGGCAACAGGGAAATGGGGAGTGTACAGGAGATAGATTACAATTTCAAGAGAACAAAAAAATACAGATAAAAGTAGCTGGATATCACAGAATCAAACAGCTTAATTACCTTCTAAATTCTATTCAAATCCATCAATTGTCACTGACTGAAGCACATAATAAATGGACGCTAGTAGGCCCAGAAGGGGTGGAGGAGGGAGGGCGGGGGGGGGGGGCAAGTGTAACAGGGTGACAGATTGGCAAGGTATAAATAGCGTGGGAAGATAGTTGACGGCGGGGAGACAGAGTTATTGTAGGCCAGAGGGGGAAAGTAAGGGATACAACGGAAAGCGCTTTGACACCCGAAAAGGGTAGTGTTTACTTCACCGCCGTACTTGACGATCAGATCACCTGGGAATTGCTTGGGGGGTAGAGATGCTTCAATAGTATTTGACGTGGAGTCGACGGGGGTGGCCATTAGGATAACTAATGTACACTCGGTGAGCGTCTTGGGACGCTACCCGACTGGGTATAAATCCCCGAACGCTCCTTCCAACTTCAGACCGCTGAGAGCACTCACCAGCTTCGTGCCGAAGAGGAGACCACAATTGCAACTGTAACTTTGTACTAGTCTTGTGAGTGGGGAAGGTCAGGGAACCCGCAAACATCCTTTGTCAGAGCGTGGTATCTTTGGTATCTTGTCGGCATTTGAGCTGTTGCTGAGTGGTAAGTCAATTGTACGATGTATGTGTATTTTACTTAATGTTCATAATTGTAGAACCTAAATCTAGTGGGTTTACTTTGGTATAATTACTGCCTCTGAGAGAGTCACGGAAACGCCGTTACATATGTGTTGCGAAACCTTATAGGATGGGGTCTGTTAGAGAGGGCGTTATTCTTCGTGGGGAACGTGTAAATATCATTAAAACTGTATTGATCGTTTACTCTATTGCCTATATGGGAGCCTATGGAGTATGGGAGCTGCAGCCTGACTTAAAACAGTGTCAGCGGTTAAAAGTATTAATGATGAATATCCGTCATGGAGTAAGTATGGAAGTCATGCCTTCCAGCAGTAGATTAGGAAGTTGCGATTGTTTTTCTACAGAGGAGGAAGAGCAACACCTTCTTGGCTTCTCAACTTCTTGTCCTTTGATTTACGACATCGTGGCGTCTTGGCTTCCCGACCTATTGGTACCTGCCGATACCTGTTGATCTAACTGCGCAGTCAAGCCAGAGTAGAGAGGAAGAACCAGTGCCCAGATAGCGCCATACACCCCTAAAGGAGAGGTTTCCTTATGCTGAATGTACCCATGTGTTTTATAAAATGTGCTAGAAATTGAATATTACGAAGCCCTTTTAATTATCATGTACTGATTTGCATTGATTTCATTCCATCGAAATTCACGTGAAATTGTATGTCCTATGTTCCTATTATTATTGAATGAATTAATAATTATTGTATAGATAAGCAATACAGATATCGTTTGTTATAACTTATAGAAGAGAGATAGTGTGTTTGTGCCGTGCCTATCACGGCTGGTGTCAGAAGAAAGTTAGTGAGAGGAAGAGTGAGAGAAAGTGGAAACATCACAGCAAGTTGGGATTGACCTACGCTTTTGAGGGGGCCAACTCTCCCTGGTAGAGGCAAACGTTCGGGGTTAGGGGGGGGGGGGGTGTTGCTTTGGGTGAAGATTAGTAATGTGTAAAGACTGACAAGGAGCACCAAACAATAACATATCAGAGAAGATTCATAGAAGATTAAATGAAAAGTATTTAATGAGCAGTTTGAAATGGGCTCCACGTTTTTTTTTTTAAAATCCCGTCTGGGCTTGTTACCATCTTTGTAGGGTTCCGGGGTCAACGTCAAGGGCGTGCACGCTCCTTCAGGGGACACTGACAGAAGTTAATTCTGCAGGTCAAGCTAAGTAGTGGACAAGAGGGAGGGATTAAGTCCCTGGAGCTACCTTAAAGCTTTGTTTGTCAAAGTAACATTCACTGGAGATCACCAGATTGATCCACACATGATAAAAGTGTTTGAACTAAACTTTACAAACTGGTGCAGTGGACTTTGAGAGATTCGGTGCCTAGCTATGGAAATCTGAGTTTTCATTTTTCACTTTCCATAATTCTGTAGAATTCATCCCCTCAACATAACAAGGTTCTTTTGAGAAATCGAGGATTGAAGTTTCATGTGATCGTAGTTTTTAGAGCAAAGGATTTTTTTTTTTTTTTTAGTAATACGTGCAAATTACACAGCGAATCTACTTGAGACTTTGACACACAATGGAGATGGCCTGTAGAAGTAGTGTGTAGTGTGTAACTCAGTTCAGCCAAAAAGTGGAGATAGAACCTCGTCTTTCTAATGGGACGTATTGTTACATTTCTGCCAGTTATTGTGTGTACTAGAGGATCCGAGTAAGATAAATCTTGCATTTTTTTTGTTTTGTATCAGGCCCATTTATCTAGATCTAGGTCACAGAAATAACGGGACGTGGATTCGATGCCAAAAAACAAAATTATATAACTTTTTGACGAACAATAATTCCTCCTACGTTACACGGGTATAAAATGGCAAAGTTGATGTTCGGACAGCAACGATTAAAGAGAAGAGAAGAAGGAAATTTCCGACCATGCTTTTCGATTCTGCTCGACGAAAGTGCGTCTCTTCTTTCGCCGCTAAAAATAATCGTATCTAAATCACAAGGACTGAATTTTGTCCAGTATAGATATGTGTGTAACAAATCCCAGATTGGGAGATGTACTGATTATGACAGGACAACAATCACGAACAGACAAGTATAACACTTAACAGAACAACCAAACAGGCTCACACATTTATTATACATAAAGATAAAGATATACGTGCAATTACATAGGTTACATTATTCAATTCAAATACCATCCAATGGTCATTATTCCCATCATTCATTCTTTCTCCGGGTCCACAGCCCGATAGTTACTTTCTAAATATGCTCCGGCCTCAGCCTCACATCAAGGTATGTACTACTTGCGGCCTATCTTACTGGCTCCTGCTCAACCTAACCTCAATATATATCTCAATATCACCTCAATATCTCAATATCACATTAATATCTCAATATCACATTAATATCTCAATTCATACGTCCCTGCCTGTGGCCAGACTGCCACGACTAAGGTGCCCTCGCTGTCCTGCGCAACAGCTTCACTCAAGCTGGCCTGTGGGTAGCCTTCTGCCCAACCCAAGCATTTCCCTTATGCTGGCCTATCCCCTGCACTAGTCTCTCCACCACGGGTGCCTCACTGCCCGACCCCGACACCTATAAGAATAACATTACATCTCTATAACACCATACAATTACTATCCACTTCACCACTCATTACGAACCATCAAGCGTACACACAACAGTCCACATTAATTTCACTCACCACACATCTGCACTTCTCTACGGTAACACACCTCCACCGTATTACACAGTACTCAGACTCGCTACGAATCCATGATCCTAACTTACATCTATCGCTCATTGCGCACATCTCTATACACAGTAATCAATGACTTTCACATTCCTCACATATAACTTATTTACATCATGGTCATAGGAGAATATAGTACATCAATCATCATACTTATCAATCATAGTTCAACCTACCAGTCATCACTGGAATATACAACAACTCCCGACTGCTCTCTTCACGTCTATCCCCTTGGACTTTTCGGCTTGCAGTGATCTGACTACTCAGATCTTGCCTCGTCTAAGCCTCAACTCACTCACAACACGCACGCTTCAAGTCCCCTTCCCCTCACTTATTGACCCTCGCTCACTCGCCCGTGACAATGTGGCCACGTAATTCATTGTCAAATTTTGAGTCGTACCCGAAATTTCATAATAATTGGTCACATAGACACAAAGTGTTAGGAGCTTAAATGTTCATCCTCTGGCTTCGTTATAGTAAAAAACTAGGCTAGGTGTTTTTCGGCAGCAACAATAGTAAATATTTTTGAATTTCTTTTGTGTATGCGTGTGTGTGTGTGTGTGTAAGAGTTTGTTAAAGCGCCCAGAGCTTGTCATCGACGGGGTTGGGCGCTATATAAATGCAATATATTATTATTATTATTATAGTAAAGATACGCGTGTCTGTCAGATGACAAACAGTAAAGTAAAGTACAACATTATCCCCGTGGCTTCATAATACTTTGAGCGCAGGAACTGAGACTAGAGTATGGGGGATGCCGATGCATGAGTTATTACCAAAGATAGTGAAGAGTGTTTCGCGTATCGCTTAATTTTGCTTAGGACAAAGTTCTCTCAGTTTCTAACTGAACACAAATTCAGTAGCATGACCAGAGAGAGAGGTTTCCCTATTGGTCGATATGCGCTGCGAGACACGGGAGGCTCTGCGAAACCACTGTTAGCATGGAGCGGAAAGTAGGTCGCTGCGGTAAACAATATCCGTTTGTGCAGTTCCACGAGGTGTAGGAGCTCACAAACGGTTGTAAATAGTTTCAATCCATCCAAAAACACGAATAAACCACAGTAAACAGATACGCACGCTACCTTTGGTGAAGAAGGTCTCTTTCAATTCTTCAATTTCTTGTTTACCTCAGCGGTCTAGTTTCGCGATTTGGCGGAAGTGACATCTCTCTATACATCTATACTCTCTGGCATGAGGTCGGTAATGACCGAAGACGCTTGTCTGCAGCGAGAGTTCTATTGCAAACCGCGGGGCCATTAGGCAAACGTCTGCCTTAAAAAAGTGAGCCTTAAGACGTTCTTTCCTTTAACAAAAATGTTTACTCTATCTAGGTGTCTAATTCAAACCAAAGACATAATCAGTGGCAGTTCAAGACGGCAGTGTTTGTATAAGTGGGCCCGATAAAGAAAGAATTGGTGTTATCAGTTGATTGATTGATCTACCTAGAGACGGGGAATGTATAACAAAAAACTATCCTGATAATAAAATGGGGGTCAGTGGTTTGAAATGGATTGGAGATCTGTGATGACAAACTCGTTGTCTGGCTCAAGATTTCTGTTAAGTATTTACTGTCCTTAACATTCTCAGGGAAATTGTCGAGAATAAAGAGCTGACTGGAGCTAAATGCCTAAGGACATGCTGAAAAATCCAATGTCACCCCTATCTCTCATTCTTTCTCTCTTTCTCTCTCTCGCTCTCTCTCTCTCTCTCTCTCTATCTATCTATCTATCTGTCTATCTATATAGGCCTATCTGTCTAGATGTATCTATCTGTCTATCTGTCTGTCTGATTGTCTGTCTGTCTGTCTGTCTATCTACCTACCACGTATACCCCTTTAAACACAGGTCTCATGTTCACATTCTTACCGACACAAACCAGCACAACAAAAGAACAGACACAAACATTATAAACATATCCTTTACACTGACAGAGAACAAGATCGATAATTTTCCACTGTGGGCCTTTCTTCATACTTAACAGGGGAAGTTGGCTGAATTTAATACATGACTTGTGTGTGTTATGTTCCACAACTGCCTAAGTCATTTTTTTTTTTTTTTGGTGTTGGTAGAAAATGAATGATAACTTTACTTCGAAGATAAAGTGGTAGCTGTTGTTAGGGGAGCGTAATATTTCACGTGCAAAGCTATTGCTGAACAGTGAAGGGAACGCAGTATTTTCTAATTTTGACCTTGTAATTATACTACGCTCCCCTGGCAGCAGTCTAAAATGGGGATAAAAACGTATAAGTCAACGAAACAAAACAATGTATCTTATTGTCTGATCAAGGTGAGCATTTCATCTCGAAACACCAAAAAATGACTTAAGCTATTGTGAAATGACCGTGACGATATGTCATGTTCCACCTGAATAATACATGGAGGAAAAAAAAATACCCAGATAAGTGACAGGATCAAATAAGTGTCAAATCCCCCAGCAGTGTTTGATACCGTGAAATCGGTGGACAATCAATCTCTTTCACCTGCTTACACAATCGACAAGGCAGAAACGTTTATTGACCTCGCTTGATTGAGTTTGATCAAAGCCAAAAAAGATATTGGTGACTTGAACATCATAACGACACTCGTATCATGCCCGGCTTTCTCAGGGAATTATTATTGGATTTTAAGGCTGGTCGATACATGACATAAAATCGTTATAGTGGTAGAGCATTTTTTTTTTAACGTAATCGGTACAAAACATATTTAAGTGTTTTAAGTTCATAATTTTTTTTTTTTTTGGCGGAATGTCCTTTACCCAAGAGCTTGACCATTTTTCGGTATCAAAAATATTATTTTTTTTCCTTTCTATCTTCTCTCCGTTTAATGCGACTGTCTCTGTGTACAACTTGTCACAGCTATATTCCCAGAATCCAAATACGAACACGCTTTCTTCTAACCAGCAGAATTTAATGACGATGCCATACAAGCAGACATACAAAAAAAAATAATAAACTGCCCTCAAACCATCGTAATTTAATTCGGCAGTTGAGAGTCGAAAACGGCATGCCGAAGAACGCGCTGCCCGGACAAAATTGATTTAAAAAAACAAACAAATCTGAGATGACAACGTAATTTCGAGATTCGACGATGCATTAATAATACACTTGAAAGTCATACTATTAATTAATATTAATGTTCCATTTCTGAGCGAAGTTTCATAGTTTTTTGCTTGTTTCTCTCTCTCTCTCTCTCTCTCTCTCTCTCTCTCTCTCTCTCTCTCTCTCTCTCTCTCTCTCTCTCTCTCTCTCTCTCTCTCTCTGTCTCTCTCTCTCTCTCTCTTTTTTTAAACGATTGCCATCTAGAACAAATAATCTGTCGGTTTTAAAGACCAGAGGGTGTTCCAAGAAACGCAATTTTAAGAAAACTGAGATTGAAGATTTTAGCAAATGTTTAAAACTCATTAAATTTATTGCATGATGGACATACACAATTTGCTTGTAACCGTGGACCGGAAATAAAACCTTCAAGACAGGTAGGGAAATAACCGCTTTTGACATAGAAATTTCCAAAAATACTGGCCAGCCTACATGACTTTAAAACAGAGTCACATTTTCTACTTTTTCCTATTAGGATTTGATTATTTTGAAGATTTGAAAGTGCAGATTAAAGAGCCCCAGTCATGTTGTCAACTATCACTGAACAGGCGCTAGCTACTCACTAAATCTGGTCATCTTTATTGACTCATGTTAACAATGTCAAACCAGCGTCTAAATAATTTTGGCAAGCAAAAAAAGTAGAAGACGTATCTAGCAAAGCCTGGCGTAAGAATTAAATCAGAAATAATAGAATAAAGTGCAAAGGAAAAGGCGATCGAATGCTTGAGTTGTCTTCCCTTTTCCTTTTTGTTGTATCATTTCTGTATTATTTCTTACCCCAGACTTTGCCGACTTTGCTACGAACAAGTTTTACTTTTTTCTTTATGCCATATTTTGACTTTACTTCAATCCTTGCTGTGACACCACAGATTTTCTGTGAGTTTTCACAATATTTTGTCAACGTCAAACCAGGGAAAGCTACTGATCAGACTGACCAAGAAAATCTGTAACAGCCATGGTCCAAGATAATGTATTTGACTACCAGCACAAACACTGTGGACCTTACGCAGGTCAGGGATCACTTACCGTTTTTGCGATTTAAAATCCCTGCAAGATCCTCTATTTCCACATTTTGTAATATCTCTGGACAGAAATTTGCACTGCAATGTTTCTTCCTTCACACAGGCCGAAAGTTTTGGAATGCCCCGGGCGAGTAAGTAGCGTACAGATCCAATGCGAATTTAAAGTTTTTGGCATTGTTCGCTTCTAATCCGCTGTGTTGAGAGGGGAGCTTGACTGGGAGTTGGTCTGTGATCTGTGATCTACAGTCACCTGGGTGCTACTGCCGACAGCTGAAACACATTGCAAAGATTGTTAAGGACTGCTTCACAGTGAAATACTTTTCCTTACACGCCTCGGCGGGCAACCAATCGATTTTGACCTGCTCGTTAGTTGGATGATGACGTCATGAATTGAGTTTCAATGAGTTCTAACCAGTTGGCTTGTGCACGAGATCTCATTGAAACTTACTGTCGTGACCTCACTTTCCAACTAGCCGGCCGATTATTTTCAGCTGCGAGCACCTAGCGAGGCTAACAGTTCTTTACGGTATGTCAATGTAGCTGAGTCCTGGCTCTTTCAAGAGCAAGCCGTGATTTACAGCTTTCTGGTAAAGTATTGTGTTACCATAGTGGTAGAATCCTTCAGACTCGGAAGACTGTGGAGTTACGCTCTGGGTGTTTTTTCTGGTACAGCGTCTGGTGTGGCTGGCCAGTCCGATGTGGGAATGACAGTCTCTGTGGCAGAGGGCACAGATGAAGTCTGAGGCTGATCTGACTGCCTGGGATGTAGCTTTTCTTCCTATCCTCTTTGCCTCGTGCTGCTGAGCAAGTGTCTCTTCGAAGTTGGAGAGACCTTTCTGCACAATCTGTCTCCAGGCTGACCATTCGAGGGATATTGCTTCCCAGTTGTTCTGGTCCATGTTCAAAGTGTGTTACCATACCATTTTAATGCTGTCAAAAAAGGTAATTAACATATATCATATAATTACAATGCGTTATAATCAGCCCATACTTTAACTTCCATACTTTAATTTTCTTGGGAGATGAATTTAACTCCAGGGACTAGACAGCATTCTGAATGTAAAAACGTTTGGAATATCGTTTAGCGCAAAGATTATTTTTCGTGCATGTTGGTAAAACAGTAGTAACTGCCCGTTTTCCCCACAAGCTTTGAAAAAGAGTTGTGATTTTAGATTTGCTTTATCTTAAAGTACCAAGT
Source organism: Onchidella celtica (assembly GCA_963931925.1). Lineage (NCBI taxonomy): Eukaryota > Metazoa > Mollusca > Gastropoda > Systellommatophora > Onchidiidae > Onchidella > Onchidella celtica. The sequence continues at coordinate 53,526,866 of OZ007576.1, forward strand.
TGTTACGTGCATTTGAAGAAGCGCTGGTGAAAATTCATAAAAGTTTAAGTATTGTCGCTGTTATTCCTCCCACAGATCCAGTCACAAGTGGAGACCATTGAATCTAAAGCCTCATGACCTTCCTTAGGGCCGAATTTGAATTTATATACAATTTATATACTTGCACCTCAATACGAGCGGTGCTAGTTCAAACTCTGATCCTGGTGACGATAAAAATAAACAAAAAAATGGGCGACAAACACCGAGAGCCAAGACCTTGGTGTACCCAAACACGGAGAGCCAAGACCTTGGTGTACCCAAACACGGAGAGCCAAGACCTTGGTGTACCCAAACACTGAGGGCCAAGACCTTGGTGTACCCAAACACGGAGAGCCAAGACCTTGGTGTACCCAAACACGGAGAGCCAAGACCTTGGTGTACCCAAACACGGAGAGCCAAGACCTTGGTGTACCCAAACATTGAGGGCCAAGACCTTGGTGTACCCAAACACGGAGAGCCAAGACCTTGGTGTACCCAAACACTGAGGGCCAAGACCTTGGTGTACCCGGGGTTCTAGAAGATGTCAGGAAGTTAAAGGCCGAAACATCTAATGAAAGAATCCATTCTTCCTCTGAAGATCGTCATCTATCTCACTCCACCTGAAGAGTTTCTTACCATAATTCAAACATGGCTGTACAGATACTACTCGTAATAATGCGTTGTGGGGTGGCAGTATGAATATATTTTTAAGGTTAGGCTAAAATTCTCTACCTGATGAATTACTAAAATTCCATCTATGTATTCATGAAGATAGCCCATGGAGCCTCGGGAAATAAAAACAAAAAACTGACATGAAATATGTGCTAATATAAGCATTTTGAGGATACAATTGTCCCGTGCGAAAGCAAAGTGATCTGAACACTTCCTAAGTACACTGGAGCGTTCAGTGACGATCTGCATGTAGCACAGGTAAGGGCATTAGCAGGCATGCTTGACTTCCCCTCTAGGACCAATCACCAAAAATCAATCACTATCTCTATTCAATAGTGTCAGATGATCCTGAATTGTTCTGGATATCGATACATACTACGCTGGTATGTGACTTAGTTCTGGCACAGAGGAGTGTTAGTACAGACGGCGTCACGATTGTTGTATTAGCTTATCCCGAAATACAATCACCAACAGCCCAGTGATAATAACAGTAATGGGCAATAATGTGTATCTTGTATACAAATAAATACAGTTCCAATGAGATGAAAACGGCATTGTCTCGAAGCCAAACGTTGAAAACTATGAATTAAAAACTTTCCACATCTGTGAAACTTATCTTATGGTAGGTTGTGAGGATAACAGTAAACCAGTCTTCAAGCCTTTCGTGATCATTCGGGAAAATCCGGAATAGCGATCATTTCGCAGCAATTTACCCCCTCAGAAACAAACCAAAAAAAAAGAGATATTATATCTTGTTATTTATTATGTCCCAGTTACAGAATTAGATAAATCACGGAAATAAATACACGATCGGAGACCATACAATAATTAAGACGATTGTAGGTAGCAAACATACATTGACTGATCACATGTCAAGATTGGGCAAAAAGAAAAACTTGTATCTAGCGAAACCCTGCGCGAGATAGATCTATAAAACCCAAACGATACAAAGCAAACTAAAGAGAAGACAGAAAATACTCAAAATTTTCGGCTTTCGCCTTTGTCAAGTGAAAAAAAAAAATCGAACAATAAAAGATTTCAACAGTTTTTCTGTGGTTTTTATGATATTTCGTCACTTATCGTACACAGGGACGCACACTAATCACACATTATTTTGCGCAAGTGTCCACACGCATACATTATTTCTGTGACAATCATTTCTGTCCGTAAAGAATTCTTTAAAAACCTGACTTTCTGAGACTGAACAGCTTGTTGGTCCCGTGCACGGCGTCTTGCTCTAATCTTTTGGCGCGCTAACCATTTGCCTGAACATTTCAACGAAGAAAGCGTCGACAATGTTTACATTCTCCAGAAATGATCGAAGTGCCGGTAATTTTTTTCGTTTTGCTCCCGTCGTCAGTCCTTCACAAAAGTAATTCCGACCTAGGTAAGACCAAATTTTCACTAGGCCAAGGTCTAGAGGTGGGCTAGAGGCAAGGCGCCCGCCTCTCATGCCAAGGGAACCGGGTTCAAAACCCTGCCGGTGCAGGCATGTTGGAAGTTCGGGATTTTTCTCATATTTTTTTTCGTATCGCCGATCCTATTGGGGATAGGATCGAGCACCTCGTCTTCTCGTATAAGGACGAAAAAATTCGGATGGCCTGTGTGCACGTTAAAGGTACCTTGGCAGTTGGCCATGCAAGTGCAAAAAGCAAATAAAATCCATCCACTCCCTCCCCCCCCCCCCCCCCCCAAAAGAAAACAACAACCCGCCAACAGGCGCTGCACTGTGGCGACGACGTGCCTGCTCCAGTTGTAACTGTGTGCAATGACACAAATGCAAATTTCCCAAATGGGATTAAAGTAGTGTACATTAATACGAATACAAATTATAAGCCGGGAAACACTCTTACTACACCTACCATTTCATTCTTCATATTATAATGGAGCTAGAAAGTGAACATGACAACAACTGTATGATTATTTGACCAAATATGATGAAACTTTGTGAACTACCTCAACTTTTTACTTTAAGTTACATGGACATAATCCATTTTGGACAAAATTCAGTTTTTAATATTATATTATTTTGCGATTTTTTTTTTTTAGCAGCAAGAAAGAGACATTTTCATCGAGTAGAATGGGAAAGTGTGATAGGAAATTTCGCTGCGACTACGAACGGCACTCCAGCTAGTTGTTCTGTATTATCCGTGTGTTGGGCGCAGAGTATCGATTTATCCACCACTAGCAGTGTTGGTATTGGCCATTTATTTATCATTTCCATACTGTGCCCGGGCATGGAGTCCTGAGGCTACTCTGACCAGCTGCGGACTCCACCGGGCAGAAACGATACGTGGCAAGAACACCAACTGCCTGGCGTCAAATTGTTTGGCCTAACTTTATAGTTTAATTCCTTGGCAGTTGGAAATTTAGAAGAGCAGGCCTAACAAGGCCGCTGCATGGGGAAAAATGGAAAAAAACAATAACCCCACCAAACGTCTTACTACAAAAACTTGCAGGAAGAAGAAGAAGAAAAATAAAAAGAAATAAAAGTCAGGTGTCAATGTCAAGAGCAGCGAAACTTCCTAGAATTAGAGACTTCAAACAAACACACTTTTATCATGAGGTCGGCACTATTTCTTCAGCCTTCACCATTTCCTTCCTACAATTATCATTACCCTCAATTTTCCTACTGGAAATCAGATCAAAATAATTGCCAGCAATTTTGATATTGTTTATTTCTTATCCTGCATAAATTTGCCCGTCATTTCATTTTTGCAAACTTTTTTTTTTCTTTGGAAGGGGGGGGGGGGAGACGAGGCAAGAAAGGGGGCGGGGTGGCGGGTACTCTTGGTGACTGTTATGCCTAATTCTCTCTCTCTTTCTCTCCCTCTCCTCTTTCTCTCCCTCTCTCTCTCTCTCTCTTTCTCTCTCTCTCTCTCTCTTTCTCTCCCTCTCCTCTTTCTCTCTCTCTCTCTTTCTCTTTCTCTCCCTCTCCCTCTCCTCTTTCTCTCCCTCTCCTCTTTCTCTCTCTCTCTCTTTCTCTCTCTCTCTTTCTCTCCCTCTCCTCTTTCTCTCCCTCTCTCTCTCTCTCTCTCTATCTTTCTCTCTCTCTCTCTCTCACTTTCTCTCTCTCTCTCTCGTTGTTTTTTTTGTTGTTTGTTTGTTTGTTTTTTTGCCATTTCACGAGCATTCTGTTCATCAGTTTTCTTTTGTTGTTTTTGTTGTTATTCTTTCAATATTTTTAGTTATTCTTATTGTGCAGTTTTAACCTTTGTCTGTCTTTCGTGCCACAAACTCTTTTTTTCTTTCTTTCGTTCTTGAACTTTCCCTGCTTGTCCTGTAAAATTTAACCATGTTTGCTTCAGTAGAACAAGAGTCAGTTTTCTTTTCTTTGCAAACACCATTTTGACGGCCAGTGAAGTTTCTTGCCAGCCTGCGCTAAATCATCAAACAATCAAATCTTGCACTCATTCCTCTTAACCACTGCGGGATAATCCTGAGACAGAATTGGCTCGGCTATCCAGTAATCCACTCGTCCATACGGGCCGGGTGTGGATTAGTCGATCCTACAACCCAATCTATAGCGCTTCCACTGGGATTGTGTTCAACAAAGCAAAGGTTACGATCTTGGTTAATCGAGGAGGAAAATGTCCCTGATCGGGAATGTAAGAAAGGATTTTGTGTTTGTATATCGATCTCTTCACTGGAAGTGAAGGTAATGACAGTTGTCAGTTTGTTACTATCGTCTGTGTACTTTATGCTTCGCTCCTAAAAAGAAAAAGAAAAGAATTCCCGATGTTCGTGATTGGGTGAAAGCAGAAATGTAGGAAACGTTAACTTCCGTCCGCCTGAATGGCGCTGCCCACTTGTTCCATTGATCTCTGCGGTCATGCTGAGGCCTGGACTGGCACAAATGAATATATCAAAGTCCACGCCCTGTCACCCGAGGGCAGTATCAAAGAGATTTATTTGTTTTACCTCCAGCGCGAAAGAATAGAGAGCTCTGTTTTCTAACATTGGTTACTTTTAGCTCTTTTTCCGGTCCCCAAATTTACTTTGCCCCATGCATTAAATCCGTTACAAAATTCATTTCTTTGGGGAGAGGTTTTGGGATGGTGGGGGGGAGGGGCTGTTGATATACGCCCTTGTTGAACTACTTTGTTTGTAATATTTCTTAACCGTCTGTTTTGTCACACACAAAGGTCACTAATGCCTGTCTGTCCAACGTGTTCGGGTTGAAAGACCGTCCTTTGATAAACGGGAACTTTTGCCGTTAATGGGGTAAAGCTGTCCTTAATTCACCGCAAGTGCAGTCAATCCATGCAGGATTGTGAGTGAAGCACGCATAGTGTGGTGACGTTAATGGTCTTTGCTGTCTTGAATCAGAAGTGTGGCCGAATGGGCATTCCGTACCAGTTTGCTAGTAAAGATTTACATTGAATGGAACGAATGCATCTTCAGGTATCTGATTGCGATTCCGTTCTTAAGACCTATCTATCTATCTATCTATCTATCTATCTATCTATCTATCTATCTATCTATCTATCTATCTATCTATCTATCTATCTATCTATCTATCTATCTATCTATCTATCTATCTGTCTGTCTGTCTGTCTGTCTGTCTGTCTGCCTATCTATCTATCTATCTATCTATCTAGATCTATCTATCTATCTATCTATCTATCTATCTATCTATCTATCTATCTATCTATCTATCTATCTATCTATCTATCTATCTATCTATCTATCTATCTATCTATCTATCTATCTACCTATCTATCTATCTATCTATTATCTATCTATCTATCTATCTGTCTGTCTGTCTGCCTATCTATCTATCTATTTATCTATCTGTCTATCTGTCCGTCAGTCTGTCTGTCTGTCTGCCTATCTATCTATCTATCTATCTATCTATCTATCTATCTATCTATCTATCTATCTATCTATCTATCTATCTATCTATCTATCTATCTATCTATCTATCTGTCTGTCTGTCTGTCTGTCTGTCTGTCTGCCTATCTATCTATCTATTTATCTATCTGTCTATCTGTCCGTCAGTCTGTCTTTCTGTCTGTCTGTCTATCTATCTATCTATCTATCTATCTATCTATCTATCTATCTATCTATCTATCTGTCTGTCTGTCTGTCTGTCTGTCTGTCTGCCTATCTATCTATCTATTTATCTATCTGTCTATCTGTCCGTCAGTCTGTCTTTCTGTCTGTCTGTCTATCTATCTATCTATCTATCTATCTATCTATCTATCTATCTATCTATCTATCTATCTATCTGTCTGTCTGTCTGTCTGTCTGTCTGTCTGTCTGTCTGTCTGTCTGTCTGTCTATCTATCTATCTATCTATCTACCTATCTATATCTATCAAAAGATAGGGACGAAAGACAGAAAGTAGAAAGAATGAATGAAAGACGTATTTAGGTTTTCACTGCCAACGGTCAGATACCAAATGTGTGACGTCATGTTAATGACCAATGTATATACAATAATTGTTCGAGTCCGGCCGGGCCTCAAAGGCATTATTTATTACCGGTGAAAGTTAATGACGGATACAAAAGTGAACACTCGGCAGGAAAATTGTGAATCAAACAAAACTTGAGAAAAAAAGAAAAAAACAACTTTCTGATCAACCAAGTTATGAAAATTAATGTTCAAAAGGCAACATTTCAGAACAACATAAATCTGCACTGAAATTTTTGTTGGTACAGGTGCTGAGGTAGCTGCCTAGGGTCATTCAGTTAAAATTCAGCGTGTAATTAATTAATAAATTTGTTTATTTATTTATTCATTTGTTTCTTCGTTTATTTGCTGCCGTCTTCATTCACGATCTGGTTAATACTTTTCAATGAAAACCTAGCTAGATTTCATTGGATGCTTTTACCGCTGCTGCTTTTCGAATATAGTTGTTGTCAATGTTGTTTCAGCCAAAGAATAGGAATGCAATGAGAAAGAAATGAACCAATAGTTTTGGATTACTGTACAAGTTTAGACCGGGCAGGTTACACAGGCCTTTTGCTTAGTCTCTGCCACAGACTTTGCGCAGGAAGGAAAACGTCTGTATGTGCTTGACGTTTGAATCCCCTGATCTCACAAGGCCATAAAATCACAGCTGTCAGTAGTAATTTGTTCAACCAGGCGTGAACTTCTGTGTTGACGGTGTTGTTGCAGGTTTTTGAATGTCACGGCACTGCAGATTTTAGACGAGAGATTGGGTTGTGGGCTACTATAGATCTGCTCTACATACATCATGACTTTTCTTTGACCTTCCTCTGTTCGGCGCCAATGCCACCTACCAGGGGCTAGGATTCGTCTTTTTTTTTTTTAAATTATTATTTTCTTTCAAGAAGAGAGAGAAAAAGCTTGGAGATCGTAGTGGTGACTTGCTGCAACCTTGAGATGTGGCCAAACAGTTGTTTTTATTTTTTTAACTTTATCGTTCACTTTCCGAATTACACATATGTTGCTGCTGCAATTGTTGTTGTTGTGGTGTTGATGTTGTTGTTGTTGTTGTGATCACATTAATTCAATAACATACTGGCCAACCTTGCCCGCTAACACAATAAGTCGTGCAATTCCTGCACCCATGCTTGTGTATGTTATCGCGATTACCAACCACGACATGATGTTGGGGAGTTGTGCAAGAAATTCTATCAACACTAACGCTCTTTTTGGGGCGGTAGAGGTGGAGTGTGAATATGAATTGAGAACTGCAATGGTTGATTGCAGTGTCCTGGACAGAGGGCAAAGTGCCAGACAAGGCACGCCAGATGACATGCTATTATTACATATCGTCGTTCCGACGACAAAACCTGAAAGAAAATTTTCGAAAATCACTTTTTTTTTTTATTCGACTACTTGAAAAATTAGACATTCCTTCAAATACTGTCAAATTATTATTATTATTTTTTTTTATCAGAGCCAATTTCGAAAGGGAAAAGGTTTTCAGATTGCAGCAACACAATGTGCTAAGCTGGGCGATTTCTCCTTTCCAATGATAAAATGTGCTAATCCGGCCTGAGCCGTCCCAGCTGCCTATTGTGTGCCATGCTGACGGTTGCCCAATGCCATAGCCATTGTGTCTGGCCACCTGTTCACTCCACTCGATGACACACGGTCAATTAGTCACTTCACCGTCGTGATTATGCAAGAGCATGCCATATTAGACGTTAATTAAAATTCAGCCCACATAACATATTGACTACTGATCCCCATGTTGTTGTCACTCACTTGCTTTTGAAAATGTCTTAGAATTGAATTCATGAAATATCGTCGGTGACCATAAATAATTATTCTCTCTACCAGAGACAGATATCATAGTAGAGACGACAGGAGGCAGGGGTGAAGATATCGTAGCAGAGGCAACAGGAGACAGGGGTGAAGATATCATAGCAGAGACAACAGGATACAGGGGTGAAGATATCATAGCAGAGACAACAGGATACAGGGGTGAAGATATCATTGGAGAAACAACAGGAGACAAGGGCGAAGATATGATAGCAGTGACAACAGGAGACAGGGGTGAAGATATCATAGCAGTGATAACAGGAGACAGGGGTGAAGATATCATAGCAGAGACAACAGGATACAGGGGTGAAGATATGATAGCAGTGACAACAGGAGACAGGGGTGAAGATATGATAGCAGTGACAACAGGAGACAGGGGTGAAGATATCATAGCAGTGATAACAGGAGACAGATGTGAAGATATTGATCATTGGAGAAACAACAGGAGACAGGGGCGAAGATATCACAGCAGTGACAAGAGGAGACAAGGATGAAGATAGCATAGCAGTGACAACAGGAGACAGGGGTGAAGATATTGATCATTGGAGAAACAACAGGAGACAGGGGCGAAGATATCGCAGCAGTGACAAGAGGAGACAAGGATGAAGATAGCATAGCAGTGACAACAGGAGACAGGGGTGAAGATATCATTGGAGAAACAACAGAAGAGAGGGTGAATATAATAACGAAAGACGATGGGAGGAGGGGGTGAAGATATTTTTGGGGGGACAAAGACCACAGTAGACAGGGGTGAAGATATTTTTGGGGGGACAAAGGCCACAGTAGACAGGGGTGAAGATATTTTTGGGGGGACAAAGGCCACAGTAGACAGGGGTGAAGATATTTTTGGGGGGACAAAGGCCACAGTAGACAGGGGTGAAGATATTTTTGGGGGGACAAAGGCCACAGTAGACAGGGGTGAAGATATTTTTGGGGGGACAAAGGCCACAGTAGACAGGGGTGAAGATATTTTTGGGGGGACAAAGGCCACAGTAGACAGTGGTGAAGATATTTTTGGGGGGACAAAGGCCACAGTAGACAGGGGTGAAGATATTTTTGGGGGGACAAAGGCCACAGTAGACAGGGGTGAAGATATTTTTGGGGGGACAAAGGCCACAGTAGACAGGGGTGAAGATATTTTTGGGGGGACAAAGGCCACAGTAGACAGGGGTGAAGATATTTTTGGGGGGACAAAGGCCACAGTAGACAGGGGTGAAGATATTTTTGGGGGGACAAAGGCCACAGTAGACAGGGGTGAAGATATTTTTGGGGGGACAAAGGCCACAGTAGACAGGGGTGAAGATATCATAACAAAGACAATATGAGGCAAGGGTGAAGCCTGATGTCTTAGCAAAGGAAGAATATAAAGTGAAGGAGAAAGAGAACATGGCAAGGGGAAAGGCAAGCAACAACGAAAATTGAAAAAAAGACAACTGTCAGTTCAGTGCATGTACTCTTATTACACAATTAATTTTTTTTTTTTTTAAATGGAGGATGTAAAACAGGCTGGAAGAAAAGGACAAAAAAACAAAAAACAACAACCCCCAAACATATAAAAATAAACGAACAAAAACGGTAGATGTTCGACAAACTTGTTGAAAGGGATCGGATTTGTTGGTTAGAATTAAAAATGTAAATCAAATTTTAAACATGTAAATGATTATTTTTACTCAGTGTGAACAAAAAAAAGTTCATCTCTCGCATCGGTGAAAATATATATATTAGATGTGTATTTCGGTTCCTCAAATACACCACCTTTCTTTGCCAACTGAAGTCGAACATCTGGCCTCGTTGCGACCCCACTCGCAATCTTGGGTACTCATGTATTGCGTAGGTCACTGCTATGTTCTTATCTGTATTTATTATTTGGACCAAAGTACAGAGCAGAGATGCTACCTATCCCGATTTGACAGGAATTATTCCGATTTTTCTTGAAAAACGGGCCTGATTCCAATTTTCCGATTCACTGTCACTGTCACTGTCACTGATCCCATAATCCACCAGGATCGTAGGGCATGACAGAGAGCCTCGTCAGGTGCCTCCAGTTTTCGCGGTTGTTTGCGAACGCCTGAGTTTGGGCGCAGGATTTCCCGGTCCACTCCGCAATGTTGTCGGTCCACCTCTTATTAGCAAGGCCTATATTCCGATTTTTTGTTATTTCCCGCACCTGGCTTTTTTTTTCCGTTTTCGTTCTTCCTGGTTCTAGTTTTGAATTATAACTTTTACAAAATGCGCTGAATCGGAATATTGCGATGATTTTATGAATGAACCGGAAGTTAGTTCCACATCCTTATCGCAGTGTATTCTTTTACCGTATGTTTTGCGCTGTTCGGGAATTTGATCAGTTGCTACGCGCGTTGTTTACGTTCTTTTAACCGTTCCGAATGGCGGCGATTCCAAAACTCACTGCTATAGATCTATTCTCCCTCACAAGTCTTAAGTGTTATATTTGGTTGCGACTGTGATGGAAGCAGGAATCAGTTCTAAACCTAGATCTAGCTAGATTTATCTCTCTTCCTTCAAATTTAAGTTTAGCTAGACACCGACTAAGACTAGTCAGTCTAGAGCTAGATCTAGATCTAGATCTAATTTAAGTGATTTACTTGGCAGCGTCTATGACGGATGCAGGAATGAGACCTAGCAAGATCTATAGCTAGACGTATTATATACTTTGACCCTGCGATGGGCGTACCTATACGGCATCGACTGTCCATGAATTTACTCTGCACGGGCGTACCATTATGGCATGGTCAAGCTGACCTCGCCACGCGCAAGCCGTATTTTCACGTGTCGGGTCACTGACTTTTTGAGACATAACTACCGTCTTATTGATCACTGTTATTAAATCAAAGGCATTGAGACAAGGACATGTTAACCAAAGAACCACTGGTCGGAATCACGAAGATTTGAAAAACTAAGCGTTCAAAGGCTTTCCCCACACTATCAAAAGATGTAACATCAACTATGCAAACTGTTGCTCAATAAATATGCAATATTATCTCATTTTCTCACAAGCTGAACACCATCTGGAGTTGTCTGTATCTAAGAACTAATCAGAAACAAGCTCTGAAATGATCTTTGTCCCAAATGCCCACATTGGTTTATTAATGTCTGTCAATCAGGGTGAAAGTTTGAAATCATTTGTTTAGGGCTTGGGAGGGATTGGCTAGTTATCATGCTTCGTTGTCACCGAAAATACAACTGTCAGTCTGGTATCATAAGTCAGATCATTGGTTAGAGACTGGTAGACAAAGCTTTTGCTGCTTAATACATTATCAAGCGTGATAAGGCATAGCAGCGAATGTTTTCATACCGATCAAATACAAACCGAATCACGTGGACAGCGGTAGTGTGGTCATCGTACATTGGCAAGGGTCAGTGCGTCCCAGATAAGATTCTCCGTGGGTAAGGTCACTGACCGCACAGCGGGCTTTAAGCTGTCGCGCACAGGGTGAGCGTTAAGTCTAAAGTAATTTATTCGGCGGCGATTGTGATGGAAGGAGGAATCAATTTTAAACTTGTCTAGAATTAGATTTCTTAAATCCAAGCATGAACATGGAGAAAGTTGACCTTGCATGGGCACAAACTGCCAAATTGGAACATGAAATGAGAGTGGGAAAACACTCAACAGCACAGAGTAGGCAAAAATTATGTAGGGCATTTGTATATTTTGGCATTCAAATCCCAGTATGTCAAGGCAGCTTTTATTTGACATAATTGTAGGCGAAACACAACCCCAGAGCAAAGATAAGTTTGCCACAGCGCTTTTCTGGAGAGGGTTCTTTTTCAGTTTTGACCAAGATCAAAACAGAGAGCGAATAATAGGCCTAAGATTTGGTTGAAATGAACTGTAAAAACAGTGTTAGTTTTTAAAGATGATTTTCAGCATAATCCTCTCTGATTAAGAAAAAAAGTCATGCAAATATAAGTTTAGAACTGGTACCATTTAATTTTTTACCATCGTTCATACCTTGACCTATCCAGATATTTTTGCCCAGATTCAAATATTTTGGCAGCCTGATTCAGATTTTTTTTTTTTTTTTGTAGGGTGGCATCTCTGCAGCTGGTTGCAGTGTTGAATTTGAGCAGGTCTAAGCCAAACAGTGAAACACTGCCTCCCATCTCTGGTAGTGTTAAGCTGTGGGTGAATCAGAAGGAATTTTCTTGAAGATGGCAAAAATATTGGCAGAAAGTAAAGTAGTCTACAATTTTCTTGGTAAATCTGGACTAAAAGTGGCCAATTTATGTCTTGGAGCAGAGACATTTGGTGAATCAATTGTAAGCATAAATATTACGGCATGAAAGCTTGACAGATATTTGGATTCAAACAGTAGCAACATGGGACTATTAAAAATAATTCACTTGAAGGCACGTTTAAAATCGTTTTAACAGTAAATAGGAAGTTTAGCTGCGAAAACACCGAGTCAAACTGAAGTCATCCGAAGCAAAGCTGTTCATAATTTTAATACCGACAAAAAACAAGTGAAGAATCTAGATCACCACTGACAAGGGTAATGAGCTTTTTAATTCGTCTACACCCCCTTAACATCATTCAATGAGGCAATAAACCTAACTCTCACGGTGAATGGATAAACTGAGAGATGATGAGATTCACGATGAAATGTTCGCTTGTACACAGCACAAAGAATGGTGATAGATCTAGAAGGGTGGTCGCACAGGTCACGAACAAACGGCACACGTAAAGAATTAGCTCCTGTAAATGTAACTTACCCGAGCATTGACTGCTTAGGTAAATTCAACCCGTTTTAAACCTTGAAGATTGCCTGTACTGGAACAGAATATTTGTGTATTTTCAAGGCATTCTTAATCACCCAATCTTCTTATCCACAAGAAACATTAAATAATGACGCAACAACATCTTTGATACAGAGTTCTAGATTTACTTAAAATATGATGGTGTCTTTTAAAATAAATACGTATGGCGCATTATGATTGACACATAATTATGGAATTCATGTCGTCATTCTGAATCCAAGACTGTATTGACATACAAACACAATTAGGCTAGTCTGTCCATGAATGGACACCGAAGAAAGTTATTATGATAACCTTTTTCGACAAGTCTAAACAGAAATACTACATTTCAAACAAAAGTGCACAAACAATCCAAGATGAATATATTATTATGTGATTAAAATGGGCACCAACTTGGAAAGCAATGGCTGAAACAGCTGGAGTGTGAACTGAATGTTATTGAGAAAAAAAGTTGTGTATGGCAGAGATTGACTTGTTGGTATATTTTGTGTCAGACACTGACCAATATCAGCCTCTTAGTGTGAAATAAGGAAAAGAGGTGGGTGTGGGGTGAAGGGGGGAGGGGTTTGGAGGTTTGGCTGTAGTAATATTCAAAAGACTGAATGTTTTTGTAACCATAAAAAAGAGATGTACAACTATACGTAGATCTGTGTGTCTGAAAGACACAAATAATTTCTTTACATTTTTAGTCATCATGAATGATTTTGTTGCTCAGATGCATTACTTGTTTTAGTGACTAAGTAGAATTAATTTTATTGCTCATTTTTTGAAAGCCACTAATTATGTCTATATGTCTGTAGCTGTAAATTCTTTAAAGTTATTCTAGCCTTGATAAAGACTCTCCTGTGTTTGTGCGTCAAGTTTGGGACTTTTCTTGAATATTCACTTGATTTTACTTTGATGAACATTTTATAAAATTTATTCATACTATTATTCATACTAATCATACTTTATCTTTTTATTTCTTTATTTTTGTCGCTGTTCCATATTATCCGAGAGAGACACAACACAAGTGTCAAGGTTCATCCACATTTATAATTGGCTTATCCCGTATATTTTAACATCAATCTGCAGTGCATTCATTTATTATATTAACTATTCACATCCAAGTTCGGCGTGCCAGGTCAGAGTGATGAGGCCACGTCTCATAAGATCCTCAACCGATATGCAGAATGGGGTGGAAACTTCATGGATACTGCGGATGTGTATGGCCGAGGAAGGTCTGAGGAAATCATTGGCACCTGGCTGGAAAAGTGAGACATTCAGTGTCACTTATTTAATAGGAACTTAAGTCGAATCCGGATTGTTCAAATGTTCTCCACTCTTTATCTGACAGCCGTCCATAGTTCTATTTGTATTGATTTATGCTTTACCAGTGAAGGAAATCACATAAATTCCCATTAACCAAAAGTTATCTCTCATTTGCTCGATCGAAGGAGGGCTCAGTCTCGAAATTGCATTTCCCTTTGATTCAAAAGAAAAGTGATCAACCATGTTTAATTCACACCCGACTACTTGATGGGTAGGAGAGAAGATATGGTGCCATTATGGCCCGTGAAAACATCAGACAAAAGTGTTGGCGCTAGCGAGCACCATGCCATTTGTTGTTTGACCAGTTACTCTCCCGTCTTCAGAACGTATTAGGAGTGACACATCGACTATAATACATTCTGTAACAGTATTTCTCGAGCAAATTAAATACAGTATAATTGATACAACCGGTCAAGAACTGCCCTCTGTTTGGATGGTCCTTTTAAACTACTAATATAAGTGTGCATCTCACTGATACATAGGCACACTTACACACATAAAAGAGAGAGAGAGAGAGAGAGGGAAAGGGAGAGAACGAAAAAGACAATTTAACTTGTTAAATCGTTGGAATACAGTACATCAAGGGAAGTAATAAAGTAAAATGACCGGGGTGACTTTTATTACTTACCTTTAAGAAACTGAAAATTGTAATTTTAAGCCAAGCACTCTTTATCCGAAATGCTACTAATACTAAATGTTGGGCCAATGAATTTCGGCTTAAGCAGGTTTCAGTATAATCTATTCATATATATTATGTAAATTCTAAAAGCGTGTATTAGTGCTTTACTTTTAACATCGTCATGAACTTGTTCGAAATGGTACTTCATTTTATTAAGGTTAATGATAGTGTGAATTTTTGGGTGATTTTTCTTTTTTCTTTTTTGGTCAAAGAAAGTATTATGAATGTCTGTTGAGCGAGTTCACATGCTTGGAATTACAGTTAAATCGTCAACTTAACATTTCACACATTTCGTTTTAATTTGCCACTTTTTGACAGTTCTTGTCCTTATAGGCTACCATACATAAATCTGATGTTCCTGTCACACAGACACATAACACACTCACACAAACATAGACAAACAGAAAGAGAGATAGTTGGTTGTTGGATATAGTATGTCAAAATAGGTATTAAAGTAAAATTACCAAAGTGACTTGTATTGCGCTTACCTTTTAGATACTGAAAATTCTGATTTTGAAATAAGTACACTTTATCCGAAATACAGTTAATACTAAATGTTGAGCCCTCTGAATTTTGGCTTAAACAGGTTTCACTATAATATACATGAATTCTAAAAGTGTGGCTTACTGTTTTACTGATAACATGGTCGTGAAATTGATCGAAATGGTAACTCATTTTAAGGTTAATGTAATGATAGTGCAAACCTTTTTGGTAAGTGTAGATGTTTTGTCGCAGAAAATATTATAACTTTACGATGAATAAGTTCATATCACTGAAATTAAAATAGATTGTAAGATTTTCATTTCCCACATGTGTCATTTGAATTGTATGAAAATAAAACACTTTTTTCCCCCACAGACAACTGCGAGATAATTTTATCATTGCCACGAAAGTTCGTGCTGATATGCGTGTGGAAAAAAACATTAACTGTGTTGGTCTAAGTAGACGACACATCATGGAGGGGATTGAAAAGAGCCTGAAGAGACTCCGCACTGACTACATAGATCTTTATCAGGTTTGTAGTTCTCGACCGTGAAAAAAATGTCATTATACAAGAAGATGTGGATAGCGATGATGATGGTGGCTGTTAGATGATGGAAATGATGATGATTGTGGAGGAACAAAGTAATTATTTTATAAGGAAGGGGCTTTGTGCACACAAATCCAAAACTGGCGGATGTAGAATTGTGACTTTAGTATGCTAATTTTTATGGATGTTAGCACTTCCACTTGTAGAGAATTTTTGTTTGTTTGTTGCCAGATGAGCAATCAGCCAGTTTTCATATCTTCTTGAAATCAGGTGTCTTTGATGTAAACATAGTGGACAAGAGAAAATGCTTTGTATTTCTATCACCAGACACACTTTTGGGATGATGGTACACCAATAGAGGAAACACTGAGGACTCTGGATGATTTGGTTCATGCAGGAAAAATCCGGTACATAGGAGTCAGTAACGTATCAGGTTGGCAGCTTCAGAAATTAGTGGACACCACTGAGAAACTTGGACTGAACCCGATTATTAGTCTTCAGGTGAGTTTGCTAGCCACGGTGCAAGACAGTATGTCTATACATGTGGACATAAAAAGTGAATTGTAACAGTTGATGTAAATTGCAGTATGTTATAGTAATGAGAGTTAGATGAACTGAACTGTTACCCTTTTAAAAAACGATACTGTAACGAAAAACTGTTGTAAGAAAGAAAAACATGGGATCCGTCGAACACTAAACACTAAAGTTTAATAAGTGTTAGATGAAAGCATGGTATCTCACAACCTCCTTATGCCAAGCGGGGAAAGCACATAAATCTGACCATATAACTAGGTCTTGATCACACCGCCTGTCACACTTACAAAATGCTCTTATTTATACCCATCCTCAAAGAACACTCGCAAACCGGCTTGACCCCCTAACTAGCCCGAGACTGACCTGGAACGCTCGGGACACATGCAAGCCACCCAGTCACACACAAGCACGTCATCGAATTACATCATCTCAAGGCCAGCCTAGTGTAAACAAGTTTATCTCGCATACTATGTCGACACATGCCGAGCATCAACAACAAAGGAAAAAACTAACACAGGACGGGTCGCCGAGTGCTGCGAACAATAAAAAAAGGGGCTGGGGAAAGAGCAGAGAAGGTGTAGACATTGCGAAACAATTATCGATTGTCCCCATGACTAACACGCGGGAGGGGAGGAAAGATTGGCCTGTACGATGTTACATGAATCATCCTTCATATTTCAGTTGACCACCGGCGATGTTCCCAATAGGCAATGTGGTCATGTTTATCATGTTTACAAAACATTTCTTTGCTTTATCCTGGACGATATTGTCCGTGTGATTACATGTACAGACAATATTTGCCGTTTTTGTTAGCTCAAAGCTGTAGTCATGCATAAGAAATGTTTGCACGACGCGCAACAATAAAAAAAAAGGAGTAGAGAGTATGTCTGGTACGGAAAACTTCGGAAAAGATTCATATCTCGCTCACTTAGTCAGTGGAGAATATAAAGTTGAGAGGACTAAATTGGTCCTATTGGCTTTAAATGTTAAATATAAAAACTGTATTTGTCCTTTTCTCCCTGTGTTGTTAGCAACAATACAGCTTAACCAGTCGAGACTCAGAACTGGAACCATTTCAAGTTTGTAAGACTGCAGGAATTGGTGTCTTACCATGGAGTCCATTGAAAGGGTGAGTAGACATTTTAGGCTTTTTTTACTCTTGTCATGAGATGAGTAAAAGAATGCAGCCAAAATTATTCAAAAATTTCTTTTGTTTTTACTAAATTTGATTTGTCATAGTGAACTTGTTATTCATCATTAATTTTCTTTTCTCTCTGGTCTCCCCTTTTCATTCCAGGCATTCTTTGTCTCTCATAACAAGGATCTTTATTTTATGTAATAGACTTATTCATATTAGACTATATACATCTGAATCGTAATTATGACTTTTTGTTTTTATTCAGTCCGCGGTGAGCTGTTGTAGACAAAATATTTTTAGATTTGCAAAAGGTTTTTTCAAGTGTAATTTATGTACCAAATTAACCACAGTCACTGCACACTTGCCTGACCGTCCTCAGTCGTACGACCCTCAAATCCACAAATCGATTTAAATGTATTGATAAGATAATTATCTGATATTCCTCCAGGGGTCTTTTGACTGGGAAGTATAAAAGAGGTGTGAAACCAACTGAAGGGAGGTTAGCCTGGGTCCTTGAAAATGAAGCAAAAGAGAACGAGGCTCTTCCCTTATTGAAACGCTTTGATGACAAGACATGGGATATGATCGAAGCAGCTGAAGCCATCGCGAAGAAACATGGTAAGCTGTTTATATATGAGGGAATCTTGAAATGTGTCTGTTCAACTCGTGCTTGAGAGCTACTAGTTGTCTAGATCAGTTTGGATAAGTGTTGCAGCATCATAATGACTTTTATCAACTTTATACATACATGGTATTTCACTATTTCCACAGATACAGTTGGTGCGTCAGTATGCATAATGGTCCTCTAAAGAAAGCCATTTGTGTGTTGAATTTACCAAACTTTAGAAATAAAGTGATCATTGTTTTGTGACTACCCTGAATTCTCATATTTTCCTCTTTCTCATAATGTAATTTTCGTTGGTGTAATGACAATAGTACTGCGACGATTTAAAATTCTGTGCCTTTCATTTCTAAACAATTATGGGATCAAGAGATCAAAATCTCTTTTTTGAATCTGTCAAAACATCTTTCTACTATTTTAATGAAATCTCCCGCATTAGATCTTCATTCTGTGCCAGTTGTGTAACTGGGCCATATTTAAAAGGCAAACTGTGATAATTTCTTGTTTGTTTTTTTCCACACTGCATATCCCCGCTCACTTCATACAGAAAGCCATTCCTTTCCTGTTATTGAACATCACGTATTAAGGCTTCAGTTCTTAAACGTATAAAAAGTACCTCAAATTTGCTTTCTTCTTCTCAAAACACATTGAGATTTTCTACTGGTAGTTTTCTTGTATACTGTCCATGTTTTCCCAAATTTCAACCAAAAAACAATTGCTTTATCATGTCGTACTATTCCAAGAACATTGCTTAACTCACTTGTGATCATTCCCGGACATGCTGCGGGATGGTTTACCTGACGCTAAAGAACCAACCCCACAACCCTTGCAGGATCACCGAAAGTAATTTTTTTCTCCTTCCATTATCCCGCAAACCTTGCGGGAATGGTCTACTACCGTTGTGTAGCCACTTCTTTTGTTTCGTTGAAAGTTTCACCGGAATATCACCAGGTAACTTTTTTTTTGGCAGATTTTTTTTCTAAAACCCCTGACTCCCGAAGCGAACAAGAAAATATCTCCAGTGTACTGCAGAATGGCATCTAAACAAAAAGCAACAAATGTGTTTGAAATATATTCGAACAAGAAGGGTCTGACATTGAACTGGAATGTTATAATTCCGATGTAGACCCAGGATATGTTCCACTGGGTAAGAAAGGAGAGGAAAATTTTCAATAAATCATACCAAAAAAATATTTGAGATAGATCTGCCCTAGTGAAATTTGTTTTATTGTATAGTGCATTTATTTATAAGTCTTGTGTCAAAAAATCAAAGAGATTGGTCAGTTACAGCAAAAATAGTAATTTTTTGAAGAGGCCACCAAAATACCTGGCCTTCAAGAATTGTGATAATGTAAAAAGCCTGGTCTCAAGTGAGTTAATAAGTGGGGTGTGTTAAATCCAATTAGGTCGAAGTGTAGCTCAAGTGGCATTACGCTGGTTGCTCCAAAAAGATGTAGTGCCTTCGATTGTTATAGGGGTCACAACTCTGGCTCAGCTGGATGAGAACATGGGAGCTGCTAATGGCTGGAGTTTGTCACCTGAGGAGGTAAAATCTATACTGTTGTTTTGTTGTCTGTGTCACCAGAGAGATAAAGACTAGTTTTTTTTGTGTGTGTGTGTGCATTTTCAGAACAGGAGTTTTTTGTGACGATGTGAGTGCGGAGGCGTTCTTGTAGAAAATCAGAGTTGGCATTTGTTTATCTAAATTGTATAGTATGGACCAGTGGAAAGGCTGAGTAAACAGGGCAACAGTAACAGTCCTGTCACTTACATTAGCATGAATGCTGCAGGTCCTGGTTACGTTCCATCCAGTCAGATTATTTCATGCAACTTAAAACCCTTGTTTTATTATTAAAACAGTTTTGATTTGAAATTC
The DNA here is from genome assembly GCA_963931925.1 of Onchidella celtica. NCBI lineage: Eukaryota > Metazoa > Mollusca > Gastropoda > Systellommatophora > Onchidiidae > Onchidella > Onchidella celtica. The sequence continues at coordinate 53,546,761 of OZ007576.1, forward strand.
TAAATCTTTTTAAAAAAACTTCACTTGACTTTATTAACTTTTACATCTGAATAAATCGGTCATGAAATAAAATCCACACATTTTTGTGACTTGTTCAACACCTCCTCCTCAAATCTAACTATTCAGACACTGAAAATGCGCAATGAGAACAAGACAAGATAGTCTGTATTATATAATGATGAATATGATAGAATAAAAGCAAACTTAATCATGATAAAACAATAACAAAATAAGCCAGTGATAATAAACTATATATATCTGCGATTAAAAACAAATATGATGTTTATGGATTATCCTAAGTATATTGAAACATACCAAGGAGAACACAAATACTGTGGAACCACAAATAATCTCCTGTAACATCTGGCAAAAGTGAGAAATGGAATATATTAACTTGTATTGATTGAGTTTGTTATAGTCCTGTCTTTCATGGTCAAGCTGTATAATTATACATGTTTTTATTTTTCAGATGCAACAATTAGACGAATTTTCACAGCCCAACATGGCCTATCCTTGGGGCCCGCTCATTCGGTATAATGCTGGCCGGACAAATCCTTATTACTGGGATAACTATGTCCGTTCCAAATAAGCCTTGACAAGCGTAAATACAGTATAATTATGTATTGCTGCTTTTTTAGTCATTTGACTGGAGCAAAATTTGATGCTTTAAAGTAATTCTTGATTTGTTTATTATAAACTATTGTTTTTCTTTTTTTTTTTAATTGACCATGGAAGTGTACCCACAATAATTAATTATGTTGTGACTGTAAGTACTGTAAGCAGATTATATAAATGAGAAAGATGTGTATAATTTTTCAGAGACATCTTTGAAAGATATATGTTTAACCATACTGATGTTTGTGACCCGGCTGTGTATTAACTGAGGACAAAACATCACTGATTGTTCATATGTGACATAAAGGAACTGCTTCTTGCAACATGGAATTAAGGAATGTGGCAAGAGACATGAAGTGTGCCAATTTCTTGTTGATTGAATTTGGCTGTTTGGAGTTCAGAACCGGTGTTGACTTCGTTTTGAAATATGCAGCATTACAGCTATCTGTTAATGAAATACGCCATTTCTATTTCTCTCTTGCTTGAGTAGGATGGGATGGGAAGTCTAGAGAATTGTGATTATTGTCATTTAGTTGGGGTTTATTTTTTTTATTGGGGCTAAGATACAGGTGATTTGTTTCATATATCCATCATGTGCTTGGCTCAGTGATTTTGTTGGGGATACAGTGTATATTGTTAAAGGAACATCTGAAATGAAAAGTAAATAAATAAACAAATAAATGAAAAAAAAATAAAATGAAATGTAAAGTAATTAATATCGGGATCACGAAGATAGATCTTTTTGACCTGAGATAGTGAGTATTCTGATGTGCATGGCACTGATCGAATATGTGGAAAATGTTTATTGTTTAAGCTGAAAATTTCATTATAATTCCCATGGCTTAAAAATTCTTTTGTCAGTGCAAATATTCAAATTAACTTTAAATTGGGAAAATTCAGAATGTTTATTTCCAAGACATGATGTTCCCAGTCCTGAGGAAAACATTCAAGAGATCATCACCAGTGTTGAAGCTGCAAATGATAAAGCCAACACTACTGACTTAATGTCCAAAGATATTGACAGTCATAACATATGTGTAGATGATATGACAAATGAGATTGTCTCATTACAATCAAAAATAAAGGCAAACAGTTACGATGAAGAAATTGGGAGCCTCTTATCTCTTTTTCATTTCATGTTTGTTGCCATTGCTGCAAAGGCAAGAAGGGAAAAGTGCACTTTCCGCTTTCCAAGGAATTCTCCTTGTTCTAAATGTAATGTATCACAGTTTGAAATGTCTCATCTGTTGGCCTAACAGGGACTGTCTGAAACAAACTATGAGTGGCAATCATCATTGACCATTTTGAAATGTTTATTGAGTGCTTGGCTTCCCAGTACAAAAAGTCATAATACAGTAAAATACTTACTTGGCATTACTCCAGTGGGTTCACACAGTTTTATCTGAGAGGGATGGGGCAGGAGGACCTCAGATAAGCACATCGTTGAGCATTCTGGTTATTTGTCCAATTTAGAGTTTGGTAATGTTGTGTTAGCTGATAGAGGTTTTGATATACGACAGTGTCTCCCAAGACACAGAATATGGAGATGAACCATTCCTTCTTTCAATTTATGTCCACAAATTGCGGGCATATAAATATGATAAATACTACTCTTTTTCGTTCGGTATTGCAAATTGTTGCGTAATTGACGTCGATGATAGGCGCGCAAATCGACCGGGGGAATATGATGAATTGATTTGTCTCTGTATTCTGTCTCCCTTGTTTCAATGAGGTGTGCTGGACTTAAAATATCACCTTTTACTTGAGGGAAGAATAGCTGTCTGCCTCTGAAGTTGAATGTACTAGTAAACTGGCTCACTTTAGAATCCATGCAGAGAGAGTAACTGGCAAAGGGAATATAAAATATACAATTCTGAACTCTGAAATGCACACAGATTATGTAGTGACAACTGACCAGAAGATCACAAAGCTTGATGAGACAAGAGCTTAAAGAGTTTAAACACATACATGTATATTATTATTTATATTATTTGTTCAAGATTTGGCACTGCTGTGTACCATTGCCTTGATTCTTGTGCAGACTTCAGAATTTTTCTGTACAAAAAATGACAGATTTGTCTTGTCATCGTCATTTTGAAACATAGTTTTTCTACACATATTACATGTACACACATCTATTATATATTTCAGTAACTTGCAACCTTTGGCATGACTAACTGACCAAACTGTACACTCTTCAGGCCTCAAATTTGGCAGGAAGGTGGCAATTGAGATAAGGAAGATGATGGCTATAATTGAAAGTTGTTTACTTCAAGCGTGCATTTTTAAAAAATAACAATGTTTATTGCTATGTAACATCTGTATTTTTGCATGTTTGTTTCGTTATATATAGTACCGTGCATGTCACAAAAAGTAACCGTATCAAGCATTCAGTTTGGTGCGTAGTGTTCTGGTGCGCATGAGTTCTGAAGAAAGACTGTAGTTTATTACTTTTATTATACTAGGGGGGGGGGGGGGGAATCACATGATTGTTTATTCTGGGCAATGCCCGGTAGCTCATCTAGTTACCTATATTACCAATGTAATGTGAACTATAATGTACAACTATTGAAGTTTTGACAGGCTTTTTAAAATTAATGATAGTAATACAATGTAATAATAATGAAGAAATATTTGAAATGAAATAAGTACATGGCCATCAGAAAATATCAAAATAATCGACTAAGATCATCAACGAGGAAGTTCAAAAATGTGTTCAGTCAATCAAAACGTGGATGAGTATAAACAAGTAAAAAGAACTCCATTGGCTGTCAATGCTGGCTTGTACAGTTTAAACTGGCAGTTCTTTGTGACAGGAGTACAGTGTACTGCCTCTACCACCCCGTCATCCTTTATTTCTCTGGTACCCACGGCAACAACGGCTTACCAGTAACTTTCTGGGAGTTTAGAACCTGTGAAGAGAACAATGCAAAAGCCTTTTTCAAACCAGAAGATTTTCTCAATAAATGGACAGGTCACTTTGAATACATGCTGTGGTGCACTGATTATCACTTGTTGTAACTTAATTCCTTTTTGAGATAATAACACTGTGCAATTGTTACTTTTTTTTAATCAATTAATATTCCTTTCATATGTTTTTAAAGAATGCGGGCAATCTATTCAGGTTCCACATTGCCGTGTTTCTGCCTTGCATTTTTCACAGTAAAACCACTGGATAGCTGCTCACGTGAATGGCCTTCATACTAATCTTCAAGATAACTGGGTATCAGTATTATTACTTTATAACTTGTGAAATGACTGTCCATATTTTTCCCACACTAGTTTGTTGATAGCACTGCATTTTGTCCAAGTTAAAATCTATTTTGCTTAAGAAATAGAATGACACTTTTTATGTGGTTACACGTTGTGCATTGTGGAACAAAGGCTGACACTAGTCATCAAAGATGTGTCAGCTATATATATATGTACAGTTTTGTTTTACATAGATACTTTGAATTACGAATCAGGAAGTGCTACACAGGGCTGTCTCATCAAGTATCGAGTCAATCCTAATGGAGGCCCAAATACGTTGGACTGGCCGTGTTATCAGAATGGACGACAGCCGCATCCCCAGACAACTCATGTATAGTGAGCTGAAGCAGGGCACGCATACAAGGAAGACCCAAACTGAGGTACAAGGACACCCTAAAGAGCAACCTCAGATCTCCACGTGAGCTCGAAACCACTGCTGCAAGCGACAGCTGGTCTCAAACGAGACAGGAGTCAGCGTCATAAGGCAGCAACGGACAGATGCCATGGAGCAGCGGTCTGCCACAGCTCAAACAACAGACTACCGTGGCGACACCTGCTGGCGCCTGGATGCATCCAGTCTTGGACTGCGGAACCACATGCACTCCCATTGATGAGTTCACAGACTATGTCTCCATCGGAATCGATAGACTACCAACAGATACATACTATTTTGAAGCTTTAATCACAATAACATGCCTCACGTAATGATGGAGTTCTGACTTTATCAGAGAACGACAGTCAATAAAAAGAAAGAAGCATTATTTATTCCTTATTGTCCTGACTGTATTGTGTTGTGGAAGTTTTTAAATAAAACAATTGGAAAGACATCCCATGACTCGAAATTGTCCTGCAATAAAGCATTTTTGTTAGAATACGGACCTGATAAAAAAGGAAAATCATCACCTCAACAAGGGACATCTCATGGGCCACATATATATGCCTATGCCTTATTGGAGAACACAAAAGTACAAAACGCTGTAAGACACTGTACATAATAACATACATACTTTATTACTGTTATGATAAATAAGCAGTAAACACACTTCTGTTTTAATGACGCTGGTTTCACACCTAAGTTGGAGTCTTGTGCTCTTGTACTTGTATGCTCTGTACCCAACCATTATGATGTCAGATTAGATGCACTCAAGACTCTTGAATGCCTGTGAAGAACAAATTTAGTTGAAATCAGATCGATTTTACTATTAGAGACTTATATTTTACTGTTCTTTATCGCATCAAAGTTTAGACACGGGACCATGCTGGGACTTGTATTTTTTTCTACCATTGCAGTGAACCAGGATCAGTTTGATTCAGAAAATAAACAAGTCAGGAAAAAATACACCACACTTTGAATAAAAAAAAAACAAAAAGAAATTCAAGATGAGTACAGTCCTTCTTCATTTTGTGAATCTACTTGTTTGTTGATCTGGAAGATACGAGTCAACAATGAGATAACTGGGGCAACTTCGGCCAAAAACAACAACAACAACAAAAAAAACCCAACTCATTACCATTTGTAACACTAAGAATTACATGGCTAAACCAAATAAGTAGTGTAATGTTCAATTATAAACTATCATGACAAGAGTGATTCTGCTATGGCGTACATTGTTATTTTCACCGTATGTTTTTGGTTGTCTTATGAAAGGCCGATGGTCATGGCATTTCTTTACAGCCTGAAAATGTAACTGACGAAAATGCACTTTTATTTAACATCTGACACTATATTGGCTGACTGATTGATTGAATGATTGGAATTGGAGTCCTAGCACGTCCGCATCCCCATCCATTATAAGTGCTCCTCTCCCCGCACCAAGAAACATTTGAGGATTACTTTTTATCTAATAAATTACGTATATCCATATAATACACAGTAAAAACTGAAAAAAGTCTCAGTCATAATTTAAAAAGTTTCTATCAAGTTGCGTTCAAGCAGATCTAGATTTAGATCTAAAGCTACATTGTAATCTACATATGAGGTAGAGGTAGAGTGCGGATATGGGTTGAGAACTGCAATGATTGCACTGCCGGGGACAGAGGGCGAAGGGCAAGACAAGGCACGCTAGACATGCTATTAGTATTATTTCATATCGTTGTCCCGGTGATAAATTTTCCAAAATCACATTTTTAAAAATATAAATTGAAAGGCTATACATGCCTTCATATAAATATACAGTAAAGGTTTTACAGCGAAATTCGAAGTAGAAAAGGTATTGATATCGCAAAAACAGTATGTTAAACCGGGCAAACGCTCTGTCTCCGATCTTGTCTCCAATCCATTTTTGTTCTTCCGGGTTCTAGTTTTTAATTATAACTTTTACAAAATGCGCTGAATCTGAATCGGAATATTGCGATAATTTTATGAAGTCAAAATTGGGCAAAAAGAAAAAGCTGTATGTGGCGCCACATACAACTTTTTCTTTTTGCCCAATTTTGACTTTGCTTATAGCCCTGCTGCGACCCCACAGTTTGTCTGTGGTTTTTATGATCTTTCGATAACTTTGTGAATAAACCGGAAGTTAGTTCCACTTCCTTATCGCATGTTTTGCACCGTTCGGGAATTTGATCACTTGCCACGCGTGTTGTTTACATTCTTTTTACCGTTCCTCATGGCGGCGATTTCAAAACTGTTATAGATCTATTCTCCCTGGCAAGTCCAAGTGTTATATTTGGTACGACTAGGATAGAAGGAGGAATCAGTTCTAAACCTAGCTAGATTTATATCTCTTCCTTCAAATTTAAGCTAAGGTAGAAATCGCCTAACCAAGTTTAGATCTAGATCTAGGTGATTTACTTGGCAGCAACTATGAATATGACGGATGCAGGAATGAGACCTAGCAAGATCTATGGCTAGACGTATTAAAACCCTCACCCTTCGTTGGGCGTGCCTATACGGCATCGACTTTCCACGAATTTACTCTGCCCGGGCGTAACAATACGGCATGGTCAAGCTGACCGCGCCACGCGCAAGCCGCATTTTCAGGCGTCGGGTCACTGACCTTTTTGAGACGAAACTACCGTTTTATTTCTTACTATATCTCTTCTAATCTAAATTAAAGGCATTGTGACAAGGACATCTTAATCAGTGAACCACTGGTCGGAATCACAAAGACTGAGCATTGAAAGGCCCTCCCCACACTATGAAATGATTTAACATCGACCAGCGAAATGGTGCTCAACAAATTTGCAATATTATCTCATTTTCTCACAAGCTGACCACCATCTGGAGTTGTCTGTATCTAAGAACCAATCAGAAACAAGCCCTGAAATTATCTTTGCCCCAAATGCCCACATTGGTTCATTAGTGTCTTGTAAATCAGGATGAAAGTTTGAAGCCATTTGTATAGGGCTTGTACTTGTAGGGCGTGGCTAGTTATCATGCTTCGTTGTCACGGAAACTGCAGCTGTCAGTTTGGTATCATAAGTCAGATCATTGGTTAGAGACTGACAGACAAATGTTTGCTGCTTAATTCATTATCAAGCGTGATAAGGCAAAACAGCGAATATTTTTATACCGATCAAATACACTGTATAAACTGAACCACGTGGACAGCGGTAGTGTGGTCGTCGTACATCGGCAAGGGTCAGTGCGACCCAGATAAGATTCTCCGTGAGTAAGGTCACCGACCGGACAGCGGGCTTTAAGCCGTCGCGTGCGGGGTGAGCGTCAAGACTAAAGTAATTTATACGGCGGTGATTGAGACGAAAAGAATAATCAATTTTAAACTTGTCTAGAATTAGATTTCTTAATCCAAGCATGAACATGGAGAAAGTTGACATTGCATGGGCACAAAAAATTGCCATATTAAAAAACTTGAAATAGGGAGTGGGAAAACACTCAACAGCACAGAGTAGGCAAAAATTATATATGGTATTTACAGTGCATTTTGGTACTCAAATGACAGTATGTCAAGGCAGCTCTTATTTGACATAATTGTAGGCAAAACACTACCCCAGAGCAAAGATAAGTTTGCCACAGCGCTTTTCTGGAGAGGGTTCTTTTTCAGTTTTGGCCAAGATCAAAACAAAGAGCGAATAATAGGCCTAAGATTTGGTTGAAATGATCTGTAAAAAAGCTTTAGTTTTTAAAGATGATTTTCAGGTTAATCCTTTGTGATCAAGACAAAAAGGCATGGGAATATAGGTTTAGAACTGGTACCATCGAATTTTTTACCGTCGTTCACACCTTGACCTATTCAGATTGTTTCCCCAGATTCAGACATTTTGGCAGCCTGATTCAGATTTTTTTTTTGTAGGGTGGCATCTCTGCAGCTGGTTGCAGTGTTGAATTTGAGCAGGCCTATGCCAAACTGAAACACTGCCTCCCATCTCCAGTAGTGTTAAGCTGTATGTGAACCAGAAGGAATTTTCTTACAGATGGCAAAAATATTGGCAGAAAGTAAAGTAGTCTACAATTTTCTTGGTAAATCTGGACTAAAAGTGGCCAATTTATGTCTGGGAACATTCACATTTGGTGAATCACCGGTAATCATAAATTGGATGAAAGCTTGACAGATATTTGGATTCAAAGAGTAACAACATAGGACTACTAAAAATAATTCACTTGAAGTTGAAGGCACGTTTAAAATCATATTAACAGTAAGATTATAAGAAGGAAGTTTAGCTTTCAAAACATCGAGTTATACTGAAATCATCCGAAGCAAAGCTGTTCATAATTTTAATAATAAATTATAATATCGACAAAAACAAGTGAAGAATCTAGATGTAATCACTGACATTGTAATGAGTTTTGTAATTCGTCTACACCCCCGCCCCTAACAACAACATTCAATGAAGTGTTGGATGAACTACGAGTGGCTAATGTGGTTACTGCGTGGGTTCAATAGTAACTCCCTTAAGGATACACAGGATTAACAAACACAGGGTTCTGCTGGCAATCTTATTTATTCAAAAGCCTAACAAAGGTATCGCTACCAAAAGGCATGGGAAAACCCTACCAAGAAAAAGGAAAAAGAAACCCAGAAAAAGAAAAGAAACCCAGAAAAGAAGAAGCCCATAAAAAGAAGCCCAACCAGCCATAAGCTGGAACAAGTGAAAAAGACGAAAATATGGTCAGGATATAATGACAACATTAATCAGGCAATCAATGGTGGACATACATAGTAATAGTATTAAGTATTAAATCAAACAACAACAATATAATATAGAATTTAAGCAATAACCAACTGGATATGTATGCATGGAATAAAATAGCGCTAAGGTTAATGAATAACAACTACAAGTGGCTATATCATATACACAAGGAGTTTCCTAGTACACTGGCAACACAAACTAACATACTAATCAAAGTATGAGGGACATAACGAATGAAGGGGCAAGAACACAATAGTTTCGCTCCACTGAGCCGGTGTACAACACATCCAGAGTGGCCATTCCATTTAATAACGCAGTGGCCAACATGGCCCACTGACCGTCCATAACACAGACGCTGCATCCCAATGCAGGCCATCCTCATAGGCCCACTCCCATTATTAGTACTAACCCGCCCCAGGGCTATTGTATTGGTTACTTCCCTTCCCAATCGATACTCAAGGGTCATGCCCTTTGACCTTAGCCGCGGAGCTATGCCGCCAGGCTAACATGTGTATGACACACCACTAGATACATAAAGTAATGTGTACATTCCTTAAAATGAAACTGTCCTTCACACACTTACGAAACTCATAGAAGCATAATACATCTGGATAACAATAATACATGCACATGATATATATATATATATGTCGGCGAGACTCATTGCAACATGTGTAGACTCACTGGAACATTGTTCATCCACCGCCGCACATAGAACAATCCTGGGGCTCACACATGTGAGGCCCAACTAATATTATACATCTCCAATACATGTAATTAATTACACATCTTAAACACTAAACACGCAATCACAATCACACTGCTCTCTATAGCATAGTGGTACTGGCAAGGTACACAAATACCCGTAATACAATCAAGTGTGTAGTGCCGCTCGCTATAACATAAGTCATCCACATCAACATGTCAGGAAATCCTCACTGCCTACCACAACAAGGCAATGCTACACACACACACTGTATATATGCACACAAGCAAATCGTGATAGCTTGGGTAGCGAGCCATCATTATCATCTAGCACCGCAAACGTTAACTTTGACAATAAAGTCACAATATCAAGACACTGCACTGCATCGCGCATCTTACACGTCTTATGACAATGGCAATTACCGTTGAGCCGGACTCATAATGGTCTCTGTAGATCAGCATTCTTTACGTGGCATCCAAGAAAGAGAGGGGGGGGGGGTGCGCAAATTAAAGTCACTTCTAATATAATAGTCTCCAACTTACCCAAAGTCTCTCTGCTACTGGCGCAACTGGACTAGGCCATGTTTTGGGCGAGGCGCGCCACGGCAGGCCGCCGCCGGTCTAGGTTCACTGTGCTGTCGGCTCTTGTCTCTGCGTCTTTGATGGAGTGTGCTGACCACTCGAACTCGCATCTTATTTATGAGCCAGCGCGGACGTCCCAGAGAGCTATTACGTAGCCAGTATTTGGACGAGTGAAAGGTTCGGACGTGGAGTCCAGCCCGACAATAAAACTGGTTAGGGTCCTAACACAATCGAATTTACAGTACGGTAAAAAGGGTGCACACAAAGGTCAATTAGGTATCCCAGTAAACTGCAGAAATTACTCTAACGTCCCCTCCAGCTATAATTGAATAAATTTGACCCAGGTTGGATTTATCGGGGATAACATGCGTCTAACTCGTGGTTTACTTTAAATCCGAGATCCTCTTATTAATTATTTCAATAGGACCCGTGCATCAAAGTACAACGAAATTGGTACCATTATAAAGTAGAAACTTGGTGCTAAAATTCTAACTGACTACTAATACCAGAAACCCAGTAATAGTTTTAATATAAATTTTCAAAGTGTCAGGACTAACAACATTCGACAATTTTGTGCGGGATACTTTCGTCCATTAATACGACGTATCTCCATTGATAACAAACGTTATCATGAGTACCTATTTTGTACCGATAGGGTATTGTCTACTCTCAAAAATGAATTCGGGTTCCCGTCTTTCTGTCGGTGGATAACAACGAAGGAGCGAGTTGTAAGAAACTTAAAGCCATGATATAAGAGTTGGAAGCCCGGTGGTCAACATTTCCAACTGACCAATCAAAATGCGCGCTTTTCACCGTGATGTGAATAACGGGTCCCGCGTTAGTATTACAAGGGAAATAATCCAATTAATGGTACTCGGCCAAGTGTCCATAAACTACTATGAGTGGCCGTCCCTCACTCACGCACCAGAGTTACCATGAAAGCACATTAAAAATAGAAAGTCGTTCATCCTCTCACAGAAGTAACAAGAAGATAACCTAATTCTCAGGGTGAATGGATAAAATGAGAGATGATGTGATTCACGATGAAATGGTCGCTTGTACACAGCACAAAGAATGGTGATAGATCTAGAGGGATGGTCGCACAGGTCATGAACAAAGAACACACGTGAAGAAATAGCTCCTGCAAACGTAACTTACTCGAGCATTGACTGCCTAGGTAAATTCAACCAGTTTTAAACCTTGAAGATCGCCTGTACTGGAACAGAATATTTGTGTATTTTCAAGACATTCTTAATTACGTAGTCTTCCTGTCCACACAAACATTAAATAATGACCCAACAACATCTAGGCTTTTGGACAGAGTTCTAGATTTACTTAACAAATGATGGTGCCTTTTAAAATAGAGACGTATGGCGCATTATGATTGACAAATAAAATCGTGTCGTCATTCTAAACCACAAGACTATATTGACATACAAACATAAATACGCTAGTCTGTCCATGAATAGACACCGAAGAAGGTGGAGGTTTGGCTGCAGTAATACTCAAAAGATTGGATATTTTCATAACCATAAAAAGGAGATTCACAACTGCACGTACATCTGTGTGTCTGAAATACACAAATAATTTGTTTACATATTATTTTAGTCATCGTAAATGATTTTGTTGCTCAGATGCATTATTTGTTTTAGTGACTAAGTAGAATTAAATTTATTGCTCATTTTTTGAGAGCCACTAATTATGTCTGTATGTCTGTGTGTAACGAAATGCCATGTAATGACCATCCATCTTCCCGTTTGATCGGTACACCTTCCGGTTCAATTGTTCAAATTTATGTCTCAGGATACCTGTTGGTAGAGCAATTATCTCTGACCCGTCCACCTAATACCCCAGCGTCCAAGTTTGGCCACGGTGGAATGATTGTGCACGTTTTTATTCCCCACGAATTTGAGCTGAGTAGAATCTCCCAGTTTTCCCTTCTGTAATTTTCTGTAATTTGGGGTTTCTGTATATTATATTCCAGAGCAAATCTAGAGTAGTTGGTCCGCTTGCGATAGACTCACTGCGAGATCCTGCTCGTGCAAAGCAGTGTACCGGTCTAAAGTTCTTGTGGGAGAACTTATATCAGACGTATATTAACAGTGCCTATACGACTGTGTTGAGTTAGCTCGGGTAGAGCACGTTTATGACTTTGCAACGAGCTTTGGGAACAAGTAAACATATTTAAAAAAAAAAAAATGACACTGGGTAAAATTCCTGTCCAATGAAATGAGTCAAAGATTCCATCCTTTTTTTTTCCCAGAGTGATAACGGATGACTCACTAAACGCGTGCTGGATACATTCAACACAGATTTTTTCATAAATAATGGATACTAGTGGTGAGCTGAGATGAAATGGCATGGGGATGAGGGTAAAAAAACAGCAATGAATTCAGATGAGAGTCATTCACGGTTACGATTTAAATATTGATTCTACAGAAAATCTTCTCAACTTCAAGGGACAATAAACGTCTGCATTACTGTCAACAAGTGAATCGATCGCTTGATTTCACGCAACCATATAGAAATCACTGTGTAACTATTTACAGCGCTGACTATGTTGTTTAATAACAGAATACAAAGTTTGTCTCAGCAAACATGTCTTACGCTCAAAGATATGTGATTGCTTGTTTGTGTGTGTAAATTGTTACATTTCTTGCCTTGTCAGAGCTGTGACACTGTGTCTGTAAATTATTTCAAATTATTCTAGCCTTGACATTTAAAGATTCTCCTGTTTTGTACGTCAAGTTTGGGACTTTTCTTAAATATTCACTTAGCTTTACTTTGATGAACATTTTTGAAAATTTATTTATACTTTCATTCATATTTTTTTTTTTTTTATTTCTTCACGTTTGTTGCTGTTCCGTGTTAACTGAGAGAGACACAACACAAGTGTCAAGGTTCATCCACATTTAAATTTGGCTTATCTGTATATATACATAACATCAATCTGCCGTGCATTCATTTATTATATTAACAATTCACATCCAAGATCGGCCTGACAGGTCAGAGTGACGAGGACAGGTCTCATCAGATCCTCAACAGATATGCAGAATGGGGTGGGAACTACCTGGATACTGCGGATGTGTATGGTCTGGGAAGGTCTGAGGAAATCATTGGCACCTGGCTGGAAAAGTGAGACATTCAGTGTCGCGTATTATAGGAACCTGCTTAAGTCGAATCCGGATTGTTCATATATTCTCGATTCTTTATCTGACGGACGTCCATAGTTCCATCTGCATTGATTTATGCCTCTTTACCCGTGAAGGAAATCATGTAAATCCCCATTGACCAAAAATTATCTCTCATTTGCTCGATTGAAGGAGGGCGCGGTCTCGAAATTGCATTTCCCTTTGATTCAAAAGGAAAGAGACCAACCATGTTTAATTCACACCCGACTACTTGGTGGGATTGCTGGGGCGTAGGAAAGACGATAATAATGGTCCCGTTATGGCCCGTGTAAACATTAGACAGAAAAGCGTCAGGGCAAGCGGGTATCATGCCATTAAAATTCATTGTGTGACCATTTACTCTCTCCTCTTCAGAATGTATTATGCACAACACACAGACTATAATACATTCTGTAACAGTACTTGTCGAGCAAATTACATACAGTATGTCACGAGTAGAGTTAAGTCTTGGAGATCTAATGACTGCACAAGAGGCAGCTAACTCACACTCGGACACAAAAACTCAAGAAATTATTAAATAACCAAAAGTATACGTTTGTCAGGCCGGTCGGGCCGTAATATTATTACATAAAATATAAATATACGAAACAAATCACAATAGAGGTATGTTCAAAGCAAAAATTCCAATTACTAACTTATTCTAATCTATCTAATTTACTGCAATCAATATTACAATGGTATATTAATATAAGAACACTGTGAAAGCCGGGGATGGCCCAGTACGTTTTCAAAACCAACAGAAGCACAATCTGGCTTATAGGTATTTAAGGAGCTTGTATAAATATATATATATATATGCAATCACTTAATCACTATTCATTTCAATAACCACGTGCAATAATTCTTCAATCGTATTATGGAGATGGTTTTACGATAAGGGATGCTCGTTCGTCGAGCCCAAAGCTGTGGTTTTCTCTCTATCTCAATGCCTATGAGTTACCGTTATTCACACCTACTAAAACTGTAGGCGTGAAAATCAGGACAGCGCAGTGTGGACTCTTTAGGTCAGTCCACCCAGACCTTTCTTTCTAGAGCTCTCTCCCACTACTGTCAGCTCTCTCGCTATGTCAGTCCGATGACAAGGACTGCTCGCCTTCGTGCAACACAGTTCAGGTACTGGCCAACAGGAGATGCGTCACGGGAACGACGCTTGGCTTCTCGTCTGCACTCAATGAATTTCAATGCTATCTATTCTTTTATACTGACCAAGTTTACCCAGTGGGGTTACTCCGCTGCTAAATCAGTTCTGCAATCTTATTGACCGAAACCCCACCAGCTTGATGTATTAATCTCTGCACTATCCACACTACTCAGTTAACGTGCAAAAACATGTCTAGTCATACCTAGCAATGTCGGCAATACCCCCCTATCTCCCCTACTCCATTACTTCTAATCACGAGCATCAAAACCCCAAAGCGTGAATCTAATATTTTAACTTTGTAATTTCTCATTCACACACAATAATTCGCGGGGACCGTTCAAGGCCACCAGTCAGTTTCTCATGGCCCTGACAAGTAAACAACTCACGGCCCTGCGTGCCGTTTCATTTTATTTACTCTTGACACAGTATAATTGATACAACTGGTCAAATACCGCCCTCTGTTTGGGTGGTTCTTTCAGACAACTATTATATAAGTGTGCATATCACTGATACACTGGCACATACTTACATACACAAAAGAGAGAGAGAGAGAGAAAGAGATAGATAGATAGATAGATAGATAGATAGAGAGAGAGAGAGAGAGAGAGAGAGAGAGAGAGAACGAAAAAGACAATTTATGTTAAGCCATTGGAATACAGTACATCAAGGGAAATAACAGTAAAATGACCAAAGTTACTTAACTTTAAGAAACTGAAAATCGTAATTTTAAGCCAAGCACTCTTTATCCGAAATACTATTAATACTAAATGTTGGGCAACTGAATTTTGGCTTAAGCAGATTTCAGTATAATCTATACATTAAGTAAATTCTAAAAGCGTGTCTTAGTGCTTTACTTTTAACTTCGTCATGAACTTGTTCGAAATGGTAATTCGTTTTTATTAAGGTTAATGATAGTGTGAATTTTTTTGTGAGTTTTTTTTTTTTTTTCTGGTCAAAGTCAAAGAAAGTATTAGGAATGTATGTTGAGCGAGTCCACATACTTGGAATTTCAATTAAATTGTCAAATTAACATTTTACACACACGTCATTTGAATTTGCCACTTTTTGGCCGTTCTTTTACTTTTAGGCTACCATACGTAAATCTGATGTTCCTGTCACACAGACACATAACACACTCACACAAACATTAAACAAACAGAAAGAGAGATAGTTGGTTGTTGGATACAGTATGTCAAAGTAGGCATTAAAGTAAAATTACCAAAGTGACTTGTATTGCGCTTACCTTTTAGATACTGAAAATTGAGATTTTGAATTAGTACACTTTATCCGAAATACAGTTAATACTAAATGTTGAGCCCTCTGAATTTTGGCTTAAACTGGTTTCACTATATAATATACATGAATTCTAAAAGTGTGGCTTACTGTTTTACTGTTAACATGGTCGTGAAATTGATCGAAATGGTAACTCATTTTCAGGTTAATGTAATGGTAGTGCAAACCTTTTGGCGAGTGCAAATGTTTTGTCACAGAAAATATAACTTTACGATGAATAAGTTCATATCACTGAAATTAAAATAGATTGTAAGATTTTCAGTTCACACATAATTATGTCATTTGAATTGTGTGAAAATAAAATACTTTTTTCCCCCCACAGACAATCGAGAGATAATTTTATCATTGCCACCAAAGTCCGTGGTAATGTGGGTATGGAAAAAAATATTAACTATGCTGGTCTCAGCAGACAACACATCACTGAAGGTATTGAAAAGAGCCTGAAGAGACTCCGCACTGACTACATAGATCTTTATCAGGTTTGTAATTCTCGACCGTGAAAAAAATGTCATTGTACAAGAAGATGGGGATAGCGATGATGATGGTGACTGTTAGATGATGGAAATGATGATGATTGTGGAGGAACAAAGTAATTATTTTATAAGGAAAGAGCTTTGTGCACACAAATCCAAAACTGTGACAGATGTAGAATTGTGACTTCAGTATGCTAATTTTATGGATGTTAGCACTTCCACTTGTAGAGAATCTTTGTTTTTTTTGTTGCCAGATGAGCAATCAGTCAGTCTTAAAATCTTATTTAAATCAAGTGTCTTTGATATAAATATAGTGGACAAGAGAAAAATTAATGCTTTGTATTTCTATCACCAGACACACTATTGGGATGATGGTACACCAATAGAGGAAACACTGAGGACTCTGGATGATTTGGTTCGTGCTGGAAAAATCCGGTACATGGGAGTCAGTAATGTATTGGGTTGGCAGCTTCAGAAATTAGTGGACACTACTGAGAAACTTGGACTGAACCCGATTGTTAGCCTTCAGGTGAGTTTGCTAGCCACGGTGCTAGACAGTATGTCTATACACGTGGACATAAAAAATGAATTGTAAGTTGACGTATATTGCAGTACGTTATAGTAATGAGAGTTAGATGATCTGAACTGTTCCGAATTGTTGTAAAAAAGAAAAACATGGGATCCGTCGAACACTAAATAATATAGTTTAATAACTACTAGATGAAAACATGAAATTTCATAATCTACTTACGCCTGGCGAGGAAGGCATACAAATCTAACTATATAATTAGATCTTTCACACATTGTCTGTCACTCTCACGTGCTCTTATTTATACCCATCCCCAAAGAAGACTCGCGAACTGGCTTGACCCCCCCCCCCCCACCAAAAGCCGGAGACTGACCTGGAGCGTTCGGGACACCTGCAAGCCACCCAATCACACACACGCACGTCATCGAATTACATCATCTCAAGGCCAGCCTAGCGTAAACAAGTTTATCTCGCATACTATGTCGACACATGCCGAGCATCAACATCAAAAGAAAAAACTAACAGAGGAGGGTCACCGAGTGCTGCGAACAATAAAAAAAGGGGGCTGGGGAAAGAGCAGAGAGGGTGTAGACATTGCGAGACAATTGTCGTTCGTCCCCATGACTAACACGCGGGAGGGGAGGAAAGATTGGCCTGTAGGACGCTGCATAAATCATCCTTCATATTTCAGTTGGCCACCGGCGACGTTCCCAATAGGCCATCTGCTCATGTTTATCATGTTTACAAAACATTTCTTTACTTTATCTTGGACGATATTGTCCGTGTGATTACATGTACAGACAATGTTTGCTGTGTTTGTTCACTCAAAGCTGTAGTTATCATGCATAAAAAATGTTTGCACATTGTAACAATAAAAAAAGAAAAAAAGACTAGAGAGTATGTCTGGTATGGAAAACTTCGAAAAAGGTTCATATTTCGCTCACTTTGTCAGTGGAGAACATAAATTTGAGATGACTAAATTGGTCCTATTGGCTTTAAATGTTAAATATAAAAACTGTATTTCTGCTTTCCTCACTGTGTTGTCAGCAACAATACAGCTTAGCCAGCCGATTCTCAGAGCTTGAACCATTTCAAGTGTGTAAGACTGCAGGAATTGGTGCCTTACCATGGAGCCCATTGAAAGGGTGAGTAGACATTTGAGGCTTCTTTTTACTCTTGTCATGAGATGAGTAAGAGAATGGGGCCAAAATTATTCAAAAGTTTCATTTGTATTTACTTAATTTGATTTGTCATAGTGAACTTGTTATTGGTCATTAATTTTCTTTTTCTCTTTGGTCTCCCCTTTTCATTCCAGGTATTCTTTGTCTCTCATAACAAGGCTATTCATTTTATGTAATAGACATTCATATTAGAATATAGATCTAAATCGCAAATGACTTTTTGTTTTCATTCAGTCCATGGTGAGCTGTTGTAGACAAAATATTTTTAGATTTGCAAAAGGTCTTTTCAAGTGTAATTAAGTACCAAATTAACCACAGTCAGTGCACTTTTGCTTTATTTGCTTCAGTCCTATGACCCTCAAATCCACAAATCGATTTAAATGTAGAGATAAGATAATTATTTGATATTCCCCCAGGGGCCTATTGACTGGGAAGTATAAAAGAGGTGTGAAACCAACTGAAGGGAGGTTAGCCTGGGTCCTTGAAAATGAATCAAAGGAGAACGAGGCTATTCCCTTATTGAAACGCTTTGATGACACGACATGGGATATGATCGAAGCAGCCGAAGCCATCGCAAAGAAACGTGGTAAGCTGTTTATATCTGAGGGAATCTTGAAATGTGTCTGTTCAATTTGTGCTTGAGAACTACTAGTTGTCTAGATCAGTTTGGATAAGTGCAGTAGCGTCATAATGACTTTTATCAACTTTATACATACATTGTATTTCACTATTTCCACAGATACAGTGGGTGTGTCAAATGCATAATGGTCCTCTAAAGAAAGCCATTTGTGTGTTGAATTTACCAAACTTTAGAAATAAAGTGATCATTGTTTTGTGACTACCCTGAAATCTCATATTTTCCTCTTTCTCATAATGTAATTTTCGTTGGTGTATTGACGATAGATGTTACTGTAACGATTTAAAATACTGTGCCTTTCATTTCTAAACAATTACGGGATCAAGAGATCAAAATCTCTTTTTTTGAATCTGTCAAAACATCTTTCTATTCCTTTAATGAAATCTCCAGCATTAGATCTTCATTCTGTGCCAGTTTTGGAACTAGGCCATATTTAAAAGGCGAACTGTGATAATTTCTTGATGTTTTTTTCCACACTGCATATCCCGTTCACTTCATACAGAAAGCCACTGCTTTCCTATTATTGAACATCCCATATTCTCAGGCTTCAGTTCTTAAACGCATAAAAAGTACCTAAAATTTGCTTTCTTCTTCTCAAAACACATTGAGATTTTGTACTGGTAGTTTTCTGCTTTATCATGTCCTACTATTCCAATATATTAATACTAGTGTAAGGGCCCGTTCAAAGAACAGGTTGCAAACAACACGCACAATCAGCACACAGATTATGTAGATCTAGGAAGAAAACAACTCACAACTGGTACAGCAACACCCGCATGGCCCGTACCGTGCATAAGGCAGACGGCACAGAAACTCATGCCTTCAAACTTTGAAACGCAACCAGAAGTTTAAAGTCGAAACAAAACAAATGCAAAAGTGAGGCAACCATTGTTGAAGAGAAAGCATTAATCGATGACGTACTCTCTCTCTCTCGCTCTCTCTTACAAATAAAAATAAAAGTATTAATCTGCAGTCCTGTTTCAGAACTCATGCGCGCCAGGACACTGCGCACCAAGCTTGATATGGTTATTTTTTATGACATGCACGGTACTAAAGTCGAAACAAAACAAAGGCAGGGGGGAGGCCATCATCGTTGAGGAGAAAGCATTATTCGATGTTTTCAGGCCTATTTTCATTTATTACAAAATTACGATACTTCGCTTTCATGACAAAGGAATAGACATAGTAGCAAAAAGAACTATCTTTCACATGTAATTTTTTCAGGTCTGGGCATTTCTTCCTCGCAGCAGTGAATTTTTTTTCCTTGCTGTTTTTTTTATATAGAAGTGGGGTGTGTTAATCCAATTAGGTCGAAGTGTAGCTCAAGTGGCATTGCGCTGGCTACTCCAAAAAGATGTCGTGCCTTCAGTTATTATAGGGGCCTGAACCCTGGCTCAGTTGGATGACAACATGGGAGCTGCTAATGGCTGGAGTTTGTCACCAGAGGAGGTAAAGTCTATACTGCTGTTTTGTTTTCTGTGTCACCAGAGAGATAAAGACTAGTATTGTTTTTTAAAATATTTTTTACCTATGTACATTTTCAGAACAGGAGTTTTGTGATGAAGTGAGTGCAGGAGCGTTCTTGCAGAAAATCAGAGTTGGCCTTTGTTTATCTAAATTGTATAGTATGGAGTAGGGGAGAGACTGAGTAAACAGGGCAACAGTAACAGTCCTGTCACTTACATAAGCGTGAATGCTGCATTCTAGACATGTTCAGCAGGTCCTGGTTATGTTCCATCCAGTCAGATTATTTCATGCAACTTAAACCCTTGTTAGATTAGTAATACATTTTTTTACTTAAAATTCTAATTCTTTTAAAAAAAAACTTCACTTCACTTTATCAATATAATGATGAATATGATAGAATAAAAGCAAACTTAATCACGATAAAACAATAACAATAAAAGCCAGTGATAATAAACTATTTATATCTGCGATTAAAAAAAAAATGATGTTTATCGATTATCCTAAGCATATTGAAACATTCCGAGGAGAACACAAATACTGTGGAACCACAAATAATCTGTAACATCTGGCAAAAGTGAGGAAAGGAATATATTAACTTGTATTGATTGAGTTTATTATACTCCTGTCTTCCATGGTCACGCTGTATAATTATACATGTTTTTTTATATTTTCAGATGCAACAATTAGACGAACTTTCACAGCCCAACATGCCCTATCCCTGGGGCCCGCTCATTTGGTATAACGCTGACCGGACAAATCCTTATTACTTGGATAGCTATGTCCATTCCAAATAAGCCTTGACAAGCGTAAATACAGTACATGTACTACTGCTGCTGCTTATTTTAGTCATTTGACTGGAGCAAAATTTGATACTATAAAGTAATTCTTGATTTGTTTGTTATAAACCATTGTTTTCCATTTTTATTTTTTAATTGACCATGGAAATGGACACACAATTATGTTGTGACTACGACTGTAAGCAGATTATATAAGTGATAAAGATGTGTATAACTTTTCGGAGACATCTTTGAAAGATATATGTTTAACCATACTGATGTTTGTGAACCGGCAGTGTACTAACTGAGACAAAACATCACTGATTGCTCATATGTGATAAAGGAAATGCTTCTTGCAACATAGAATTAAGGAATATGGCAAGAGACACGAATTGTGACAATTTCTTGTTGATCGAACTTTGGCTGTTTGGAGTTCAGAACCGGTGTTGACTTTGTTTTGAAATATGCAGCATTACAGCTATCTGTTAATGAAATACGCCATTTCTATTTTTCTCTTGCTTGAGTAGGATGGGATGGGAAGTCTAGAGAATTGTGATTATTGTCATTTAATTGGTTTTTTTTTGGGGGGGGGGGGGGGTTCTGTTCATTATTGGGGCTAAGATAAAGGTGATTTGTTTCATATATCCACCATGTGCTTGGCTCAGTGATTTTTTGGGGATATATATATTTTAAAGGAACATCTGAAATAAAAGGTAAATGAATAAAGAAATAGATGAGAAAACAAGAAAATAAAATGTAAAGTAATTAATATCATTTTCTTATTTTGTATGTAATCCGAAGTGAAGAAAAAACTATTGGAATTTTAAATAGATCTTTGTGACCTGAGATAGTGAGTATTCTGATGTACATGGCACTGATCGAATATGTGGAAAATGTTTATTGTTGAAGCTGAAAATTTCCTTAAAATTCCCATGGCTTAAAAATACTTTTGTCAGTGCGACATTCAAATTAACTTTAAATTTTGAAAAATCAGATTGTTTATTTCCATGACATGATGTTCCCAGTCCTGAGGAAAACATTCAAGAGATCATCACCAGTGTTGAAGCTGCAAAAGATGAAGCCAACACCACACACTGACTTAACGTCCAAAGATATTGACAGTCATAACATATGTGTAGATGATATGACAAATGACATTGTCTCATTACAATAAACAATAAATGCAAACAGTTACGACGAAGAAACTGGGAGCTTCTATCTCTTTTTCATTTCATATTTGTTGCCATTGATGCAAAGGCAAGAAGGGAAAAGTGCACTTTCCGCTTTCCAAGGAATTCTCCTTGTTCTAAATGTAATGTATCACAATTTGAAATGTCTCATTTGTTGGCCTAACACTACAGGGACTGCCTGAAACAGACTGTGCCCCTTGAATTTGTGAAATATTTTGGAAGATCAATGGCAGTCAGCATTGACCGTTTTGAATTTTTTATTGACTGCTCGGCTAATGCTAAAGCAAGAGCAGAAACTTATTCCCAGGTGCAGAAGCCATAATACAGTAAAATACTTAATTGGCATTACTCCACTGGGTTCACACATTTTTATCTGAGAGGGATGGGGTGGGAGTACCTCAGAAAAGCATATCGCCGAGCATTCTGATTATGTCCAATTTAGAGTTTGGTAATGTTGTGTTTCTTTAGTCAAGAAAAGGAAGCTCAGATGGTATGGGCATGTGACAAGATCAGATGGGCTCTCTAAGACCATACTACAAGGAACAGTGCAAGGGAAGAGAAGACGAGGCAGCCCGAGAAAGAAATGGGCAGATAACATTGCGGAATGGACCAAGATGAGTTTTCCTGCAACCCAGACACTTGCCCACAACCGCCACACATGGAGCCAGCTGGTGCAGCGTTCGTCACTGGAGCGCCCCTACGACCCCGGCGGGTTATGTGTAAACAGGAAGGGAACGAGCGGTCTCTCTGCAGCTATCTCACACAGTCAAACATACAAACAAAACAATCAGGTTATGAGAGGACACGAATTTTATTAAAAAGAAAAAAAACAACAAATCAAATAATAAACACAATACAATTCACAATAAGCACACCACAATAAACCAGGACAATGAACCACAATGCAATAAACACAAGACAATACAATAAACTAGACAATAAACCCAACCGATAGGAGCGCTGAAGAAGAACCAAAAAAAAGGAATTAAAAGCACGCCTCATCAGTTAATCATTACATCATAATAAAATAAGAGAATGCATCAAAAGGAAACATAAAAGTTATTATTAATATTAATAATATTCATATTGTAAACTAAATATGGGGAAAGTCTAGTATTTCTATCGAACAGTAATATTTACTTTGAGATTGGAGTGCTCCAGGGGAGACAACTCGAGTATAAGATGCAATCCTACCAAGTAACATGTTTACTTCCCTTGGCTTAACTACAGATTGACAGAGATTTTTTAGGGCTATCCCACACGTTATAATTCTTATATTATAACAACGGCCATTATTCTAGATCAGGAAGAAAACTTAATTTGATTCCAGACAAGATAACATTAAGCCTTACATGTGATACACGTACCCAGTGCGCATCAAATCTATCCTGGTTATGGAATGAGCTAGAGTTAACTAACTATAAAAATACAGTCTGCTGAGTCTACACACTCATACCACAGAACTGCCCGTGCTAGGTGGCCTAAAAGACAATCCAGTCTACTTACTTAGCCCACCCAGCGCACAACGTAGGATCCCTTAATTAACAATTACCATCATAATTAGCAGAGGATAGCAATAGCCAACTGGATCTACCCATTAAGTCAAACTTAATTAACTTAGATACCCCATTAGCTAACCCAGCTCAATTCCCCACATGTATAGATTATTACACAAAAGCCCCAGTCTATACTGCCACAGGCCAATCTCAACTCAGAGCCAAACTTATCCCTTTCCTATCCTCTGGGTATACCAATCTCCTTACTCATAAAGTCATAAGAGTATCTCTAGGTGGACCAACCCACATGATAAGTCAACACCTACGTCTCAATCAACAATAGCAAGTTATAGTCTCCCACTACAAGTGATATATAATAATCATGGCATAAAGCCAAACCCAACTACATGGTACAACTACTGTACGAAACTGAACGGTCAACCCACTTGAATTACCTCCAACAATACTGATATACCTAAAACATCCCATATATTCAGTGAACATAATTATATAATGCAACAAGATAATATCATAATAATGATGACATATTATATACAGGCCTACTGGGCAAGCCACACCCACAACTCTATGATTGAGCCAAGTCAATGACTCTGATCTCTTCATTACAACAGAGTCCAATTACATCTGTCAGTGTCGGTGTGTCAAAAGAACAGACAATGAGCACCTACAAAGGATGCCATAATAATTTGACACCTGATGCATAGACGATGCATCCATACACCTAGCATAGGCCTTTCCCTTCATCCTATTAACAAAACTAAGTTCAAGGTCCGACCCTCAAAAGTTTCTAATTCCGACCTAACCAGTACAAATTGAAGAAATTCAACTTAACACCTATTTAGAGAATATACTAAATCAAATAGGCATTATAATAAACATATAAATTAAGAAATTAAAGTAAATAATCATCATCTTCTAGTATAATTCTGATATTTGAGATCCTAAATGCTGTTTAAGTGTTGTAGCTAGTGTAAACAGTCAGCCAGGTTTATTATTGTTGTTCGGGTCAAGCTTCCGTTTCAGCTATTAGTTGACCAATCCCGGTCTTGATCTGACCCGCTTGACCAGAAGTCACGTGATCACGCCTGCTAGCGTCTGCTGTGACCTGCTCACGCGCGCTTTGCAAGCCCAACACCTTTCTCTTCATCTTAACTGGCCCGCTCGCTTGCCCGTTACTCTCTCTCTCTCTCTCTCTCTCTCTCTCTCTGTCCCTAAGAAGGACATGTTGAGCCTGAATGGCACCAACTGCAGATTAAGAATAACGATCCAGATCTGTCTATCTCTGATCCAATTAGCGGGATTTAGACAAAACCCTCCAATAGTACTATTTGTTAGCACTTCAAATAAAATCAGTCTGTCATCAATTACAGTTAAATGTTTCCATTTAATTACATGAACTTACACACTTTCTCTGCAGGATACTGATAGATACTAAGATAGAAACTTAGTAAGATAAACTTTACCATAGATTGTTAGCTGCTAGCCTGATTGCCTAACCAAGCTGAACAAAGTTCATCAAACTTCCAAGTATAATCCAATTATTATTTCATATCATCTAAATATTATATTATACCAGAACTAAAATAATGGGTAAAACTTATGTGAATTAGCCAAAGGAATTCCCACTTGCTACATCAAAGCTTGCACTAGTTGCACTTCACAACTCCCTTGAAATATTTACAAGTTCTTTTTAGTCGGGACGAAGTAACACGTCTTGCTGTCTTGAAGACTTGGGTGGAACTGCCTGACCCACGCTATCATCTAAGCGTCACCCAAAAACACGCAACCCATTTATTCCCTAACAGTTCACTAAGTGCAAATTCTAACAACCACTATAACAAATAAAAACATTTTTAAAGAACTACCCTCTTGCTCGTATATGTTCTAAATACACTATCTTAATAAAATATTACTTAACAAGATAAATACTAAACAAAACTTACAATGTAGTGATACATAACAAAATTCCACCCATGGAACCAGAGATGGTCACTTAAATTGACCAATCCTGGACAATACAGACAAAGCTAAGACTTTGGTTTAAAAATTGGCGCAGTGAGTACATCAGTTGGGAATATTATTACTCAACACTGCATGACTCATGTCAAGTGCGCGGTCAAACAATAAGGGGAGATTATCTATAGTTTCTGTGTGGTTACTTCCCCTGGACCACATCTAATAGTCCAGCTAGTCAAAATAAACGGGTTTATCTCCCTTTCACCACAGTCGAGCTATAACTCAGCCCTATAATGCTTCACCCCATTACAATTGGTACCCGCGACCAGTGACCAGTGAATGTTGTGTTAGCTGATAGAGGTTTTGATATACGAAGATGTCTCCCGAGACACAGAATAACGAGATGAACCATTCCTTCTTTCACTATATGTCCACAAATTGTGAGCGTATTAATCAATCCGAATAGGTGTAAAGTATAACAGTAACAGTGTCACCGTAGTAAAGGCCCTCTTGCAGTATTCGGTGTTTTTGGCTAGTGTTAAAAGATGGTGATGAGAAAATATTTGATAGTGATGGCACCACTCTGGTGCGGGCTTGTGGGTTGTATGGGCCGGGGACATAGCATAGGATACTAATATCAACCATCAATCAGTCTTGTGTATGCGTGGATTTAACATCTATCGTTCCCTCCCCACCCTCCTTCTACCAATCTCTGTCTACCCTGTTTCAGACGAGCCATCAAGTTCATGAAAAACTAATCCATTTACCATACCGGTAACCAAAGATAACCCTGATACGGAAAGGTAAGGTCATTTATTTTAACAATACTAAATTACTATA
This sequence comes from Onchidella celtica, assembly GCA_963931925.1. NCBI lineage: Eukaryota > Metazoa > Mollusca > Gastropoda > Systellommatophora > Onchidiidae > Onchidella > Onchidella celtica. The sequence continues at coordinate 53,573,200 of OZ007576.1, forward strand.
GATTGTCAGATAACAGCAAAAGTACTAATCAAACCTCGTGGCGCCATCAAAAAGGAACGGGACAAAAAAAAAAGTTGTGTGTTTCGGGCTCCTCAAATACACAATCTTTTTTTGCCAACTGAAGTCCAACATCTGGCCTCGTTGCGACCCCAATCGCAGTCTAGGGTACTCGTGTATTATGTAGGTCACTGCTCTTATCAAAAGTAAAGCTGGTTGCAGTGTTGAATCTGAGCAGGCCTATGCCAAACATTGCCTCCTATCTCCAGTAGTGTTAAGCTGTGGGTGAATCAGGAGGAATTTTCTTGAACATGGCACAAATATTGGAAGAACGTAAAGTGGTCTACAATTATCTTGGTAAATCTGGACTAAAAGTGGCCAATATATGTCTGGGAACAGGCACATTCGGTGAATCAAATGTAAGTACTAATGTTGTTACGGGGTGAAAGCTTGACAGATATTTGGATTCAAACAGTGACAACGTGGGACTATTGAAAATAACTCACTTGAAGGCACGCCCCCCTAACAAAATTCAATGAAGCAACAAGAAAATAACCCGACTCTCACGGTGAATGGATAAACTGACATGATGAGATTCACGATGAAAAGGTCGCTTGTACACAGCACAAAGAATGGTGATAGATCTAGAGGGGTGGTCGCACAGGTCATGGACAAAGAGCACAAGTGAAGAAATCGCTCCTGTAAACGTAAATCACTCGAGCATTGACTGCCTAGGTAAATTCAACCCGTTTTAAACCTTGAAGATCGCCTGTACTGGAACAGAATATTGGGGTATTTTCAAGTCATTCTTAATTACATGTACGTAATCTTCCTGTCCACAACAAACGTTAAATAATGACCCAACAACATCTAGGCTTTTCCAGAGAGTTCTAGATTTACTTAACAAATGATGGTTTCTTTTAAAATAAACACGTATGGCGAATTATGACACATATAAAATTCATGTCGCCATTCTGAACCACAAGAGTATATTGACATACAAACATAATTAGACACACAAGAAAGTCATTATTGTAACCGTTTTCGACAAGTCTGAACAGAAATAATACATTTCAAACAAAAGTGCACAAACAAACCAAAATGAATATGTTATTATGTGATTAAAATGGGCACCAACGTAGAGAGCAAAGGCCGAAACAGCTGGAGTGTGAACTGAATGTTATTGAGAAAAAAAGTTGTGTATGGCAGAGATTGACCTGTTGGTATATTTTGTGTCAGACACTGACCAATGTTGGCCTCTTAGTGTGAAATATGGGGGGTGGGGGGGGGGGGGTGGGGGTGGGCATGGAGGTTAGACTGCAGTAATACTAAAAACATTGAATATTTTCATAACTATGAAATGGAGATTCACAACTGTACGTACATCTGTGTACCTGAAAGACACAAATAATTTCTTTACATTTTTAGACATCATGAATGATTTTCTTGCTCAGAATCATTACTTGATTTAGTGACTGAGTAGAATTAATTTTATTGCACATTTTTTGAAAGCCATTAATTATGTCTGTCACGAGTGGAGTGAGCGATAGTTAATAATTACGGGGGGAAAGGAGGAGAGTAAAATTAACCCAGGGCCCACGGGGTAAGGGAAAGCGTGCATGTGAGTTGGGGGGTCTGAATGAGGCGAGAGCGCTGTATTACTATCACTGCAAGTTAGAACGTCCTAAAGAGCGGACGCAAGAGAAAGCCCAGTGGGCGAACATAAGGAGAGCAGTCGGAAGACTAGTGAGAGAGTTTTTTCCAGTGATGACTGGTAGGTGAAACGATGAGTGATAATTATGATTGATGTATTATATTCGTCTATTACCATGATGTAAATAAGTATATGTGAGGAATGTGGAAGTCCTTGATATTGGATATAGCAATGTGCGCCATGAGCGATAGATGAAAGTTGAGTTCATGGATTTGTAGCACGAGTGAGTATTGTGTACTACGATGGAGGTGTGTTACCGTAAGATGTTGGTGAGTGAAAGGTGAACTATTGTGTGTACGCTTCATGGGTTGTAAGGAGAGGTGAAGTGAATAGAAGTGGTATGGTATTATACCAATGTAATGTTATTCTTGTAGGTGTCGGGGACGGGCCGAAGAGCCACCTCGGTGAGCACAGGGGATAGGCCAGCATAGGGCCGGGGGCCACACATAGGCCAAGAGTGAGGCTGTCGGTGCAGGACAGTAGAGGCACATAAAGTCGTGGCAGTCTGGCCACGGACAGGGACGTAGATATGAGCGTGAATGTGCTAATGTACTATTGCCATGTTGATGGGCTATTGAAATGATAATGTACTATTGGCACGTTGCTGGGCTATTGAAATGATAATGTACTATTGCCATGTTGATGGGCTATTGAAATGATAATGTGCTATTGCCCTGAGGTGCTAGGGGAATGCTAAGGTGTTATGGCAATAGGAAGGTGATATTGAGAGACTGCGGTGCCAGTGAATTATTAATGTGCTATTAAGACCCTGAGGGGAGAGGCTGAGGCCGAAGTGTCTTCAGGAAGTAACTACCGGGTTGTGGATCCGAGGAAGAGTGCATGTGGGAATAAGGCCGTTGTACGGCAGTTAAATTCAATAATATAATGTATGTAATTGCGCTATTATCTGTATAATTATGTTTAATAAATGTGTGAGTCTGATGGGTTGTTCTGTTAAGTGTTAAGCTTGTTCGTTCGTGATTGTTGTCCTGTCATAACTTATTACATCTCCCAGTCTGGGATTTGTGACACTGGGGGCTCGTCCGTTGTGACACTGGGGGCTCGTCCTGTTTACCTGTGGTCATTTTGACATTGTGTATTCGTTATATCTAGTTGTTTTTCTGTTGTGCTAGGAATTCGTGCTGTTGTCCTTGTTCGTGGGATGAATGGAAATTTCATGATGGTATAATTTATGTATATTTATGAATATGTATTGATGCATGTATTTTGATGAATATGTATTAATGTGTACTTAAATTTCTGCAGAGAGTGTGTGTGCCAGTCTGTAGAGGTCAAGCAGCCAGAGCTCCGATTAAAGGGAGGAGTTATACTCAAAAATAGGAAAGTTAAGTAAAAGTCAAAATTTTTGTGCCCTGGATTGTGGACTGTTCCTGTCACGAGTGGAGTGAGTGCAATTAAGGGGATTGCTACAGAGCGGGTGTAGAGTAAGAAGGGCTCACGGCAGACAAGTGGGGAAAGACGTGAAAGGAGGAGAGTAAAATTAACGCACGTAGACAAGTAAGAAAAGCGTGCATGTTATGAGTAGGGGGGGGGGGTCTGAATAAGGCGAAAGCGCTGTATTACTATCACTGCAAGTTAGAAGGTCCTACGGAACGGACGCTAGTAAGAGCCAGCGGGCGGACATAAGGGGAGCAGTCGAGAGACCAGTGAGAGAGTTTTTTCCAGTGATGACTGATAGGTAGAACGTTGATTGATAATTATGATTGATGTATTATATTATATTCGTCTATTACCATGATGTAAATAAGTATATGTGAGGAATGTGGAAGTCCTTGATATTGGATATAGCAATGTGCGCCATGAGCGATAGATGGAAGTGAGTTCATGGATTTGTAGCGCGAGTGAGTAGTGTGTACTCCGATGGAGGTGTGTTACCGTAAGATGTGTGGTGAGGGAAATGTGAACTATTGTGTGTACGCTTCATGGGTTGTATGGAGAGGTGGAGTGAATAGAAATGGTATGGCATTATACCAATGTAATGTTATTCTTGTAGGTGCCGAGGTCGGGCCAAAGAGCGCCGCCTACGGTGATAGGCCAGCATAGGGCCGGAGGCCACACATAGGCCAGAAGTGAGGCTGTCAGTGCAGGACAGTAGAGGCACATAAAGTCGTGGCAGTCAGGCCACGGACAGGGACGTAGATATGAGCGTGAATGTGATAATGTACTATTGCCATGTTGAGGGGCTAGTGAACTAATAATGTACTATCGAAATGATAATGTCTATTGAAATGATAATGTGTTATTGCCCTGCTGAGGTGCTAGGGGAATGCTAAGGTGTATGACAATAGGAAGGTGATATTGAGAGACTGCGGTGCCAGTGAATTATTAATGTGCTATTAAGACCCTGAGGGGAGAGGCTGAGGCCGAAGTGCCTTTAGGAGTAACTACCGGGTTGTGGACCCGAGGGAGAGTGCATGTGAGAATAAGGCCGTTGTACGGCAGTTAATTTCAATAATATAATGTATGTAATTGCGCTATTATCTGTATAATTATGTTTAATAAATGTGTGAGTCTGATGGATTGTTCTGTTAAGTGTTAAACTTGTTTGTTCGTGATTGTTGTCCTGTCATAACTTATTACATCTCCCAGTCTGGGATTTGTGACATTGGGGGCTCGTCCGTTGTGACTCGTCCATTTTCGTAATATTTAGTTGTAGTTAGTTAGTAGGTATTTTTCAGTGGGCATTTGTTACTTTAGTTTTGTCCACGTAATACTTATCTTGTGGTAGGAATTTGTGTTGTCTTTGTTCGTGGGATGAATGGAAATTTCATGATGAGATGATTTATGTATATTGATGAATATGTATTGATGCATGTATTGCTATAAATATGTACTAATGTGTACTTAAACTTTCAGAGAGACAGTGTGTGTGCGTGCAGCCTGAGGAGACAAGCAGCCAGAGCTCCGATTAAGGGGAGGAGTTAAACTCAAAATTCGAAGTTAAGTGAAACTGAAATTTTGTACCCTGGATTGGGGGCTGTTCCTTTAATCTGTCTTTTTCTCTGTTTTTGCTGTTTTCGGTTGCTGTGTTGAACCTAGTTTATCCTTTAAAAAAAAAAGGTGTGATAAACGTGGAACTTCGTTCGTCACGGTGAACAGTCTGTCACGAGTGGAGTGAGTGCAATTAAGGGGATTGCTACAGAGCGGGTGTAGAATAAGAAGAGCTCACGACAGACGGAGAGGAAAAGACGTGAAAGGGGAAGAGTAAAAATAACTCATGCAGACAAGTGGGAAAAGCGTGCGTGTATGAGTGGTGTGGAAGTCTGAATGAGGCGAAAGCGCTGGATTACTATCACTGCAAGTTAGAAGGTCCTACGGATCGGACCTGTGAATAAAAGAGCCCATCGGGCGGACATAAAGGGAAGCAGTCGAGAAGACTAGTGAGAGTCTTTCCAGTTATGACTGGTATGTAGAACGTTGATTGATTATTATGATTGATGTATTATATTATATTCGTCTATTACCATGATGTAAATAAGTATATGTGAGGAATGTGGAAGTCCTTGATATTGGATATAGCAATGTGCGCCATGAGCGATAGATGAAAGTGAGTTCATGGATTTGTAGCGCGAGTGAGTAGTGTGTACTCCGATGGAGGTGTGTTACCGTAAGATGTGTGGTGAGTGAAAGGTGAACTAGTGTGGGTACGCTTCATGGATTGTAAGGAGAGGTGGAGTGAATAGAAATGGTAGGATATTATACCAATGTAATGTTATTCTTGTAGGAGTCGAGGACGGGCCGCAGAGCCACCTCGATGAGCACAGGGGATAGGCCAGAATAGGGCCGGAGGCCACACATAGGCCAGAAGTGAGGCTGTCAGTGCAGGACAGTAGAGGCACATAAAGTCGTGGCAGTCAGGCCACGGACAGGGACGTAGATATGAGAGTGAATGAGATACTATATTGTTGCCATGTTGATAGGCTAGTGAACTGATACTATGTTGTTGCCATGTTGATGGCTATGGAAATAATAATGTGTTATTGCCCTGCTGAAGTGCGAGGGGAATGCTAAGGTGTATGACAATAGGAAGGTGATATTGAGAGACTGCGGTGCCAGTGAATCATTAATGTACTATTAAGACCCTGAGGGGAGAGGCTGAGGCCGAAGTGCCTTTAGGAGTAACTACCGGATTGTGGATCCGAGGGAGAGTGTGTGTGAGAATAAGGCCGTTGTACGGCAGTTCATTTCAATAATACAATGTATGTAATTGCGCTATTATATGTATAATTATGTTTAATAAATGTGTGAGTCTGATGGGTTGTTCTGTTAAGTGTTAACTTGTTTGTTCGTGATTGTTGTCCTGTCATAACTTATTACATCTCCCAGTCTGGGATTTGTGACACTGGGGGCTCGTCCTGTTTACCTGTGGTCATTTTGACATTGTGTATTCGTTATATCTAGTTGTTTTTCTGTTGTGCTAGGAATTCATGCTGTTGTCTTTGTTCGTGGGATGAATGAAATTTTCATGATATGATTTATGGATACTTAGGAATATGTATTGATGCATGTACTGCTATGAATAGGTATTAATGTGTATTTAAACTTTCCAGAGTGTGTGCGTGCAGCCTGAGGAGACGAGCAGCCAGAGCTCCGATTAAAGGGAGGAGTTTTACTCAAAATTTCAAAAATTGAAAGTTAAGTGAAAATTTTGTACCCTGGATTTTGGGCTGTTCCTTTAATCTGTCTTTTTCCCTGTTTTTGCTGTTTTTGTTGTCGTTATAGATTATACGGGCGGTGGCGCGGGTTTGCTGTGGTGAGCGTAGTTTGTCCTCTTCGGGAGGTGGGCTAAATTTGGAACTTCGTTCATCACAGTGAACAGTTCTGTAGGGACCTGTATTTTTGTTTAGATTGTAGCGTTCTATCTTCCTCGTTGTTTTAGGAAGACGTCTCTCTTGTCCCTCTCTTACCTTTCTGTAGATACGTTCTTTTTTTTCAGACTCTGTTCTTGTTTGTACCGTGTAGTATAATCGGCGTAGTTAGGTTGCATTTTTTTCCATTATATTTTCTTTTGTAGAAGCTTTGTCCTAGTCTGGTTCGTTGTCCTTGACGTACTTGTGGTCCTTCTACTGTATTTCTTCATTCTTGTCGTTTCTTTTTTCCTTTATAATTAATAGTGCATACATTTTATAGATATAGAATTAGTTGTGCTGTAAAGGTAAATTTCTGAATTGTATTTGAGACAACCGGGTATTGTTATATCTGGTGTGATCTCAGGTCTCTGGTCGTATCGTTAGATATCATACCGACAGGTTAGCCGTTTTTTTATAATAGATACCATAACCATAACTCTGTGAAATGGCGGAACTCCAACAACTAATGAAGTTGGGTAAGGAACTTGGCCTGGAGGGAGAAGAGCTACGCGGCTGGATTAAAGAACAGCAGGCAGAAATGCGCGATGAGCGTGCTAAGGATAGAGAGCAGGAAAAAAAGGATAAGGAAGAGGAAAGAGAGTTTAAGTTAAAGGAGTTGCATCAGCAACAGGAGAGACAGGCTAAGGAGAGGGAATTGAAGTTAAAGGAGATAGAGGCGCAAGTAAAGATTGCGGAGTTAGAACTCAAGAAGAATACGCCAGCGGAAACGGCTGAGCGGCAGGTACACAATAAAGGTGGCGTTAGGATTAAGCTCCCCACGTTCGACGACCGGAAGGACGACATAGACGCCTTCCTTTACAGGTTCGAACTGAACGCACAATTGCAATGGGGGGAAAATAAGGAATTATGGGCCACGTACCTGGCGTCGCTATTGCAGGGGCGAGCGTTAACATACTTTAAAGAGCTACAGCGCGAAGACGTGCAAGATTACGATAAGCTGAAGGCTTTGCTGCTTCGCCGATTTGCGCGTACCGAGGAATACTTCCGGGAGCAGTTCAGGCGAGCACGTGCAGATACCAGGGAGGACTTTGCTGCCTTCGTCGCGAGACTAACTGAGTATTTCGCGAACTGGGTAGACTTGGCGCATGTGGGCACGGATTTCGCTAAACTGAAAGACCTAATGATCCGTGACCAGCTGTACGCGTCGTGCCACAAAGATCTGGTGGCTTTCCTGAAAGAGAACGAACCCGCGACGGTGCAGGAGGCGTCTAAGTTGGCGGAGGCATACCGTACGGCGCATCCGTCCAAACCAGTCGCCAGGGCGTACGTCCAAGATGCGGGGTACGTCGCCGTTGTTGAAGGGTCGCCGGCAGGACTTGGGGACAGGTCGCGTCAGCGTGGTGCCTATAGTGGGCAAGCCCAGGGGCAGCATAGGGGCTATCACCAATCACCGGCATATGGATCCGGTAAGTTTGACCGAGCAGGAGGGCTAGGTCGCGGTAATGGCCGGGGGCGAGTTGTGACCTTTGCCGACGACCGACGGCATAGGGACTCTAGTTCCGGTCGCGAGGGGTCACGGGGACCCAGGCCTAGGGCAGCACAGGGAGCGGAGTGTTGGACTTGCGGACGCGTGGGTCACTTTTCGCGCGAGTGTAGGGCCGCGAAGTGTTGGAACTGCGGAAGAGCAGATCACATCAGCGTGAACTGCCCTGCAGGTAGGATAGCGGCGAACGTGGACAGTAGCTCCAGTCCATGTTCCCCAAATAAATTTCATCATGCGGCTGCGTGCGTTACATCGGACAACGGAGGCGGACAGTATTCTAAGTGTCCCAGTTGTGAGAAGTTATTATCTTCCGGTGTTTTACCTTGTGGGAGAAAGATCCCCGTTATAAATTCATGTCATACAGGAGGTGGTCTTAGGGTTTATCCGGGGTTTGTTGGGGACGAACCGGTCTCGGTTTTACGAGATACAGGATCTACCGTTGTGGGAGTGCATAGGGACTGCATTCGGGATTCACAGCTTACAGGTGAGACTGTCCCGTGCATCCAATTTTCGGGGGCCATTGAGAAATTACCCATGGCAAAAATAATGATAGATACACCTGTCCTTAGCGGGGAAGTCGAAGCAGTCGTTGGTTGTTTTCCAGGCGCCCAGCTCATCATTGGGAATGTATCACGGGTAGTTTCCCCTTCCGATGAGAACGTGCAAGCATGGTCGGAATCAAAAGGTATTGACTTTTGCGCCGCGGTCGAAACACGTCGACGGGTAGCGGATAAAGATAAGATTAGACCTTTGGCGACGCCAGCGGTCAACCTAGATATCACGCCAGAGCGCTTGGCGAGATTATAAAGGGAGGACCCATCATTAAACCCATGTTTTGGGGAAGCGCGAACCGAGAAAACGAGGAGATATAAGAACGGGTCATCTTCTTTTTTTGTCCAGGGGGGCATTCTGTTCCGTATGTACGTCACAGTGGCTTCCGTTCAAAAGCAGGTCGTCGTGCCACGGTCGTTGATTGCTACAGTATTGCGTCTGGCCCATGATGTTCCATTAGCGCATCATATGGGAAGTGCTAGAACCAAGCAGAGAGTTCTGAAAGATTTTTATTGGCCATCGATACATAGAGATGTACGGCTGTATTGTAAGACGTGCAGTGCGTGCCAAAAGACGACGCATAAGGTTCGTACACCCCAGGCTCCTCTCCAAAAGATCCCCACGGTTTCGGAAACGGTTAAAAAGGTTTCAGTACCTTGTTGATTTAAGAGAAAGACTATCTTCAGCGCGCACTATAGCACAAGAAGCTTCTGGTATCGCTTCGAAAAGAGCAAAAGACTATAAAGATAGAGGGTCCAAACTGAGAATTTTAAAGCCAGGAGACAAGGTTCTGCTGTTGTTACCTACGGACCATAATAAGTTATTGATGACATGGAAAGGCCCTTATGTTATTGAGCGAGTTGTTTCAAAGGTAGATTACGCTATCCACATTGATGGAGCGAGTAAGGTTTTCCATGTTAATATGCTACAGAGATTTTATGAGAGACCACAGTATCTGTGTGCACAGACAAGACCAAAGGAGAGTGTCTTCTCTACCGCTTGTACGGGGGTCGTAGACCAGTTGGACTGTGACGTAAGCGACACCGAGGCGCAGGAGGAGTTACAAATTCAATTGCCGGAGTTAACTCCGACACAAGGTTACAGGGACGTAAAAATTAACCCTGACCTTACGAGTTCAAGGAGTAGGGAACTTGAGACCCTGTTAGCGTCATTTCCGGATGTTGTTACGGATTTGCCGGGTCGCACTACAGTGATCGAGCACCAAATAAAGTTGACTTCGGATAAGCCAGTATTTCTTAGACCGTATCCGTTGCCGTTTTCTTCGAGAGATAGAGTCATAAAGGAAGTTGAGTCAATGTTGAAGTTAGATGTGATAGAACCATCAACATCGCCGTATTCATCACCCATCGTCCTCGTGAAAAAACTTGATGGATCGGTGCGGTTCTGTATTGATTTTCGAAGATTGAACACTATTACGGTAGGCGATAGGGAGCCTATCCCGTTCCAGGAGGAATTAATAGCTTCATTGGCCGGGTCCACGTGGTTTTCCAAGATTGATTTAACGAAAGGTTATTGGGAAATCCCGCTTACTGAGGAGTCTAAACAATACACGGCGTTCCAAACGCCCATTGGATTATTCCAATTTAAGGTCATGCCATTTGGGTTGGTAAACGCGCCAGCGACGTTTGCACGATTAATGAGATTAGTGTTGAAGGACATACCTAATGTCGTGTCATTCTTTGACGATATAGCATGCCATACGTCGACATGGTCTGATCATATTCAGACACTAACAGTAATTTTTCAACGATTACGTCATTTTGGGTTAACTGCTAAACCCGCAAAGATGGATTTGGCATGTCCAGAGATAATATTCTTAGGACATATCGTGGGTAGAGGTGTTCAGAGACCTGAAGTAACAAAAATTGACAAATTAGTAGGGTTGCAAATCCCTAAAACAAAGAAACAAGTCAGAAGCTTAGTGGGAATTTTAAATTATTACAGAAAGTTCATTCCAAATTTTTCCTCCTTGTCATCTTCTCTTACTGACCTTACTAAGAAGGGACAACCCGATAAGGTCCAGTGGACGTCTGAATGTCAGACATCATTTGATAATTTGGTGACAGCATTATCATCGTCACCCATTTTGATATTACCCGATTTTCGATCCAATTTTATCCTCAGAACGGATGCGTCGGACTCTGGTGTCGGCGCTTGTCTTCTACAGGAGAAGAACGAATGTCTCCATCCTGTATGTTATGTCAGTAGGAAGTTATTGCAGAGAGAAAGAAAGTATTCTGTGATAGAGCGTGAGTGTCTTGCCATTGTCTGGTCCGTCCAGAAACTAGGACGTTATCTCATGGGACGAGAATTTTGTATCCAGACAGACCACAAGCCGCTGACATTTTTGTCGAAGAATCGTTCGTCCAGCCCACGCTTGTCTAGATGGGCATTGGCTTTACAGCCGTATACCTTCGTTATTCAACCAATTCCAGGAACCAGCAATCATATCGCCGACTACCTTAGTCGAGCCTAGGGGAAGATTTCAGGAGCTTATACATCGGAGGACAGGAACATTGACAGGATTTGTGTGAAAGAGTCGACTTTAAAATATTGACATTATAAATATGATATGAAGAATGGTTGGTAGGTTGAGTGGTTTTTTGATTCTGTATTAAGTATTGTGATTAGTTAGCTATTCATGATGTGACACATATATGCATATTGCAGGCCATATTGATCCCCATATTTTCCCCTGATTTCGGTATTTTATATACTAGGGGAACTGCTAGGTCAGTTTTTTTTAGTGTAGGTATTGCTCACGCTCACTCGTTGACAGTCATCTTGATGCGATTTGAAATTAATTGCATTAATTTTTTTGGGGTGGGGGATGATGTCACGAGTGGAGTGAGTGCAATTAAGGGGATTGCTACAGAGCGGGTGTAGAATAAGAAGAGCTCACGACAGACGGAGAGGAAAAGACGTGAAAGGGGAAGAGTAAAAATAACTCATGCAGACAAGTGGGAAAAGCGTGCGTGTATGAGTGGTGTGGAAGTCTGAATGAGGCGAAAGCGCTGGATTACTATCACTGCAAGTTAGAAGGTCCTACGGATCGGACCTGTGAATAAAAGAGCCCATCGGGCGGACATAAAGGGAAGCAGTCGAGAAGACTAGTGAGAGTCTTTCCAGTTATGACTGGTATGTAGAACGTTGATTGATTATTATGATTGATGTATTATATTATATTCGTCTATTACCATGATGTAAATAAGTATATGTGAGGAATGTGGAAGTCCTTGATATTGGATATAGCAATGTGCGCCATGAGCGATAGATGAAAGTGAGTTCATGGATTTGTAGCGCGAGTGAGTAGTGTGTACTCCGATGGAGGTGTGTTACCGTAAGATGTGTGGTGAGTGAAAGGTGAACTAGTGTGGGTACGCTTCATGGATTGTAAGGAGAGGTGGAGTGAATAGAAATGGTAGGATATTATACCAATGTAATGTTATTCTTGTAGGAGTCGAGGACGGGCCGCAGAGCCACCTCGATGAGCACAGGGGATAGGCCAGAATAGGGCCGGAGGCCACACATAGGCCAGAAGTGAGGCTGTCAGTGCAGGACAGTAGAGGCACATAAAGTCGTGGCAGTCAGGCCACGGACAGGGACGTAGATGTGAGAGTGAATGAGATACTATATTGTTGCCATGTTGATAGGCTAGTGAACTGATACTATGTTGTTGCCATGTTGATGGCTATGGAAATAATAATGTGTTATTGCCCTGCTGAAGTGCGAGGGGAATGCTAAGGTGTATGACAATAGGAAGGTGATATTGAGAGACTGCGGTGCCAGTGAATCATTAATGTACTATTAAGACCCTGAGGGGAGAGGCTGAGGCCGAAGTGCCTTTAGGAGTAACTACCGGATTGTGGATCCGAGGGAGAGTGTGTGTGAGAATAAGGCCGTTGTACGGCAGTTCATTTCAATAATACAATGTATGTAATTGCGCTATTATATGTATAATTATGTTTAATAAATGTGTGAGTCTGATGGGTTGTTCTGTTAAGTGTTAACTTGTTTGTTCGTGATTGTTGTCCTGTCATAACTTATTACATCTCCCAGTCTGGGATTTGTGACACAGTCGTTAGGGCTTTGTTATTTGTTTAGTTGTAGCGTCGATATCTTCTCTGTTCTGCAGGAAGACGTATTCTCTTGTCCCTCTTTCTTCCCTATTTGTAGATACGTTCTTTTTTTTTCAGACTCTGTTCTTGTTCGTACCTTGTAGTGTAATCGGCGTAGTTAGGTTGCATTTTTTTCCATTATAGTTTTTTTTTAGAAGTCTTTGTCTTAGTCTGGTTCGTTGTCCTTGATGTCCTTCTGGTCCTTCTACTGAATTTTCTCATTCTTATCTTTTCCTTTCGTTTTGTTATTTAATAGTGCTAGACATTTTATAAACATAGAATTAGTTAGAGAGAGTAGGCTGTAGAATGTTCAGTTAGGTGTGTTTCTGAATTGCATGTAGAAATAGTGCTGTTATTGTAGTGGCATATTCCAGGTCTCGGGATACGTCAGTTATAGTGAGTACAGAGACAGTAGATTGTATCTCGAAATTGTACCATAATAGATCCGTGAAATGGCGGAGCTCCAGCAACTAATGAAGTTAGGTAAGGAACTTGACCTTGAGGGAGAGGAGCTACGCGGCTGGATTAAAGAACAGCAGGCAGAAATGCGCGATGAGCGTGCTAAGGATAGAGAGCGAGAAAAAGAGGCTCAGGAAAAGGAGTTAGAAGATAAGCAGCAGGAGAGAGAGGCGCGAATAAGAATCGCGGAGTTGGAAATCAAAAAGAATACGCCAACGGAAACAGTTGAGCGGCAGGTACACAATAAAGGTGGTGTTCGGATTAAGCTCCCTACGTTCGACGACCGGAAGGACGACATAGACGCCTTCCTTTACAGGTTCGAACTGAACGCACAATTGCAATGGGGGGAAAATAAGGAATTATGGTCCACGTACCTGGCGTCTCTATTGCAGGGGCGAGCGTTAACCTACTTTAAAGAGCTACAGCGCGAAGACGTGCAAGATTACGATAAGCTGAAGGCTTTGCTGCTTCGCCGATTTGCGCGTACCGAGGAATATTTCCGGGAGCAGTTTAGGCGAGCACGTGCGGATACCAGGGAGGACTTTGCTGCCTTCGTCGCGAGACTAACGGAATATTTCGCGAACTGGGTAGACTTGGCGCATGTGGGCGCGCATTTTGCTAAACTGAAAGACCTAATGATCCGTGACCAGCTGTACGCGTCGTGCCATAAAGATCTGGTGGCTTTCCTGAAAGAAAACGAACCCGCGACGGTGCAGGAGGCGTCTAAGTTGGCGGAAGCATACCGTACGGCACATCCGTCCAAGCCAGTGGCGAGGGCGTACGTTCAAGATAATGGGTACGTCGCCGTGGTTGAGGGGTCGCCGGCAGGACTTAAGGACAGGTCGCGTCAGCGTGGTGCCTATAGTGGGCAACCCCAGGGGCAGCGTAGGGGCTATCACCAATCACCTGCATATGGATCCGGTAAGTTTGACCGAGCAGGAGGGCTAGGTCGCGGTAATGGCCGGGGGCGATTTGTGACCTTTGCCGATGACCGACGGCATAGGGACTTTAGTTCCGGTCGCGATGGGTCACGGGGACCCAGGCCTAGTGCAGCACAGGGAGCGGAGTGTTGGACTTGCGGACGCGTGGGTCACTTTTCACGCGAGTGTAGGGCCGCGAAGTGTTGGAACTGCGGAAGAGCAGATCACATTAGCGTGAATTGCCCTGCAGGTAGGATAGCGGCGAACGTGGACAGTAGCTCCAGTCCATGTTCCCCTAATAAATTTCATCATGCGGCTGCGTGTGTTACATCGGACAACGGAGGCGGACAGTATTCTAAGTGTCCCAGTTGTGAGAAGTTATTATCTTCCGGTGTTTTACCTTGTGGGAGAAAGATCCCCGTTATAAATTCATGTCATACAGGAGGTGGTCTTAGGGTTTATCCGGGGTTTGTTGGGGACGAACCGGTCTCGGTTTTACGAGATACAGGATCTACCGTTGTGGGAGTGCATAGAGACTGCATTCGGGATTCACAGCTTACAGGTGAGACTGTCCCGTGCATCCAATTTTCGGGGGCCATTGAGAAATTACCCATGGCAAGAATAGTGATAGATACACCTTTCCTTAGCGGGGAAGTCGAAGCAGTCGTTGGTTGTTTTCCAGGCGCCCAGCTCATCATTGGGAATGTATCACGGGTAGTTTCCCCTTCCGATGAGAACGTGCAAGCATGGTCGCAATCAAAAGGTATTGACTTTTGCGCCGCGGTCGAAACACGTCGACGGGTAGCTGATAAAGATAAGATTAGACCTTTGGCGACGCCAGCGGTCAACCTAGATATCACGCCAGAGCGCTTGGCGAGATTACAAAGGGAGGATCCATCATTAAACCCATGTTTTGGGGAAGCGCGAACCGAGAAAACAAGGAAATATAAAAACGGGTCATCTTCTTTTTTTGTCCAGGGGGGCATTCTGTTCCGTATGTACGTCACAGTGGCTTCCGTTCAAAAGCAGGTCGTCGTGCCACGGTCGTTAATTGCTACAGTATTGCGTCTGGCCCATGATGTTCCATTAGCGGATCATATGGGAAGTGCTAGAACCAAGCAAAGAGTTCTGAAAAATTTTTATTGGCCGTCAGTATACAGAGATGTACGGCTATATTGTAAGACGTGCAGTGCGTGCCAAAAGACGACGCATAAGGGTCGTACACCCCAGGCTCCTCTTCAAAAGATCCCCACGGTTTCGGAACCGTTTAAAAAGGTTTCGATAGACCTTGTTGATTTAAGAGAAAGATTATTTTCAGCGCGCACTATAGCAGAAGAAGCGTCTAGTATCGCTTCAGCAAGAGCAAAGAACTATAAAGATAGAGGGTCCAAACTGAGAATTTTTAAGCCAGGAGACAAGGTCCTATTGTTGTTACCTACGGACCATAATAAGTTATTGATGACATGGAAAGGTCCTTATGTTATTGAGCGAATTGTTTCGAAGGTAGATTACGCTATCCACATTGATGGATCAGTAAAGGTTTTCCACGTTGATATGCTGCAGAGGTTTCATGAGAGACCAGAGTATCTGTATTCTCATACTGGTATTAAAGGACATACCTAATGTCGTGTCATTCTTTGACGATATAGCATGTCATACGTCGACATGGTCTGATCATATTCAGACACTAACAGTAATTTTTAAACGATTACGTCATTTTGGGTTAACTGCTAAACCCGCAAAGATGGATTTGGCATGTCCAGAGATAATATTCTTAGGACATATCGTGGGTAGAGGTGTTCAGAGACCTGAAGTAACAAAAATTGACAAATTAGTAGGGTTGCAAATCCCTAAAACAAAGAAACAAGTCAGAAGCTTAGTGGGAATTTTAAATTATTACAGAAAGTTCATTCCAAATTTTTCCTCCTTGTCATCTTCTCTTACTGACCTTACTAAGAAGGGACAACCCGATAAGGTCCAGTGGACGTCTGAATGTCAGACAGCATTTGATAATTTGGTGACAGCATTATCATCGTCACCCATTCTGATATTACCCGATTTTCGATCTAATTTTATCCTCAGAACGGATGCGTCGGACTCTGGTGTCGGCGCTTGTCTTCTACAGGAGAAGAACGAATGTCTCCATCCTGTATGTTATGTCAGTAGGAAGTTATTGCAGAGAGAAAGAAAGTATTCTGTGATAGAGCGTGAGTGTCTTGCCATTGTGTGGTCCGTCCAGAAATTAGAACGTTATCTCATGGGACGAGAATTTTGTATCCAGACAGACCACAAGCCACTGACATTTTTGTCGAAGAATCGTTCGTCCAGCCCACGCTTGTCTAGATGGGCATTGGCTTTGCAGCCGTATACCTTCGTTATTCAACCAATTCCAGGAACCAGCAATCATATCGCCGACTACCTTAGTCGAGCCTAGGGGAAGAGTTCAGGAGCTTATACATCGGAGGACAGGAACATTGACAGGATCTGTGTGAATGAGTCGACTTTAAAATATTGACATTATAAATATGATATGAAGAATGGTTGATAGGTTGATTGGTTTTTGATTCTGTATTAGGTATTGTGTTTAGTTAGCTATTGATGATGTGACACATATCTGCATATTGCAGGGCATATTGATCCCCATATTTTCCCCTGATTTCGGTATTTTATATACTAGGGGAACTGCTAGGTCATTTTTATGTAGGTATTGCTCACGCTCACTCGTTGACAGTCATCTTGATGTGATTTGAAATTAATTGCATTAATTTTTTTGGGGTGGGGGATGATGTCACGAGTGGAGTGAGTGCAATTAAGGGGATTGCTACAGAGCGGGTGTAGAGTAAGAAGGGCTCACGGCAGACAAGTGGGGAAAGACGTGAAAGGAGGAGAGTAAAATTAACGCACGTAGACAAGTAAGAAAAGCGTGCATGTTATGAGTAGGGGGGGGGGGTCTGAATGAGGCGAAAGCGCTGTATTACTATCACTGCAAGTTAGAAGGTCCTACGGAACGGACGCTAGTAAGAGCCAGCGGGCGGACATAAGGGGAGCAGTCGAGAGACCAGTGAGAGAGTTTTTTCCAGTGATGACTGGTAGGTAGAACGTTGATTGATAATTATGATTGATGTATTATATTATATTCGTCTATTACCATGATGTAAATAAGTATATGTGAGGAATGTGGAAGTCCTTGATATTGGATATAGCAATGTGCGCCATGAGCGATAGATGGAAGTGAGTTCATGGATTTGTAGCGCGAGTGAGTAGTGTGTACTCCGATGGAGGTGTGTTACCGTAAGATGTGTGGTGAGGGAAATGTGAACTATTGTGTGTACGCTTCATGGGTTGTAAGGAGAGGTGGAGTGAATAGAAATGGTATGGCATTATACCAATGTAATGTTATTCTTGTAGGTGCCGAGGTCGGGCCAAAGAGCGCCGCCTACGGTGATAGGCCAGCATAGGGCCGGAGGCCACACATAGGCCAGAAGTGAGGCTGTCAGTGCAGGACAGTAGAGGCACATAAAGTCGTGGCAGTCAGGCCACGGACAGGGACGTAGATATGAGCGTGAATGTGATAATGTACTATTGCTATGTTGAGGGGCTAGTGAACTAATAATGTACTATCGAAATGATAATGTCTATTGAAATGATAATGTGTTATTGCCCTGCTGAGGTGCTAGGGGAATGCTAAGGTGTATGACAATAGGAAGGTGATATTGAGAGACTGCGGTGCCAGTGAATTATTAATGTGCTATTAAGACCCTGAGGGGAGAGGCTGAGGCCGAAGTGCCTTTAGGAGTAACTACCGGGTTGTGGACCCGAGGGAGAGTGCATGTGAGAATAAGGCCGTTGTACGGCAGTTAATTTCAATAATATAATGTATGTAATTGCGCTATTATCTGTATAATTATGTTTAATAAATGTGTGAGTCTGATGGATTGTTCTGTTAAGTGTTAAACTTGTTTGTTCGTGATTGTTGTCCTGTCATAACTTATTACATCTCCCAGCCTGGGATTTGTGACAGTTCCTTTAATCTGTCTTTTTCTCTGTTTTTGCTGTTTTCGTTGTAATTGATTGTACGGGCGGTGGCGCGGGTTTGCTGTGTTGAACTTAGTTTATCCTTTTCAAAAGGTGTGGGAAACTTGGAACTTCGTTCATCACAGTGAACAGTTCTGTAGGGACCTGTATTTTTGTTTAGATTGTGCCGTTCCATCTTCCTCGTTGTTTTAGGAAGACGTTTCTCTTGTCCCTCTCTTACCTATCTGTAGATACGTTCTTTTTTTTCAGACTCTGTTCTTGTTCGTACCTTGTAGTGTAATCGGCGGAGTTAGGTTGCAATTTTTTTCCCATTATATTTTTTTTTAGAAGTCTTTGTCCTAGTCTGGTTCGGTCTCCTTGATGTCATTGTGGTCTTTCTTCTGAATTTCCTCATTTTTGTCTTTTCTATTCTCTTTTGTTATTAATAGTGCTATACATTTTATAAACATAGAATTAGTTAGAGAGAGTATGCTGTAAAATGTTCAGTAGGTAAGTTCTGAATTGTATTTGAGACAATTGGGTGTTGTTATATCTGGTGTGATTTCAGGTCTCTGGTCGTGTCGTTAGTGATCATACCGACAGGTTAGCCGTTTTCATAGTATATACCGTAACCATAAATCTGTGAAATGGCGGAACTCCAACAACTAATGAAGTTGGGTAAGGAACTTGGCCTGGAGGGAGAGGAGCTACGCGGCTGGATTAAAGAGCAGCAGGCAGAGTTGCGCGATGAGCGTGCTAAAGATAGAGAGCGAGTAAAAGAGGCTCAAGAGCGGCAACAGGAGAGAGAGGCTAAGGATAAGGAGCAGGAGAGGGAGTTAAAGTTAAAGGAGATAGAAGCTCAAGAGCGGGAGACAGACGCGCGAGTAAGAATCGCGGAGTTAGAACTCAAGAAGAATGCGCCAACGGAAATAGTTGAGCGGCAGGGACACAATAAAAGTGGCGTTAGGATTAAGCTCCCTACGTTCGACGACCGGAAGGACGACATAGACGCCTTCCTTTACAGGTTCGAACTGAACGCACAACTGCAATGGGGGGAGGATAAACAATTATGGTCCACGTACCTGGCGTCCTTATTGCAGGGGCGAGCGTTAACCTACTTTAAAGAGCTACAGCGCGAAGACGTGCAAGATTGCGATAAGCTGAAGGCTTTGCTGCTTCGCCGATTTGCGCGTACCGAGGAATATTTCCGGGAGCAGTTTAGGCGAGCACGTGCGGATACCAGGGAGGACTTTGCTGCCTTCGTCGCGAGACTAACGGAATATTTCACGAACTGGATGGACTTGGCGCATGTGGGCGCGGATTTTGCTAAATTGAAAGACCTAATGATCCGTGACCAGCTGTACGCGTCGTGCCATAAAGATCTGGTGGCTTTCCTGAAAGAAAACGAACCCGCGACGGTGCAGGAGGCGTCTAAGTTGGCGGAAGCATACCGTACGGCACACCCGTCCAAGCCAGTAGCGAGGGCGTACGTGCAGGATGCTGGTTACGTCGCCGTGGTTGAGGGGTCGCCGACAGGACATAAAGACAGGTCGCGTCAGCGTGGTGCCTATAATGGGCAAGCCCAGGGGCAACGTAGGGGGTATCACCAATCACCTGCATATGGATCCGGTAAGTTTGACCGAGCAGGAGGGCTAGGTCGCGGTAATGGCCGGGGGGCGATTTGTGACCTTTGCCGATGACCGACGGCATAGGGACTTTAGTTCCGGTCGCGATGGGTCACGGGGACCCAGGTCTAGCGGAGCACAGGGAGCGGAGTGTTGGACTTGCGGACGCGTGGGTCACTTTTCACGCGATTGTAGGGCCGCGAAGTGTTGGAACTGCGGAAGAGCAGATCACATCAGCGTGAATTGCCCTGCAGGTAGGATAGCGGCGAGCGTGGATGGCAATTACGGGAGCTCCACTCCATGTTCCCCTAATAAATTCCATCATGCAGCCGCGTGTGTTACATCGGACAACGGAGGCGGACAGTATTCTAAGTGTCCCAGTTGTGAGAAGTTATTATCTTCCGGTGTTTTACCTTGTGGGAGAAAGATCCCCGTTATAAATTCATGTCATACAGGAGGTGGTCTTAGGGTTTATCCGGGGTTTGTTGGGGACGAACCGGTCTCGGTTTTACGAGATGCAGGATCTACCGTTGTGGGAGTGCATAGAGACTGCATTCGGGATTCACAGCTTACAGGTGAGACTGTCCCGTGCATCCAATTTTCAGGGGCCATTGAGAAATTACCCATGGCAAGAATAGTGATAGATACACCTTTCCTTAGCGGGGAAGTCGAAGCAGTCGTTGGTTGTTTTCCAGGCGCCCAGCTCATCATTGGTAATGTATCTCGGGGAGGTTCCCCTTCCGAGGAGAATGTGCAGGCATGGTCACAATCAAAAGGTATTGACTTTTGTGCCGCAGTCGAGACACGTCGACAGGTAGGTGATAAGGGTAAAATTAGACCTTTGGCAACGCCAGCGGTCAACCTGGATATCACACCAGGGCGCTTGGCGACATTACAAAGGGAGGACCCATCATTGAGTCCATGTTTTGAGGAGGCGCGAACGGAGAAAACGAGGAGATATAAGAACGGGTCGTCTTCCTTTGTAATTCAGGCGGGCATTCTGTTCCGTAAGTATGTAACGGTGGCCTCCATTTTAAAGCAGGTCGTTGTGCCAGCGTTGCTAATCGCAACAGTATTGCATTTGGCACATGATGTCCCATTAGCGGGTCATATGGGAATAGCTAGAACCAAAGAAAGGGTTCTTAAAAATTTTTACTGGCCATCCATCCACAGAGATGTACGGTTATATTGTAAGACGTGCAGTGCGTGCCGAAAGACGACGCATATAGGTCGTACACCTCAGGCCCCTCGTCAGAATATTGCGGAAGAAGCTTCGAGTATCGCTTCAGCAAGAGCAAAGAACTATAAAGATAGAGGATCCAAACTGAGAATTTTTAAGCCAGGAGACAAGGTCCTATTGTTATTACCTACGGACCATAATAAGTTATTGATGACATGGAAAGGTCCTTATGCTATTGAGCGAGTTGTTTCGAAGGTAGATTACGCTATCCACATTGATGGATCAGTAAAGGTTTTCCATGTTGATATGCTGCAGAGGTTTCATGAGAGACCAGAGTATCTGTATTCTCATACTGGTATTAAAGGACATACCTAATGTCGTGTCATTCTTTGACGATATAGCGTGTCATACGTCGACATGGTCTGATCATATTCAGACACTAACATTAATTTTTCAACGATTACGTCATTTTGGGTTAACTGCTAAACCCGCAAAGATGGATTTGGCATGTCCAGAGATAGTATTCTTAGGACATATCGTGGGTAGAGGTGTTCAGAGACCTGAAGTAACAAAAATTGACAAATTAGTAGGGTTGCAAATCCCTAAAACTAAGAAACAAGTCAGAAGCTTAGTGGGAATTTTAAATTATTACAGAAAGTTCATTCCAAATTTTTCCTCCTTGTCATCTTCTCTTACTGACCTTACTAAGAAGGGACAACCCGATAAGGTCCAGTGGACGTCTGAATGTCAGACAGCATTTGATAATTTGGTGACAGCATTATCATCGTCACCCATTTTGATATTACCCGATTTTCGATCTAATTTTATCCTCAGAACGGATGCGTCGGACTCTGGTGTCGGCGCTTGTCTTCTACAGGAGAAGAACGAATGTTTCCATCCTGTATGTTATGTCAGTAGGAAGTTATTGCAGAGAGAAAGAAAGTATTCTGTGATAGAGCGTGAGTGTCTTGCCATTGTGTGGTCCGTCCAGAAATTAGGAGGTTATCTCATGGGACGAGAATTTTGTATCCAGGCATACCACAAGCCACTGACATTTTTGTCGAAGAATCGTTCGTCCAGCCCACGCTTGTCTAGATGGGCATTGGCTTTGCAGCCGTATACCTTCGTTATACAACCAATTCCAGGAACCAGCAATCATATCGCCGACTACCTTAGTCGAGCCTAGGGGAAGAGTTCAGGAGCTTATACATCGGAGGACAGGAACATTGACAGGATCTGTGTGAATGAGTCGTCGACTTTAAAATATTGACATTATAAATATGATATGAAGAATGGTTGATAGGTTGATTGGTTTTTGATTCTGTATTAGGTATTGTGTTTAGTTAGCTATTGATGATGTGATACATATATGCATAGTGCAGGGCATATTGATCCCCATATTTTTCCCTGATTCCGGTATTTCATGTGCTAAGGGCATTGGTAGGTCATTTTGATGTGAGTATTGCTCACGCTCACTCGTTGACAGTCATCTTGATGCGATTGGAAATTAATTGCATTAATTTTTTTGGGGTGGGGGATGATGTCACGAGTGGAGTGAGCGATAGTTAATAATTACGGGGGGAAAGGAGGAGAGTAAAATTAACTCAGGGCCCACGGGGTAAGGGAAAGCGTGCATGTGAGTTGGGGGGTCTGAATGAGGCGAGAGCGCTGTATTACTATCACTGCAAGTTAGAACGTCCTAAAGGGCGGACGCAAGAGAAAGCCCAGTGGGCGAACATAAGGAGAGCAGTCGGAAGACTAGTGAGAGAGTTTTTTCCAGTGATGACTGGTAGGTGAAACGATGAGTGATAATTATGATTGATGTATTATATTCGTCTATTACCATGATGTAAATAAGTATATGTGAGGAATGTGGAAGTCCTTGATATTGGATATAGCAATGTGCGCCATGAGCGATAGATGAAAGTTGAGTTCATGGATTTGTAGCACGAGTGAGTATTGTGTACTACAATGGAGGTGTGTTACCGTAAGATGTTGGTGAGTGAAATGTGAACTATTGTGTGTACGCTTCATGGGTTGTAAGGAGAGGTGAAGTGAATAGAAGTGGTATGGTATTATACCAATGTAATGTTATTCTTGTAGGTGTCGGGGACGGGCCGAAGAGCCACCTCGGTGAGCACAGGGGATAGGCCAGCATAGGGCCGGGGGCCACACATAGGCCAAGAGTGAGGCTGTCGGTGCAGGACAGTAGAGGCACATAAAGTCGTGGCAGTCTGGCCACGGACAGGGACGTAGATATGAGCGTGAATGTGCTAATGTACTATTGCCATGTTGATGGGCTATTGAAATGATAATGTACTATTGCCACGTTGATGGGCTATTGAAATGATAATGTACTATTGCCATGTTGATGGGCTATTGAAATGATAATGTGCTATTGCCCTGAGGTGCTAGGGGAATGCTAAGGTGTTATGGCAATAGAAAGGTGATATTGAGAGACTGCGGTGCCAGTGAATTATTAATGTGCTATTAAGACCCTGAGGGGAGAGGCTGAGGCCGAAGTGTCTTTAGGAAGTAACTACCGGGTTGTGGATCCGAGGAAGAGTGCATGTGGGAATAAGGCCGTTGTACGGCAGTTAAATTCAATAATATAATGTATGTAATTGCGCTATTATCTGTATAATTATGTTTAATAAATGTGTGAGTCTGATGGATTGTTCTGTTAAGTGTTAAGCTTGTTCGTTCGTGATTGTTGTCCTGTCAGAAATTATTACATCTCCCAGTCTGGGATTTGTGACAATGTCTATATGTCTGTAGCTGTAAATTATTTCAAATTATTCTTGCCTTGACATTTAAATATTCTTCTGTGTTTGTGCGTCAAGTTTGGGACTTTTCCTAAATATTCACATGACTTTACTTTGATGAATATTTTTTTTAAAATTTATTCATACTTTACGTTTCTATTCCTTTATTTTTTGTTGCTGTTAACTGAGAGAGACACAACACAAGTTTCAAGGTTCATCCACATTTATAATTGGCTTATCTGTATATTTTGACATCAATCTGCAGTGCATTCATTTATTATATTAACAATTCATATCCAAGATCGGCCTGACAGGTCAGAGTGATGAGGCCATGTCTCATCAGATCCTCAACCGATATGCAGAATGGGGTGGAAACTTCGTGGATACTGCGGATAGATATGGTCTAGGGAGATCCGAGGAAATCATTGGCACCTGGCTGGAAAAGTGAGACATCAATGTCACTTATTTAATAGGAACCTGCTTAAGTCGAATCCGGATTGTTCAAATGTTCTCCACTCTTTATCTGACAGCCGTCCATAGTTCCATCTGTATTGATTTATGCCTCTTTACCCGTGAAGAAAATCATGTAAATTATCATCAACAAAAATTATCTCTCATTTTCTCGATCGAAGGAGGCCGCAGTCTCGAAACTGATTCAAAAGGAGAGACCGACCATGTTTAATTCACACCGGATTACTTGATGGGATTGCTGGGGCGTAGGAAAGACGATATGGTGCAGTTATGGCCCGTGTAAACATCAGACAGAGAAGCATTGGCGCAAGCGGGCACCATGCCATTTGATGTTTGACCACTCACCCTCTCGTCTTCAGACCCTGGTGTGGGCCGTTACGAATGTATTACGCGTGGCACATCGACTATAATAATTAATGTATCCTGTAACAGTACTTGTCCAGCTAATTAAATACAATATAATTGATACAACCGGGCTGATACTAACCTCTGTTTGGATGGTTCTTTTAGACTACGATACGTAAGCGTGTATCTCACATATTTACACAGGCAAGAGAGAGAGAGAGAGAGAGAGAGAGAGAGAGAGAGAGAGAGAGAGAGAGAGAGAGAGAGAGAGAGAGAGAGAGAGAGAGAGAGAGAGAGGGAGAGAGAGAGAGACAGACAGACAGACAGACAGAGAGAGAGAGAGAGAACTAAAAAGACAATTTAAGTTGAGTCGTTGGACAGTACATCAAAGGAGGTAATAATGTGAAATTACTAGAGTGACTTGTATTATTTACCTTGAAGAGACTGAAAATTGTAATTCTGAGCCAAGCACTCTTTATTCGAAATACTGTAATACTAAATGTTGTGCCAATGAATTTCGGCTTAAGCAGGTTTCACTATAATCTATACATATATATTATGTAAATTCTGAAAGTGTGTCTTAGTGCTTTACTTTTAACTTCGTCATGAATTTGATAGAAATGGTCGTTTGTTTTATTAATGTTAATGGTAGTGTCGGCACTCTGGTATGACTGCAGTGCCGACTGCAATACAGATCACCTATTGGTTCTAGCTAAGATGAAAATCACTGCCAGAAAAATGTTCACATAATAACCCTGTTCAAGAACAAAGGTGTCAATGAAGACTGCAACAACTACAGAGACATATCACTCTTAAGTATAACTGGAAAAACATTTGCGTGGATCCTCTTAAGGCGCCTGCAGAAATTGGCAGATCGCATCTTGTCAGAGAGCCAGTGTGGCTTCAGATCAAGTCGCTCAACAATGGACATGATATTTTCCCTTCGCCAACTACAGGAAAAGTGCCGGGAACAACAGCCCCCTCTTCACATGGCTTTTGTAAACCTCACAAAGACATTTGACACAGTCAGCAGATCAGGTCTGTATTTGGTATTACATGAAATTGGATACCCCCCAAATCTACGGAACCTTATCATCTCGTTCCATAAAGATATGAAAGGTACTGTTCTGTTCCACGGCAGCACATCAGAGAGCTTCGACATCAGAAGTGGAGTCAGGCAGGGTTGTGTCCTTGCACCTACTGTCTTCAACAGCTACTTTGCAATGCTCCTACGGTGTGCCTTTAAGACATCACCTGGAGAACAGATGGATCCCTCTTCAACTTAACAAGATTGAAAGCCAAGACAAAGATTACATCATCTCTAATTAGAGACCTCCTTTTCACTGATGATGCAGCGCTTGTCGCACACAGTGAAACAACACTTCAAAAAATGATGAACCACCTCTCACATGCATGCCAAGCATTATCTCTCACCATCAGCGTCAAGAAAACAGTGATTCTGACTCAGGATGGTACCTCCAAGGCAAACACCACTCTGGACAACAATCCTCTGGAGGTTGCCAACAAGTTCTGCTACCTAGGATCAACAATCACCTCTTCCATGTCCCTTGACGACGAAATAAATACCAGGATAGGAAAAGCTGGAACATCCTTTGGCAGACTGAAAAAGAGGGCATGGAACAACAAAATGTTCACAATACGGACAAAGATAAGGATATATGAAGCATGCGTCCTTAGTTCACTCCTTTCCGAATCAGAAACGTGGACACTGTACTCAGGACAGGAGAAGAGACTAAACACCTTCCACCTCAGATGCCTCCGAAAGATCCTTGGCAACAGCTGGCATGACAGAAAGACCAACACACAAGTCTTGGAAGAAGCAGAACTGCCGACCATGTACACCATCCTGTGCAAACGAAGACTGAGATGGCTACGTCACGTAAAACGAATGGACGACAGCAGGATCCCCAAGCAGTTTCTTTTTGGTGAAATGGCCCAAGGTGTCAGACAGCAAGGAGGACCAAAGCTAAGATTCAAGGAAAGTGCAAGAACAACATGGTAAAGTGTAACATCAACCCTGGAACTTGGCAAGAACTAGCAGAGGACCGTTCAGCTTGGAAGTCCACAGTGAGAGCTGGAGTCCAACACTTCGAGAACAACATCATCTCAGACCAAATTGAGCCAAGTAAGAAAGGAGAAACCCCCACAATCTCGCAGCACCTCTTTTACCTGCCAGTACTGTAATAGGAGCTGCTTATCCAACATCGGTAGGATAAGCCATGAGAGAAGCTGCGGGAGAAAGGAGTGAATTTAGCTGCTGGCCGTCTGTCAAGAAGAAAAGAGCCAAGTACAAGTACAATGGTAGTGTAAACTTTTTTGTGAGTTTAAATTTTTTTTTTCAAAGAAAATATTATGAATTTACGTTGAATGAGTTCACATAATTCGAATTTAAAATACATTGTGAGATTAACATTTCACACATGGGGATATATCATTTGAATTTGCCCCTTTTGGGGCAGTTCCTATCGTCTACTATATGTCATTACTGATCTTCCTGACACACTAACATACAGTGCACTCACACAAACACACACAAACAGAGACAGAGAGAGAGAGGTTGAAGTTTGGTGGTTGGATATGGTACACGTATATCAAATTACGTATTGAAGTAAAATCACCAAAAATGTCTTGTACTATTAAAATAACTACGATTTATGCGAAATACAGTTAATACTAAGCCCCCTGGATTTCGGCTTAAGTCGGTTTCACTATAATATTGCATGTATTCTAAAAGTTTGACTTAGTGTTTTACTCATAACATGTTCGTGAAACTGATAAAAATTTTAATTCATTTTATTAAGGTGAAAGGTAGTGTAAAATATTTGGTGATTATAGATTTTTTTGTCACAGAAAATATTTTAAGTTTACGATGAATTGAATTCATATCACTGAAATTAAAATAGATTGTAAAGTTTTTATTTCACACATAATTATGTCATTTGAATTGTGTGAAAATAAAATACTTTTTTTCTCCATAGACAACCGAGAGATAATTTTATCATTGCCACGAAAGTTCGTTTTGACATGGCTGCAGACAAACATGTTAACGGAGGTGGTCTGAGTAGACGACACATCACAGAGGGTATTGAAAAGAGCCTGAAGAGACTCCGCACTGACTATGTAGATCTTTATCAGGTTTGTAGTTCTTGACTATGTCAAAATGTCATTTTACAAGAAGATGGGGATATTGATGATGATGGTGACTGTTAGATGATGGAAATGATGATGATTGTGGAGGAACAAAGTAATTATTTTATAAGGAAGGAGCTTTGTGCACACAAATCCAAAATTGTGACGGATGTAAAATTGTGACTTTAGTATGCTAATTTTATGGATGTTAGCACTTCCACTTGTAGAGAATTTTTGTTTGTTGCCAGATGAGCAAACAGTCAATTTTAAAATCTTAATCATCTTGAAATCAGGTGTCTTTGATGTAAACATAGTGGACAGGAGAAAGTGCTTTGTATTTCTATCACCAGACACACTTATGGGATGATGCTACACCAGTAGAGGAAACACTGAGGACTCTGGATGATTTGGTTCGTGCAAGAAAAGTCCGGTACATAGGACTCAGTAACGTAGCAGGTTGGCAGCTTCAGAAATTAATGGACACCACTGAGAAACTTGGACTGAATCCAATTGTTAGCCTTCAGGTGAGTTTGCTAGCCACAGTGGAAGACAGTATGTCTATTAACTTGGACGTCAAAAGTAAATCATCCCTCATTAATATTTCATTTGGCCACCTTCCATGTTCCTAATAGGCAATCTGCTCATGTTTATCATGTTTACAAAACATTTCTTTACTTTATCCTGGACGATATTGTCTGTGGGATTACATGTACAGACAATGTTTGCTGTTTTTGTTCACTCAAAGCTGTAGTGATCATGCATAAAAAATGTTTGCACGACGCGTAACAATAAATAAAAAAAAAAGGACTACGGAAAACTTCAGAAAAGATTCAAATTTCGCTCACTTTGTCAGTGGAGAATATAAGGTTGAGAGGACTAGATTGGTCCTATTGGCTTTAAATGTTAAATATAAAAACTGTATTAACTTTTTGTCCTTTCTTTTCTGTGTTGTCAGCAACAATACAGCTTAGCCAGCCGAGAATCAGAGCTTGAACCATTTCAAGTATGTAAGACTGCAGGAATTGGTGTCTTACCATGGAGTCCATTGAAAGGGTGGGTAGACTTTTGAGGCTTGTTTTTGTTCTTGTCATGAGATGAGTAAGAGAATGGGGCCAAAATTATTCAAAGGTTCTTTTCTTTTTACTAAATTTAATTTGTCATGGTGAACTTGTTATTCGTCATTAATTTTTGTTTTCTCTCTGGTCTCCCCTTTTCCTTCCAGGTATTCTTTGTCTCTCATAATAATGATCTTTATTTTATGTAATAGACTTATTCGTATTAGAATATAAATCTAAATCTTGGATGAACCTTGGTTTTTTATTCAGTCCACGGTGAGCTGGTGTAGATAGAAAAAATATTTTTAGATTTGCAAAAGGTTTTTTCAAGTGTAATTACCTACCATATTAACCACGGACACTGCACACTTGCTTTATTGGCTTCAGTCCTATGACCCTCAAATACATAAATCGATTTAAATGCATTGATGAGATAATTATCTGATATTTCGTCAGGGGTCTTTTGACTGGGAAGCATAAAAGAGGTGAGAAACCAACTGAAGGGAGGTTAGCCTGGGTCCTTGAAAATGAAGCAAAAGAGAACGAGGCTATTCCCTTATTGAAACGCTTTGATGACAAGACATGGGATATGATCGAAGCAGCTGAAGCCATCGGGAAGAAACATGGTAAGCTGTTTATATCTGAGGGAATCCTGAAATGTGTCAGCTCAACTTGTGCTTGAGAGCAACTAGCTGTCTAGATCAGTTTGGATAAGTGTTGTATCATCATAATGACTTTTATCAACTTTATACATACATTGTATTTCACTATTTCCACAGGTACAGTGGGTGTGTCAAATGCATAATGGTCCTCTAGCGAAAGTCATTTGTGTGTTGAATTTACCAAACTTTAGAAATAAAGTGATCATTATTATGTGACTACCCTGAATTCTCATATTTTCCTCTTTCTCATGGTGTAATTTTGGTTGGTGTATTGACTATAGCTATGTTACCGCGTCGATTTAAAATACTGTGCCTTTCATTTCTAAAGAATTATGGGATCAAGAGATCAAAATCTCTTTTTTGAATCTATCAAAACATCTTTCTACTATTTTAATGAAATCTCCAGCATTTGATCTTCATTCTGTTCCAGTTGTGTAACTGGGCCATATTTAAAAGGCGAACTGTGATTATTTCTTGTTGGTTTTTTTTCCACAATGCATATCCCGTTCACTTCAGACAAAAAGCCACTGCTTTCCTATTGTTAAACATCACATTATTCAGACTTCAGTTGGTAAACGTATAAAAAGTACCTAGATTTATTTGCCTTCTTCTGCTCAAAACACATTAAGATTTTGTACTGGTAGTTTTCTTTTATATCTGTCCATGTTTTCCCAAATTTCAACCAAAAAACAACTGCTTTATCATGTCCTACTACTGCAAGAACATTTCTTAATAAGTGGGGTTTGTTAATCCAATTAGGTCGAAGTGTAGCTCAAGTGGCATTACGCTGGTTGCTCCAAAAGGATGTCGTTTCTTCAGTTGTTATAGGGGCCAGAACTCTGACTCAGCTGGATGACAACATGGGAGCTGCTAATGGCTGGAGTTTGTCACCAGAGGAGGTAAAGTCTATACTGCTGTTTTGTTGTCTGTGTCACCAGAGAGATAAAGACTAGTATTGTTTTTTTTTATCTATGTGCGGAGTTCTGTGATGAAGTGAGTGCGGAGGCCTTCTTGTAGAAAATCAAAGTTGTCCTTTGTTTATCTAAACTGTATAGTATGGAGCAGGAGAGAGACTGAGTAAACAGGGCAACAGTAACAGTCCTGTCACTTACATAAGCGTGAAGCTGCATTCTAGACATGTTCACCAGGTCCTGGTTACGTTTCATCCAGTCAGATTACTTCATGCAACGTAAAACTCTTGTTAGATTAGTAATACATTTTTTATTTAAAATTTTAAATGTTTTAAAAAACTTCACTTGACTTTATTAATTTTTACATCTGAATAAATCGGCTATGAAATAAAATCCACACGTTTTTGTGACGTGTTCAACGCTTCCTCCTCAAATCTAACTATTCAGACACTGAAAATGCACAATGAGAACAAAACAAGTTAGTCTGTATTATATAGTGATAAATATGATAAAATAAAAGCAAACGTAATCATGATAAAACAATAACAATGAGCGCCAGAGATAATCAACTATATTATATTATATATCTATTATCATAAGTATATTGAAACATCCCGAAAAGAACACAAATACTGTGGAACCACTAATAATCCCCTGTAACATCTGGCAAAAGTGAGAAACGGAATATATTAACTTGTATTGATTGAGTTTGTCATAGTTCTGTATTTCATGGTCATGCTGTATAATTATACATGTTTTTTGCTTTTCAGATGCAACAATTAGACGAACTTTCACAGCCCAACATGCCCTATCCTTATGACATGATCTTTCGCTTTAATACTGGCCGGACAAATCCTTATTACTCGGATAACTATGTCCATTCCAAATAAGCCTTGACAAGCGTAATACATTACATGCATTGCTGCTGTTGCTGCTTTTTTTGTTAGTACTTTGACTGGAACAAAATTCGATGCTATAAAATAATTCTTGATTTCTTTGTTATAAAGCCATGTTTATCTTTTTTTTTCATTTAATTGATCATGGAAATGTACCCACAATTATGTTGTGACTGTAAGCAGATTATATAACTGAGAAAGATGTGTATAATTTTTCAGAGACATCTTTGAAAGATATATGTTTAACCATACTGATGTTCGTGACCCGGCAGTGTATTAACTGAGGACAAATGTGTCGCTGATTGTTTGAATGTGATAAAGGAATGGTTTTTGCAACATGGAATTAAGGAATGTAGCAAAAAGACATGAAGTGTGACAATTTCTTGTTGATCGAATTTGGCTGTTTGGATTTCAGAACCGGTGTTCACTTTGTTTTGAAATATGCAGCATGACAGCTATCTGTTAATGAAATACGCCATTTCTATTTCTCCCTTGCTTGAGTAGGATGGGATGGGAAGTCTAGAGAATTGTGATTATTGTCTTTTAGTGGTTTTCTTTTTTCTGTTTATCTTTGGGGCTCAGATTTTAAAGGTTATTTGTTTCATATATCCATCATGTGCTTGGCTCACTGATTTTGTTGGGGATACAGTGTATATTGTTAAAGGAACATCTGAAATGAAAAGTAAATAAATAAACAAATTAATGAGAAAACAAGTAAATAAAATGTAAAGTAATTAATAATAATAATAATAATATTAATAATAATGATAATAATGGATAGCATTTATATAGCACATAGCCACTTAAAATGCTCTATGCGCTTAATTAATATCATTTTCTTATTTGTATGTAATCTGAAGTGAAGAAAAAAAAAACTATTGGGATCACGAAGATAGATTTTTGTGACCTGAGATAGTGAGTATTCTGATGTACATGACACTGATCAAACATGTGGAAAATGTTTATTGTTTAAGCTGAAAATTTCATTATAATTCCCATGGCTTAAAAATACTTTTGTCAGTGCAACATTCAAATTAACTTTAAATTGGGAAAATTCAGAATGTATATTTCCGTGGCATGATTTTCCCAGTCCTGAGGAAAACATTCAAGAGGTCATCACCAGTGTTGAAGCTGCAAAAGATAAAGCCAACACTACTGACTTAACCTCCAAAGATATTGATAGTCATAACGTATGTGTACATGATATGACAAATGACATTGTCTCATTACAATAAAAAATAAAGGCAAACAGTTACGACGAAGAAATTGGGAGTATCTATCTCTTTTTCATTTCATGTTTGTTGCCATTACTGCAAAGGCAAGAAGGGAAAAGTGCACTTTCCGCTTTCCAAGGAATTCTCCTTGTTCTAAATGTAATGTATCACAATTTGAAATGTCTCATCTGTTGGCCTAGCAAGGACTGTTTGAAACAAACTGTGCCCATTGAATTTGTGAAATATTTTGGAAGATGAATGGCAGTCATCATTGACCGTTTTGAATTTTTTATTGAGTGCTCGGCTAACATTAAAGCAAGGGTAGAAACTTACTCCCAGTACAAAAGTCATAATACAATAGAATACTCAATTGGCATTACTCCACAGGGTTCAAAGTCAAAATTGGGCAAAAAGAAAAGGTTGTATGTTGCAAAGCCCCGCGTAAGAAATAAAACCCAAACAATACAAAGCAAACTAAAGAGAAGACAGAAAATACACAAATTTTCGGCTTTCGCCTTTTTCAAGTGAAAAAAAAACAACAAACAATAAAAGACTTCAACAGGAACGAAGTGAAACAGTTTACTTAGCTGCGAGTTCTTGCTTTGTTAGCAGCACCAAAGCACGTCCGTCCGCCAAAAGCATGGAAGCTCGAAGTGACGTCACTTGCAAATTTTCAAACGCGTTTTTCTCAAAACTTACTTTTTTTTACTTTAATTTCCTAACTACTTTTTTATATTTTGTTGGATTTCGATGAAAATTGCACTATAGCATCTTTATATTGTGTACTAAAAAGATTACTATCCACGTTTGAGTATCTTTTATAGTTTATGAGAAATCCATCGTTTTTGTGGTGAAAAATCAAGAAAAATGCAGACGCGGTATATACAATTTTCAGACTTTCTTAGAAAAACGTCTATCAAAGATATCCAAATAAAAATACTAAATATCTTTATTATATATTGAAATATAAGCATACCAGATTTCAAGATCATTTGTTGAAAAATGACGGAGCCTTTAGGTTTTAAAAATTTCTGTTTACATGGAGGTGAAATTCAAGATGGCGGCGTTACTATGGCAGCCAATAAGTCCAGGTATTTTTTAAAATACTTTTCTCCCCTAATTTGGACATGCTGAATTCAAATATGGAAGTTAAAAATTGCCTACTCTGTGTTGTTTAGAATATCACTCTCAGAACCCCCCCCCCCCCCCCTTAATCCTCCGATGCCTATAAACAAGTTAAACAGAAGTCCATTGGCTACAAATGCAAGCTTGTATAGTTTAAACTGGCAGTTCTTTGTGACAGGAGTACAGTGTACTACCTCCACCACCCCATCATCCTGCTCTAATACCCATGGCAGCAACTGCTTTTCAGTAACTCACTGGGAGTATAGAACCTATGAAGAAAACAATGCAAAAACTTTCTCCAAAACATGAAATATCCTTTAAAAATTGGAAATGTCACTTGGAACACATGCAAGTTTGCACTATGGCTCACTGATTAGCAATTTTTGGATTTTTTTTACCGTAACACTTTTTTTTTTAAATTCTTTTTTTTTTCTTTTTTACATGTTTTTGAAGAATTCAGGAACCTATTCTGGCACTGTGTTACAGAGTTTCTGCCCTGCTTCGGAAACTAAATTCTCACAATCAAATCATTTGACCCCTGTTCCTATGAACGGGTTTCATAGTAGCATTTTAAGATAACTAAGTGCCAGTAATATTACTTTATAACTTGTGAAGTAACTGTTCATGGTTTTCTCCACACTGTTGAAAGTGCTGAACTATTTCCAAGTTAAAATCTACTTTGTTCAAGAAATAGTATAACATTTCTTATGTGGCTACATGTTGTGCAGTGTGGAATAAAGGCTGACACTAGTCATCGAATATATGTCAGCTATATGTACAATTTTGTTTTACATAGATATTATTTTGCAGCCACAATCACAATAACATGTCTCACGTAGTGATGGAGTTCTGATTTTATCAGTGAACGACAATCAATAAAAAGAAAGAAGCATTATTTATTCATTGTCCTGACTGTTGTGCTACCAAAGTTTCTGAATGAGACAACTGGACAGACATCCCATGAATTGAAATCATCTTGCCATAAGGAATTGTTTTAACAAGGCAGGCGTGATAACTAAAATGACCACCTCAACAAGGGACATCTCATGGGCCACATATACTTGTGCCCTATCGGACTATACAAAGATGCAAAGCGCTCTAACGCACAGTACATAGTATACTTTATTACTATTGTGATAAATAACCAGTAAACTCACCTGTTTTAATGACTCTGGCTTCACACCCTGGAGGCTTGTGCACTTGTATGCTCTGTACCCAACCATTATGCATGTCTCCACACAAGGCTCTTGAATGAATGTGGAGAACAAATTTAGTTGAAATCAGATCCATTTTATTGTTAGCGAGTTATATTTTACTGTCCTTTAGCGCATAAAATTTTAGACACAGGACCATATTGAGACTAATATTATACAGGCTGTCTGCCATTACAGTGACGTAACATCAGTTGGAGGCAGAAAACAAAGAAGGTCAGAGAAAAAATACATCACACTTTGAATCAAAACAAAAAGAAATTCAAGAATGGGAGCAGTCCTTTTTCATTTTGTAAATTTACGTGTTTCTCGATAGGGAAGATATGAGCCAACTATTTTTTTTACTATAATGGACTTAGAGGGTGAACCTGTAAGCAGCTAAAACTTTGCGACTACGTCATAAAAAAATATGATGAAACTTGCTGTGTGGATCAGTTTTTGACGAAGAGATAAATGGACACATTCATTTTGAACAAAAATCGGTCTTTACCATCATCTATATCAAAATGTTTTGAGCCGCGAAAACAGAGACGCATTTCCGTCGACGAGTAGAATCAAAAAGTATGATGGGAAATTCCGTCCTCAACCTCTCTTTATACATTGGTGGTCGAAAATGAACGTAATCACATTTGTGTGTTTCTACGTAAGTTCCATTAGTCATTGCATCGAATCCAAATGCTGCGTTTAATGTAGCCCAGATCTCTATTTACGTTTGGGCTTTCTACAAAGAATCAGCAAAGATTTAACTTACGCAGGTCGGCTAGTGAGATAAATGGGGCAACTTCGACAAAAGAAAACAGAAAACCGAACTCATAACCATTTGTAACACTAAGAACTGCATGGCTAAACTAAATAAGTGGTGTGATTTTCAATTGTAAACTATCATGACAACAGTGATTCTGCTGTTGGCGTAAAATGTTATTCTCATATCAGTACATGTATAACAATATGACTGCCTGTTTTTGGTTGTCTTGTGAAACGAAAAACTAGAAGCAGCGGAAATGTGGTTCATAAGGATGCTGAAAATCTCATGGACAGAAAAGAAGTCCAACCAAGAAGTGCTGGAAATTGCAAACATGAAAAGATCACTCATCAAGTCAATTAGGAAGCGACAGGTGAAATTCATGAAGCATTTTTATAGAAAAGGAGGGCTGGAACAACTTAGTATGACAGGAAAAATTGAAGGGTAGAGAAGTCGAGGACACCAACTGGCAACTTTCATAAAATACCCTGAACATTTGGGCAGCCAACAACACAATGAACAACAGCTCATTCATGAGGGCTTCGAGTGAAAGAGTGGGATGGAGAACCATAACTGTCAATGAATGCTCCAGGCAAGACACTTGAGTATGATGAAACGGCAATGGCTATGACGTACATTTCTTGACAGACTGAAAATGTAATTAAGCGAAAATGCACTTTTAACATCTGACACTTAATTGATTGACTGATTGATTAATTGATTGATGGAAGTTAGAATCCTAGCACGTCCGCATCGCCATTTTAAGTGCTCCACTCCCCGCTCCAATATCTATTTGAGGTTTAGTTTTTATATTATAAATATGTACGTGTATTCATATAATACACAATAAAAATGACTGACTGCATCAAGTCTCAGTTATAATTAAAAACGCCTCTATTAACTTGCGTTCAAGCAAATCTAGATTTAGATCTAAATCCACACTGTAACCTACACATGAGGTAGAGGTGGAGTGCGAATATGGGTTGAGAACTGCAATGATTGCAGTGCCGTGGACACAGGGCAAAATGCAAGACGAGGCAAGCCAGGTGACTGCTATTATTCCATATCATCGTTGCTGTGATAAAACCCGCTCGAAAGTTTTCGAAAATCCCCCTTTTGTTAAAAAATATAAACTGAAAGGCTGTACCTGTCTTCACATACTGTAAAAGTTTTAGAGCGAAATTCGAAGTAGAAAAGGTATTGATACCACAAAAACTGTATGTTAAGCCTGGCGAACGCTCAGTCTCCTATGATAAAAATGTGCTAATCCGGACTGAGCAGACGCAGCTGCCTATTGTGTATTACGCTGACGGTTGCGTAATGCTGTAGCCATTGCGCCTGACCACCTGTTCACTCTACTTGATGACACATGGACAATATTTTTTCATTTCACCGTTGTGATTACTGTCATGCAAGATAATAACTAAATTTCAGCCCACTTTCACACACACACACACACACACACACTGACAACGACCGACTGCGCAGCACTTTTCAGGTGATGAAATCTGCTATCCCGAGTTAGCATAATTATCCATTTGAGGTTTAGTTTGTATATTATAAATATATGTACGTGTAATATACAATAAAAATCACTGCCTGCATCAAGTCTCAGTTATAATTAAAAACGCCTCTGTTAACTTGCGTTCAAGCAAATCTAGATTTAGATCTAAATCCACACTGTAACCTACACATGAGGTAGAGGTGGAGTGCGAATATGGTTTGAGAATTGCAAAGATTGCAGTGCCTGGGACAGAGGGCAAAGTGCAAGACAAGGCAAGCCAGGTGACTGATATTATTTCATATGGTCATTGCTGTGATAAAACCTGCTCGAAAGTTTTCGAAAATCCCTCTTTTGTTAAAAAATATAAACAGAAAGGCTATACCTGTCTTCACATACTGTAAAAGTTTTAGAGCGAAATTCGAAGTAGAAAAGGTATTGATATCGCAAAAACAGTATGTTAAGCCTGGCGAACGCTCTGTCTCCTATGATAAAAATGTGCTAATCCGGACTGAGCCGATCCAGCTGCCTATTGTGTATCACGCTGACGGTTGCGTAATGACGTAGCCATTGTGCCTGACCACCTGTTCACTCTATTTGATGACACATGGACAATATTTTTTCATTTCACCGTCGTGATTACTGCAGCACATGTCATGCAAGATAATTACTAAATTCCAGCCCACTTTCACACACACACACACACACTGACCACGACCGACTGCGCAGCACTTTTCAGGTGATCAAATCTGCTATCCAGAGTTAGCATAATTATTAATGTTTATCATGGAAAATCACAGAGCCACCGGAGACCTAGAGATACTGAATGTCCCTCCAGCAACCAACAACGGCAACCACTCCATTCTTCGAGAAGAAGTGGAAGCAGCTGTAAAATCGCTAAAAAAAAAGGGGGGGAAGTCAGCAGGAGTGGATAATATCCAAGCAGGGGGAGAAGCAATGATCACAGCTCTCACAACCATCTGCAACAAGATCTGACAGACACCGGAGTGGCCAGCACCATGGACTGAGTCACTGATCCGCACTGTCCCCAAGAAAGGCAACCTACAACAGTGCCAGAACTACCGCACGACCAGCCTAATAAGCCATCCCAGCAAAGTCAAGCTAAAGATCCTGCTAAACAGATTGCAGCCACAAGCGGAGAAGATCATCGCAGACCAGGGTGCAGTACAACAGAGCAAATCTTCAACCTCAGGATACTGTGCGAGAGGTACCCCCAACACCAGCAAG
Source organism: Onchidella celtica (assembly GCA_963931925.1). Classification (NCBI taxonomy): domain Eukaryota; kingdom Metazoa; phylum Mollusca; class Gastropoda; order Systellommatophora; family Onchidiidae; genus Onchidella; species Onchidella celtica. The sequence continues at coordinate 53,611,471 of OZ007576.1, forward strand.
ACCTCTACCACGTCTTCGTAGAGTTAAAGAAGGCGTTTGACCGAGTATGGCACGCAGCTTTATGGGCCACCATGAGGTTGTATAACATCAATACCAACCTGACCCGAGTGATACAGAACCTCTACGACAAAGCCAGCAGCGCAGTCTACTTCAACAGCAACATTGGGGACTGGTTCAGAACCATAGTCGGAGTGAGGCAAGGCTGTTTGCTCCTACCGACTCTTTTTAATACCTTCCTAGAAAAAATCATGACTGATGCACTTGAAGACCACAAAGGAACAGTCAACATCGGAGGCAGAGCAGTCACCAATTTACGTTTCGCCCACGATGTTGATGGCCTAGCAGGAAAAGAAGAGGAGCTAGATAGCTCAGTGGACCACCTTGATAAAACCTCTAGAGCCCATGGCCTGAAGATTAGTTAAGAGAGGAACAAACTGATGACCAACAACACCAATGGCATCAGCACTGACATAAGAGTGGATGGCCAGAAACTAGAAACTGTCCACAGCTTTAAATACCTGGCAGCAATTGTGACAGATAAGGGATCCAAACCCGAAGTACTCGCCAGGACAGCAGCGCTCACAAAACTGAGGTACATCTGGAACGACCGGAACATTGCACTCGGCCAAAGATCAGACGGATACGTATCCTTATGACATCAATACTCATGTATGCATGTGGATCGTGGACTTTAACAACTGAGATAGAAAAGAGAATACAATCCACTGACATGAGATGCTTTCGAAGAGTCCTGGGCATCTCCTGCAGAGATCATATCACGAACGAAGTTCGGAACAGAATCAGGCAAGTCATTGGCCCTACGAAGACCTGTTGACCTTGGTCAAGAGTCGCAAGCTAAGATGGAATGGTCATGTTATGAAATTATCAGGGCTTGCCAAGTCGTTCCTGCAAGGCACAGTGCAAGGAGGGAGAAGGAGAGGCAGACAGAGAAAGAGATGGGATGACAATATCCCAGAATGGACGGGCTTGAGGTTGAGCGATACAATCAGGAGGTCAGAAAACCGAGAGGATTGGAGGATACTGGTTGTCAGATCACCTGTGGCGTCCCAAATGGGGTCCACCAGACTACGGGATATGAGAGAGAGAGAGAGAGAGAGAGAGAGCCTGTGTCTAGAGTGAAATATAAAAGGGGTGGGGGTGGATACAATAATATTCAAAAAGTGAAGGTTGCATATTTTCATAACCACAAAATGGATATTCACAGCTGTATGTACATCTGTGTGTATAAAATATAAAATAACTTCTTTTAAAGTTTTAAGCGTCATGAATGAATACGTTGCTCAGATGTATATTGTCATAATGGCCAAGTAAATTTAACGTTATCGCTCCTTTTTTTAAAGTGCTGTTTCTCTGTATGTTATGTCTGCCTCTGTAAATTGTTCTAGCCCTGACATGTCGAAATCCTCCTTTGTTTGAGCATCATTTTAGTGCATTGTCCTAAATACATGTATTCACATGGGTGTATATTGACGGATAATTTTTTAAAACGTTTTATTCTTGTTTGTTGTTGTTGTTGTTGTTTTTACAGTCATGTATTAAATTTTATTTACTACTTTTCCTGTTCTGTGTTCATAAAGCGAGACAAACCACAGCTGTCAAGGCTGAGGAACATTTCAATTTGATTGTCTTCATATTTTATCATTAATACTTTTGTATAATCTGCAGTACACAGATTTATTATAAATATTAATCATTTACATCCTAGTTCGGCCTCCCAGGACACAGTGATGAGCATTTGTCGCATCAGATCCTCAATCGATATGCAGAATGGGGTGGAAACTTCTTGGATACTGCGGACTTTTATGGCCTGGGAAGGTGCGAGGAAATCATTGGCACCTGGCTAGAAAAGTGAGACATTCAGTATCATCTATAATATAGGAACCTGCTTAAGCCGAAGCCGTGTTGTACGAAAGTTCTCTTTATCCGAAAGCTTTCCATAGTTTTATTAATATTTCTTGCATGGTGTGCGTCTTTACATGTAAAGAAAATCATGTAAATATCTCTTTCCCAAAAAAAATCCCTTTTATTTGCTCAGCAGGGAGAGGCGATATAGTGTCATCAAAATGGCCCCATGAGGATATCAGACACATAAGCGTTACCGCAGACGAGCACCATACCATTTGTTTTTACCCTTGTGCGGTGGCGAACATGTTAGGTGTGACACATCGTCTATAACACATTCTCAAACAGTACTTGTCCAGCAAGTGTAATATAACTGATACAACCTTTCAAATATCACCCGCTGTTTAAGCTGTTCTTTTAGAATGCCATACGTAAATGTGCATCTCACTGATATGCAGACGCATACACTGTCACATGTACAAAAGAGAGAGAGAGGGGGACAGAAAGAAAGAAAATTTAACTTTGGTCTTTGGATACATTAAATCAAAAGGGAAGTAATGAAGTAAATTCACCACGATGACGTGTATTGCTTACCTTTCAGAGTATCAAAAATGTAATTTTGAACCAAGCACTCTTTATCCAAAATATAGTTAATATTAAATGTTTGACCCCTGAATTTCGGCTTAAGCAGGTTTCACTATAATCTTTATGTATATTATAAATGTGTGTTTTAGTGTTTTACTCTTAAACTGGCCGTGGAACTGGTTAATGGTGGTGTAAAATTTTGGGTGAGTTTAGGATTTTTTTGTTAAAGAAAATATTATGTCTATGCGCTGAATGAGTTCACATAATTGAAATTAAAATTTTGTGAGATTAACATTTCACACTCATGTCCTTTGAATTGGTGTGAAAACATTATTTTTCCACAGACAACCGCGGGATAATTTTATTGTGGCCACCAAAGTTGGTTTAGACACGGCTGCAGACAAACATGTTAACGGAGGCGGTCTGAGTAGACGACACATCACAGAGGGTATTGAAAAGAGCCTGAAGAGACTCCGCACTGACTACATAGATCTTTATCAGGTTTGTAGTTCTTGATTGTTTAAAAAAAAATGTCATTGTACAAGAACATCAGACCATAGTGGGGAAAGTGATGATATTAATGCTTACTACATTTTGGAATTAACTCTGTGGGCACACATGCAGAAGTGTAACAGATATATACTTGTTTCTGTAATAAGCTATAGACACTGGCACTATCATTTGTAGAGAAATACGTTGTTGTTTTCTATGGCAGCTGAGCAACCGATTATTTAACTGATATTTTAAAATCTTAATCTTTTCAAAATCAGGTTTCTTTGATGCAAACACAGTGAAAAGACAAAATGCTCTTTATTGCTATCACCAGACACACCTGTGGGATGATGCTACACCAGTTGAGGAAACACTGAGGACTCTGGATGATTTGGTTCGTTCCGGGAAAATTCGATACATAGGAGTCAGTACAGTAACAGGTTGGCAGCTTCAGAAATTAGTGGACACCACTGAGAAACTTGGACTGAATCCAATTGTTAGCCTTCAGGTGAGTTTGCTAGCCACAGTGCAAGACAGTGTGCGAATATAGATGGACAAGCACAAATGAATTGCCCCTTAAATTAACCCATTTTCTACGGTAACTTTTGTGGGTGTTCACTGGAACTCTCAACACTTTGAAATTTAGGAACGATCCAAAGATGTTTTTTTCTGGCACTCAGTGTGATCACAAGACATAACGTATTACACATCAAATTAAAGGAAAATCAGTGATCCGAGATTGGATTCGATATTTGGAAAAGTTGGCTGAGATGTTAGTGTTGGAAAATGAGTGTCCAGCCGGGCCAAATATTCAGTTTACTGTAGCGAATGAGTTAATGTTTACCACCTGCGATATTGCTAAACGTCAGTTTGCTCTCTCTATTTGGTATAAAACCGTGTGTTTACTTTATTATGGACAATATTTTCTGTGTGATTACAAACAAATTTTACTATATCCTTCCAAAGCTGTGGACATCATGCGTGGAAATTTGTTTGAAACAACATGATGTAATAATAATAATAATAATACAAACATTTATAGAGCACTTCATCCCATTAGCAACCAAGCTCGAAGCGCTTTATAACATTTATATCATATGTTATGCACGAGCATATTCAGGAATTAAAAAACAACTAGATGTAATCATCAAAACAAAGGACTAAAAAGTTCGCCTGGTACGAAAAACTTCGCAACAGATTCATATTAATATTCTCCTCATTTCATCATTTACACAGACAGAAGTCAGTGGAGAATATAAAATTGAGAGAACCCAAATTGGTAGCATTTGCTTTAAACATTTAGATATCGAAACTGCATTTTTTTCTCTCTGTGTTGCCAGCAACAATATAGCTTGACTAGCCGATTCTCAGAGCTTGAACCATTTCAAGTGTGTAACACTGCAGGAATTGGTGTCTTACCATGGAGCCCATTGAAAGGGTGAGTAGACTTTTGTGGCTTGTTTTTACTCTTGTGTAGAGATGAGTAAGAGATTGAAGCCAAAATCATTGAAAAATTGCATTGTTTTTCTTAATCCGTCATAATGGCCTTTGTTATTCATAAGTTTCTTTTTCTTTCTAGTCTCCCATTTTCCCTCTAGGTATTCTTTGTCTGTCATAAGGATATTCATTTAATGTTATATTGACTTAAAATATTGTTTAACTCATTCATATTAGAATATAGATTTATATTTTACATTTTTTTTTTCAAAACTTTTTGTCACGTCTAATTATGTACCAAATTAATTACAGTCACTGCATACCTACCTGAATGACCTCATTCCTATCAGCCACAAATTCATAGATCGATATAAATATATCGACACCATTTATTACATATTTCAGTAACTTGCAACCTTTGGCATGACTAACTGACCAAACTATACACTCTTCGGGCCTTAAATTTGGCAGGAAGGTGGCAATTGAGATAAGGAAGATGATGGCTATAATTAAAAGTTGTTTACTTCAAACATGTATTTTTTTTTTTAAATAACAATGTTTATTGCTATGTAACATCTGTATTTTTGCATGTTTGTTTCGTAATAAATATAGTATCGTGCACGTCATAATGTCATAAAAAGGAACCGTATCAAGCGCTCAGTTTGGTGCGTAGTGTTCTGGTGCGCATGGGTTCTGAAATTTATTACTTTTATTATATGAGAGAGAGAGAGAGAGAGAGAGAGAGAGAGAGAGAGAGAGAGGGGGGGGGGAGAGAGAGAGAGGGGGGGGGGCACATGATTGTTTATTCCGGGAAATGCCCGGTAGGTCATCTAGTATCTAAATATTTCTTCAGAGGTCTTTTGACCGGGAAGTATAAAAGAGGTGTGAAACCAACTGAAGGAAGGTTAGGCTGGGTCATTGATAATGAAGCTATGGAGAACGAGGCAGTTCCTTTGTGGAAAAGGTTCGATGATAAGGCATGGGATGTGATCGAAGCAGCTGAGGCAATCGCCAAGAAACATGGTAAGCTGTTTATCTTCGAGAATCCTGAAATTGCTAAGTTCAAACTGTTCTTGAAAGCTACAAATTGTCTATGCAGTAGATCAGTTTGTCTATGTGTTGTAACATCGTGTTGATTTTTGTCATCTTTAACCCTATTTTACACTCGGGGTCCGACAGACCCTAAACACCCGCTTTTTTCGCCACAACACCTGCTAAAAATCGGAGGTTGAAAACCCGAGTGTAACATAGGGTTAAATATTTCACAATTTTCAAAGGTATACTTGCTGTATCAAAAGGCATAATGGCCATAAAGGAAAAGTCATATTATGTGTTGAGCTTATCAAACTTTAGACACATATTTCTAAGACTTGCTGTAATTACAAATGTTTTACCCATTATTCTATGGCTCACAAGGCAGTGATCATTGTTGTTTTTTTTACTACTGTGCATTCTTGTATTTTTCCCTTTCTCAGAGTGTAACTTTGGTTGGTATGTTGTTTATAGTTGTATCACAGCAACGATTTTAAAATACTGTATATTTCATTACTAAATTATGTATGGCCTTTAGCGTCTTTACAGACGGTCTTAGCAGCTAGAATATTCACTTTCACTTTGACTGACAGCTTCTCTCGTGGCTTATTCTACCAATGTTTGACCCGAGAGTGCGATGGCAGTGATTGCAGGTCAGTCTTTTGGGTTCACTTTGGCGAGTGTTTTCATTCCGCCTCTGTCGTTTTGTCAGGTATGTTTCTTTTGCCTTGAAGTCTATTGCGAGCGTGCCACTGCGCAATTTTTGTCTCCATCTGCTTCGATCATTTGCAAGGTTCTCCCATTCATTGGGGTCGATGTTGAATGCTTTCATCGTGACCTTGCAAGTGTCTTTGAATCGCAGATGTGGCCTACCTCTGGGTCGGTTGCCAGTAGCAAGTTCCCCGTAGAGAATTTGTCTGGGGATGCGATCATTTTCCATACGGTGGAGATGTCCAAGCCACCGCAGTCTTTTTTTGCCTAGGAGAGCCTGAGTTGATGGAATGTTGGCTCGGCTCAGAACTTCGATATTTGAGATCCTGTCTTGCCACTTGATCTTGAGAATTTTGCGTAGGCAGCGCAGGTGGAAGGAGTTGAGGGATCTTTCATGTTTGGAGTAGGTGGTCCATGTCTCTGAGCCATACAGCAGGGTGCTTAGGACGCAAGTTTGGTACACGAGTACCTTTGTTTTGATGGTCAGCTTGCTATTGTTCCACACCCTTTTTGAGAGTTTGCCAAAAGCTGTGGCCGCCTTTCCTATTCTGGCATTTATTTCAGTTGTTATGTCTGTGCTACCACTGATGGTTGAGCCTAGGTAGCAGAATTTTCCCACTTGCTCCAGAGGAGAGCCATTCAGCATGATTGGGTTGGGGTTTCTCAAGCCTTGTGTCAAAACTACAGTTTTTGAGACACTGATCTTTAGCATGAATTTGTCACAGGCTTTGGCAAGGCTATTGATGAGAGCCTGGAGCGTGGTTTCATCGTGGGCCACGATTGCAGCATCATCTGCGAAGAGGAGCTCTTGTAACATAATATGCTCTGTACGAGATTTTGCTTTTAGTCTGGCAACATTAAAAATGGAGCCGTCCACTCTGGTGTTAATAAGTACTCCACCTGAACATTGACCAAAGGCATTCTTGAGTAGGGCTGCAAAATATATACCAAATAAGGTAGGAGCAAGAACACATCCCTGCTTCACACCGCTGTTTACAGCAAATGAATTGGATGTGCAGCCCTCAAAGTTGACACATGCCCTCATGTCAGTGTGGAAGGATGCAATAAGTTTTAGCAATGTTGGTGGACAGCCTATGGATTTAAGGACTGCATACAGGCCAGATCGGCTTACGGTGTCGAAAGCCTTTGTTAGGTCCACAATGTCACAAATCCCAGACTGGGAGATGTAATAGCTTATGACAGGACAACAATCACGAACAAACAAGTTTAACACTTAACAGAACAACCCATCAGACTCACACATTTATTAAACATAATTATACATATAATAGCGCAATTACATACATTATATTATTGAAATGCACTGCCGTACAACGGCCTTATTCTCACACACACTCTCCCTCGGATCCACGATCCGGTAGTTACTCCTAAAGGCACTTCGGCCTCAGCCTCTCCCCTCAGGGTCTTAATAGCACATTAATAATTCACTGGCACCGCAGTCTCTCAATATCACCTCCTATTGTCATACCCTTAGCACTCCCCTAGCACCTCAGCAGGGCAATAACACATTATTAATTCCATAGCCATCAGCATGGCAACAACATAGTATCAGTTCACTAGCCTATCAACATGGCAACAATATAGTATCTCATTCACTCTCATATCTACGTCCCTGTCCGTGGCCTGCCTGCCACGACTTTATGTGCCTCCACTGCCCTACACTGACAGCCTCACTTCTGGCCTATGTGTGGCCTCCGGCCCTATGCTGGCCTATCCCCTGTGCTCATCGAGGTGGCTCTGCGGCCCGTCCCCGACACCTACAAGAATAACATTACATTGGTATAATACCCTACCATTTCTATTCACTCCACCTCTCCTTACAACCCATGAAACGTACACACACTAGTTCACCTTTCACTCACCACACATCTTACGGTAACACACCTACATCGGAGTACACACTACTCACTCGCGCTACAAATCCATGAACTCACTTTCATCTATCGCTCATGGCGCACATTGCTATATTCAATATCAAGGACTTCCACACTCCTCACATATACTTATTTACATCATGGTAATAGACGAATATAATATAATACATCAATCATAATAATCAATCAACATTCTACGTACCAGTCATCACTGGAAAGACTCTATCACTAGTCTTCTCGACTGCTCCCTTTATGTCCGCCCGATGGGCTCTTATTCACAGGTCCGATCCGTAGGACCTTCTAACTTGCAGTGATAGTAATACCTCGCTTTCGCCTCATTCAGACCCCCCCCCCACTACTCACAACAGCACGCTTAACTTGCTGTCTACTGTGAGCCCTTCTTACTCTACACCCGCTCTGTAGCGATCCCCTTAATTGCACTCACTCCACTCGTGACATCATCCCCCACCCCAAAAAAATTAATGCAATTAATTTCAAATCGCATCAAGATGACTGTCAACGAGTGAGCGTGAGCAATACCTACACTAGAAAAATGTCCTAGCAGTTCCCCTAGTATATAAAATACCGAAATCAGGGGAAAATATGGGGATCCGTATGGCCTGCAATATGCATATATGTGTCACATCATGAATAGCTAACTAATCACAATACTTAATACAGAATCAAAAAACCACTCAGCCTATCAACCATTCTTCATATCATATTTATAATGTCAATATTTTAAAGTCGACTTATTCACACAGATCCTGTCAATGTTCCTGTCCTCCGATGTATAAGCTCCTGAAATCTTCCCCTAGGCTCGACTAAGGTAGTCGGCGATATGATTGCTGGTTCCTGGAATTGGTTGAATAACGAAGGTATACGGCTGCAGAGCCAATGCCCATCTAGACAAGCGTGGGCTGGACGAACGATTCTTCGACAAAAATGTCATTGGTTTGTGGTCTGTCTGGATACAAAATTCTCGTCCCATGAGATAACGTCCTACTTTCTGGACGGACCAGACAATGGCAAGACACTCACGCTCTATCACAGAATACTTTCTTTCTCTCTGCAATAACTTCCTACTGACATAACATACAGGATGGAGACATTCGTTCTTCTCCTGTAGAAGACAAGCACCGACACCAGAGTCCGACGCATCCGTTCTGAGGATAAAATTAGATCGAAAATCGGGTAATATCAGAATGGGTGACGATGATAATGCTGTCACCAAATTATCAAATGATGTCTGACATTCAGACGTCCACTGGACCTTATCGGGTTGTCCCTTCTTAGTAAGGTCAGTAAGAGAAGATGATAAGGAGGAAAAATTTGGAATGAACTTTCTGTAATAATTTAAAATTCCCACTAAGCTTCTGACTTGTTTCTTTGTTTTAGGGATTTGCAACCCTACTAACTTGTCAATTTTTGTTTCTTCAGGTCTCTGAACACCTCTACCCACAATATGTCCTAAGAATATTATCTCTGGACATGCCAAATCCATCTTTGCGGGTTTAGCAGTTAACCCAAAATGACGTAATCGTTGAAAAATTACTGTTAGTGTCTGAATATGATCAGACCATGTCGACGTATGGCATGCTATATCGTCAAAGAATGACACGACATTAGGTATGTCCTTCAACACCAATCTCATTAATCGTGCAAACGTCGCTGGCGCGTTTACCAACCCAAATGGCACGACCTTAAATTGGAATAATCCAATGGGCGTTTGGAACGCCGTGTATTGTTTAGACTCCTCAGTAAGCGGGATTTCCCAATACCCTTTCGTCAAATCTATCTTGGAAAACCACGTGGACCCGGCCAATGAAGCTATTAATTCCTCCTGGAACGGAATAGGCTCCCTATCGCCTACCGTAATAGTGTTCAATCTTCGAAAATCAATACAGAACCGCACCGATCCATCAAGTTTTTTCACGAGGACGATGGGTGATGAATACGGCGATGTTGATGGTTCTATCACATCTAACTTCAACATTGACTCAACTTCCTTTATGACTCTATCTCTCGAAGAAAAAGGCAACGGATACGGTCTAAGAAATACTGGCCTATCCGAAGTCAACTTTATTTGGTGCTGGATCACCGTAGTGCGACCCGGCAAATCCGTAACAACATCCGGAAATGACGCTAACAGGGTCTCAAGTTCCCTACTCCTTGAACTCGTAAGGTCAGGGTTAATTTTTACGTCCCTGTAACCTTGTGTCGGAGTTAACTCCGGCAATTGAATTTGTAACTCTTCCTGCGCCTCGGTGTCGCTTACGTCACAGTCCAACTGGTCTACGACCCCCGTACAAGCAGTAGAGAAGACCATCTCCTCTGGTCTAGTCTGTGCACACAGATACTGTGGTCTCTCATAAAATCTCTGTAGCATATTAACATGGAAAACCTTACTCGTTCCATCAATGTGGATAGCGTAATCTACCTTTGAAACAACTCGCTCAATAACATAAGGACCTTTCCATGTCATCAATAACTTATTATGGTCCGTAGGTAACAACAATAGGACCTTGTCTCCTGGCTTAAAAATTCTCAGTTTGGAACCTCTATCTTTATAGTCTTTTGCTCTTTTCGAAGCGATACTAGAAGCTTCTTCTGCTATAGTCCGCGCTGAAGATAATCTTTCTCTTAAATCAACAAGGTCTATCGAAACCTTTTTAAACGGTTCCGAAACCGTGGGGATCTTTTGAAGAGGAGCCTGGGTTGTACGACCCTTATGCGTCGTCTTTTGGCACGCACTGCACGTCTTACAATATAACCCTACATCTCTGTATACCGACGGCCAATAAAAAATTTTCAGAACTCTTTGCTTGGTTCCCGCACTTCCCATATGAGCCGCTAATGGAACATCATGGGCCAGACGCAATACTGTAGCAATCAACGACCGTGGCACGACGACCTGCTTTTGAACGGAAGCCACTGTGACGTACATACGGAACAGAATGCCCCCCTGGACAAAAAAAGAAGATGACCCGTTTTTATATTTCCTTGTTTTCTCGGTTCGCGCTTCCCCAAAACATGGGTTTAATGATGGATCCTCCCTTTGTAATCTCGCCAAGCGCTCTGGCGTGATATCTAGGTTGACCGCTGGCGTCGCCAAAGGTCTAATCTTATCTTTATCAGCTACCCGTCGGCGTGTTTCGACCGCGGCGCAAAAGTCAATACCTTTTGATTGCGACCATCCTTGCACGTTCTCATCGGAAGGGGAAACTACCCGTGATACATTCCCAATGATGAGCTGGGCGCCTGGAAAACAACCAACGACTGCTTCGACTTCCCCGCTAAGGAAAGGTGTATCTATCATTATTCTTGCCATGGGTAATTTCTCAATGGCCCCCGAAAATTGGATGCACGGGACAGTCTCACCTGTAAGCTGTGAATCCCGAATGCAATCCCTATGCACTCCCACAACGGTAGATCCTGTATCTCGTAAAACCGAGACCGGTTCGTCCCCAACAAACCCCGGATAAACCCTAAGACCACCTCCTGTATGACATGAATTTATAACGGGGATCTTTCTCCCACAAGGTAAAACACCGGAAGATAATAACTTCTCACAACTGGGACACTTAGAATACTGTCCGCCTCCGTTGTCCGATGTAACACACGCAGCCGCATGATGAAATTTATTTGGGGAACATGGACTGGAGCTACTGTCCACGTTCGCCGCTATCCTACCTGCAGGGCAGTTCACGCTAATGTGATCTGCTCTTCCGCAGTTCCAACACTTCGCGGCCCTACACTCGCGCGAAAAATGACCCACGCGTCCGCAAGTCCAACACTCCGCTCCCTGTGCTGCACTAGGCCTGGGTCCCCGTGACCCATCGCGACCGGAACTAGAGTCCCTATGCCGTCGGTCATCGGCAAAGGTCACAAATCGCCCTCGGCCATTACCGCGACCTAGCCCTCCTGCTCGGTCAAACTTACCGGATCCATATGCCGGTGATTGGTGATAGCCCCTACGCTGCCCCTGGGCTTGCCCGCTATAGGCACCACGCTGACGCGACCTGTCCCTAAGTCCTGCCGGCGACCCCTCGACAACGGCGACGTACACAGCATCTTGGACGTACGCCCTGGCGACCGGTTTGGACGGATGCGCCGTACGGTATGCCTCCGCCAACTTAGACGCCTCCTGCACCGTCGCGGGTTCGTTCTCTTTCAGGAAAGCCACCAGATCTTTGTGGCACGACGCGTACAGCTGGTCACGGATCATTAGGTCTTTCAGTTTAGCGAAATCCGTGCCCACATGCGCCAAGTCTACCCAGTTCGCGAAATACTCCGTTAGTCTCGCGACGAAGGCAGCAAAGTCCTCCCTGGTATCTGCACGTGCTCGCCTAAACTGCTCCCGGAAATATTCCTCGGTACGCGCAAATCGGCGAAGCAGCAAAGCCTTCAGCTTATCGTAATCTTGCACGTCTTCGCGCTGTAGCTCTTTAAAGTAGGTTAACGCTCGCCCCTGCAATAGCGATGCCAGGTATGTGGCCCATAATTCCTTATTTTGCCCCCATTGCAATTGTGCGTTCAGTTCGAACCTGTAAAGGAAGGCGTCTATGTCGTCCTTCCGGTCGTCGAACGTAGGGAGCTTAATCCTAACACCACCCTTATTGTGTACCTGCCGCTCAACTGCTTCCGTTGGCGCATTCTTTTGGCTTTCCAACTCCGCGATTCTCATTCGCGTCTCTCTCTCCTGTTGGTTATCCCTAGCTTCTATCTCCCTTAACTTTAACTCCCTCTCCTGCTCCTGAGCCTTAGCCTCTCTTTCCTGTTGCTTAGCCTCTAACTCCTTTAACTTAAACTCTCTTTCCTCTTCCTTATCCTTAGCCTCTCTTTCCTGTTGCTTATCCTTAGCCTCTCTTTCCTGTTGCTTATCCTTAGCCTCTCTTTCCTCTTCTCTCTGTCGCTCTTGAGCCTCTTTTTCTCGCTCTCTATCCTTAGCACGCTCATCGCGCAAATCCGCCTGTTGTTCTTTGATCCAGCCGCGTAGCTCTTCTCCCTCAAGGCCAAGTTCCTTACCCAACTTCATTAATTGCTGGAGTTCCGCCATTTCACAGATTTATGGTTATGGTATGTATTATAAGACGACCAACCTGTCGGTATGATCACTAACGATACGACCAGAGACCTGAGATCACACCAGATATAACAATACCCAGTTCAGAATACAATTCAGAAATTTACCTTTACAGCGCAACTAATTCTATATCTATAAAATGTATGCACTACTAATTATAAAAGAAAATAGAAACGACAAGAATGAAGAAATATAGTAGAAGGACCACAAGTACGTCAAGGACAACGAACCAGACTAGGAGAAAGACCTAAAAAAGAAAATATAATGGAAAAAAGAATGCAACCTAACTACGCCGATTACACAACACGGTACAAACAAGAACAGAGTCTGAAAAAAAAGAACGTATCTACAGATAGGGAGGAGAAGGACAAGAGAAACGTCTTCCTAAAACAACGAGGAAGATAGAACGCTACAATCTAAACAAAAATACAGGTCCCTATAGAACTGTTCGCTGTGATGAACGAAGTTCCAAATTTAGCCCACCTCCCGAAGAGGACAAACTACGCTCACCACAGCAAACCCGCGCCACCGCCCGTATAATCAATTACAACGAAAACAGAAAAACAGCGGAAAAAGACAGAGGAAAAGACAGCCCTCAATCCAGGGTACAAAATTTTCAATTAACTTTCACCCTTGATTTCAATTTCTCCCCTCCCTTGGAGCTCTGGCCGCTTGACTCCTCAGGCTGGCACACACACTCTGCAGAAATTTAAGTACACATTAATACATATTCATCAAAATACATAAATCATATCATCATGAAATTTCCATTCATTCAACGAACAAAGACAGCACAAATTCCTACCACAAGATAAGTACTACGTGGACAAAGACTAAAGTAACAAATGCCCACTAACTACTAACTAAATATTACGAAATTGGACGAGCCCCCAGTGTCACAACGGACGAGCCCCCAGTGTCACAAATCCCAGACTGGGAGATGTAATAGCTTATGACAGGACAACAATCACGAACAAACAAGTTTAACACTTAACAGAACAACCCATCAGACTCACACATTTATTAAACATAATTATACATATAATAGCGCAATTACATACATTATATTATTGAAATGCCCTGCCGTACAACGGCCTTATTCTCACACACACTCTCCCTCGGATCCACGATCCGGTAGTTACTCCTAAAGGCACTTCGGCCTCAGCCTCTCCCCTCAGGGTCTTAATAGCACATTAATAATTCACTGGCACCGCAGTCTCTCAATATCACCTCCTATTGTCATACCCTTAGCACTCCCCTAGCACCTCAGCAGGGCAATAACACATTATTAATTCCATAGCCATCAGCATGGCAACAACATAGTATCAGTTCACTAGCCTATCAACATGGCAACAATATAGTATCTCATTCACTCTCATATCTACGTCCCTGTCCGCGGCCTGCCTGCCACGACTTTATGTGCCTCCACTGCCCTACACTGACAGCCTCACTTCTGGCCTATGTGTGGCCTCCGGCCCTATGCTGGCCTATCCCCTGTGCTCATCGAGGTGGCTCTGCGGCCCGTCCCCGACACCTACAAGAATAACATTACATTGGTATAATACCCTACCATTTCTATTCACTCCACCTCTCCTTACAACCCATGAAACGTACACACACTAGTTCACCTTTCACTCACCACACATCTTACGGTAACACACCTCCATCGGAGTACACACTACTCACTCGCGCTACAAATCCATGAACTCACTTTCATCTATCGCTCATGGCGCACATTGCTATATTCAATATCAAGGACTTCCACACTCCTCACATATACTTATTTACATCATGGTAATAGACGAATATAATATAATACATCAATCATAATAATCAATCAACATTCTACGTACCAGTCATCACTGGAAAGACTCTATCACTAGTCTTCTCGACTGCTCCCTTTATGTCCGCCCGATGGGCTCTTATTCACAGGTCCGATCCGTAGGACCTTCTAACTTGCAGTGATAGTAATACCTCGCTTTCGCCTCATTCAGACCCCCCCCACTACTCACAACAGCACGCTTAACTTGCTGTCTACTGTGAGCCCTTCTTACTCTACACCCGCTCTGTAGCGATCCCCTTAATTGCACTCACTCCACTCGTGACACACAAAGCATGTTATAAGCGGCCTGTTTTGTTCTTTACATTTTTCTTGGATTTGCCGAAGTGCAAATATCATGTCAATAGTTGATCGTTTGCTTCGAAAGCCACATTGTGTTTCTGGTAAGACTTTTTCCGCCAGTTGTTGAAGGCGGCAGTGGATGACGCGAGCAAAAGCCTTTCCAGTAATGCTGAGGAGGGATATGCCTCGATAGTTGTTGCAGTCGCCTTTGTCTCCTTTGTTCTTGTAAAGTGTGACAATTTTGGCGTCTCTCATATCATGTGGTATCACGCCTTCTTTCCAACACTGCAGTAACAGATTACTAAATTGTTACTAAATTATAGTGCACAATTAAATGATGCACCAAAATCTCTTCTTTGCATCTACCAAAATGTCTTCTTTCATTGAAATCTCTAGTATTAGTTCTTCAGTCTGTAAAAGTTATGTTAAGGGCCCACAGTTAAAACGCAAGCTGTGATTATTTGTTTTCCCTCACGGTATATTTCGTTCACTTCATTCCGAGAACCACGGCTTTCCTTTTACTGAACGTACCAGATTCGGGTTCCAACTTTTTAAACACAAAGAAAGAAATCTAAAAAATTGTTTTCAGCTGCTCAAAACACATTGACCTGCTGTACTGGTGGTTTTCTTTCATATTTCCCCATGTTTTCTTAATCATTTACGAAAAAGAAAGTTACTTTATCAGATGCATTTATTCCAAGAACATTTTGAGAAATGTTGTCTGTTCATCTAATTAGGTCGAAGCATGGCCCAAGTGGCCATACGCTGGTTGCTACAAAAAGATGTGGTGCCTTCAGTTATTATAGGGGCCAGAACTCTGGCTCAGCTGGATGACAACATGGGAGCTGCCAATGGTTGGACTTTGTCACCAGAGGAGGTAAAGTCTACATTGTTGTTTTGTCATTTGTGTCACTAGAAGACGTAAAGTCTAAATTGTTGTTTTATTATCTGTGTCAGTAGAGGAGGTAAAGTCTACATTGTTGTTTTGTTACCTGTGTAGGAGGAGGGGGTAAAGTCTACATTGATGTTTTGTTACCTGTGTAGGTGGAGGGGGTAAATTCTACATTGTTGTTTTGTTACATGTGTCAGTAGAGGAGGTAAAGTCTGCATTGTTGTTTTGTTATCTTTGTCAGTAGAGGAGGTAAAGTCTACATTGTTGTTTTGTTACCTGTGTAGGTGGAGGGGGTAAAGTCTACATTGACGTTTTGTTACCTGTGTAGGTGGAGGGGGTAAAGTCTACATTGATGTATGGTTACCTGTGTAGGTGGAGGGGGTAAAGTCTACATTGATGTTTTGTTACCTGTGCCACTAGAGGAGGTAAAGTCTACACTGTTGTTTTGCTATCTGTCAGTAGAGGAGGTAAAGTCTACATTGTTGTTTTGTTATCTGTGTCACTAGAGGAGGTAAAGTCTACATCGTTGTTTTGTTACCTGTGCTACTAGAGGAGGCAAAGTCTACACTGTTGTTTTGTTATCTGTATTACTAGAGGAGGTAAGTCTGCATTGATGTTTTGTTACCTGTGTCACTAGAGGAGGTAAAGTCTATATTGTTGTTGTGTTACCTGTTGTCTACTTGCATCTGGGACTATCCTCCATAGAACTTTTAATATTAAGAAGAGCCCTTGACTCTCCACTCTGCTGGGGGATTGGTCCGGATACCACCAGCCTATTCTGACGGTTCCATGAACAAATTAAACAAACTTTGAAACCCCCTAGAGAACTGCCAGCCCTCTGACCACCAACATAAACGGACGGTAAAATTGTAACCACAGGGAGAGAGAACTGCCGTAACAGAATCAGTTTTTAATACAGGCTCCAGGGAATACAAGTCAACTAGTGGTTCCATTAGAATAGCACGCTTCTGACTCCCCTCCTTCAACTTTTGAGAAATCGAGGATTGAAGTTTCATGTGATCATAGCTTAGCAAAGATTTTTTTTTTCATTTTAGTAATACTTACAAATTACACACCGAATCTGTTTGATACTTTGACGTACAATGGAGAAGGCCCGTAGCGGTATGTTGTAGTGTGTACCTCGGTTTAGCCGAAAAGTGGAGACAGAATCTTATCATTCTGAGGGGACGGAGTAATAAATGAACAGTAATATTTGGCAAATAGAGGGATCAAACTCCTGAAATTGCCAGTGGTAAAGTCTCACTTCCCTTGGATACTAAATATCTCTCTATTCGTCCTCCACCATTCCCATTCTGTGGCGCCTACCACGACAGAGAAAGACATGGCGGACGTGCCCACAAAACAGATACGGAGAAAAAGGGCTCTTAACAAGATTAAAGAAAGAATCAAGAATTAGGGGCCAACAAACCTTAGGCTGAGGCCACCGAGAAGCCAAAAGAACACGAATACAGTGGAATAACAAAATATTTGGAGTTCATTTGGAGTTCATGGCGTATTCACTTTGACTTGAATATGTAGCATTACAGAAATCTGTTAGTATCCATGAAATATGTAGCGAAAGAGAGAAGTTGAAATTTAGAGCCCATTAATTTGTGTGAGGTAAAACGTTTTGTCTCACTCCTATCCTTTATGGTTGCGTTGTTTGTGTATTATACATGTGTTTCTTTTTCAGATGCAACAGTTAGACGAACTCTCAAAGCCCAACCTACCCTACCCCTATGAGATGATCTTTCAGTTCAATGCTGGCCGGACAAATCCTTATTATGCGGATGTTTATGTCCATTCCAAATAAGCCTTGACAAGCGTACATACAGTACACGTTTGGCTTCTGTTGCTCATAAAATAATTCGTGATTGTAATCAGTTTTTTTTTTTGTTTGGTTATTGATGATTGAAGTTTAACCACAATTCTATTTTGATTGTAAGCAGATAATAAAACTGAGAAAGATGTGTATAATTTTTCACAGACATCTTTGAAAGATAACGATACTGATACCTGTGACCCGGCAATGTTGTTTTAGTACTTTATTTTAGGAGGTTCTCTGCCCATAGCATTTAAACCTCACTTTCTTGTTTTGTTTTGTTTTTTTCATTGTGTCCGGGCAGGGGCCTTGTTTGGCCTGTCTTTCTCGATTTCCAACTGCCAAATCCGGCAGTATACTAAAAGAAGACTAGCATATTGCTGACTGAGTAGATGTGATGAAGGACAAGACTTTTGCAACACGGAACTGAAGAATTAGGTAATAGTCGAGACATGAAGTCTGACAATTTCTTGCTGATAGAATTAGGCTATTTGGAGTTCATGACGCATTCATTTTGTCTTGAATATTATGTAGCATTACTAGCATTACAGAAATCTGTTAGTGTTCATGAAATATGCCTTTATAAATTTGTCTCTTGACTTGAATCGGATGGAAAGGAATGTCTGGTGAATTTTGTCTATGAAGAATTATATAACTTGTCAGGGTTTTTGTGTATTATTTGGCCTGTTTATATTTTGAGGGGTCTGGTTTTTAAAGCGGTTTTTTTTTTCCTGTCTGTCTTCTGCACCTCAGTGGTTTTTGTTGAAGTATGTCGTCAAAGAAATGTGAGTGTGCATGAGAAAACCCACAATAAGTCGGCAACATGATATTTTGAGATAGACATTTCTGATAAATTGAAGTCAGTGACCCCTGTCAAGGGCCAAACTACGATTTAATATAGTGGCCTAAGATTAATATTCCCCTATTGAATTAACCCAATTAGTGTATTGTATTGGCCTAATCTTGACGTCAGGAGAGTGAAAAGATGGAGTGACAGGATAGCGGAGATAAGTATAGAGTAATTAGGATATTGCCATGGAGCTATTAATAACACTGGAGTACGTACAGCTGATTTCATGCGTGCGCATTAGAAGGCGATAGTCGCCATCTTGTATAGGGCAAGCACGGACTGCGCCTCAGCGTTTACTCATCCGTTGCACTACAGCTTCTGCTTTCTAACCTCCCTTTCCTTTTCCTCTGCTAACTCCTTCTTTCTTTTCCTCTGCTCCTGTACCTTCTGTTTCTACTCTACCTTCTTTCTTTCCTGCTTCAAAAAGGAGGGAGAACTGTTCTCATTCAATTTAAGTCAATGAATTTACTATAAAACTAGACCTTAATAGCCTATGTATTTGGATTTTACCACAGTATTATTTTTTGTTTCTCATTAAATTCAGTTGTTTACTATTAGCTGGTGTGCACTGGCTCTTTTCAACTCTTGTTTTGAATACATCATGTAATCATAATAATAAATAATAATGGTGCTAGTGATCCCAGTTGATGCACATACAACACTGATGTCACAATGCAATTACCAGTGACCGCACCTCATGCAAAGTGTCAGATGGATGCATGTCGGTGCAATCAGTTCCATATGTGCATAATCATATTCATAATACCCAGAAAACATTTTTTAAAATGAAAATCCACCCGAAGTAGAATGCCCAGAGCACTTCTGTGAGCTTACACCAGACCACTTAATGGTGAAATCTGTAGGGTCACATAATTATTTACCTTTGAACTCAAGATGGAAGTTGTGCGAACACACAACTTGGGAAAGTTATCCAAGGCAAAATACAAGCTTAAACAGCATTCATATGCTATGTGATGTTGTGATCTCTTGATAAGAACGTCACAAAACGTGGATTAGTCACAAAAACACTGGTAAATGAAACTGTATGGAAAAACAAATACTGACCGCATCAACGTGCTGACTGCACCTAGTGCATTGACTATAGATCTAGAATCTAGATTCACAAGGTGAGAGATTGACCTGTAGCCGTGGGAATTTATACATTCTTGTTTGGAAAAGCTCTGGAATGCACAATCCAGCTGTGCTCAAACCCCTGAATAACTAGGCTAAGGCTCTTCTGATTTTTAGATATAATATATATACTTGACTGAGTGAGTACAACCAAGCTTGTAGATTAAGATGTTCTTCTTCTTGGCTATCCAATCATTTGCTACATCTCGGCCTATGATTTACATATATTATTATAATTATGCCTCTCTCTCTCTCTCTCTTTCTCTCTCTCTCTCTCTCTCTCTCTCTCTCTCTCTCTCTCTCTCTCTCTCTCTCTCTCTCTCTCTCTCTCTCTCTCTCTCTCTCTCTCTCTCTCTCTCTCTCTCTCTCTCTCTCTCTCTCTCTCTCTCTCTCTCTCTCTCTCTCTCTCTCACACCCTCTCATTGTACACCCTCTCATTGTTGGTTATCTGAGAGAAACTGACTTGTAAAAGTTTCCTCTGTGCACACGCTGATTTTTTTTTTCTTTTAACTTGACTCATCATGAGCTAAACTAACATGCAGTAAAAAGAGTACTACATAGTTCCCTTCCCTTTTACTTCTAAACGATTGACCAAGAAATAAAAATACCATAATATAAAAACAGCATAAATCATAAATTTATATTTATTATCAAACACTTTAAAAGAAAATAATACAAGTATATTTATGATAATCCGTAAATAACATAAATATTATTATTTCTGCTTGTATCTTTTAATTTTGATCACCACCGTGAAAAGAGAAAAAAACAGCGCTGACTAGGCCCTATCTATTACATACAATAGTGTACTGGGCGGGCCTTGCGCTGCCGTACTTTGCCCTACTTTTTCCGCCATCTTGGGGTTTCAATAGTGCGCGGCTCGCAGGGCAAGCGAAGAGGGCTGTGCGAACTCCAGTTTTATTAGTACCTCCATGGATATTGCTGAATTTTTATGAATATGTTAGAAAAAGACAAAGGATATAGGATATGGAGAAGATAGTGAATACTTAGATAAAAGCCACTAGGGCATTAATAAAAGAGTAATACCCCGTTTTAGACTTGGGGTGGGATTATATTTTTGTACGTCACTTGGCGGTTAAATTGACAGCCAATGGATGGCCGGCGTATTAATAGCGCCTTGTTGAGCTAGGAAAGCAGCCGTTCAGTCCAAGCAGAGACCCCGTTTGCGTAGGACTAGGCGTGATTCCGCCTGAGGGAATTTACCAGAGAGATGCCTAGATGTAGATCTAGTTTATGAGAATCTATGGTTATTGATGTTTGCACAATGTGCTGAACGCTTGTAACGAATTGTTCTCAGCTAACCGGTTGAGAACACAATGGTAAGTCTCGTCCCCAAGTAACTGTTCGATGAATCAAGCACATACATAGGCTAACTACTAATCCAAGATGATGCGTGCGTGATTATCCGCGAAGAGGAGAGAAGATGTTCCACCAAGAATGAGTGTGCGAGGAATTGAAGATGAATGGTTAAACTTCAGCTAGAGCTACGACTAGATTTAATGTATAAGATATAACTGTGATTTGAATTGTCGGGGTGAGTCTGGGAATTGCCAGCTCATCCTAGAGTTATACATCTAACTGTGCCGACGTCTCCTTGGCGAGCTAGGCCAGCTATGAACTTAAGTATTGGAGATAGTCTGATGTCTCCAGAGTCTATGTCAAGTGTAATACAGTAAACAGTCCAGATCTTGGAAATAGAAAATATTTAGAGTAGCTAGAAGTTACTAGGAATCATTATTATTACTTTAGTGGGGGATTTATGAGAATGAAAGGAATTGGTTTAGATCTAGTTAGATAGTTAGCTGGAATGAAAGTTAACTGATATTATGGGAAACCTAGATCTAGACTTATAATGAAGTACTGTTGATTCTGGATTTTATGATGTTGATTCTCATCCTTATGAATAGATCTAGTTGAAATTGTTAGGGAACTAGTGTAATTAAAGTGTGGCCCTGCAGGCCTGATTGAGGAAAGTTATTCAGTTTGTTTTTTAGTATTTGGCGTGGTCTGGGAGTGTGGGTTAAATTCTAGTTATTAAAAATATGCAGTCGAACACACATCCCAATATAACATATTAAAATACCAACACCCCAACCACGACAAGCCCCCTAAAACAAGATTTTGAGAAAACGGCATTTAATCCTAAAAGTGGCAATAGCTAATTGACCCATTAATATTGGAGTGATTGCTGTTAAGAGACCGTAGTCTAATAACTAAGCCGTTATAGAGATCATGGTGAGCAGAGTTCACTGCTCATCTACAGTTTACTCTGTAACATGCCTCGGTCCCCTAAACAACAACCAAGTCGGCAGTTTTTGGATCTTGTTAGGAGACCGTAGTCTAATTACAAAGCCTTTATAGAGGTCATAGTGAGTAGTGTTAACTGCTCGTCTACAGTTTACCCTGTAACATGCCACGGTCCCCTAAACAACAGCCAAGTTGGAAGTTTGTGTCGGACCCATATTTTCACTTCAAAGCCGTTTTTTCTCAAAATCAGCTCTTGCGACATATTGGTGGGGGGGGGGGGGGAGATTTAAATCACCATTCAACAGGGTCTGCGGTAACATAGTAACAGGCATCTTCGCCCGACAACTGGGAGATGGTGGTTAGATTCCCCGCCGGGAAGAGTTTGTTCCCCCAGCACTGCTCGGTGTTAGAATCAATGTGTTCTGTTTTCAGGATTTTGCCAAATCGATGTCATTGCTTATTTGCCCCACGCTGCTTCCTGCTATTCATTGAACGGCACAACTGCTAGTGAGAAATAAATAATGAACTTCTAAACATAGAAAGGATTTTTTGAAATTAATGTGAATTGAAACTTTCATTCTCTTTTTTCGGTAACTTAGATCTGTCCTGCATGTACTGAAATATAATATATCTGCTTGGGGTTAAAAAAAAAAAAGTAAACAGGTAAAATGAAATTTAAAAGCAAATAAATGAAAAAAATTAAGTAATTAATTTTATTTTCTTGTTCCATGTAATCCGAAGAAAAAACAACAAAACATTGGGATTACAAATATCAATTTACTTCACGCACTTGAGGATATGATTTTTGACATATTTTTCATCTTTCGTCATTGCTACCGCCTCGTTTTTACACTTTTTGTTTTTTATTTGTTGTCTTTTCTCGGTCCTATAAACATTCGCAACTATTACTTGAAGAAGATAGTGTAAAACTTCTGCAAAATGAAGGATAATTCTCTCCACATTTATTTTGTCATTCAACATCTGGATCTGCTGTCTGTTAATTGGACCTGATATTGATGTCTTTTGTATCCCGAGACTGCCAACTATTGAATTCTCCTCTGAGGGCTGTTCTGAAACGTTTTTCTGGCGCCTTTTTTCTTTATTAGCCGACGGGTTATTGCAATTCAGTCTGACTAACTGATCTACTTACAATATGATTTTCTATAAATGAACAATATTTAATGTTTTTCTGGGCTGTTTTTTTTTGTTTTGTGTCGGTTCCAAATAAACATGTGAACCATTTAAAGTTGTTATTGCCAGAGTTATTGTTTTTAGTTTAGTTTCTAAATGGCATCGATCGTGAGTTTTCGGATGGACATGTTAACACAGTATCCCTGTTTTCTGGTATCCCATTGAAAAGCCCTGTATCTCATTCAAAATGGTTTGCAAATACTCTTAAATGGTTCCTTTACAGGAAAAATGTTGGGTAAAAAAGGAAATCACATAATGTTGTCAAACAGTTCTTACAGAAATCTGCCTTTTTTACATCATGGTACCATGAACCCCGGGCGCATCCGAACTTTCAGTTCTACATTATTTAAAAAACATTTTTTTTTTCTTTTGTTGTTAAGACATAAGCTTCTTTCTCTTGTATGCCTCTTTACCGATATAATTATTCTTTCATACGGACAGTTTTATTGATTGGCTAGTCAGGAAACGAAGTATGTACAGGGATGACGTGTTTGTCAAGTTATGAGACAGTATTGTATGATGTGAATCTCCTAAACGTTTGGACAGAGAAGCAGAGGCTTTTGATGTCCAATTTTTAGGGAGTACATGACCTACTTAGTCGTAGCGGGAAATTCACTGTGCTAAAATTCAAGATGTGCCTGTGCGTGCGTGCGTGCGTGTGTATGTGTGTGTGTGTGTGTGTGTGTGTGTGTGTGTGTGTGTGTGAAAAGTTGGGCGGGAGGAGCTCAGTTACTTTAAAATACTGGAAGTTCATTGGGTCATCGCGGCTAACTGTAAGCACGTTGCGTGGCAAATTTATACTTGTATTTGCATTCAAAGGTTCAATTTACCTGTGATCAGGCACCGACAAGATTTACTGTCTTTCTATTGTGCAATTCTACCGGCGAGCAAATCGTTCCGGTAATATCGAACGTGTGCATTTATAATTCTTGCGAAAAATTTACATTTTCATAAGTCTTTCCAAGGTATTTTTCACAGAGATATAAGGAGATGAGGAGTGATTTTATCCCCCTATATGTAAATATCTGAAAATAAGACTGTAATATCTGCAAATATGAACATAATCTTCTTCGCAAATGTGTATTTCATTAAAGTGATGTTTGTAAACAATGTTTTATGATATCTCACAAATCTGTACACAATATACGGTAGCCCCTTCCTTTTCTGCCAATCAAATCTGCCTTTATTCTACTAAGATCTCTATCTTTGCTTGCACGTTTCTTATACAGTAATACACTGTCTATAGTCAGGTAGTTCTGGGCTACCCAGCATTGCAGCAGTTGGGAGGAGATGCTCCATCTCTGAACAGCTGAGGCCAAAGGTCTTGTTATGCTACTTTTTTTTTAAATACTTTAAATAGTTTGGAGATTTGTCGAGGATAACACTATACTATGCGAGTCATGGACACGAACAGCAGAACTAAGGAGGAAGATCCAAGCATTAGAGATGAGATGTCTCAGAAGAGTAGTTGACGTTTCGTGCACATGACACATCACAAATGAAGAGGTGAGAAGAACCATCACCCAACATGTGCGTCACTCCGAATGTCAAGAACAGATTAAGTCCATAAATGCCGTGCTAGGTCACGAGTTCAGTGAGTAAATTTTCACGACTTGTTAATTCTAACCAGCGTAATTTGTCCTTGAGCTTTTCTCGTGAACAGTTTGTTTGAAACACTTTTGTTTTAGAGATGGAAAGAAAGTGGGGCGAGATAGAATAAATGTATAGCTAGGAGTGACAGAGCCGTTCTCGACCCCGTGATTTTGATGAACACTTAGAAGGGAAGAGAAGGGGCGAATAAGGATAGATAGTTTAAGACGCTTAGTCGCGTTCAGAAATTCGTGCATAAAATGTAGAAAGCACGGGGGTTTAAAGATTTCAGTAGTTGTTTTGACATTTTAAATTGACCTTGTCTGTATTAGTGCAAGGCCGTAACCGACTTATCTATTATAAAAAAAAATAGTGGCGGGAGTAATGCATTGTGGTACAATTTTAGCCCTTTTTTTGCTCAAAGCTGCAGCCTAAATGAAAGTTTCAAAAATTATGAAGTTAATTTTCGCAAGTGGCTTATAATCCAGTGCAATCGCTTTGGTATTGATCCATTGAGTTTATTCAAGTTTCAGACAGTCTTTTTAAAAATATGTAAAAATGTGAAATACAAGGACCCTCTTTTTGGCTCCCTTTGATAAACCCAGATTTATTCGCTTACCAGTCATATTTGCAACCAAGAAAAAAAAAAAAATTCAAAACCCCTAATATTTGCATCGAAGAAATAGACAAACAAAAACTATTCGATCAAAATTTCCTGTATAAATATCCCCGTTACAAAAATAAATAAGTAATCAAGAATCGCAACCCACAACAACAAGAACAAAAAAAACAAAACCAAAATCATCGTAGCACACTGCCAAATGTGGACAATCCCAATTTCTTGCAAACTTCCTGTCGATAAACGAGGCGGCCAGTCCAAACCATGCTACGAGTGTAGAGTGCCAAAATGCCCACCAGAGCAGAGCAAACGCGAAAAAGACGCCGACTACGTTATTCTGTCAATAATTTACATTTAGATCCACCTCAAGACCCAGATGTAGCTCTAAATCAAGGTGAGCCTGTAGAGCCGCATCATGTAGTAGATCTAGATCTAGATTTAGATCCACACATTCTGGAACCATGTGTTTTAGATCCAGACAAAGACCCCGATGGCGATGCAGATCATGAGCACGTAGAACTTAATCATCTCGGAGCAATGACAAGGCCATGTCAGTTTTGCACAGCAAAGTTGTGGAAGGATGAAAGTAGTTCAATGTGCTGTGCTAATGGCCAGGTTATGCTTCCCCCTCTCCAGCCTCTCCCTGAGGCACTTATGAGGCTCTTTTACTTTACAGGAGACAGTGAAGAATCCAAAAATTTTCGACAGCGTATTCGTTCTTACAATTCTTCATTTGCATTTGCATCTCTAGGCGTCAATGAAGATGTGTTGCCAGCTGGAGTGTACTCATTTCGTATAAACGGTGCGGTATGCCACAGAATCGGACAGATACAACCAAGCCATCATCACCCTAAGTTTTCACAACTTTACATTCATGACACCCAAAATGAAATTGAAAACAGACTCCACTGGTTCAGTCACCTACAACAGAACATTGTCACCAAAATATCCACAATTCTTCATGACATCAATCCGTTCGTGAGAGTATATATAGGCTACCCTGCCACACGGATAATGTGGTGTATCATGCAGCACTGATCCAGTAGAAATGTTTGGTGAGTTCAGTATTCAAGATAACATGTTGTGCTTTTACTCTCTTTCTTCCTGCCTTTACCATTTTAACTGAGTCTTTTTGCCCGCGAAATCGCGGGCACTCTACTAGTACAATAGAATAAATTATACTGCGAGCTCAGCTCGGAGCTGACCGCACCAATGAAATCTAGGGATTTGGACGGTAGTTGCAGGTGGCTAGACAGTATAAAAGTCTGCCCAGACATATATCCTGCACTCCATACAGAAAACTCCAATCTGTGCAGGCGTCGGCACGATTCTGCCTGAAGAATCATAAAGCGTTGTACGACTCATGTCTAGTCCACTATAGACATTTGAGATGAATTCATATGCCTGAATGAGATATGCCCACCGCTATTGTCCATCGTTCCCTGGTATCCACCAGGGACTAATCGTAAGTGTTTGTCTATTGATGACTCAACCATGAACGAGGAGCTGAACATAAGTTATCCAGTAGGACAGGATTGCCGCATATACTAGGAGTGTTACCGAAGAATGCAAGATAAAGATATATATAGACTTGCAACTAGTATAAATGTATGGCATACACATCTGTGAATTGTGATTGATTTGTCTGGATGAGGCTGGGCATTGCCAGCCCATCCTAGAGTAGATCTCTAGACTTAACTACGTCAGTTTGTATTGACGGGCTCGTTTATTATAAGCGTTAGGCACAAATGGCTGAGATGACATTGTCGCCAGAGACCATATTAGTGTATTGATTGATATATAGTAGGCAGACCAGATCTGAGATATATATAATTAGTACTTAGATTGCTAGTGAGTCAGAAGTATAATAATATTATAGGAATCTAGAGTAGAATTCTAGTGAGGTATTATTGAATTTTGATTTGATGCTGCTGATGTTGTCTTTACTATATAATAGATCTAGACAAAATTGTTAGGGTAATTAATGTAATTAAATTTGTGGCCCTTCAGGTCTGTTTATGAAACTTATTCAGATTGTTCTTAGTGTGTGGCATGGTACGAAAGATTAGATATTAAGTACCTCTCGATTTAAATGCAGTCGAAACCTTAAGTAGACGGATTCCCCCCAAATTCGTAACATTTAGTATAGCAACATCGTAACACCGAAGATCTTCTGAACACAGTAAAAAGAAGAAAATTGAAGTGGTGTGGACAGGTGACAAGAGCCAGTGGACTATCAAAGACCATCCTACAGGGTACAGTTCAGGGAACAAGGAGATGGGGCAGACAAAGAAAGAGATGGACGGACAAGATTACTGAATGGACAGGGGAAAATTCTGCCACAACCCAGGCCCTTGCCCATGACCATCAGATGTGGATGCAGTTGGTGCGACGCTCGCTAGTGCAGTGCCCTCAAGACTCCGGAAGCATATGTGTGGAAGTGGGCTGAATTTCAATTAGTGTCTAATATGGCATGTGCTTGCGTGATCAGTATGGTGAAATGACTAATTAACCATGTGTCATCGAGTAGAGTGAAGAGGAGACCAGACGCAATGGCTATGGCATTTTTCAAAAGTCGGTGTATTTACGCCATAGGTAGCTGTGACGGCTAAGGCCGGTTAGCCAATTTTTAATATCATAGGCAGACAGTTTGGCCGGCTTGACATACTGTTTTTGCGATATCAATACCTTTTCTACTTCGAATTTTTTGTTGTAAAACTGTTACTGTATATGAAGGCAGGTATAGCCTTTCAATTTATATTTTCTTAAAAATGTGATTTTTGAAAATTTATCACCGGGACAACGGTATGAAATAATAGCATGCCTAGCGTGCCTTGACTTGTCCTTCGCCCTCTGTCCCAGGCAATGCAATCATTGCAGTTCTCGAACCATATTGGCACTCTACCTCTACCTCATGTGTAGGTTACAGTGTAGCTTTAGATCTAAATCTGATCTGCATGAACGCAAGTTGGTAGAAACTTTTTAAATTATGGATGAGACTCTATTCAGTCAGTGCTTTTACTGTGTATTATATGGATATAGGCCTAAATTTGTTATATAAAAAGTGACCTTCAAATGGTTATTGGTGCGGGGAGAGGAGCACTTGTGGGGATGCGGACGTGCTAGGACTTCGATTCCAATCAATCAATCAATCGATCGATCAATCAATCAGTCAATGTAATGTCATATGTTAAAAATGTATTTTCGTCAGTTACATTTTCAGTCAGTCAAGAAATGTCATGACCATCGTGTCACGAGTGGAGTGAGCGAGATTCAAGGATTACGGGGGCATGGAAGTGAGGGATTGACTCACGGGATAGTGAGGCTGCTCACCTATATTGACTTCTGTTAGTTAACGTTAAAGCGTGAAATGTTGTGAGTTGGGGGGTCGGCATGAGGCGAGAGCGCTGTAGTGACAATCACTGCAAGTTAAGGAGTCCCAGGGGACAGACGTGAGATCAGAGGCAGTCGGGAGATTGTGATGTATTTTCCAGTGATGACTGGTAGGTTGAACTGTGATTTATAATTATGATGATTGATGTATTATATTCGCCTATGACCATGATGTAAATAAGTATATGTGAGGAATGTGGAAGTCCTTGATTACTGTGTATAGAAATGTGCGCCATGAGCGATAGATGTAAGTTATGTTCATGGATTCGTAGCGAGAGTGAGTACTGTGTAATACGGGGGAGGTGTGTTACCGTAAGACGTGTGGTGAGTGAAAGGTGGACTATTGTGTGTACGCTTCATGGTTTGTAATGAGGGGTGAAGTGAATAGAAATGGTATGGTATTATACCAATGTAATGTTATTTTTATAGGTGCCGGGGTCGGGCCGAGAAGTCACCCGCGGTGAGCACAGGGGATAGGCCAGCATAGGGCCGAAGGCTACGCATAGGCCAGTGGAGTGAAGCTGTCGAGCAGGACAGGAGGAACGCATGAGTCGTGGCAGTCTGGCCACAGACAGGGATGTGTATCGAATTGTTAATGTGCTCTTAAGATGTACTACATGTGATATTAATATACTGTGCCATTGAGATACTAATGCGAATTGAACTGTTAACGTGCTATGGCCATGTTGAGGTGCTAGTGGAAGGCTAAGGTGTTATTGCCATAGGGAGTTGCTATTGTGAGACTGCGGTGCGAAAGAAATACTAATGTGTTATTAAGACATTGAGTGGAGAGGCTGAGGCCGAAGTGTCTTTAAAAGTAACTACCGGGTTGTGGACCCGAGGAAGAGTGCTTGAGGGAAAGAAGGCCGTTGGACGGCAGTTAAATTGAATAATATAATGTATGTAATTGAATTGTTGTCTTTATATTTATGTTTAATAAATGTGTGAGTCTGATGGGTTGTCCTGTTAAGTGTTATACGTGTTCGTTCGTGATTGTTGTCCTGTTATAATTATTACATCTCCCAGTCTGGGATTTGTGACACATCGCCCTCCCATAAGACAACCAAAAACACACGATCATATTGTTTATATTCATATGAGAATAACATTTTACGCCAATAGCAGAATTAGTGTTGTCATGGTAGTTTACAATTGAAAATTACATCACTTATTTAGTTTAGCCGTGCAATTCTTAGTGTTACATAAATGGTAATGACTTCGAGTTGTTGTTGTTGTTCTTTTGCCGAAGTTGCCCCATTTATCTCATTGTTGACTAGTATCTTCCCGATCAAGAAACATGTAGATTTACAAAATGAAGGAGGACTGTGCTTGTCTTGAATTTCTTTTTGTTTTTTGTTTCGAATTTATTGAGGTGGTCACTTTAGTTATCAGGTCTGTGTTGTTACAAAAATTCCTTATTGCAGGATGATTTCAAGTCATGGGATGTCTTTCCAGTTGTCTCATTCAGAAACTTTGGTAACACAACAGAGTGGGGACAATGAATAAATTAATGCTTCTTTCTGTTTATTGATTGTCGTTCACTGATCAAGTCAGAACTTCATCATTACGTGAGACATGTTATTGTGATTAAAGCTGCAAAATAATATCTATCTATGTAAAACAAAATTGTACATATATAACAACTGACACATCTTTGATGACTAGTGTCAGCCTTTGTTCCACAATGCACAACATGTAACCACATAAAAAAGTGTCATTCTATTTCTTGTGCAAAATAGATTTTAACTTGGGCAAAATGCAGTGCTATCAACAAACTAGTGTGGGAAAAATATGGACATTCACTTCACAAGTTATAAAGTAATAATACTGATACCCAGTTCTCTTGAAGACTAGTATGAAGGCCATTCACGTGAGCAGCGGTCCAGTGGTTTTACTGTGAAAAATGCAAGGCAGAAACACGGGAATGTAGAACCTGAATAGATTGCCTGCATTCTTTAAAAATATATGAAAGGAATATTAATTGATCAAAAATAACAACAAATGATAATCAGTGAACCATAGCATGTGTTCCAAGTGAACCGTCCATTAATTATTGAGAAAATCTTCTGGTTTGAAAAAGGCTTTTGCATTGATCTCTTCACAGGTTCCACACTCCCAAAAAGTTACTGATAAGCCGTTGTTGCCGTGGGTATCAGAGAAATAAAGGATGACGGGGTGGTAAAGGCAGTACACTGTACTCCTGTCACAAAGAACTGAGAGTTTAAACTATACAAGCCAGCATTGACAGCCAATGGAGTTCTTTTAAATTGTTTATACTCATCCAAGGTTTATCTGGCTGGAGTTGCTTTAACGTTAGCTGGGCATTAAATAAAATTTTCAAAACGGTCAGTGATGACTGCCGCTCGCCTTCCAAAATGTTTCACAAATTCAAGTGGCATAGTTTGTTTCAGGCAGTCCCTGTTAGGCCAACAGGTGAGACATTTCAAATTGTGATATATTACTGTCACCATTGTCACGATCACGTGCGTGAAGATGGTCACGACCACGTGTGTGATGAGTATCTAACTTATCTACCTTTCAAACCCAGCTAACAAGCCAAGCAAGCAGACCAGCGATCAACGGACACATGGAGTGAGATTTAAATTAAACGACATTTAATTATAAATGCATGACAAAACTTATGTCAAAACATTAAACTCATGATAATCACATACATAATCACAAAACAGAGATATTTCAAATTTACTCTTGGGGATCATGGCTATTCTCTATTCCCCGTTTCACATCTAGATCTAATCCCTCTGTCTATAAACTTAACTACGTATACTTAATAGTCTCTGTCAACAGCTGCCCTCCTCGTTGATGCCGTTTCACGTCTCCAGAGTTCACACGATCCTTTCTAGATCTCTAACTTCGACGAGAAAAGGGGAAACAGACGCCCCTGGCTTCTCACAAATAAGAACACACAGTTCACACCCGCCATCGTAGATTACTAGCTCCTTGAGGGGTTCTTATCCCGTCCTCAGGACTCTTCAACTTCGGCAAACACATAGCACACCGACGGTTCACACCCGCCATCGTAAATCACGAGGTCCTGAAGGGTTCCCATCCTATCATCAGGACTCCTTAACTTCTGGTCCCCATGGCACGACCTTCCACTTGTCGCCCGGACCGATAAATTCTTCTTATTGGGAAATAAATGTGAACATCATGGATCCCTCACACACCTAACACTTCTAGTCCCCACTGGCACGACCTTCCACTTGTCGCCCGGACCGATAAATTCTGCGTCTTCCTCTGGGACTGAATAATTTTGGGAACCACCTGTGTCGAGCTTCTCCTCTATTTATACTCCCGAGGTTTTTGCACACGCGACTAGTTTAAAGCGAGACGTGTGTATCTTTTCACGCTCGTCAACAATATTAAAAACCGTGTTTTCCCCTGCTAAGCTCACCCCCTCTAGACTCGTGGCGCACAAGGCCACCGACCTTCCTCGTGATATTAATCTTTCATGCTAGTCAACTTTAAAACTCCCCTTCTCCCCTATTAAGTTTACCCCCTCTATACTCGTGGCGTACAAGGCCATCAACCTTAATCGTGACATTAATCAGGGTTTAAGTAATATAAATGCCGTGCTGGGTCACGACTTGTAAGGAGTTGATTTTTCACGGTCTCGTTGATTATAACCAGCGTAATTTTGTCCTTGAACTGTTCTCGTGAACAGTTTGTTTTTGAAACACTTTTTCTTAGAGATGGAAAGAAAGTGGGGCGAGATAGAATAAATGGATAAGTTAGGAGTGACAGTGCAATTCTCGACACCGTGATTTTGATGAACACTTAGAAGGGAAGAGAAGGGGTGAATAAGGATAGATAGTTTAAGACGCTTAGTCGCGTTCAGAAATTCGTACATAAAATGTAGAAAGCACGAGGGTTTAAAGATTTCAGTAATTGTTTTGACATTTTAAATTGACCTTGTCTGTTTTAGTACAAGGCCGTGACCAACTCCCACGTAGAATATATTAATACTGCGAGATGAGCTCGCATGGATGCACCAATCAAATCTAGGGATTTGGACGGTAGTTTGCAGGTGGCTAGACAGTATAAAAGTGTAGCCATACCTATGTCCATTACTCCATACAGAAAATTCCAATCTGTGCAGGCGTCGGCCCGATTCTGCCTGAAGAATCATAAGACTGTTCGATTCATGTCTAGTCCACTATAGACATTGAGATGAAGCCATATGCTTGAATGAGATATGCCCACTGCTATTGTCTACTGTTCCCTGGTTTTTCTAATACCAGGGACCAAGTGTAAGTGTTTGTCCTTTGATGATTCCACAATGAACGAGGAGCTGAACATAATTTATCCAGTAGAACAGGATTGCCGCATATGCTAGGAGTGCTACCCAAGAATGCAAGACAAAGATTTATATTGACTTGCAACTAGTATGAATGTTTGGCATACACATCTCTGAATTGGGATTGATTTGTCTGGATGAGGCTGGGGATTGCCAGCCCATCCTAGAGTAGATCCAATAGACTTAACTACGTCAGTTTATATTGACGAGCTTGATCCATTATAAGCGGTAGGCACAAATAGCTGAGATGACATCGTCGCCAGAGATATTAGTAGATTGATTGATAGATAGTAGGCAGACTATATCTGAGAGATATATAACTAGTACTTAAATTGTTAGTGAGTCAGAATGATCATAACCTTATAGGAATCTAGAGAAGACTTCTAGTGACATATTATTGAATTTTCATTTGATGCTGCTGATGTTGTCTTTTAGTATGTAATAGATCTAGACAAAATTGTTAGGAAATTTAATGTAATTAAATTTGTGGCCCTGCAGGTCTGTTTATGAAACTTATTCAGATTGTTCTTAGTGTGTGGCATGGTACGAAAGAGTAAATAGTAAATACCTCTCGATTTAAAATGCAGTCATAATACGATCTTTGAGAAGACCCTCTTCATAACAGCTAGAGGGCACTACCACCCAGTACCAGATTTGTAACACTAGTCAACTTTAAAACTCCCCTTCTCCCCTATTAAGTTTACCCCCTCTATACTCGTGGCGTACAAGGCCATCAACCTTAATCGTGACATTACATTAACATTTAGAACAAGGAGAATTTCTTGGAAAGGGGAAAGTCTACTTTTTCCTTATTTCCTTTGCAGCAATGGCAACAAACATGAAATAAAAAAACATAGATGCTCCCAAGGAAGACAACCAGTATAATTATTGACGTTTTCATCACTGTTTTGAAACATTTCTTCCTCGTAACTGTTTGCATTTATTTTTGATTTTAATGGAACATTTTCATTTGCCGTCATCATCTACACATACTTTATAACTGTCAATATCCTTGGACGTTAGGTCAGTGGTGGTGGATTTATCTTATGCAGCTTCAACACTGGTGGTGATCTCTTGAAGGTTTTCCTCAGGACTGGGAACATCATGCCATGGAAGTAAACATTCTGACTTTTCAAAATTTAAAGTTAATTTGAATGTTGCACTGACAAAAGTATTTTTAAGCCTGGAGAATTATAATGAAATTTTCAGCTTAAACAATAAACATTTTCTACATATTTTATCACGAACACATCAGAAAACTCATCATTTAAGGTCATGCCACATTTTTGTGATCCCAAAAGTTTTTTCTTGTCTTCGGATTACACCAGTAAGAATATGGCATTAATTACTTTATTTTTTATTTACTTATCTTCTCATTTATTTGTTTATTTAATTACTTTTTATTTTTGATGTTCCTTTACCAAGAATTATCTCTTCCATAAAATCACTGAGCCAAGCACATGATGCATATGAAACAAACCACATTTAAAGTCTGAGCCCGAAAGATAAAAAGAGACCACAAAAATGTAATTGACAATAATCACAATTCACGAGACTTTCCGCCTCATCCTCTCGAAGTCAAGAGAGAAATATGAAAAGGCAGGTTTTGAATTCCAAACAGCCAAAATCAGTCAACAAGAAATTGTGAGACTTCATGTCTCTTGCCGCATTTCTCAATTCCGTATTACCAAAATCATTTCCTGTATCACATTCACCCAATCAGCAATATATTTCTCCTCATATAGTACATTCTCGGGCCACAAACATCAGTATCGTTAGACATATATCTTTTAAAGATGGGTCTGAAAAATTATACACATCTTTCTTTGTATTATCCGCTTGCAGTCACAACATAATTGTGGGTACACTTCCATGATCAAATAAAAAAAATAAGAAAAACATTGGTCTTTAACAAATCAAGATTTACTTTATAGCATCAAATTTTGCACAGTCAAATGGCTAAAAGAAAGCAGCAGCAGCAATACATGTACTGTATTTATGCTTGTCAAGGCTTATTTGGAATGGACATAGTTATCCC
The DNA here is from genome assembly GCA_963931925.1 of Onchidella celtica. NCBI lineage: Eukaryota > Metazoa > Mollusca > Gastropoda > Systellommatophora > Onchidiidae > Onchidella > Onchidella celtica. The sequence goes on from OZ007576.1 coordinate 53,646,806, forward strand.
AATAATAAGGAGTTGTCCGACCAGTATTAAACCGAAAGATCGTGTCATAAGGATAGGGCATGTTGGGCTGTGAAAGTTCGTCTAATTGGGATATAGTTTGTTTCAGGCAGTCCCTATTAGGCCAAAAGATGGGACATTTCAAATTGTGATAAATAAAATTTAGAACAAGGAGAATTCCTTGGAAAGCGGAAAGTGCACTTTTCCCTTCTTGCCTTTACAGCAATGGCAACAAACATGAAATGAAAAAGAGATAGAAGCTCCCAGTTTCTTCGTCGTAGCTGTTTGCATTTATTTTTTTTACTTTAATGAGACAATTTCATTTGTCATATCATCTACACATACTTTATGACTGTCAATATCTTTGGACGTTAGGTCAGCGGTGCTGGCTTTATCTTTTGCAGCTTCAGCACTGGTGATGATCTCTTAAAGGTTTTCCTCAGGACTGGGAACATCATGGCATGGAAATAAACATTCTGACTTTTCAAAATTTAAAGTTAATTTGAATATTTGCACTGACAAAAGTATTTTTAAGCCATGGGAATTATAATGAAATTTTCAGCTTAAACAATAAACATTTTCCACATGTTTGATCAGTGCCATGTACATCAGAATACTCACTATCTGAGGTCACAAAGATCTATTTAAAATTCCAATACTTTTTTCTTCGCTTCAGATTACATACAAATAAGAAAATGATATTAATTACTTTACATTTTATTTACTTGTTTTCTCATTTATTTGTTTATTTATTTACTTTTACTTCAGATGTTCTTTTAACAATATATCCCCAACAAAATCACTGAGCCAAGCACATGATGGATATATGAAACAAATAACCTTTAAAATCTGAGCCCCAAATACAAACACAAAGAAAACACCAAAAAAAAAAAAATAAGAAACACACACAACTAAATGACAATAATCACAATTCTTTAGACTTCCCATCCCATCCTACTCAAGCAAGAGAAAAATAGAAATGGCGTATTTCAGTAACGGATAGCTGTAATGCTGCATATTTCAAAACAAAGTGAGTACAGGTTCTGAACTCATTACAGCCAAATTCAGTCGACAAGAAATTGTCACATCAAAGATATCTCCGAAAAATTATACACATCTCATTTATAAAATCTGCTTACACTTACAGCCACAACATAATTGTAGGTACACCTATAAAAAAAAAAAGTTTATAAAAAATAAATCAAGAATTACTTTTTAGCATCAAATTTTGCTCTAGTCACATGACTAAAAAAAAGCAGCAGCAGCAGTACATGTACTGTATTTACGCTTGTCAAGGCTTATTTGGAATGGGCATAGTTATCCGAGTAATAAGGATTTGTCCGGCCAGCATTGAACTTAAAGATCATCTCATAAGGATAGGGCATGCTGGGTTTGGAAAATTCGTCCAATTGTTGCATCTGAAAAACAAACACGACATACAGCGTGACCATGAAATACAGAACTATGACAAAATCAACCAATACAAGTTAATAGATGTATATTCCATTTCCAGTTTTTTAGAAAGATTTAGAATAATAAATAAAAAATCGGTCAATCAAGGGTTTTAAGTTGCATGAAATAATCTGACTGGATTGAACGTAACCAGGACCTGCTGAACATGTATAGAATGCAGCATTCACGCTTATGTAAGTGACAGGACAGTTACTGTTGCCCTGTTTACTCAGCCTCTCAACTACTCCATACTATACAATTTAGATAAACAAAGGCCAACTCTGATTTTCTACAAGAACGCTTCTGCACTCACTTCATCAAGGAACTCCTGTTCTGAAAATAAACACAGATAAAAAAAACAAAAAAAACAATACTAGGCTTTATCTCTCTGGTGACAGACAACAAAACAACAGTATAAACTTTACCTCCTCTGGTGACACAGACAACAAAACAACAGTGTACACTTTACCTCCTCTGGTGACACAGATAACAAAACAACAGTGTACACTTTACCTCCTCTGATGACACAGACAACAAAACAACAGTATAGACTTTACCTCCTCTGGTGACACAGGCAACAAAACAACAGTATAGACTTTACCTCCTCTGGTGACACAGACAACAAAACAACAGTGTACACTTTACCTCCTCTGGTGACAGATAACAAAACAACAGTGTAGACTTTACCTCCTCTGGTGACACAGACAACAAAACAACAGTGTAGACTTTACCTCCTCTCGTGACAAACTCCAGCCATTAGCAGCCCCCATGTTCTCATCCAGCTGAGCCAGAGTTCTGGCCCCTATAACAACCGAAGGCACAACATTTTTTTGGAGTAGCCAGCGTAATGCCACTTGAGCTACACTTTGACCTAATTGGATTAACACACCCCACTCGTTAAGCGATGTTCTTGGAATAGTAGGACATGATAAAACAATTGTTTTTTGGTTGAAATTTGGGAAAACATGGACAGATATAAAAGAAAACTACCAGTACAAAATCTCAATGTGTTTTGAGGAGAAGAAAGCAAATTTTAGGTACTTTTTATATGTTTAAGAACTGAAGCCTGATTACGTGACATTCAATAATAGGAAAGCGGTGGCTTTTTGTATGAAGTGAGTGGGATATGCAGTGTGGAAAAAAAAACAAGAAATGATCACAGTTTGCCTTTTAAATATGGCCCAATTACACAACTGCCAGGGAATAAAGATCTAACGCTGGAGATTTCATTAAAATAATAGAAAGATATTTTGACAGATTCAAAAAAGAGATTTTGATCTCTTGATCCCATAATTGTTTAGAAATGAAAGGCGTGGTATTTTAAATCGTCGCAGTAACATCTATAGTCATTACACGAACCAAAATTACACCATGAGAAAGAGGAAAATATGAGATTTCAGGGTAGTCACAAAACAATGATCACTTTATTTCTAACGTTTGGTAAATTCAACACACAAATGACTTTCTTTAGAGGACCATTGTGCATATTGACACACCAACTGTATCTGTGGAAATCGTGAAATATGTGTATAAAGTTGATAAAAGCCATTATGACGCTACTGCACTTATCCAAACTGATCTAGACAACTAGTAGCTCTCAAGCACAAGTTGAACTGACACATTTCAGGATTCCCTCAGATATAAACAGCTTACCATGTTTCTTTGCGATGGTTTCAGCTGCTTCGATCATATCCCATGTCTTGTCATCAGAGCTATTCAATGAGGGAAGAGCCTCGTTCTCCCTTGATTCATTTTCAAGGATCCAGGCTAATCTCCCTTCAGTTGGTTTCACACCTCTTTTATACTTCCCAGTCAAAAGACCCCTGGGGGAATATCAGATAATTATCTTATCTCTACATTTAAATCGATTTGTGGATTTGAGGGTCATAGGACTGAGGCCAGTCAGGCAAGTGTGCAGTGACTGTGGTTAATTTGGTACGAGGATGTCTGCTATCGCCCACCCTCTTCGACATATTTCTTGAAAGAATAATGACTGGCGCACTAGAGAACCATGAGGGGACGGTCAGCATCGGAGGCAGAACAATTACCAAACTGCGTTTTGCCGATGACATCGATGGATTGGCAGGCAGTGAACAAGAGCTGGCCATGCTCGTAGAAAAACTCGACGAAGTATCTAGTTTATGGAATGGAAATCACTGCTGAGAAAATCAAAGTAATGACGTATAACACTAAAAGCATCAACACGGACATAAAAGTGAAGGGAGAAAAGCTTGAAAATGTAACACGGTTTAAATACCTGAGCTCCACGATAACCGACGAGGGCTCCAAGCCTGAACTACTATCCAGGATTGCGTAGGCCACAGCAGCGCTCAACAGGTTGAAAACCATTTGGACGGAAAAAAACATAACCCTTCAGTCACAAGTTAGACTAATGCGGTCCTTGGTCATCTCGATATTCCTATATGCCAGCGAAACATGGACACTCACATCAGACCTCAAGAGAAGTATTTGCGCAATGGAGATGAGATGCTATCGTAAGCTTATGAACATCCCATACAAGCACCACGTCACCAATGAAGAAGTCCGCAGCAGAATCACCCAAGTCATTGGCCCTTCTGACCGTTGTCAAGACTAGTAACTGCCCCATTCTTCGAATGGTAAAAAAACCAAGCTCACCAATCAAGACCGAAAGGAATCAGCACAAAGACATTGATGTCGAGACACTTTGGGCCATCCACATAAAATCGGCGATTAACAGATAGATAGGATAATATTATTAGTATATTGTGCGAGGTAGTGCGCACCGAGAATTTTTCAGGAAGTGATGATGTCATGGACTCATGACTGTGTTCGTAAAAAATGAAGGATCGGAGATAGTCAGTTAGCGGCATAAAGCAAAATAAAAAAAATACTTCCACACCTTTTCAAGACTCCAAATCTAAAAGAGAACCTTTTGCGGGTCGAAGGGCAGGCACATGTAAAATTTCAAGCAAATCCGAGCTGTGTGAGCGGCAGTAGCTCTAGTTCGATCCTCGAGGCGTGAGAGGCCTAGATCTAGCCTTTCGACAAAGTTTTCTTGGCATGACTGACACTCCGAGATCTAGACTATAATAAAAATATTTCCTTCCGAGCTTGAAGCACACTATAAATATTTCTACACAGTTTTCTTGGTATGAATGAATGGCACTCATCTCATCTGTATAACAATATACTTGGTATCAAAGTTTTCTTGGCGTGGCTGGATCGTGAACTCTAGTTTGCATTTCAGGCGGAAATGACGAAATTGACGGAAGTACATTATCACGTCGTATTCGCAGTCATGAATTGATAACTGATAATTATAACTGAATTTCTGGGAAAAGTAAAGAGTTTCGGGAAAAAATGAGCTCAACACGTACAGGCTTAATAAATTTTACATACATGTGCCAAGTTTCATTTCTCTACGTTGCGTAGTAAAAAAGCCTTTGCGGGAACAAAGTTGGGCCCAAGCTCCATTATTATATGAAGCGCAAGCTGCGCTGGTATGGCCAGGAGTCACGGTCAGAATGCCTCTCTAAAACCATCTGGCAGGGAACTCTTCGAGGAGGACGAAGGAAAGGTAGACAGAAGAAAAGGTGGGAGGTGCCCCAACGACCAGTGCGGTGACGGTGACGGTGACGGTGACGGTGACGGTGAATTACACTTGGAAAAACCTTTCGCAAATCTAAAAATATTTTTTCTACAACAGCTCACCATGGACTGAATGAAAACAAACTTTCATTCTAAACTGGAATACGAATAAGTCTATTACATAAAATTAGGATCCTTCTTATGAGAGATAAAGAATACATTGAAGGAAAAGGGTAGACCAGCGATAAACAGAAAATTAATGATAAATAACAAGTTCATAATGACAAATTAAATTAAAAAGAAAAGAAACTTGAATAATTTTGGCTCCATTCTCTTACTCATCTCATGACAAGAGTAAAAACAAGCCCCAATTGTCTACTCACCCTTTCAATGGGCTCCATGGTAAGACACCAATTCCTGCAGTCTTACAAACTTGAAATGGTTCAAGCTCTGAGAATCGGCTGGCTAAGCTGTATTGTTGCTGACAACACAGGGAGGAAGGGACAAACACAGTTTTTATATTTAACATTTAAAGCCAATAGGACCAATTTAGTGGCCTCAACGTTATATTCTCCACTGACAAAGTGAGCGAGATATGAATCTTTTTCCGAAGTTTTCCGTACCAGACATACTCTCTAGTCTTTTATTTTTTATTGTTAGGCGTCGTGCAAACTACAGCTTTGAGTGAACAAACACAGCAAACATTGTCTGTACATGTAATCACACAAACAATATCGTCCAGGATAAAATAAAGAAATGTTTTGTAAACATGATAAACATGAGCAGATTGCCTATTGCGAACATCGCCGGTGGTCAACTGAAATATGACGGATGAGTCACTTTTTATGTCCACGTGTATAGACATACTGTCTTGCACTGTGGCTACTAACTCACCTGAAGGCTAACAATTGGATTCAGTCCAAGTTTCTCAGTGGTGTCCACTAATTTCTGAAGCTGCCAACCTGTTACGTTGCTGACTCCTATGTACCGAATTTTTCCTGCACGAACCAAATCATCCAGAGTCCTCAGTGTTTCCTCTACTGGTGTAGCATCATCCCATAAGTGTGTCTGGTGATAGAAATACAAAACATTTTCTCTTTTCCACTATATTTACATCAAAGACACCTGATTTCAAGAGGATTAAGATTTTAAAATTGAGTGATTGCTCATCTGGCAACAAACAAACAAAAAATGTTTATAAGTGGAAAAAAATTAGCGTACTAAAGTCCCAATTCTACATCTGTCACAGTTTTGGATTTATGAACACAAAGCTCCTTCCTTATAAAATAATTACTTTGTTCCTCCACAATCATCATCATTTCCATCATCTAACAGCCACAATCATCATTACTTCCATCATCTAACAGCCACCATCATCATCACTTTCCACATCTTCTCGTAAAATGACAATTTTTTTTCCCAACCAAGAACTGCAAACCTGATAAAGATCTACATAGTCAGTGCGTAGTCTCTTCAGGCTCTTTTCAATACCCTCTGTGATGTGTCTTCTACTCAGACCACCTCCATTAACATGTTTGTCTGGAGCCATGTCAAAACGAACTTTAGTGGCAATGATAAAATTATCTCTCGGTTGTCTGTGGAGAAAAAAAGTATTTTATTTTCACACAATTCAAATGACATAATTATGTGTGAAATAAAAACCGTACAATCTATTTTAAATTCAGTGATATCAACTCAATTCATCGTAAACTTAAAATATTTTCTGTGACAAAAAAAATCTATAATCACCAAATATTCAAGACGACCATGTTATGAGTAAAATATTAAGTCAAACTTTTAGAATACATGTATTATTATAGTGAAACCTGCTTAAGCCGAAATTCAGAGGGCTCAACAAATTAACTGTATTTCGGATAAAGCGTACGTAACAGGTAAGCGCAGTACAAGTCATTTTGTTAATTTTACTTTAATACCTACTTTGATACACTGTATCTAAAAACCAAACTTCAATCTCTCTCTCTTTCTCTCCCTCTCTCTCTCTTTCTCTCTCTCTCTCTTTCTCTCTCTCTCTCTCTGTTTGTGTGTGCTTATGTGAGTGCATTATGTGTCTGTGTATCAGGAAGATGAGTACTGACATATAGTAGTCTACAAGAACTGCCCAAAAAAAGTGGCAAATTCAAGGATATGTATGTGAAATGTTAATCTCACAATATATTTTTCATTCCAATTATCCGAACTTATTCAACGTAAATTCATAATCTTTTCTTTGAAAAAAAAAAATCTAAACTCACAAAAAAGTTTACACTACCATTAACATTAATAAAACAAACGACAATTTCTATCAAATTCATGACGAAGTTAAGAGTAAAGCACTAAGACACACTTTTAGAATTTACATAACATATATGTATAGATTATAGTGAAACCTGCTTAAGCCGAAATTCATTGGCACAACATTTACTATTACAGTATTTCGAATACAGAGTGCTTGGCTCAGAATTACAATTTTCAGTCTCTTCAAGGTAAATAATACAAGTCACTCTGGTAATTTCACTTTATCACCTCCTTTGATGTACTGTCCAACGACTCAACTTATATTGTCCTTTTAGTTCTCTTTCTCTCTCTCTCTCTCTATCTCTCTCTCTCTCTCTCTCTCTCTCTCTCTTCTCTCTCTCTCTCTCTCTCTCTCTCTCTCTCTCTCTCTCTCTCTCTCTCTCCCATCTCTCTCTCTCTCTCTTGTGTGTGTAAATATGTCCTAGTGTGTAAGTGAGATACACACTTACGTATCGTAGTCTAAAAGAACCACCCAAACAGAGGTTAGTATCAGCCCGGTTGTATCAATTATATTGTATTTAATTAGCTGGACAAGTATTGTTACAGAATGTATTATAATTATTATAGTCGGAGTGCCACGCGTAATACATTCGTACCGGCCCACACCAGGGTCTGAAGACGAGAGGGTGACTGGACAAACATCAAATGGCATGGTGCTCGCTTGCGCCAAAGCTTTTGTGTCTAATGTTTACACGGGCCATAATGGCACCATTATTATCGTCTCTCCTACGCCCCAGCAATCCCACCAAGTAGTCGGGTGTGAATTAAACATGGTCGGTCTCTTTCCTTTTGAATCAAAGGGAAATGCAATTTCTAGACTGCGCCCTCCTTCAATCGAGCAAATGAGAGATAATTTTTGGTTAATGGGGATTTACATGATTTTCTTAACGGTAAAGAGGCATAAACCAATACAAATGGAACCACGGACGTCTGTCAGATAAAGAGTGGAGAACATATGAACAATCCGGATTCGACTTAAGCAGGTTCCTATATTAAACGTGACATTGAATGTCTCACTTTTATATAGGGGGACAAGGTGGTCTAGAGGCAAGGTGCTCGCCTCTCATGCCAAGGGTCCCGGGTTCTAAACCCGGGCAGTGCAGGCATGTTGGAAAGTGGATTTTTCTCATATTTTCAGGTCCCTGGTCCTATTGGGGGGTAGGATCGAGTAGTTCTTGGAAATTGGATTTTTCTCATATTTTCAAGTCCCTGGTCCTATTGGGGGGTAGGATCGAGTACCTAGTCTTCTCGGATAAGGACGAAAAAATTCGGAGGGCCCGTGTGCACGTTGCGCACGTTAAAGATACCTTGGCAGTTGGAAATCGTAAAGAGCAGGCAGAAAGGCCGCTGCCCGGGCAAAATTGAAATTAATAGATTAAAATTTATCCATATCATCTCCCCCCCCCCCCCCCCCCGCCAGAACAAGAAATAATAAAACAAGTAAAGTGAGGTGTAAATGCCAAGGGCAGCGAACCTCCTAAAATAAAGACCTCAAATCATGTCTCACTTTTCCAGCCAGGTGCCAATGATTTCCTCGGACCTTCCCAGACCATACACATCCGCAGTATCCAGGAAGTTTCCACCCCATTCTGCATATCGGTTGAGGATCTGATGAGACATGACCTCATCACTCTGACCTGTCATGCCGATCTTGGATGTGAATTGTTAATATAATAAATGAATGCACTGCAGATTGATGTTAAATATACAGATAAGCCAATTAAAAATGTGGATGAACCTTGACACTTGTGTTGTGTCTCTCTCGGATAACATAGAACAGCAACAAAAAATAAAGAAATAAAAAGATAAAGTATGAATAAAAGTATTAGTTGTTTTTTTTAAAAATATTTTTTCATCAAGGTAAAGTCGAGTCAAAGAAGTGAAAGAAAGGTCCCAAACTTGACCCACAAACACAGGAGAATATTTAAATGCCAAGCCAAGAATAATTTGAAATAATTTACAGATACAGACATATAGACATAATTAATGACTTTCAAAAAATGAGCAATAAAATTCATTCTACTTAGTCACTAAAACAAGTAATGCATCTGAGCAACAAAATCATTCATGATGACTAAAAATGTAGAGAAATTATTTGTGTCTTTCAGACACACAGATGTAGGTACAGTTGTGAATCTCCTTTTTATGGTTATGAAAATATTCAATTTTTTAAATTTTACTGCAGCCTAATCTCCACCCCCCTCCCCCACAGCATGTCCTTATTTCACACTAAGAGGCCAATATTGGTCAGTGTCTGACACAAAATATACCAACAAGTCAATCTCTGCCATACACAACTTTTTTTCTCAATAACATTCAGTTCACACTCCAGCTTTTTCGGCCTTTGCTCTCCAAGTTGGTGCCCATTTTAATCACATAATAATATATTCATCTTGGATTGTTTGTGCACTTTTCTTTGAAATGTAATATATCTGTTTAGACTTGTCAAAAATGGTTATCATAAAAACTTTCTTCGGTATCTATTCATGGACAGACTAGGGTAATTATGTTTGTATGTCAATACAGTCTTGTGGTTCAGAATGACGACATGGATTCCAAATATATGCCATAATACGCTATACGTGTTTATTTTTAAAAGACATTGTCATTTTTTAAGTAAATCTAGAACTCTCTGGAAAAGCCTAGATGTTGTTGGGTCATGATTTAATGTTTGTTGTGGACAGGAAGATTACGTAATTAAGAATGCCTTGTAAATTCAAAAATATTCTGTTCCAGTACAGGCGATCTTCAAGGTTTAAAACGGGTTGAATTTACCTAGACAGTCAACGCTCGAGTAAGTTAAGTTTACAGGAGCCATTTCTCCACTTGTGCTCTCTGTTCATGACCTGTGCGACCACCCCTCTAGATCTATCACCATTCTTTGTGCTGTGTACAAGCCACCATTTCATCGTGAATCATCATCTTTTAGTTTATCCAATCACCGTGAGAGTAATGTTGTTAGGAGGCGTGCCTTCAAGTGAGTTATTCTAAGTCCCATGTCGTCACTGTGTGAATCCAAATAACTGTCAAGCTTTCATACCGTAACAACATTTATACTTACCCGTGATTCACCAAATGTGGCTGTTCCGAGACATAAATTGGCCACTTTTAGTCCAGATTTACCAAGACAATTTTAGACTACTTTACTTTCTTCCAATATTTGTGCCATGTTCAAGAAAATTCTTCCTGATTCACCCACACAGCTTAACACTAATGGAGATGGGAGGCAGTGCTTGGCATAGGCCTGCTCAGATTCAACACTGCAACCGGCTGTACTTTGGTATAAAAAATGAAAAAACATAAGAGCAGTGACCTACGTAACACACGAGTAGTACCCAAGATTGCGAGTGCGGTCGCAACGAGGCCATATGTTCGACCTCAGTTAGCAAAACAAGGTTGTGTATTTGAGGAGCCCGAAACACTCAACTAAATTAAAAACACTCAAGCCTTCGGCCCGTATAACGTTTATGGCACACACACTCAATCAATGAACAGAAAAGACATGGATTATAAAAATTATAAATGAAACAATGATGGCCATGACTTGGCAGAGCGAATAGGCACATAAACGTATTTTTCTTATACTGTTGTGTTTCACTCACACGCCCCGTGTCCGCACATCTTCCCTCTTGTACTTCACCCACACTATCATGCACCACATCCTATAGATTTTAGTCAGGCCAGCTTTCATTCATACTGTTCTATCTTTGAGTTTCTCCTACAGATCTCATTCTCGCTTATTTTTGGTTACCGGGAATAAACTAAGAAATAAATTTAAACTTCAATTGTAAACTATCATATTTCTCTATGCCCTTTCTTTTATTTCTGTTTTTTTCAGGCATCTAACGATAGTTTCACCCACATCGGTAAAAATGTATTATAGTAAAGCTCACTGCACAAACTGAGACACAGGAAAACATAAGGTTACATGTCGTCACAGTCATTCCACGTTTGCCTGAGTCATCTTTTGAGTGTTTTGAGATGAAATGCTCACCTTCTTCAGACAATCATGTTGCACCGTTTAACATTTACATGGTTTTGTTTCGTTGACTTATGAGTTTTTAAACAAAAACCCACATCTACATAAACCACCATTTATACTTTTGTTGTAAGAGTGCAGTCTAATTACAAAAGCAAATAGAGAAAATATTGAGTTATGTCCACTGTTCAGCTATAGTTTTCTGTGTAAAATACCACTCTTACCTACAACAGCTACCACTACATTCGAAGTAAACAGTTTTCTTTGATTTTTAAAACCACACCAAAAAGTGACGTAGGCAATTGCGGAATAAACGTGAGGAAGTTTCAAAAGTTAGGGTTGTAGAATTGATTACTTTCTGACACCGACGAGACTGTCTACAATTCAACAGATCAAAGGCACCATTGGCCTCATACATTAGATGTTTTTATGGCACCTTGTATGATTTGTATTTGTATTTGTATTTGTATAACTCTTTAATCCCATTTGGGAAATTTTGCCTTTGTGCCATTGCAGCCCAGTTATAACTGGAGCAGGCACGTCGTCGCCACAGTGCAGCGCCGGTCGGCGTTTTTTTTTTTTTTTGGGGGGGGGGGAGATGAGGGGGGAGGGGGAGGGACTGGTAGAGATGAATTTAATTTAATTTTGCCCGGGCAGCGGCCTGTTCGGCCTGCTCTTTACGATTTCCAACTGCCAAGGTATCTTTAACGTGCGCAACGTGCACACGGGCCCTCCGAATTTTTTCGTCCTTATCCGAGAAGACTAGGTACTCGATCCTACCCCTCAATAGAATCAGGGACACGAAAGTATGAGAAAAATCCCAAACTTCCAACATGCCTGCACGGCCCGGGTTTCGAACCCGGGACCCTTGGCACGAGAGGCGAGCACCTTGCCTCTAGACCACCTTGTCCCCTTGTCTTGTGACCGTGGTCAGCTATTCAATACTTCAGCCTGGGAGATGTAATACTTCCACATGTTTTTATATGCATAATCCACAGGTATACGGCCACAGTTATGAATTACATAAATTAGCGAGGACATGTTTCACCACTACACCACAAAGAATACATGTATGTAAGTTCCCCTTGTGTTTTGCGCTAGGGGTACGTATTTGAAAGCCTTTTGTGACTCCAGAGCTAGAGAGCTCCAATCAGATGTATCATTCAAGCCTGCCGTGCAGCATGAAGCTGTCCAGTTTTTATTTGCTGTGTACTTCGTGAGCAGCTGTTTCGGGCTTGCTGAACATTTCTTTCTTACTGCTGAATAGACCATTGACATTGCTACTGCCAGGGACGTGTCAGCACACAAATAAAAGTTGATCTAACGTAGCCAACGGAGTCAAACTGAGCCATAGTATAGTAAACCTGTGTGCTTGTGCCATGTGCTGTTTTCCAACGTAGATCAATATCTACGCACCTTGTCAGATCACATACACGTTAAAATATTCTTTGTGTCTATGCTATCATTTAGGCTACGTTCTGACCTGTAAAAGCCACAGAGTAGCACATCGCACATGGATTTATTTCCTTTTTTTTTTCAGAAAGGTCAGAAACGCAGGATCCTGTCTGTTCAACATGGCAGTGCTTTTTAAAAAACCATGGAAATACAAACCAGGAAATGTTCTTTGCTTATACTGATATTAAATTATATCAAACTCCTGCATTTGGTTTGTTATGCTGCAAATGAAGATCATCATTTGTATTACGCTTCTACATTAAAAGATAAAAGGGCAAATTCGACAAAAAAAAAGAAAAAACCCAACTCATCACCATTAAACATTAGGAATTACATGATTAAACTAAATAAGTGATGTAATTTTCAATTGTAAACTATCATGACAACAGTGATTTTGCTGTTGGCGTAAATTATTATTTTCATATGAATGTAACAATATGGCCGTGTGTTTTTTGCTTGTCTTATGAAACGGTGATGGCCATAACATTTCTTGACAGACTGAAAATGTATCTGACGAAAATGCACTTTTAACATCTGACACTACAGTGACTGACTGACTGATTGATTGCTTGATTGTCTGCTTGATAGTTTGATTGATCGATTGATTGATGGGTGGGAATCAGAATCTTAGCACGTCCGCATTGCCATACGTGCTCCTTTCCCCGCACCAATGACCATTTGAGGATTAGCTTTTAATATAATATATTTTGACGTATATCCATATAATACACAGTAAAATCACTGACTGAATAAAGTCCCATCCACAAATTAAACAGTTTCTATCAACTTGCGTTCAAGCAGATCTAGATTTAGATCTAAATCTACACTGTAACATACACATGAGGTAGAGGTGGAGTGCGAATATGGTTTGAGAACTGCAATGATTGCAGTGCCTGGGACAGAGGGCAAAGTGCAAGACCAAACCAGGTGACTGATATTATTTCATATTATGGTCGTTCCAATTATAAAACCTGCTCGAAAGTTTTCGAAAACCACTATTTTTAAAATATAAATTGAATGGCTATATCTGCGTTCATAATAATATACTGTATAAGTTTTAGAGCGAAATTCGAAATAGAAAAGGTACTGGTATCGCAAAAACAATATGTCAAACCGGGCAAACGCTCTGTCTCCGATGATAAAAATGTGCTAATCTGGACTGAGCAGTCCCAGCTGCCTATTGCGTGCCATGCCGACGGTTGCATAATGCTGTAGCCATTGCGCCTGACCTCCTAGTTGACTCTTCATGGACATGGACAATGTTTCTCATTTCACCGTCGTGGTTACTCGACCACATGTCATGCAAGACAATAATGTTAAATTTCAGCCCACTTTCACACACACACACACTGACCACGACCGACTGAGCAGCACTTTTCAGGTGATCAAATCTGCTATCCCGAGTTAGCATAATTACTAATGTTTATCATAGAAAATCCAACATGACAGAATGTGCTGCCCCAAATACGTTGCATTAAAGTTTAGCTTTAGAGGGAAAAAATATTTGTTTATTGGCCTCCCACTATGTCTATTCACCACGCATGGTTTATATAATTTTTTTTTCCTCTCATATAACATTTGCTCAGAGTTCAGAGCGGTTCAGCAGTTTTATGATTGGAGCTACGATAAGTGTATTACATGTATTACAGAGATCATTGAGACACACTGACTGACAAAATGGGCTGAAGATTAGTAACCATAAGGACCTTGCAGATTATGTTTAACAGTGGCTCTCAACTTTTCCAGGCAAGGGGCTGTTATAACTTATTATATGTGCCGCACCCCATCAAGCGTTTTGCTCCAAGGGCGCGTACGTATACGTACCTATCCCTAACCCCGTTCTTATTCTCAAACCTAAATCTTATCAAATCCCTAACCCTGCCCTTTACCCTTTCAACCTAAAAAAAAAAAGGAGGAAAACAAAAAGAAAATCTGAAAGAATAATTAATTAAGGCTGTTATTAGGAGTATTTCGGGAGGAGCTCTCTAGCTCTAGAGTCACAAAAGGATTTAAATTACTTACCCCCAGCTCAAAAAAACTTGCGGAAGAACGTACGTACTTGTAACAACATTCCTCAGGCCATGGTCCCTTTAGGCTTCAGATTTTCTTTCATCCTCCCCTCCCCCCTCCATCTTCTTGCGCCTCCCTCCCCACACCTCACAATCCATATTCGAATCCAGCAGATAAATTTCATAAGAAGAGAGACTACACACACATTAGCATGTTCAGTTTTTCAAAGCCTTATTAATGTCAAAAGGCGTGCTGATTGTTCCTCCAAACACAGAAAGCATTTAATTCTTTACCAAATGCACTAAAAGAAATAGGCCGTGTGCTGTTTACAAAACCAATTTACTCACGTTGTTGAACAAGTCAGTACCTGCTCTGTATGTGGCCCAAAAACTTCCGCCAATCATGCCCCCCCCCCCATCGCCCCCTTTCATCGTTTCTCCCCTTGTCGCCCAGTACTGCTTTTTCGTCCCCCCCCCCCCTCTTGATTATCGAACTCGCCCACGTTCAGAACCAGTTGTGTACAACATTGAAGATTTTTGTTTTTGGAGGACCACTGCGCTAGGATGCTCCCAGACTGAAAGCCCATGGCAAACGCACTAAAGATTGGCGCTTGTAAGTCAGTGTCCATAGAGCTGATAATGCACAAGGAAAACTACCGCATGCTGCACCGTCGCGTGTCAAAACCATCTCAAAGCAGTATTATGTTCTACATATCAATTGAAACAGAGAGGGTTGACAGGCAAAGCACTTTGTGAATCAAGTACGATACAACTGGTATGATTTTTAATACTACTGCATACATTACATAGATATGCCAGCTTGGCTTAGCCTCTCCTGTATGGTTGGAGTAAGGTAACTTAGGACAGAGATCCTTTCATGGTGAAATATAATTATTCTCATAATAAATATATGTAGTACGTGGACCTGCATCTTTGAGACCCGAATATGCAAAATTTCGTATCTATCTTGCTTGACCATTTCACGTTACGGTTATGCCAATCATGCTAGTTGCGTTTTACATTTTTATGCCGTAAATCCATTCTGTAGTGTCACTCCAGGCAAAATGCTAAGAGCACCGATCCTCCGCAAACAAAGATATCTATCTAGTGCACTGTATGACTTCAGATAACAATGTTGGCCTCAGAGAAATGCTTGCTATACCGAATATTTCGCCAAGTCATTGCAGTGGATAAAAACTGATTTCAATATATCAGTTATATGAGAATTGGCCCAGACCTTAATATTTCTAATCAAACAGAAGCTTATATTACTTTGTATTTTATTTGTATTTTGTGTTTTGTGTACTTCTTGATCCCATTTTGGAAATTTCCCCTAGTGTCATTACAACTAGTATCGGTAATTCACATTAATAACTTTTCTTCTGATGTTGAAAATAAGTAATCTTTTCTGGGCCTCCCAAGGAAATCTCACTAATCTCAAACACAAATTATTTAAATACTATGGTACTAAATGTACCGAACCCAAAGGAGAGTGTTATTATGACTCTTTTGCCCTTTGGTCCCTAATTTAATGAAATTTCTACAATAATCCACGACTACACGAAATCATTGTAGCGTGAAGGCTTCCTGATAGTGCGTCTGGGTCTGGGTGGTATTTCACTGGCAGTGGCAGTACTGTTGTTGGAACGTTCATCTGGGATGGATGAGTTTAAATGATGGTCGATGTAAGAAGGCAATTGGTTGTGCCTATCTGGAGTGGATGAGTAACGATGGTTGATGTCAGACGGTATCTGGTCACTTGTGTCAACCATTTCCTCCTCTTCAGCGTTGACGGTACGTTCATTAGGTGGTGTTGGGGAGTGCTTGAAATGTGAGGAGTTTCGAACAATTCTGCGAGATCCTCTTGTAGCTGTGATCATGGACCCTTTTGTATCAGTAATTGTATACGGATGTGGGTCGTAAGGAGGGCTTGACTTGTTTCTGTATTGTTGTCGGACAAGCACACTGTCACCAACAGACAGGGTTGATTTGGTTGCTCGACGTTTTGTGTCGGCGTAATGCTTCATCTTTTGCTTTGAGAGCTTGTCTTTCATGTGAATATCGCTGTCTGTAGCTGGTGATGAAATGTGAGCTTCAGGCAAACCAATGCGGAAGTCTCGTTTGAAGTGCTCGAGCAGGAGCAATACCTGTACTAGTGTGGGGTGTTGCTCTGTACGAACGAAGAAACTTTTGGAGTTCTTGTTGAAAACCTCTTGGTTCAATGTGGCAGGTTTTTACTACCTTCCCCAGATTTCTCATGAATCTTTCAATCTCTCCGTTGGCTTGCGGGTGTCTGGGGGTGATTCTTCTGTGGTTGAAACCTAGATATTGTGAGAATTGTTTGAACTCGTTAGAGTTGAAAGGTGCGCCATTGTCTGTTTTGACCACCTCTGGGGTCCCAAATGTGGAAAATATGTCATCCATAATGGGTATTGTAGCATGTGATGAAGTTGAGTTACTCATTTTGACGATTGGGAATCGAGAATCCATGATGGCAAGGAGATATTTGCCAGAAGGCATAGGACCATAGTAGTCAATACTGATGTGCGTCCATGGTTTGGTGGGCAATTCAGTCATGGATAATGGTTCTGACTGTCTTGGTGTGTCAGTAATAGCTTGACACGCTAAACAATTTCGAATTTTGTTCTCCACACGTTGGTCAATTCCTGGGAACCAAACTTTCTCACGTAACAGACTTTTGGTTTTCACCATACCCTGATGACCCTGATGTGCTATGTCAATTACTTGTTCTTCTAAACTGGAAGGAATGACTATTTTTGTGCCCTTAAGAAGAATTCCCATGCCTTGATTATAGGAAAGATATTCTTTTACTCTTTCGTAAGGTTTTAGATCTTTACAGAAATGTCCGCATTGCAAAGCATGTATTACTCTTTGAATGTTTCTATCCTTTCCTGTAGCTGGTGAAATTTGTTCAATGCTTAGAGCTTTTGGGACAGACATTATTGTCAGGAGATTGAGATGATCTTCTACATCTATGCCTACAGCATTTGTTTGTTTGACAGGATGTCTTGAGCAGTAGTCAGCTGGATTGCTCTTCCCTCGTTTGTATTCCACCTTGAAGTTATATCTTTGCAGTCTTAAGTTCCAGCGTTCAATTCTTGGTGGTGGTTTGGACTTTGGATTGTTCAATATCCAGACCAATGGCTGATGATCTGTGATTAAGGTAAACTCATTTCCACTCAGATATAAATGAAAATGTTCGCACGCCCTAACTATGGCGAGAGCCTCCTTTTCCGTTTGACTGTACCTCTTCTCGACGTCTGTCAAAGATTTGCTGGCGAACTGGATGGTTTTTATTTCACCATTTTTGTCCTTTTGGCTTAGAATTCCAGCAAGACCGACTGGACTGGCATCAACAGCAAGAACTGTTTCCTTTCCCGTGTCGAAGTATGAGAGGGAATTTGCATTGATTAGCTTATCTCTCAATTTGTCAAATGCCTTATCTTCTCTCTTCGTCCAATTCCACTTGGCGTTTTTCTTTGTCAGTTCTCTAATGGGAGCTGTTAGAGTGGCATAGTTTGGAATGAATCTTGCACGGTAGTTGAGCATTCCTAATAAGCTTCGAGCTTCAGATTGATTCTTTGGTGCCTCCATGGTTGAAATAGAGTCGACTTTGTCTTGCGCAGGACTGATTCCATCTGCGGAAAAATGTGTACCCAAAGAAATCAAGTTTTGATTTGCCAAATTCACATTTTTCTTTGTTCAGAGTTAAATTTGCATCTCGGAGTCTGTTGAAAACGTTATTCAAATTTTCAACATGTTCGACCTTCGTTTTCCCAATGACAATGATATCATCTGAAAGATTCTTTTGTCCGGGAAGGCCATTAAGGGTTTCTGTTATGATGTTTTGAAATATCTCTGCTGCAGAATTGATACCAAAGCTTAGTCTTTTGTAGCGTCGAAGTCCAGAATGAGTAGAGAATGTTGTGATGTTTCTACTCTCAGGGCTGAGTTCAAGCTGATGGTATCCAGCTCTCAGATCGAGTTTACTGAATACTGTGGCTCCATTCAAGTCACTTACAATGTCATCAATGGTTGGGGTGATATGGCGTTCTCTTTGTATTGCAGTGTTAGCCATCCTCATGTCAACACATATTCTAATTTCATTTTTGTTTTTCTTTGCAACAGGCACAATGGGACTGACCCATGGAGTTGGGCCTTCAACCTTTTCTATGATATCTTTCTTTTCAAGATTCTCCAATTCGGCTTTAACTTTCTTTCTCATGTGAAAAGGTATCCTTCTGTGTGGTTGCTGAACTGGGGTAACATCTTCTTTCACATGGAGTTTTACTTGACAAGTCCTGTGTTTTCCAATGCCTTGAAACAAATCAGGATATTCAGCAAGCAATTTGTCCATGTTGTGTGTGTCACCAATTTTGTTGACAATTTTGACAACTCCAAGTTTGGTTGCTAATTCATAGCCTATAACATTGCCATTGTTTCCTTCTATGACATGAAATGTAGATAGTGATGTTTTGTCTTTCCAGTGAAATTGAGTTGTAAAAGCTCCGTATGATTTTAGATTTTTTCTGTTGTAAGATTGGATGTTAGAGCTATCAGCTTGCAGATGAGGCTTGGCTTTGAATGAACAGAATGTTTGTTCATCGATCACGTTAATAGATGCTCCAGTGTCAATTAAAAACTGAACTTCTTCATTCAGAATTGTTGCCTCTGTTGTGGGAGTCCTATTCAACTTGTTGACATTGTGTTTGACCGTAAACACGTATTCCTCGTCAGAACTTGATGTATGCCTTTCTTCTGATTCACAAGCAATCGCTTTAACTTTGTTTGTTGGTTGACGATAGTTCCTACTGTTATTGTAAGGTTGCTTCTTCTTCTTATGGCAAACCTTTGAAAAGTGATTAATTCCATGACAGAATGTACATTCTTTGCCTTTTGCTGGGCATGTGCCTTTGTGGGGATATTGTCCTCCACAGTAATAGCATTGTTTTGCCGCTTGTTCACGAGAATGATTCGATTTTTGGATCAATTTTAGCTTTAGGTCTGACACTTGATTTTATTCTTAAATTTTGAAGATGTTCTGATGTATTCCCTATGTTTCCAGCAACATTTTCAGCGACTTCCATCGATCTAGCAGCATCAAGAAGTTTATCTAGAGTAAGCTCACTTTCTCGTAAAGCCTTTCTTCTGAGCCTAGATGATTTGCATGTCCGTATGATATGTGATTTGATTTCTTTGTTTAAATTAGAAAATTCACATGTTTCTCCAAGCTTCCGTAGTCTGATATGATATTGGTCTACGGTTTCTCCTTCGTTTTGTGTAGTAGATTGGAATTTAAATATTTCGTATTCCAGATTTCTACTTTTGTTGAAGTGATCCTGGAGACCTCCTACCATTCTGTCATAGGGTTTGGTGATGAGATCTAGCGTTTCAGCTAAGTCATTGATGTCTTCTCCTGCATAAGGCAATAATAGTGCCTTCTTTCTGGCTTCAGAATGAATGTCAAGAGCAATTATAAGGTTTTCAAATCTCATACAATATTTTTTCCATCTACTTGAGGCTGCAGATTCTTGCACCTCAAAAGGTGGGTACGGTGGCAAAGATGCTGCCATGTAAATTTAGATCAAGATTTAGAATAATGATAAGCCTGAAAATTTTACCTCTGCAGATACCTCTGGTAGTAGAGTTGGTAGATATCAATGAATATTTGTTCACCTCATCGCCATATTGTAGGATTGTTATGATTAAGATTGATTGAAAGACACAGTTTAGATTTGTGGTCTGATGGCAGCCATGTTTATTTTCTTCTTCCTTCCTCAAGTTTCATAACTCTCCAATTATAGTTGGTATGGTAATATCATAGTGGTGTCCCTTTGATTAATAAAGAATAACAATTACAATAATTATACAATGGCATGCTTCAAACATTACAGCCATGTTGCCTTGGGTCTGCCCCGCTTGCGCCGTCCATCCGGTGCCCACAGAAGTGCTGTTTTGGTGATAGAATTTGCTTCCTTTCACAGCACGTGTCCAAGCCATCTCCATCGTCTCTTCGTGATGATGTTGGCTATTTCTTCTTGCTTGCATCGCCTTAGTAGTGTTTTGTTTCTGCTTTGTTATACAATGGTATTCTCTAGTTGGTAACTTGGGTTATACCCACCAAAACGTTTTCAACTCCCAGTTGTATTTTATTTCCTCTCTAAGACCGAAACATCTCTCCCAGGTCCAAGGTCAAGCTCCTGCATGCACTGGTCATCTCCATCTTCCTGTATGCATGCGAATCCTGGACACTGAATGCAGAGCTACAATGGAAGATCCAGGCAGTAGAAATGAGATGCCTCAGAAGACTTCTTGGCATCTCATACACGGACCACATCACCAACGAAGAAGTGCGACAAACTATCACCCGACAAATAAGGCACTATGAAGACCTGCTGACCACAGTCAAGAAAATGAAGCTCAGATGGTATGGGCATGTGACAAGATCAGATGGGCTCTCTAAGACCATACTACAAGGAACAGTGCAGGGGAAGAGAAGACGAGGCAGACCCAGGAAGAAATGGGCAGATAACATTGCGGAATGGACCAAGATGAGCTTTCCTGCAACCCAGGCACTCGCCCACAACCGCCACAAATGGAGCCAGCTGGTGCAGCGTTCATCACTGCAGCGCCCCTACGACCCCGGCGGGTTATGGGATCAGTGACCAGTGATCTAAGCGTTAATTTTACCTTCCACAATTTTTCCAAGTCAGTTTGACCTTCTGACAGGAGGCAAAAAATAATGCTTTTCTCAAGTTTTTTTTTTTTTTGTATCTGCTCCCATTTTGGGGAATGTTCCATTTACTAATAGATCTTCTAAATCGCTTATACTGATGCCTAGATGTATACAATAGGTCTTGATTATGCCATAAATATTATTCGCATCTGCGATTTGTCTACATATTTTGCATTCTAGTGTGTTATTGTTAACCAGACTTTAGCTACTCTTTTCCAAAAAGAAGAGGATAATTATAATTATCCTCTTTCACTACCACGTATTTCTCTTGTTTAATATTTGCTTTCAAAATTTTTAGTTGAAAGGGTAGAGGGCGGGGTTTAGGGATTTGATAAGATTTAGGGTTGAGGATAAGGACGGGATTAGGGATAGTTCGCATATGTAAGCCTCCCTAGCGCAAATGCATGAGGAGCGTACGTACTAGTTATAACAACAACGATAAGTAATATTACCAACATATTTTTGTTTACTGTTTGTCTCTATAATTACATGAGACTCTCTGCATATATCTGGCAGTTTTTTTTAAACAGGTGGGATCACGAACATCATTGTTGACCACTCTCGAAACAACTGAAGTTTGCGTCGCTATAAAATGATCATAAACGTGAACAATATTTAATATTCTCCTGTGCTGTTTTTGTTTTGTGTTTGTTCCGAATAAACATGTGAACCATTTAAAGTTGTTGTTGCCCGAATTATTGATTTTAGTTTATTTTCTAAATGACGCCGATCGTGACATTTCGGATGTACACAGTATCCCAAAGAAAAGCCATGTATCTCATTCAAAATGGTTTGCAAATACTCTCAAACTGAAATGGTTCAAGACAAATGTTGGGTAAAAAATAAAATCACATAATGTTGTCAAACGGTTATTACAGAAATCTGCCTTTGTTTACTTCATGATTACCGTAAACGATTGGCACATCCGAACTTTCACTTCTGCATTGTTTCAACAACAACAACAACAACAAACAACAAAAATCGTTTACTTTTGTGGTTAAGGTCTTGGCTCTTTTCTCTTACAGGCCCTTTTCTCGACATGTTTCTTTCGTATGTTGACAGCTCTATTTGCTGGTTAGTAAGAAAACCAAAAGTGTACCGGAAAAAAGTCAGTTCTTAAGTTACGAGACAGTACTATATGATGTGAATCTCCTAGACGTTTGAATAGAGAGGCAAGGCTTTTGATACCCATTTTTTAGCAAGTCAAGGACCTTCTTAGTCATAATGGAAAATACACTGTAGTAAAAAGTAAAATTCAAGAAACCAATAAAGCAACTCAGTGCCATGTCACATGCAAAATTTCAGAAAGATACGCCTTGAAAGGCACGTAAATAAATTATTCCTGAAAAACCCTTTTTTTTTTCATGAAACAAACAACAGTGTATTGTGTTTGTATCAATATCAATGTGTGTGTGTGTGTGTCTGTAGAAGTGTGTAATATGCATGTGCGCGTGTGTGTTGACTTGTGTGGATATTTATATGTATGTGTGTCGATGTATGTGCATGTGTGCGTTGATTTGTGTGGATGTACATGTATATGCATGTGTGCGTGTTTGTGTTAATGTGTGCAGCTGTATACGCATGTGTGGGTGTTTGTGTTGATGTGTGTGGATGTATATGCATGTGTGGGGGTTTGTGTTGATGTGTGTGGATGAATATGCATATGTGGGTGTATGTGTTGATGTGTGTGGATGTATATGCATGTGTGGGTGTTTGTGTTGATGTGTGTGGATGAATATGCATGTGTGGGTGCTTGTGTTCATGTGTGTGGATGAATATGCGTGTGTGGGTTTTTGTGTTGATGTGTGTGGATGTATATATGCATGTGTGGGTGTTTGTGTTGATGTGTATTTATGTATATGCATGTGTGGGTGTTTGTGTTGATATGTGTGGATGAATATGCGTGTGTGGGTGTTTATGTTGATGTATGTGGATGAATATATGTATGTGTGGGTGTTTGTGTTGATGTGTGGATAAATATATGCATGTGTGGGTGTTTGTGTTGATGTGTGTGGATGAATATATGCATGTGTGGGTGTTTGTGTTGATATGTGTGGATGTATATGCATGTGTGGTTGTTGGTGTTGATGTTTGTGGATGAATATGCGTGTGTTGGTGTTTGTGTTGATGTGTGTGGATGTATATGCGTGTGTGGGTGTTTGTGTTGATGTGTGTGGATGAATATAGATGTGTGGGTGTCTGTCTTCATGTGTGTGGATGAATATGCATGTGTGGGTGTTTGTGTTGATGTGTGTGGATGTATAAGCGTGTGTGGGTGTTTGTGTTGATGTGTGTGAATGAATATAGATGTGTCGGTGTCTGTGTTGATGTGTGTTGGTGAATATAGATGTGTGGGTGTCTGTGTTCATGTGTGTGGATGAATATATGCATGTCTGGGTGTTTGTGCTGATGTGTGTGCATGAATGTGCATGTGTCGGTGCTTGTGTTCATGTGTGTGGATGAATATGCGTGTCTGGGTGTTTGTGTTGATGTGTGTGGATGAATGTGCATGTGTCGGTGCTTGTGTTCATGTGTGTGGATGAATATGCGTGTGTGGGTGTTTGTGTTGATGTGTGTGGATGTATATATGCATTTGTGGGTGTTTGTGTTGATGTGTGTTTATGTATATGCATGTGTGGGTGTTTGTGTTGATGTGTGTGGATGAATATGCGTGTGTGGGTGTTTGTGTTGATGTATGTGGATGAATATATGTATGTGTGGGTGTTTGTGTTGATGTGTTGATGAATATATGCATGTGTGGGTGTTAGTGTTGATGTGTGTGGATGTATATGCATGTGTGGTTGTTGTTGTTGACGTTTGTGGATGAATATGCGTGTGTTGGTGTTGGATGTGTTTGAATGCATATGCATGTGTGGGTGTCTGTGTTGATGTGTGTGGATGAATATGCATGTGTGGTATTTGTATTGATGTGTATGAATG
This sequence comes from Onchidella celtica, assembly GCA_963931925.1. Classification (NCBI taxonomy): domain Eukaryota; kingdom Metazoa; phylum Mollusca; class Gastropoda; order Systellommatophora; family Onchidiidae; genus Onchidella; species Onchidella celtica. The sequence goes on from OZ007576.1 coordinate 53,671,260, forward strand.
AATATGCATGTGTGGGTGTCTGTGTTGATTGGTGTGGATGTATATGCGTGTGTGGGATTTTGTTTGATGCTTGTCTATGAATATGCATGTGTGGGTGCCTGTCTTCATGTGTGTGGATGTATATGCGTGTGTGGATGTTTGTGTTGATGTGCGTGGATGTATATGCGTGTGTGTCTGTATGTGTTGATGTGTGTGGATGTATATGCATATGTGGGTGTGTGTTTGTCTGTCAATGTATGTGTGTGTGTTGATCTGTGTGGATGTATGTGTGTGTGTTAATCTCTGTGGATGTGTGGATGTATATATGTGTGTGTGTGTGGTGATCTGCGTTGATGTATATGTGTGTGTTAATCTGTGTGGATGCATATGTGTGTGTGTTGATCTGTGTGGTTGTATATGTGTGTGTTAATATGTGTGGATGTATGTGTGTGTGTTGGTGTGTAGATGTATATGCCTGTGTGAAATGTATGTGGATGTGTGTGTGTGAGGGATAGCAGAAGGCCCACCCTAATCCCTGTCACCAAGGGTTAAGGTGCTACTGGACTTTGCATTGCTCGACACCAGCTGCTCGGCAGTGAGGGTTACCGGAGATAGTGCATGTTTAAGATCACAGGAGACCTGGTCTCAACCATGATCCGCCCCACTTCCGGCACCCACTAAGTGTCTGGGAGGTGCTATATCAAGGCCACAGTGAGACAGAGAGACACGTCATCTCCTGCGGACCGCCAGGGCTGAGCAAGTTCCCCGGGCGCCTCCCACTGGACCTGCCACCCCTACTTCTCGTATGCGTTTTGCGCGGACCTCCGATGCGACTAGAGTGGAGAGAGTGGTAGGGATGAATTTTATTTAATTTTGCCCGGACAGCGGCCTGTTCGGCCTGCTTTTTTTTTTTTGTCCAACTGCCAAGGTATCTTTAGAGTGCGCAATGTGCACACGAGCCCTCCGAATTTTTCGTCCTTATCCGAGAAGACTAGGTACTCGATCCTAACCCGCAATAGGATCAGGGGCACGAAAATATGACAAAAATCCCAAACTTCCAACCTGCCTGCACCGGCCTGGTTTTGAACCCGGGACCCTTGTTTGTCCGTCTGTCTTTCTGTTCGTCTGTCTTTCTGTCTCTTTATCTTTTTGTCTGTCTGTCTATCTTTAGTAGATTATGTCTGGGTCGTACCCACCTCACACACTGTTTTTTACTTAGAGGGGAAGATGCCCCCGAATGTATGGCACACAGTTGCCAGTTGTCAATAAAACATTATTTAACTGAATGTGTAGATTTCATGCATATATCCGAAGAAGGCATTATGCCCGCGGGACCCATCAGAGAGTTATTTTCTGACGTGGGTCCACAACGCATCCTGTCCTTTCTGAGAGAGGCTAAGATCTACAACGTGATTTAAAAACGTTTATACCCATTTACAAAACTTTTTCCAGATCTATGCAAAACAAGTTCTGAGAATGTTACCGATGTGATGAAATTATATGAGTGTATTAAAAATTTGGTTCTGTATTAAACTTGACAGCTGTGAATACGAAACATAAATAAAGAACGTGTACCCAAATAGACCGCGAAGGGCGCAAAGTGACCGTTGTCATGCCGACGCGCCGTTAAATCCAAACTCAAACTCAAACTCTATCCATCTTCTATCACAAATGAGTGGGAACAATCCAGACAAACCTCGTGGACAAGATTAGAGGAAATGTATTACAAACATGCAAAATAGGGGAAAATGTGCAGATTTTCTCACAGGGGAAAACCTTCAACCATTCAACTGTATGTTGTTTTCTCTTGATTTCTTCTGCAATAAACAACAGCAACAAAACAAATGACGTCTTTCCTTAAGTAAGAAAAAATGGCGATGAGTATATTTTGTCGTAATACAGTTTAGTGCTGTAGCCGTTTTTTTTTTTTTTTCATTCTGGTGGTGAAATTATCATATTATACAAAAGAAGGGGGAGAGAGAGGAGTGCGAGAGAACTTGGTGATGAGAGACACAGAGAGAAAGAGAGAGAAGGAGAGAGACAGCCAAACAGAAAGAGAGGCATCGAGAGAGACCCATGAAAGTGAGAGACGAAGAGGGAGAAAGAGAGAGTTACAAAGAGAGACGGAGGCGGAGAGCCAGAGAGAAAGAGAGACAAACAGAGAGAGATGGAAGAGGAACGGAGAGAGAGAGAGGGGCAGAGAAAGAGATAGAGAGAGGCAGTGAGAAAGAGGCAGAATGAGAGAGAGGGAGAAAGGGGAGGGTGACATGGAGAGAGGGAGAAACAGAGACTAGGAGAGAGATATATTGAGTGAAAAAAGTAAAGTACAGTTTTTCCTGTATTTCCATCTCTCTACAGTCAAGAACACAAGAGTTTGAAGTCATTCCTTCCGTACAATAAAACAGGAACAATTAAAAAGTCAAAGCTTCCATCATTAAAATTATTCTTTTTAGTCCGTGGAGAGTTTCCATGGACCACAAATAAAAATCGATACACTAAATCAGCGGGCCTTTTTTTTTGTTTTCGGTGTTTTTTTTTTTGTTTCTTTTGTTTCTTCTGGATTTGCTTTGTTGTTGTTTTTTTTTATCTGAGGGTATGCTTGAATCTCATTGAAGGACAGGATCTGAAAGAAAAACAGTTTAAGATGTACTGTAATATTATATCAGAAATTTTGCATACAAAATAAGCCAGTACAGAGTTTTAAACCAAATAGAATGTAATTTCAGTTAATGGAATAGTTTATCAATTTATGTGTGCAATTGACACAAAAAAGTAGAATGATAGATAACAGGATATAAATGTCACAAGTTGTCATTAACAACAATAATGTTTTGCATACCAGGTAAACAAAGAGATAAGTCTGCATGAAAGTATTATTGGTGCTGTTTCTGAATTGACTTCCCCTAATTGCTAAAGAGTTTCTTCCCTTTGCGATTTTTGTGACAATTCTGAGCCAACATCACTTGAGAAAATAGAGTTTGTTCCCTTGATATAACTTTGCATGTTCGAAATGTCCAAATTTGAAGACTTTTTTCGTTAGTTTTACTTATCATCTGAGCTGTTGATGTATTTTAGTCAGTTCAATGACATCAGAACGCAGTCAATAGTCTTTGTTTGACGCTGTTCGGTATATTCTGAATGGTCAGTTGTGATTTGATCTATAGGCTTAAAAGATTAACGTGTTTGTCTTTGATTTCCGTAGATTTCATATATTTTTGTATAACTCCAATTTTCTGACAATCCTTAGCCTGGTCAGCTATTGAGAAAAATTCTTCATGGTGAGAGGTGAAGTGTGAGGTTTGTCAAATTTTCAATGTTGATGAATACCGTCTGTTTCCATTTAACCTTTTGTGTGTGTGTATCGGGGGGGGGGGGGGAGTGTACAGAAATAAAGCCTCACTTCACTAGTAGAAGTATTTTGTTATTATTATTATTATCATTGTGCTTATGTTATTTAAGGATCTAAGGATTGTACAGTTGTAGACGTTTGATTCATGATTTGTAGGTTGCTATACCATTCTCTATGAACGTTTTGAGACGGTTATCTGTACCAGCAAAGTAGTGTGGTTACAGAAATTTAATGTTTCATCTGCTATAAAGTACGAAAATAAAAAGCATAACTATTAAAATAATGAACGCCGACTTAATTCTTTTGGTCATGTCAGTTGTGTTCGTTGTCTGTTTGTCTGTCTGTCTGTCTGCCTGTTTGTTGTCTGTCTGTCTGTCTGTCTCAAAATGAACAAGAACAAGAGAGACAAAACGTGTGGACAAGTATTAGTGGAATTGTAAAATAAAATGAACACATGGACAACTGTGTACATTTTCACTGTTGATTTCGCCTACAAAAACAACAACTACAAAAACAATAAAAGTGACGTCTCCTCTATCTAAGACAGGAATGTTACACCTTCCATGACTTACTATTAAAATCCTTGGAAAATTTGCAAGGACCACAAAGAAAGAGTACGCTTATATACGATATTTTGCCAAAACTTTCCTACACAAAAAAAAACATTAAAAAAAATTCACAGCCAATGATAATATTCCATTGGAAGACAATATCTGATAAAACAGTGTAAGAAGTAAAATAATATCATTTTAGAAAATATGCATAGAAATTATTCCAGCACAAAGTTTTAAACCAAATATAAATAATTCCATCTGATAAAGTATTTTATACGTTTGCTTGTGGGGGTTGACACAATTCGTTTGATAAATAACAGGATATGGATGTGACAATCTGTCATTAACAACTATAATGTTTTTCTATGTGTAATAAGCAAAGGGATAATTCTGAATGTACTTTTTTTTCATAGATTCTCTCTGTGACTTCACGGCACTTGAATGTTATAATGAGTTTGTTCCCTTTGTAATATACGTTGTATATTGGTGTGTCATAGGACCTCTGATATTATGATTTTAGTAATCTCTGTCGGTTATTGACCTGTGAGCTGATATCCTGAAGACTCACATATCCTCTTTTTACCATTTTCTATTGTTTTTTCTTCCTTGGCCATTGATAAATGTAATGGGGTGAACCATTACAGGGCTGAGTTGTAGCTCGCTGTGGTGAAAGGGGGATAAACCTGTTTATTTTGACTAGCTGGACCACTAGATGTGGTCAAGGGGAAGTAACCCCGCATAAACTATAGATAATCTCCCCTTATTGTTTGATCGTGCACTTGACATGAGTCATGTAGTGTTGAGTAACATTCCCAACTGATGTACTCACTGCGCCAAATTTTAAACCATGATCTTAGCGTTGTCTGTATTGTCCAGGATTGGTCAATTTAAGTGACCATCCCTGGTGCCAGAAGTAGAATCTTGTTATGTATCACATACATTGTAAGTTTTGTTTAGTATTCATCTTGTTAAGTAATATTTTGTTAAGATAGTGTATTTACAACATACACGAGCGAGAGGGTAGCTTTTAAAAATGTTTTTATTTGTTTTAATGTTTTATTAGAATTTGCACGTAGTGGACTCTTAGGGAGTAAATGGGTTGCGCGTTTTGAGTGACGCATAGATGATAGCGTGGGTCAGTCAGTTCCACCCAAGTCTTCAAGACAGCAGGACGTGTCATTCAGTCCAGACTAAGATAAAAGTGAGAAGTTGTAAATATTTCAAGATTTGTAAAGTGCCAGCTCTGATGATGTAGATCAAGTGTGAATTCATTTGATTAATTCACGTAAGTTGTACCCATTATTTTAGTTCTGGTATTTAATAATCTTTAGATGATGTGAAATAATAATGATTGGATTATACTTGGAAGTTTGACGAACTTTGTTCAGCTGGGTTAGGCAATCAGGCTAGCAGCTAACAATCTATGGTAAAGTTTATCTTACTAAGTTTCTAGCTTAGTATCTATCAGTATCCTGCAGAGAAAGAGTGTAAGGTTCTTAAAATGCTATTAAAGCTAGCGCGCATGATTGGTTCATGTAATTAAATTGAAACATTTATCTGTAATTTATGACAGACTGATTTTATGTGAAGTGCTAACAAATAGTACTACTGGAGGGTGTGGCCTACTTGGATCAGAGATAGACAGATCTAGATCGTTATTCTTACTCTGCAGTTGGTGCCATTCAGGCTCAACGTGTCCTTCTTAGGGACAGAGAGAGAGAGAGAGAGAGTAACGGGCAAGAATTATAACCAAATTATTTCTTTAAACTTTAGTTCTTTTGTGAGTTTGTAAGGTTATTGTTGGATGATGATTATTTCTAGGTTCCTTTAATTCAGCATTGTGGCTATGATCTATGTGTAGATTTGTCTTGTGTGCCTTTTCGTTACATTTCATTGATACCGTATTCATTATGGACTTTATGATAATGAGCAGACCAGTTAAGATGGAGAGAGAGAGGTGCGGGGTTTGCAAGTGCGCGTGAGTAGGTCACAGCAGACGCCAGCAGGCGTGATCACATGACTTCTGGTCAAACGAGTCAAATCAAGACCGGGATTGGTCAACTAGTAGCTCCCGGAAACGGAAACTTGACTCGAACAACAATAACAAACCTGGCTGGCTGTTTACAGTAGCTCCCACACTTAAACAGCATTTGGGATGTCGAATATCGGAATTATACTAAAGGATGATGATTATTTACTTTAATTTCTTAATTTATTATATGTTTATTATAATGCCTCTTTGAATTGGTATATTCTCTAAATAGGTGTTAAGTTGAATTTCTTCAATTTGTACTGGTTAGGTCGGACTTAGAAACTTTTGAGGGTCGGACCTTCAACTTAAATATTTGTTGATAGGATGAAGCCTATGCTAGGTGTATGGATGCATCGTCTATGCATCAGGTGTCATATTATGGCATCCTTGTAGGTGCTCATTGTCTGTTCTTTTGACACACTGACAGATATAATTGGACTCTGTTGTAATGAAGAGATCAGAGTCATTGACTTAGTTCAGTCATAGAGTTGTGGGTGTGGCTTGCCCAGTAGGCCTGTATATAATATGTCGTCATTATTATGATATTATCTTGTTGCCTTATATAATTATGTTCACTGAATATGTGGGAATGTTTTAGGTGTATCAGTATTGTTGGAGGTAATACAAGTGGGTTGACTTGACTGTTCAGTCTTGTAGTTGTACCATGTAGTTGGGTTTGGCTTTATGCCATGATTATCATATCACTTGTAGTGGGAGACTATAACTTGCTATTGTTGGTTGAGACTTAGGTGTTGACTTATCATGTGGGTTGGTCCACCTAGAGATACTCCTGTGACTTTATGAGTAAGGAATTTGGTATTACATCCAGAGGATAGGAAAGGGATAAGTTTGGCTCTGAGTTGAGATAGGCCTGTGGCAGTATGGACTAGGGTTTTTTTGTAATATTAATAATCTATCATGTGGGGAATTGAGCTGGGTTAGGTAATGGGAATTTTAAGTTAATTTAGTTTGGCTTAATGAGTAGATCCAGTTGGCTATTGCTATCCTTTGCTAATTAGGATGGTAATTGTTAATTAAGGGATCCTACGTTGTGCGTGTGTGGGCTAAGTAAGTAGACGGGATTGTCTTTTATTGAGCCATCTAGCACGGGCAGTTCTGTGGTATGAGTGTGTAGACTGTGCAGACCACAGACTAGGGATAAACCAGACGGGACATTCCCATTGTGTGACGTCACGAAACATCGTTCTAGCGTGACCTCAAATTCGTCTACTGCTAGCCTTCCGCCATCTTGGAAACACTGCTAGGCCTAGTTCCTAGTCAAACACTCATGGACACCAGCTCTGTTTAAACTGATATTGATAATTTAAATCCTTGCAAACCAGTGACATTTATGTTTGGGAATAAAACCAAACATCCCACACGCACTGAATTGTGTTTCAAATTCTCTTGTAACCACAATCGAGTCAAAAAAAAAAAAAAAAGTCACCAATCACTGTGGTTGCTAACACTGACAGTGACCGTGTCAGAGAGTGTTCAATCGCACTAGATTTATATTATAAATAACATAGGCTACCTACCTCTCTCTGTCTTTTTCTGGATTTGGATAGTTATGGAATTTCAGGCTTGCTCCAGTACTATGATCAGTGGAAGTCTTGGAGTTAGAGCTACAATTAATATAAGAGCAATAACGAGCCCTTCTTGTCGCCATCACGTAAACAATATGGCATTGGGATCAATGTTCCCAGATTTTTATTTTTTAAAAACCCGCCAAAGTTACAAAAAAACTAGCCCAAAAACCGCCAAACTGACAATTTTTTTCCAGCCCAAACCTGCCAACCGAAAATAATCATGTTTTATTGAGGTAAATAAACAAGTAATGATAATAACTAATGTGTCCATATATTATTTGCCTCTAATCCTAGCAGTATGTTAGAAATACATATTATATGCGATATAATAAAAGTAATGCTCTACAGTCTTGCTTCAGAACTCATGAGCACCAGAACACTACGCACCAAACTGAACGCTTGGTGCGGTTACTTTTTATGAAATGCACGGTACTATATATTATGAAACAAACATGCAAAAATACAGATGTTACATAGCAATAAACATTGTTATTTTTTAAAAATACATGCTTGAAGTAAACAACTTTTGATTATAGCCATCATCTTCCTTATCTCAATTGTCACCTTCCTGCCAAATTTAAGGCCTGAAGAGTGTATAGTTTGGTCAGTTACTCATGCCAAAGGTTGCAGAATGACCACTCCCTTACTTTTAGGTTCACACACATGCCAACCTCGTGGACCCTGTTTACCTGATTGGCTATACTTTCAAACAAAGGACTGACCACGTGCGACTAGTCTTGCATCATCGTCCATAGTTACACAATCTGGCACTGGAAGTCTTGCTGAAACCAAGAGGCAAGCCTAGCAAAGGCCAGAATTTTATCACTCTGTGCACAGAGACTGTCCCCAAAAAATGGTTTCGTGATTTTTTCAATCAAAACTGTAATTTCCACTCCAGCTTAACGGCTCTTTCAAAACCAGCCCAAAACTAGCAAACCCGCACACGGAAAAAAATACCCGCAAATCACGAACAAAACCAGCCCAATTCCGCGGCTTCCCGCCCAATCTGGGAACACTGAAATCGGGGTTCTACAGTAATGCCAAGATGGCGCATTCTCGGAAATTTCCGGAGAAACCGACGCAGCCCGAAGCGTCTATGTCCTATGTATGTATATTATTTATCTAGGCTGCAGACTGTATTTTATTGTAGTTAGTTTAACTCTAGCTCATTCCATAACTAGGATAGATTTGATGCGTACAGGGTGCGCGGCGTACAGGGTGCGCGTATACACATGTAAGGCTTAATGTTATCTTGTCTGGAATCAAATTAAGTTTTCTTCCTGATCTAGAATAATGGCCGTTGTTATAATATAAGAATTATAACGTGTGGGACAGCCCTAAAAAATCTATGTCAGCCTGTAGTTAAGCCAAGGGAAGTAAACATGTTACTTGGTAGCTTGCATCTTATGCTCGAGTTGGCCCCCTGGAGTGCTCACAGAGTAATTTTATACATTGCTGTTTGATAGAATACTAGACCTTCCCCATAATTATTTAATTTACAATGAGAATATTATTATTATTAACTTTTATGTTTTCTTTTGGTGCATTGTCTTATTTTAGCATGATGTAATGATTAACTGATGAGGCGTGCTGTTAATTCCTGTTATTTTTTGGTTCCTCTTCAGCGCGCCTATCGGTTGGGTTTATTGTATTGTCTGGCTTATTGTATTGTGGTTTATTGTCTTGTGCTATTTATTGTCTTGTTTATTGTCCTGGTTTATTGTGGTTTATTGCGAACTGTATTGTTGTATTATTATTTGTTTTTTTCCTTTTCTTTTTAATAAACTTAAATGTCCTCTCAAAACCTGATAGTTTTGTTTGTATGTTTGACTGTGTGAGATAGCTATAGGGAGACCGCTCGTGTTCCCCGTCCTGTTACATATTTGGTGTCAGATTAGATAGTTAGAAAGAGAGACCGCTCGTGTTCCCCGTCTTGTTACATATTTGGTGTCAGATTAGATAGTTAGATAGAGAGACCGCTCGTGTTCCCCGTCCTGTTACATATTTGGTGTCAGATTAGATAGTTAGAGAGACCGCTCGTGTTCCCCGTCCTGTTACATATTTGGTGTCAGATTAGATAGTTAGATAGAGAGACCGCTCGTGTTCCCCGTCCTGTTACATATTTGGTGTCAGATTAGATAATTAGATAGAGAGGCCGCTAATGTCCCCTGTCCCTGTTACATAAATATGCTGCATATCGAGGCGTATTTGTCATATAATTGTATGCGACATTTTGCCTATTTTGAAGTTTTGTTATGAAAGTGGTTCTCTCACTTCTAATTCTGTTTGTACTAGTGTCATTCCAATAGGTTAAAAAAAATGGAGATATGACAGTTTATGTGATTTAATGTTGTATTTGTTTTTGCCCTTTTACCTACCTATTTTCAGTCCTCATTTGTTCCAAAAGACAAAAAGTCACACACAACTAAAATTATGGAAAACACCAGACCATGTTATATTTAATCTTCTCAGTTTAGACGTGCGTCTATCCGTCTGTCTGTGTGTCCTCCTGCCTACTTGCCTGCCTGCCTGTCTGTCTGTTTGCATGTCTGTCTGTGTGTTTGCCTGCCTGCCTGTTTGGCTGCCTGCCTGCCTTTCTGCCTGCCTATCTGTATATCTGTCTGTCTGTCTGTATTCTACAACAATAAAACAAGAACAAGAATTACAAAAGATATTGACAGTTACTGGTTGACATCCTTTTAAAAATAAACAGAAAAAAAAATTAGGGCGCATTTACTAATATGAAAACAGTTGAACTTTTATTGTACAGGTTTTTCCTATATTTCTTCCATTCAATAATGAAGAACACAAAAGTTAGAAGTCGATTCCTCAGTACTCTGAAACAGCAGACAAGTCAAAGCTTTCATCATTTATTCTTTACGTCCTCGGAGAGTTTCCCAGGACCACAAATAAAAATTTGATCACAATCCAATTTTTTGTATAAAAATAACAAGCTCTGAAATAAAAATAGAATCTAAGGTTATGTTTGAATCTCACAGAAAGACAGTATCGGAAAAAAAAACACTGTAAGACGTACTAAAATATTAAAATCAGAAAATTTGCATACAAAATTCATGGGTACAAAGTTTTAATCGAAACATAAAATAATTTCAATTAATGAAATAGTTTATAAATTTCTGTGCACAATTGACAAATTATAGAATAATAAACAACAGGATCTAAATGTCACCATTTGCCATTAACAACTATAATGTTTTGCATGCCATATAAACAAAAAGATAATTCTGAGTGTAAGGATCGTTGATACTGTTCGTGAACTGACGGCCCCTGAATGCTAAAGATTTTCTTCCCTTTCTGATCATTTCTTGAGAAGAAAGAGTTTATTCCCTTGATGTAACTTCGGAGGCTCCAAATGCCCAAATTTGAGGAGGATTTATTTCGTTTGTTTTACTTCTCATCTGATCTGTTGATGTGTTTTATCCAGTTCAATGACATCAAAGCACAGTCAGTAGTCTTTTTTGGACGCTATCCCGTATATTCTTAATGATCAGTTGTGATTTGATCGACCTAAGATTAATGTGTCTTTGATTTCCATGGATTTCATGTATATTTTGTATTATTCCAATTTACTGTCATTTCCTAGCCAGGTCAATTACAAAGAAAGAATACACCCAGTATCAACAAATGACTTGTATAGTAAAATTTTAGGTCTCAGATTCTAGTGCTGTTGTTGTGTTTTTCACACCTACGTTAGTTTTTGTACTTGTTTCAGCTGTTTGTCCTTATGTGAGACTTTTATATGTTTTGTCAGTGAATCAACGAGCTGAAGGTTTACTTCACACTGAGAGGTGACGCCACATTTCTGCAGGTGGAGTTTAACTGCTCTTGCTCACAACATCCGTTCCGCTCCGCTTTTTTACCGAAATCGACGTATGAAAAACTCACTTTGCCTCTGTAGCCGTGAGGAACGGAGCGGGGCGGACACTGTGGACAAGTATACAGAGCCAAAGAGTCTGGTTTTACTTTTTCATACGTCATTTTCCGAAAAAAAAAACACAACTAAAACGGAGCCGAGCGGACACAGTGGACAAGAGTACAAGTCTGTGTGAAGTTCGTCAAATTGTCAATGTTGGTGAATACCACCAGTTTCCATTCGACATGTTTTTGTGTCCGGGAAGTGACGGTGGGAGGGGGAACGTTTGCGTATAGCTCATGGTATCTGGTCGGGGTGGGGGGGGGGGCGAGATAAAGGGTATTAAGTATTTGTTCCCCCAGCTCTTTTACTTCACAGCAAACGTTCCACCGGACGAAGTACAAAGCCACCCCCCCCCCCAAAAAAAAACAACAACGCTATTTTCAAAAACTGTCAAAATCGTTCTTGATACTGAATTACGATTCGGTGGTTTCTATGGTGACATTTCATCGAGTTTTCAGAGTTTCATGTGACAATTATTTTTAAAATCTTCATTTTTGGCGAAATGCAAGGGGGAACTTTTACTATGAAGTATTTGTTCCGGGGGAACGTCCACTATGGGGGACCAAATACTTGGTCACACCGGCACCGATAGTTTCAGTATATTTTGATCATGCAGGATACACGATTGTTAACTCTGACCACATTTACCGACAAATAAGTGCTGTGTCAGCCCCAAAATTAGAATTCTACATGTATAAAATTAAATATTCTACCCCCGTAAACCACTGCCCGCCTCTCTCTCTCTCTCTCTCTCTGTTGAATTCTCGCTCTCTCTGTCTCTCTTTTTCTCCCTGTCTGTCTCTTTCTCACTCACTCTAAAAAATCTCTAAAATCGAGAGTACGTACATTGTGGATGGCACCTTTTCCAAAAAGTATCACTTTTATTTTTCAAAATTGCGGAGTATTATATGGATGATGATGTGTTCGAAGAAAACGATCTATCTATTTATGTATCTATCTATCTCTCTCTCTCTTTCTCTCTCTCTGTTTAATTCCCTCTGTGTGTGTCTCTCTCTTTTTCTTCCTGTCTGCCTGACCTTCTGTCTCTCTCTCTCTCTCTCTCTCTATCTATCTATCTATGTATCTCTCTCTCTCTCTCTCTCTCTTTTTCTCTCTCTCTCTGTTTAATTCTCCGTGTGTGTGTGTGTTTCACTTTTTCTTCCTCTCTGTCTGACCGTCTGTCTCTCTCTCACTCTCTCTCTCTCATTAAAAAAAAGCACAGCCATATCTTTCTTTTTATCTGTCAAAACCAGAGTGATTGATGGACGGATTGTCTGTCTGACTGATTGGTTGACTGGTCAATGCATGCTGCTCCTAACCCCCTCCCTTATACCCCTTCTTCATGCCAATATCGCCCTCCTCTATATGCCACTATTATGTAAGTATAAAAAGAAGAAAAGGGTTATAATACTATTTAAAGTGGAGTAGAACACCCAGTAATCTACCCTATGTAATATAATAATAGCCGAGACACAGAATACCGAGACGGTCTATTCCTTCTTTCACTTTATGTTCACAACTTGTGCGCGTTTAAACACGGTGGGTCCTACTCACAGAGCTCTGTGGTACTAGTCTTTTTCGTTCAATTAAGAAGGGGTGTGGCTCGAATTGTTACATTGTCGACATGGATGATACGCGCGCAAGTCGACGGACGGAATTTGGCGAATTGAACCGTCTCGGTATCCTGTGTCTCGGATATTAGAAGGTATCAGCACGTCACTGAGGCCATCGTACATCTTCTTTAACCCTATCAGTATCGGCGTAGCATTGCTGAGAATCCTTTACCACTCCATAAGTTGCACATAGGCCTATTAGTTCTCAATTAATAACTTTGAATTGCAATTGAATATCACAATTTAGATTCACATCGGTTCTCGTAAATGGTTAATGTAAATGAAAAACGATTTTGCAAACATCGACAAGATTTCAGAAATCCAGTTTTTTCACGGCTTTAGTAACCAAAAGGTTAATTGAGCATGAAGATGACAACTGACAGAGGTAAACAAAAGGACTCGAGTTTACCATACCAAATGTGAAAACCATTCAAGTCACATTTCGTGAGACCAAGGAAATCGGGGAATGTTGAACTCAGACAGATATCCCGAGATTTTCTGTGAGTTGTCTTTACAATGGCCGAAATAGCCGAGTCATAGATTGTGTACACCTTGACGTCACAGACGTGTATAAAATCAGCACGCGCCATTGTGAACTCCTATTTCACGCATTTTGACATTTGCTAGACGAATCTGAAGTTTTGAAACAAAGAGTGAATTAGCACCACAGAGCTATACAATAGCTGTCTACAAAGCTTTGTGATTAGAACCGACTTACAGACATTTTGCATAATAATACCTACTTTGAGCTCCAATGTCGATCTACTCGTTTGCAAACATTCACGCTAAGAATTTGCAACCAGCGGCCAAGCAGAACAGACAGTGTCATAATACTAAAAACCACACCTGGACTGCTCAAAGTGAAAAAGGCAACAACAGAATCAACACTTAAATAGGCCGCTTTTTAAGGTAAGTCTGATTTAATTTAATAAATTTCCAGGTAGGTCCTCCGCCTTCCGCGCCAGTCAAGAAAATACTCTAATGAGGGGACTTTTGAGCGGGCTTATCAAAAGGTTGGGTTTAGTATTTGTATGGGACAGAGAAAGAAAGAACGAAAGCGCGGGTTAGGGGAGGTCTTCATCATATAATGTTTAACTTTTTGGTAAGTGGCGCGGACGGGGACAAGACCTTCCAATTTCCAATTTGATGATCCTTTCTCGTGACAAAGGACGAAAAATCACAAACAGCATGGCCTGCCTTGCACGTCTTGAAAACCGTTGGCTTGTTTTAAGGAAAGCCGCTTACACGGGATGATAAACACATATTTATTTGTATCACAGAAAGCTGTTTAACAGTACAGCCACCGTTTTAGCGAAGTAGTTCTAAATTTACAAAAATTTTAAATACCGATATAAGCAAGCCAATTAGTTGTCTGCTTAGTTGGAGCACTAGAAATTGTACCAGTTTATAATCAAGGCGAATAGGCTGGGACATGAGTATTATGAATCACAAGGCAAATTATTGTTCCCCTATTCTAAAGAGTGGTGCAGCTTGATCCCCTCAGAAATTTGCATTAGGAAGTCTGTATTTTCGACCAGAAAATGCATGTAGGTTAAATCAAATTTACTAGAAACGATAGGATGAGACACTCCCTCCCTTCTTCGCACCTCTAAAAAAAAAGTCATGCACGTATTTTGCGCGCTGATCAGGGGCGGGGCCCATGGCGCACACTATGAAGAGAACGCTTGATTTCATGATAAGTTAATGATGCTGATTTGTTACATTGCTAGTGCCACTAAACAGAAAGAAAAAGTAGCCAGTTTTCCCACAGCGATTGAAGTTAAAATTACCAAATAAGTGACGTCAACCAAGATCTATAGCGATAGCTGAACGGTGAACAAAATTCAGCATTTTCCCTGTTTGGCTTTGTAAAATACTGCATTGTTCATGACTTCAGCGCATTCGTTGCTTGGTGGTGGTGCGAAATCTGTGCACGCAAAAAAGTGCTAGTCTAGCTGCCAGCTGTCTCATATTCTTACTGTTCCTAGTATCTTTGGTTAAATCACGTCGGAAAAAAAAAGTTTTGCATTAGCTATAGGTTATCTTGAGTTGATAGTTTCTCCTACGGATAGTATAATGAGGTAGGAACAAGTTTGATAATAGATTTGGGATTGGGGATAAGGTTAGTATTATTGGTAATACATCATGGCGGACTTAGTTAAGTGCGCTATGTAATACATGTATAATGTATTTCTTTGGTAAATGCGCGGCTTTCTGGTTCACACTCGGTACATGAAATGTGTGTCCAACTACAGTTGTGTAACTCAGAAGGAACTCGTCCCTTGAATTTGATCATTTTAAGGTCTTTTCTCACTTTTACCCTAATAACCCCAGTAAACAATGTTATAGTTAAGAGGATATGCTCTCATGCAACGTATGTTAAAACTAAGACCAGAAACCGAATGCAACTGAATCTTCTTGGTGCTATTGTGAAAACCGGGGTAGAACTACTAAATTTTATTGTTGGGAAGACTTTGCATCTTCAGCAATGCTCTGGAAAAGAAAATTAACTATGATTTAAACCAAATGTCCCAGCCACTCAAAGTGCTGAGCATCATGGTAGTGACCTGGGCCTGGAGCTTTTCAGGTGATGTTAATTTAATACGAAAACTATACTGAAATTTGTTGGCATGACTTTTTGGCTTAAACTGCGGATTTCAATCTGGCAACCCGGTATAGATCTACTCTCTGGCAGAAAGGTAATGAAAACTTTGTGGTGATAACATGGCGGCAGAGTTCAAGATATGGGGCCAACAGCACTAGGCTGAGGCCCCCGAGAAACTAAGGACCTGAGAGTTCAAGTTATTCACGAGATGAGAATACAGAAACTTAATTTTCAGCCAGACGTTTAGTTCGTTTTTTCTTCCAGTTAGTTTTTTAACTGGGTCTGACAGATGTCAGGATGATCTATATATATCTAGATCTAGGCCTACTTCCTTGAAACTGTAAAATTTACCCAGAAAAACTTTTGGCAAGTGACACTCCGAATGAAATTTCGAATTCTTAGGGGGACTTTCCCTGATATGTCAATCTGACTACTGCAAAGACGAACATCGGCCTACGGCCTCGATGATACAAACTGACTAGACCCTCACGTCGTTACTTATCAATCTGACAATCTGACAAAGTGGCGCTCGAGTAAGGTACTCCTCCCTTCTTAGGATTATTTCCGCAAGTTGTGTCGAAGCTTTCCTTAAATGATATGGTATAAGATTTAATAGAATTGGATCTAGATCTAGATCTAGTTGTTCCATTTCATTAGGGGCATGGCCTGTATTAGTTAGGCCTAATTGACGAAATATTATAAAAACCATAGAAAAACTGGGGTCGCAGCAGGGCTAGCAATGTCAAAATTGGGCAAAAAGAAATTGTATGTAGGGGAGCCCCGCGTGAGAATAATACCCAAACGATACAAAAAGCTTAGATCTAGATCTAGATCTAGGTCTATTCCTTTTTTTTTTGTTGTTGAAAATAAAATTGGATGAAACTTTTTCATTTATAATCACAAAACATAATGCAATTAATGTTCCTTGCTTTGTTTTGTTACATAGGCAGTTGTCAGACGACTGAGCCATGCACACCACTTTGCTACGACATATGAAGCTTGAACTCTTGGCATCAAAAGAATTCACCAGAAGCTATCACTTCAAACTGGCACAGGTGACACTGTCAACCTCAGTCGACGTGACAGATTCTACAGCCTGATTCAGTGATTGTGAGAGATATTGATCCTTGATACTATAGGCCTACCTGAAAAATGTCAACAGTGAGTAAAGCATTCTTAACTTTCAGCTTAAAATTGTCACAATTCAGTTCAAAGGTGTTGCGGAGAAACAACTGAGAACATCACTTGATTAGGATTTCATTAGTAGTAGTTCATTTCACTTTAATCGTTGCCTAGTATTAGTATTAGTAAAAATGACAAGGTTCTAACTCCCTTCCATCAACTTTTGAGAAATTGTGCTCATGAATGAATAGCTTTTTGAGTAGTTTTTTTTTTGTTCTTGTACTTTTTAGTAATACTAAAAATAAACACCGAATCTGCTTGATACTTCGACACGCAATGGAGAAGGCTCATACTCATAGACGTTGTGTGAAGTTGCAACTCAGTTCAGCCAAAAAGTAGAGATAGAACCTTGTCATTCTTATAGGGTTTAATGCTGAAGATGGTAGTAACCTGGTTCTGGAACCTTCCATAATATGATGTATTTTCTAATATTTTTATTGTTTGGCTTTAACTTAAGATTTCCATTTGGCAACCCAGAAACACAGCAGAAAGTTAATGAAAACTATGGTGGTAACATGCAGCAGAGTTCAAGTTGTTCATGTGACTGGGATAAAAACTTAATCCGCATCAATTTTGAACAAGACGTTCAGTTCTTTTAAAGTTAGATGAAATTCCTGTTCCTAGACAGTGATAGATCTAGTCTAATTCTTTGGAATTTGCAGCAGTTTTTGTTTCAAAGTTTTCCTGATGGTATCAGATATATTTGGCATTAGATTTTGTCTAGAGGTTGTCTGTCCCATTTCATTAGATACATGGCCTGTATTTCGATCCTATTTGTTTTGTTAAAAAAAATAATTGAATAAAACTGAACTTTTTCAAATTAATTCATTATTTATAATCGCTAAACATAAGATTTTCATTTTCCCTGCTTTTTGTTCCACAGGCAGTTGTCAGATGACTGAGCCACACACACGACTTTGCTATGAAGTATGAACTCATAGCATGAGAAGAATTCACAAGAAGCTATCATTTCAAAAATGCACGGGTGACATTGTCAACCCCAGTTGACGTGACAGATTCTGCTGCGTGATTGTGTGAAATATTGTTCCTTGATACCCAAAAAAATGGCAACAGTGAGTACAGTACTCTTTCAACCTAAGATAATCACAACTCAGTGTAATTCTTTGGAATTTCCAACAAGTTATTGTTTCAAAGTTTACCTAATAGTTAAAATAATATGGCAAAGGCCTAGAGCTTTCCATAAGGTACATGCCCTGTATTTGATCATCCTATTCTTTTTTTTTGTTGTTGAAAAAAAAAAATTCAATATAAAAATTTATAACTAAACTTTAATTCATTACCATTTATAGTCGCAAAACATTTTGTACAATTTTCCTTGCTTTGTTTTGTTGCACAGGCAATTGTCAGACAACTGAGCCACACACACCAATTTGCTATGAGGTTGAACTCTTGGCATCAGAAGAATACACCAGAGGTCTTTTCAAACCTGTGTGATATTGTCAACTCCAGTCAGCATGACCGTTTGTTCAGCCTGATTATGTGCAATATTGGTCGTTGGTACCTGAAAAATGGCAATAGTGAGTACAGTACCTTTTCAACTTAGATTATCACAACTCAAATTTTCCAGAATTTTCACAAGTTTTTTCAGTTTTCCTAATGATGTAGCATCAGATTTAGTCTAGAGCGAGTCTTTCCATTTCATTTGGTAGATGGCCTGGCCTGTCTTTGATAATCCTATTCCATTTTAGTTGGGGAAAAAAAATTGAATAAAACTGAACTTTTTAAATCATTACCATTTATAATCTCAAGATATCATGCAAATTTTCCTTGCTTTCTTTTCTTGCACAGGCAATTGCCAGACTGAGCCACACCCACCACTTAGGTGTGAACTCTTGGCATCAGAAGTCACCAGAAGATATCATTTCAAATTTGTGTGACATTGTCAACCCCAATCAACATGACAGTTGTTCAGCCTGATTGTGGGTAATATTGCTCCTTGATACCTGAAAAATGGCAACAGTGAGTACAATACTCTTTCAACCTAAGATTATCACAACTCAGTGGCAAAAAAGCTGAGAACATCACTTGATCTAGATTTCTTCAGCAGTTTATCACAGCTCAGTTTGAAGATATTGTGATAAACCAGCTGAGAGCATCACTTGATCTGGATATTTTAGGACAGCAGGACAACTTTCTCAGCATTCAAGACTTGGACAGTGCATTAATTATAGTAGTGTTTTATGTTTTTTCATTTTGTATTTGATTTGTACATTTATTTGATCATAGACTATTCACTAGAGAGGTTATGCCAAATGAATGGTCAGGAAGAGAATGTAATATTGGCAACTTGTACCTATGATGCAAAATTGACATAGGGTTTATTTCCATGACTGTGAGGTAGTTGTGAACCATGGCTACCACAGGAATTCTGACAGGCTAAACAGGTTGGGGATACTGTAATACTCTTGATTTGAGGTGGTTCTTAAGCCAAATTTTCAAAATGACTACGATAGCAGTCCATCAGATTCAGTCATCAGCACACTTTAACTTTTTTTTTTCAAGCATCTAGGGTATTTAGTGACTTCCAATATTATGACCATACTGGAATCGGAAAGAGCAGGGTAACAGTTGCATTGTCATCCTAAACCTTACTGATGGGGTAAATGCAGTTCATGAATTCGTCATCGGGTTCTAGAAAAATTTGAAACAGATATCACATGCATAATCTGCAGCTGGGGATAATGCAGTCCGTGCAGCTGAAAATATCTGAGGAGAGAATTGCTCACGTATTTAAATAAATGTATTAGAATGAGGTCAAGATAATCTAACTAGTTGTGGTATTATATTTGAATATTCAAAATTCAAAATGTGAGACATTATCTAACTTCAGACTGATAACTGTATCACTGACTTATAGCACAGTAGGAAATAATAAATGTTGTCAAGTTGCAGACACAATACAGTGAATAGGCTGATGGTGGTGATATTGGGGTGGAAGTTTTAATAAGTAGCGTTCTAACTTTATGGCTTTGGATTTATAGATTTTGTTAGTCAGGGCAATAGAGATGTGGAAGTTTATTGTCGTTTCCGTAAAAAATTAGAACCTCTAAATCTTGGGGTAAACTTTATCCTGGCACATGATTGAGCTGCCAAGGACAGCATACCATTATTTTCAAAGGAATAAATGATTAAACTTAACAAAGAAGGCAAGGCAAGGCAAGTGATTTTTCCCAACAAAGGCTAGGAGATGCTATTTCCTTCCATTCCCTAATAAGAGGTTGAGATTGCATACATAGAACTACCATACAGGGATTCACATCCCTTGAAACTTAATCTTTGAACAAAGGCTGGTGATTTTAAATTGTCAGTTGTGATCACATCAAACTGTAGTTTGATGTGATCACATTTTGTAGTGTAGATTGGGCAGAATGAAAGGACAGATTTCATATATTTTGTCATAGTAAGTAAAACTGCAACAGCAGAGTTAAATAGGGGATGTTTTTTTGTGTCAGGTCAGTGAAGGCCTCAGATTTGCCAACCCTTTTTATTATCAAATGGCATGTTCTAATTGTTTTCATATCCAGGACTCAGCAAAATTTCAACCTCATCAGTAACTGTAAACTCATTTTTGTAATGAACAAACTTATTCAGTCCGCAAGTATTTTATCTCTGGTCTTTCAATTCAAAAAGATAATTGCGCTCATGAGTACTTATTAAACACTCATAATATTGGCTTTATGTAGCTGTGGCAAACCATGTTCAAATTTTGAAATGTCAGAGACAAAAATGCAGAATCTTTGTACATTGAATTATGGTTCATTTCATCTGTAGATGGTTCCCAGATCTTGATGAAATTTTCCTAAGTTTGAAATCTTTTTTCAAATTGAACTGAGCTAATCTGACAAATCTGAGATCTTCATTGCTACCATTATGACAGTAAAATGGTACTATCCTGTGTCTGTTGACTGAGCTGGCAGTCACCATCAAAGGATCCTGTGAACCTTAAGTTAGATAGGTGTTTCAGTCATTATGACAATTTTTATCAAATTTAATTGGAACAGAAAATAACTAATTTTCACAGGATCCTACACCCAGCACCTCCAGGGTAGGAATTCTAAAGCTGTTTTTTTTTTTTTTTGGATTGTAAACTAGTTTTCGGAAAAGATGTGAAAAGAGATTCTCCGTTCAAGTTTAGGAATTGAAACATTAGGCCTGTGCCCATCCAAAAAGCTTTGTGTTAAGAAATACCCTGGAGGTTATTATCACTTATATTTGGTCAGAGTTTTGAAAAAGAAGTCAGTTTTTATAGAACTTTAAATCAAAAGAAATACGAGTAAAGGCTGTGGACATAAGAAATTAAACATTTTGGCATCAGGTTACGTGTACAAGATACTCTTAAATTTGGTCAGAGTTTGAAGAACAAATTGATATCCGTGAAACTCTGGATAGAAATCTGAAGGATTAGAGCATAGGTTAAAAAACTTCAATAATTATGAGAGGCTTATTAATGAGTGAGACCTTTAGTTTTTTAAGTGTAGCTCTGTTTGCCAGCCAGAGGCAAAAGAGAAACAGCTGGGACGGGGGAAGTTCTGAAACCTAAGACTTAATAGAGTTGGGGGAAAAGGACAATCGATGATGACAAATGTTGATGGCCAGGAACATTGACCAGAGACATGGCATGCTCTTGGCGTGTTAAAAAAGGGAGTGCCCCATTCTTTGGAATTAGAGTGGAAAAAAGAGAGAGATGTCTTTATGAAAAACAGAAATACTCCCTTGGAGGGGAAGTCAAGAAAAAAAAAAATTAAGTGTAGTGCTCCCCTTCAGGGGAGCAATTTTGATGGGGGAGGGAGGGCTCAAGGTAAAATAAAGCACCCCCTCCCCCCAATTGAGTGAAGAGCAGATGATTGGGAAAAGGAAATTGATGACAAATGCCAATGGCAAGGAACATTGACCAGAGACATGGTGTGTTCAAAAACAGTGCCTCATTCCTGGGAAATAGAGTGGACAAATATATATAAGAAACAAAAATACTCCCTTGGAGGGGAAGTCAAGAAAAAAAAAAAATAAGTGTAGTACTCCTCTCCAGGGGAGTAATTTTGAAGGGGGGAAAAGAAAGAGATTGCCAATGGTTAAAAAAAAAATGAAGGGGGGGGGGTGGCCCCTCTCCCCCAAGTGAGTGAAGAACAGATGATTGGGAAAAGAAAATTGATGTTAAATGCCAGTGGCGAGGAACATTGACAAGGGACATGGCGTGTTAAAAGACAAGTAGTTCTGGATATAGGTGAAATGAACAAAAGTTGACAAATAGCCAAGACAGAGGCTGGTGCTGTGTGTTTGGGCATTAGTGTAAAGGCAAGAATTAAGATTGGCAGATCCTCAGGTTAATGATACGGCCAAATTATAAAATGTTATCAGAACTGAGAATCTCAGAGTCTTTGGGACTGTTGATATAGGAAAGACACAATTGCAATAGGACATACAAAAAACAATTTCTGTGGAGGAAAAGGGATGCAAGAAAATGGAAATTTAACAGGAGTGCGGCCATCAGTTACTCATGGGAAAGATTCATTCCTGTAAACTGGGATTTGCGTGATAAGTTTTCTTTATTTGGCAATGTAAACTTTGTTCTTGATTTGGTCTGGGCTGTATTTTTTTTTTTTTCACAGAATTTTGATATTCTCACCAAAGTGATCAATTATCTGTAGTGACCCATTGTCCAGCGAGGTCCCCTTGTTTGTGGTTGTGGTCAAGTGTGCATTTGTGCGTGACTTTGTTGTTTCTGTGTTGCCCTGTCCCTTGCATGTAGCACAGGATACAGGGACGTGAAGAATTTCTGACAATCTTGGTTCATTAACTGTTCAGGATCAAGTGATTTTTCCGAATCGAATGAAGTTGGAGTAAAGGTACTTCAGTAGGCACCCATAGTGGCAGATTAGCACTCATTTACTCTTTCTTTCTTTTGCTTTCTTTCCATGTATACATGTATATATCTTTTCTTTCCCTTCTGTGTATTATGTATATATTATCTTTCTCTTTCTATCTGCTGTATATACATCTATCTACATGTGTATATATCTTTCACTCTATCTGCATGTATATATATCTTTCACTCTTTCTACATGTACATATATCTTTCATTCTGTCTCTTTCTCTGGAAATCTATTAAGACTAATCTGACCTAGTTCACACTATGAGAGTTGCCGGTTCATTCATTGTCAGAAAATTAGTTACGTGCCTGTAAGAGACCTCGTCTGGCATAAGAATTGGGAGCTATTAAGGAAGGAAAGGTTGTCAGCAGCGGTTCCCCGATTTCTTGTCTATTGGTGGGGCCCAGACCCGGACCTTCAAAGATAATCGATTTGGAATGTTCTACCATCTGCATTTCAAAGGGTTGCCCTGGTGCCCGAAGCTCTTTGCTCATCCAGATGGGAGGACATTATCCAATGGTGGCATTAAATAAGAAATATTTTCAATAGGCTGAAAAGGGGATGAAAAGATAACCTTGTTTTTTTTCTGATTGTTTTTGCCTTTTTTTCCAAGGCAAGGGGAGATGGGGTGGGGGGGGGGGGGGAGAAGTGAAACTCAAAACTTGATGGAGAGGTTAGATTTTGGGGAAAGAAAATCGATGACAAAATTAACACTGATGGCCAGGAACATGGACCAGAAACATGGCATGCTCTTGGTGTGTTCAAAAAGGAAGTTGCCCCATTCTTTGGAAGTAGAGTGGAAAAGAAAATAGAAAGATATATTTATGAAAAAAAAAAAATACTCCCTTGGAGGGGAAGTCGAAAAAAAAATAAAAAGTGTAGTACTCCCCTCCAGGGGAGTAATTTTGAGGGGGGGGGGGACTCAAGGTAAAATAAAGCACCCCCTCCCCCCCAATTGAGTGAAGAGCAGATGATTGGGAAAAGGAAATTGATGACAAATGCCAGTGGCGGGGAACATTGACCAGAGACATGGTGTGTTCAGAAACAAAGTGCCTCATTCCTTCTGGGAAGTAGAGTGGAAAAATATAAAACAAAAATACTCCCTTGGAGGGGAAGTCGAAAAAAAATAAAAAAGTGTAGTACTCCCCTCCAGGGGAGTAATTTTGAAATGGGGGGCGGGGGGGGGGGGGGGCTCATGGTAAAATAAAGCACCCCCTCCCCCAATTGAGTGAAGAGCAGATGATAGGGGAAAGGAAATTGATGACAAATGCCAGTGGTGAGGAACATTGACCAGAGACATGGTGTGTTCAAAAACAAAGTGCCTCATTCCTGATAAGTAGAGTGGAAAAATATATATATAGAAACAAAAATACTCCCTTGGAGGGGAAGTCGAAAAAAAAGAAAAAAAAGTGTAGTACTCCCCTCCAGGGGAGTAATTTTGAAATGGGGGGGGGGGGGCTCATGGTAAAATAAAGCACCCCCTTCCCCAAGTGAGTGAAGAACGGATGATTCAGGAGCTCTCGGATGGGAGTTTCTAAAAAAAGAAAATGAGAAAATTGTGAAAAACGGAAACGAGTAAGATTTGCTCTTTGATTTCTAGGGCATAGAGAGAGGAACAAAAGGAGATATAAAACTTTGCCCTGGCTGGGGTAGGGATGAAAATGGACGTGCAAAAAGTGTTTGTCAGTCTTGAATGGGTTTGAATTGGCAAAAGAGATTGTCAAATGATTTGTTTTTCTGGAAATGGGCTTTTCACACAACAAAGAAATAGAGCTATCAGGGGCAATGAAATAATAGTATAGGCATAGAAATTTGTCTGAAAGGACATGAGTGAAGGATAGCGTATTTATTGATATAATGTGGAAGTATAGCTGATAATGAATGGTCATAGGCATTGGTAATTTTGGTTAATGGTAAATATTTTGGCCAAATGTGTTTATAAAACACATGTTCCAAATTTTCTGATATGCATATTTATGTTATCATGATACAAATGCGATGCTGATAAATTTATAAGGCGGTCAGAATAAATTGTTGTAGGTTCATCTTTGTCAGTTCATGGAACCAGCCGTATAACATTGTGTAAAGATGGCATTCATTTGAGTTCAAAATTTGCCCACAGTTTAAATGATAGGAAGTGCATTTGCTATTTTAATTGTGAAGCAAATTCTTTTTATTTTATAGTGATTGTCAGTGAACTGATTCGAGCACATCATAGCTATTAGTTTTAAAAATTGTAGCAGGACGTAAGCATATAATAGAACCTTAAAGAAAAACTAAACTAAAATCAATAAGTATTTTTATTTTATTTTCAAGCAATATGATATTGAGGTCGGACTAAATTTAATTCAGGTTCTCAGTGTACTGTTTCTCATCTCAATTTTCTGAAAATTTGCCACTATAAACAGCAGTTTCTGTGCTATTGGCACCCAGGAAGTCAGTATTGCCCAGTCACAAGATTGAATGTTCCATAATGTTCTAGAAAGGGCTTGGATTGATTTATTGTGCATTAATCAGCTGTAGAAATTGACTTGGTGTCAGTAAAAAGGCAAACTTCACTACTGAAATGGAGAAATACACGAATGATCCAAGCTCTTTACCAACTGTACTAACCTGCATGTAGCCCCAAGCATGTTACATTTCCTTGATCAACTTCGCAGTCTGCATGTCAAGAAACTTCAAATTTTGTGACTGGTGTAATACTGGAACATGGTACGTTCACCTAATATGAATGAGATATTGTCTTTCAAGATTTTGCACATAAATAATGCACAGACAATGAAAAGGCTGAGATGAGAAATATTTCTTAAAGGTTTTTCAAAAAGTTAACGCTTGACAAAAATTTTTTCATTTTTCTTTCAAATGTAAGGTTTTCTCAATTGTTACTTCAACATTTGTTTCATGCAGAGGAAAGGAGGGCAGAGTGGGGTTTAAACTAAATGTATTGAGCGGATAACTCATAATGGTACACAGCCAGATATATTTCTTTCCTTAAATGATCAGTCAGGAGTCATAGTTAGCATGCCGGTTGTTGTGCCTCTGTGGAAATAATCAGTGTGAACATTTGGAAATATTTTGAACCAGTGTACTTGTGTATATCAAGACAGGATGCCATTTTTGCCAAATGAAATTTAGTAAACTTGGTCCATTTGTTGCGGAAAGGTTATCAGTTCACTGGCAGTGTTGAGTTACTATAATATAAAACCAATATACTTGGACCTGTCAAGACAGAATGCCATCTTTGCCAATTGAAATTTAGTAAATTTGATTCATTCGTTGCAGTTTTTTTGGTGTTTTTTTTAAGTCTTGTCAAATTTAATAGAGCTTAAGCAGACAGTCAGCTGGGGGACATAGTCTTAGTGCTTAGTTATGCCACAGTTAAGTCATATTTATAATCAACTCTGACCAAATTTAAGAGACAGAAAAGAAAAGAATGACTTGAGTCAAAAGTGTAAAACTTATGTGCATATGAGAGACTTTGTATGAAGTGTATAAACATTATCGACATGAACATTTGGAAAATATATAGAACTTGTGCCTCGCACTTTTCAAGATAGAATGCCATCATTGCCAACTGAGATTTAGTAAATTCAAACCATTTGTTGGAAAATCTGTTGTTTTTCTTTTTTTTGTTTTGTTAAACGCCTGTTAAATTGACGGAATTTAATGGGGTAATCACCTGAAGACGTAATAGATTTTGTATTTAGTGATGCCACAGAATTTCATATTTGGGGGCTGAAAGTTAGTAAATTTGATCCATTCATTACAAAGTTTTTTTTCCTTTACATTCCTGGTAAAGACAGTGGAGCTTCAGCTCCATATTTTTAGCAAACTTTGACCAAATATAAGAGAAGAGGAAACAAAAAAGTGACTGATTCAAAAATGTGAAAATAAATTTACAGAGGAGAGATTTTGGCTGAAGTGCAATAATGTTAACTATTTGAAGCCAACAACTTGATACACAAAGTGACTAGATTAGAGGATGCCAAATAGTGAGACAGGTGTGGATTAACTTGCAATATTAATGAGAAGGTAAAAATGTAACTTTTTGAAGCCAACAACTTAATAAACCGAGTGATTAGGGTAAATGAGGATATGAAGTATTAGTAATGTTGCCAGGTATAGAACTATTTGAAGTCAACAACTTAATACGTGTATGCAGAATGACTAGGTTAAAGAAGGATACAAAGGTGTATTATTACGGGTATGGATTAATTAGCAATATTAATGAGAAAGCAAAAACGTAACTTCTTGAAGCCAGCAGCTTAAATATACAGAGTGACTAGGTTATAGAAGGATACCAAGTAGTGTTACAGGTATGGCTTGCAAAATTGAGAAAGTGAAAAATGTAACGATCTGAAGCCAACAACTTAATACATGTGTGCAGAATGACTAGATTAGGGAGGGGGGGGGGGGGATACCAATGAGTGTTATTACAGGCATGGATTAATTAGCAATGTTAATGAGAAAGCAAAAAGGTAACTACTTGAAGCCAGTAACTTAATATACAAAGTGACTAGGTGAGAAGAGGATATGAAGTTGTGTTACAAGTATGGATGGCATTCGGTCAGTGGAAGGTTCAGACTGCCAATCTTATTACAGCATAATTATAACTCAATTACAATTTACCAACAAAAAGGGGTGGGGGAGGTGGTGTGGGAAAGGGAGAGTAAAGGTTGTATGTTCCAAAACTTTGTGTAGAAAACAGTAAGGAAATGTTACAGTGAATCAGAATTGAACAAGGAAAAATCGTGGATGGGGTGAGGAACCTTGCATAGGTAACAGTAAAGAAACATTACAGCAAGGGGGGGGGGGTATATCATTTCAGTTAACAATATGAAAACAGAAAAAAGTCATTGCCAAAGACAGTGTTGATGATTTGAATCTGTTGAAACTGTATCAGATAGGGAGATGGTTTTTTACTAACATTTTTAAAATTTCTTTTGATTTATCCTGGAGGGGGGGGGGGGGGGTTAGGTGTATTTTTTTTATTTAAATCATTTACTTTTTTTAATTATGGTAATTTACTTTAATAAATCTTGCATATTATATTAAGGGGGGGGGGGGTGAAGGGGTAAATTTTACTGTAATTTTTGGATCTAAATTACTTGCAGTATTGTCTAATTATGGGAATTTCTTTTAACTCTTGAGGGGTTTTGATTGGGGGTGGGGGGGGGGGGTGGCAGGGTGAAGAGCATATTATGTATGAAGGTGTCATTATAAGCATCAAATATGAAAAAATAGTTTCATTACAAGTTTCAAATTAAGAGCTGTATGATACTATGTGTGTTCATAAAGACCTGTATAATGTATCCAACCTCTGTTTTATTAGTTGCCATAGATGAACTAACATCTCATCCATCCAAGCAGTTATGTCATTGTATAATTATGCAATTACTTGATGTGAAATATTTGTGTTTTGTATGAGACCAGTAGCACATAGGAGGCTGGCGGGTGCTACCGGTAGGGTTCTCCTTCTTTCTTATCCCCGCTCTCTCATGTCATCTGTCCTTTTCCGCCTTTCAGTGTATTTTTGTTGTAATGTTGTGTGAATGAAAAAAATGTTTAGTATAGAAAATGTTCGACCATACTTTTTTCATTAATTTTATTTTCGTTGTTGAGTGGGATAGTTATCAGTTCAGTTCTGGACAATAAGAAAATCGAACACAAAGCCGTTGTGAAAGACAGTGTTAATTATTATAATTTGTTGTATATATGGAGGGGTTGCTGTAATTTTTAAGCTAATTTATTTGCAGTATTCTTTCATTTGTGGTAGTGGTAATCTGGGTGGTTGATAAATGCAGAAGGGGGGGGGGGGTCTAAATTTGCTGTATTTTGAAAACTAAGTTATTTGTTTTGTCCCAGGTTAGGGAAAAGTTGGGGTTGGGGGGGGGGGGGGGGCATTGTTTAATTATGGTAATTTGTTTTGTAAATCTTGTGGGGGGGGGGGGGGGAGGAGGTGGAGAAAAAAATCTGTATGTGTCCACTATCTCAGTTTCATTAAAGTTACCATAAACAAGGAAACATCTCACTCAGCCAGATAAGTTATCCCACTTTTTATGCAGTTATTTGATATGAAATGTTTGTGTTTTGTATGTGACCAGTATCACGTGGGAGGTTGGCGGGTGCTGCTGGTAGGTTCTCCTTCTTTCATACTCCCTCTATCTTGTCCTTTTCCTCCTCTCAGTGTGTTTTTGTTGCTATGTTGAATGAATGAAATTATGTGTTGAAAATATTGTACGTTTATAATTATATTTTATTTTCATTGCAATTCTATTCTTTTTCAGGAATGCTCATTGACATTTTATATCATGCCTTTGCAGGTTTCTATATATGAGGCGCTCTGGTCAAATTTTGTTCAAAACTATGAAAATACAGACTGCTTTATTTCATGTAAAAACCAAAAAAATTGAAAATTTACCAAGTTATGGCAGTTTCAAGGCAGCAGGATAGAAAGTCACTTTTTGGAAAAATGCATTTGAAGTTTATGTAAATTTAAAGAGACCATTTGATTGGATCAGAAAAAACGAAATAACAAATACATTTATAGGTGGAATTCATTAAAATCTTTTTGCCCATGCATAAAGAAATGATTGAAATTAGTTTATACCAAAAACTGATATAGGACCTGGAGGTCCCTATCCACCTATTTTCGGCTCTATCTCGAAAGTGCAAAGCACTACATGTGGAGCATTTCCCCAGAGTGCCTCACATCATATGTCCCAGTTTGAGAAATTCAGTATGCATCTCTATAGGTTTGATGTCATTGTTCATTCATACTTTTCCATATAAGTACGGCGCTATTTAGCTTTCATAATGGTAATGTGAACAGAAATACTAAGTGTCCTGCATGTGTTAAACCCTCTATGATAAAAACTTGAAAACAAGTTACTGGCAAGATTGCTAGTGTTTCATGATTCAACTTATCACCTGGATTGTTTATCTAACCGTCTTCGGAAGAACTGTTTCACATCTTTATATAGGCCAATGGTGGGACTGCTTAAATATTTGGGCCAAATTGGAGTGGGTAAAAAGTAAATTTGAAACATTGGAAACCTCATAAATCTGAAATATGATCTGTTACACTTGATAAATGTAACACTGAAAGGTTTGGGAAATTAAATGTAGCTTTGATACAAAAAATAAATTTTAAAATTAACAGGCTGAACATTGTCCTCATAAGTCATTATTTCTGACAGATAAAGATATATTACATGTACATGTTTAGATTAATGAATGTTTGCCTTTTGATTTTTACAGTATAATGATAACGGGAGACATGATTACCAGTAGATAAGCTGATTTAGTACTGTGAAAGCAAACTTTGGGAAGAAGGTGGGGCACTTGGAACATACGCGAAAGGTTTTTAAAATTAATTTAATTCATTGAATCTCATCATTTCCAGGGTGGGGGATGGAGGGTAGCACTGGATGTCAGAGGTACAAAGTTGTTTAGCTTTTTGCAGTGTGCATTTCCATTGGTTCAAATGTGAATTCTCACAGGTTACGACTGGTTATACAGATGTTGTTATAAATGATAGAGACGTTGAAGAGGCTGTGGATTATTTTGTTGATTTTTAACTCTCACTTAGGTTTGATCATGGTGCTCTGGTTTTATGTGTCATTAGCTGCGCATTTTATAGTTCAAGAGTTTTAATGTTGGCTGGTTTTGCTTTTAAAGTTTTTATGAGTAGAGGATAATCGGCACTTTGCATTTTAAGTTTTAAGTTGTTTTTAGGAGTAGAGGTTGATTCGGTTTTAGTGTTTTTCATTGGTTCTTCTTGTAAATTTCTGTACATAGGAGTTGGGAATGTTGTTTTAGAAGTTTCATGCAAAAGTTATCATGACGGTATTGATGTTGGTTCTTGACCTACCAGTTTCATTGATTTTCTACATATAGATTATTGAGTCTGACAAGGTGGAATTTGATTCTGTTGGAGTTTGACTGACGGATTTTTCTGTCGGGATGTTCACTGATTCAGATGCTGTTGAGTGTTTTGAGCATTGTTGTCGGAAAGGGCAGATTTTCTTTCACCTGAACAATGGAGTGCACACTGCAAATTATGCAATGAAAATTATGCCACAAATGACGTACAAGTATAGAATATCCAGTGTTTATTCTGCCATGGAAATTATTAAGGCTGCAAAATAGGGTGCCAATAAAAGACGTGAGGTTTAAATGGATGAATTAGGCTTTCAAACGCAATACAAAGGAATTCAGATGCAACAGGACACATAATCTTGAATACCTTTGTGAATAATAATAAAAAAAAAAAAACAGGCATTGCAGAACTCATACAACACATTTATCTGACACGTGCATTTAAAAAAAAAAAAAAATCCTAATAGATCTAATCTTATGAGGACAATATATTCATTTCTAAGGGGAAATTGAAACCTGAAAATCATGGGGTAAACTTTTTCCTGACAGGTCTTAGAGCTGGCATAGACAGCGGGACAGTATTTTTTTTAGGAATTTTTGGTTGGGACGATTTATCTTTATATCATATTTGTTTTTAGTTCACCAAATTCACAGAGCTAATTTATGCTGGAGATGAAACTGGATTATAAAAGGGCAGAATTGTTCTTTCCTGGTAGGACATTAAAATGTTCAAAGCAGAGAATATTGACAACTGTCAGTAAATTTGGTTGTGCAATGACTAAAGGAGGATAATGTTGATTTACGATGCAGGTGATAATTTGCAGAATTGGAGAGCAAGATCTCAACCCAGTATCAGTACTTATATGTTGACATATGCAGGACATTAAATATGTATTGTCAAAATTCTTTGCAGATAGTAATGTAAAAGACAAACACAATGATAAAAATAATGGTGGGTTTTTATATTTTTTTTGTTGTTTCTTTTTCTCAGAGGTTGATTTATCTTGATAGAACTTTTTTTTTTTTTTTGTTACTGGGGTCTGATAGATTCAAAAGAAGGGGTGAGGGGTTAAGCATCTGAACCACCACTGAAACTGATATAAATTCATATAAATTTCTGTTTCACAATGTAGACGCAAATGAGATGCCTAAAGTAAACTTCTGGAAAATTACTTTCACAACCAAGTCGACTTTCAAGTTGAGTAATTCTTATGCATTTATTCTATAATATAGTGGTTTGTGTATGAATTTTTATACATTGCTAATATATTATTTATGATTGATATGTTGTCACTGTTCCAAGCTAATCGCATATGTCAGACTTATGCCAAAAGACAACTGACGGTTCATTGCACTCCTGAGCCTGAGGTTCTGTCAGACATTGCAGAAAAGGAAATCCACCAATAGGAAAATGTCATAATCCAATGGAATCATAATGGCATAAGTCACCAAATGGCAGGAAGAGTTTTCTCTTAATGCATGTATCTCAAAAGTGTCAAAAATGACTTAGGCCATTAGTGTGGAGCATGGAGTATTATATGATTGAGGTACTGTATGTGATTGATAATGTGATTGATGATTTATATTGTTCACAAATGGTCAGTGATCAGGATACACAATTGATCCAGTTGGAAACTAAACATAATCAAGTTTTGGCATTATGGGGGCAGTAGAGATTGCTTGAAGAATTTAAAATTGATTTATTGGGGACAGAAATTTTCTGGGCTGGGGAAACAATTATATATTCTGTATCCAGTGCTTTAATCTGCTCTATGTATAACAGTTGTGTACATTTTGCTTAGTCAATAATGTTATTACATGAACAGTTTAGGGAAAGGAAATCTGTGGTTGCATATAGGATTTTCTGGGTGTCGTTTCATCATGTTTAACTTGATATGATTAGAATTTTATGTTAGAAATTGACACTTTGTGTAAGGAAATATTTGTAAGTCCATGAAATGTCCATCATGTCAGTACGAAACACAAATATTTTATCATCAGTGTTGTTGTCAGGATGACCCATCACGCAATATCTTATGTAAAGCTCTGCATACCAGTCTGTACTTTATAGTACTACTGCACTTGTAAACTGTTGACTTGAGTTAGATCTGGGGGGGGGGGGGGGGGGCGGTAGGGGACTTAAATTTAAATTTTGTACAGAGACGTAGTCAATAAAAAATTCGCGTAGTTTTCAAATATTTTCCCCGATTCTGAAAATTGAAATTTCTCAGCTTGTTAAAATGTAGATTATCCATGCCTGTTAAAATTTAAGAATAGAAAGTTCATTTATTTATCCCCTATTTCATGTTAATCAGTATCCCTTACCCAATTAATTCACATTGTTAGATTAGAAATCCCAACTCAATTGTTTTATTGTCTGACCTGCACACCAAATTGTTTTCATTATCAGAGCCCTATATGTATACACATGTATGTATACATCTGCCTGTGACATTGGGTCAAGGCACTTGCCAGTTTGTGCATAATATATACTCATCCTGACTTTGAGCCATTGGAAGCAGTGACCAAAGTTTGAGAGAAGTTGTGCAGGCAATTGGGGTCTGAAACAGGTAAGTATAGTGCACAATATATACTCATCCTGACTTTGAGCCATTGGAAGCAGTGACCAAAGTTTGAGAGAAGTTGTGCAGACAATTTTGGTCTGAAACAGGTAAGTATAGTGTGCGAGATGTGCAAACTAAGGTCTCTGACTCAATTAAGATTTGTTATTTTAGTCCTTCCCTAATGTTGAATTAAATGATCAGTGTGACATGTGAGATGGAAAATCCTTGGTCCTTACATTTGGGCTCTGCTGCATAATCAAAGTTGGGGAGGGAGAGGGGATTTTTTTTATTCAGTCTGTAGACAATACCTGTGTACGTGTTTATATTTTCTTTCATTTAAAGTTGCTTTATTTAGTACATTCTGACAGTACAGTCTACCTGTAGTCTAAGTTGTTGGTTTTTTTGGGGGGATTGGGGGGGGGGGGGGGCAACTCAAGTTGTAGACAATGACCTTGTACAGATCCATAATTTCTTGTTAAAATTTCTTAGTGTTTCAATTTGCTGTGTTTAGTACATTCTGCAGTTCTAGCAACTGAGGTGCGCTTAATTATTTTCTTCAGACTAATCGTGCAATTTGGTGGGCATAATTATGCTTTATTACTGTCATAAACAGTTTACACCCTAAATGTGTGTGCACATTGTCTAATTTAGTCATATGTTGTTTCTGGATTTCTTTTGTAGTTCAATATGGGACTGACAGGATGTAAGTTAAAATGTGAGAGGGTGGGACAATGGGGGTTGAAACACCCTTCTCTTTTCAAAAGCCTGTGATAACTTTGAATCACGTCCTACTATTGATTCTTCATGTCACAAATGTGAATTTTTTCAGAATTAAAAAAAAAAAAAAGCAAGGAATTTGTTGGTTGTTTATTTTTGTATTTTGATTTCCCATGGGAGAGATGAGATGAGAGATGTGTTAGTTTGGTTGAAAGCTGGAGTAAGACGTAGTAATAATAATGATCATTTTTCTGGCACCCAATCCAAAAATTGTTGCAGAAACTCTTACTTTCTCTCTCTCTCTTTCTCTTTCTCACTCACCACATATACTTTGCAACTAAAAAATATTGCCCAAGATGTTTAACACTTAGTTGTACCCGAGACGCAGAATACTGAGACGGATTAATTTATCATATTCCTCCATCAACTTGCACACATAACAGTGATGTCAACAATTTGAGCCACACCCCTTCACAATGGAATGAAAAAGTAGTACTCACCATATTTATACACTTGTGTACATATAGTGGGAGAATGAATGATTTGTTATCGGTATTGTCTCGGGTTGTACTTCCTAAAATCTGTTTGATAGGTGCAGAATACAACCATTCATCAAACTGGGGGGAGGGGAAGGTTATTTCTGACAAGACTTCACATTCAAATATTATTAGTACATACAAAAGCAAGAAGTGTAAAAAAAAAAAAATGTAACAAACTGTAAAACTGTTATGCAAAGTCAAATACATCATAATTATCCATATTATATACTTATCACCGTTGTGGAGGTTTGGTAGTCATGGTTACTTTCAAGGGAAACAATCCATACTTATACAATATAAAAACTGAGAAATTAATTGGTTACTGCCCTTACCCCAACCGCACATTTTCATGCCAAAATCAATAGATGACATTATTGTCGCTGGGAAAAAAAATCCCCTGAGTTATTTCCACTGCAGCTGACAAAAAAAAAAACAAACAAAAACAACTCCAGTCCTTTCAATGTTGTATTGGTCAGGATTGTGGAAAAATGACGGAGCCTTTACGTTTTAAAAATATCTGTTTACATGGAGGTGAAATTCAAGATGGCGGCGTTACTATGATAGCCAATAAGTCCGGGTATTTTTAAAAATACTTTTCTCCCCTAATTTGGACATGCTGAATTCAAATATGGAAGTTAAAATGGCCTACTCTGTGTTGTTTAGAATATCACTCTCAGGACCCCCCCCCCCCCACCCCCCTTAATCCTCCGATGCCTATAAACAAGTTAAACAGAACTCCATTGGCTGCAAATGCAAGCTTATATAGTTTAAACTGGCAGTTCTGTGTGACAGGAGTACAGTGTACTACCTCCACCGCCCCATCATCCTGCTCTAATACCCATGGCAGCAACTGCTTTTCAGTAACTCACTGGGAGTATAGAACCTATGAAGAAAACAATGCAAAAACTTTCTCCAAAACATGAAATATCCTTAAAAAAATGGACATGTCACTTGGAACACATGCAAGTTTGCACTATGGTTCACTGATTAGCATTTTAAATTTTTTTTTTACCGGAACACTTTTTTTAAAATTTTTTTTTTTTCTTTTTTACATGTTTTTGAAGAATTCAGGAACCTATTCTGGCACTGTGTTACAGAGTTTCTGCCCTGCTTCGGAAACTAAATTTTCACAATCGAATCATTTGACCCCTGTTCCTATGAACGGGTTTCATAGTAGCATTTTAAGATAACCAAGTGCCAGTAATATTACTTTATAACTTGTGAAGTAACTGTTCATGGTTTTCTCCACACTGTTGAAAGTGCTGAAGTATTTCCAAGTTAAAATGTACTTTTTGCAAGAAATAGTATAACATTTCTTATGTGGCTACATGTTGTGCAGTGTGGAATAAAGGCTGACACTAGTCATCGAATATATGTCAGCTATATGTACAATTTTGTTTTACATAGATATTATTTTGCAGCCACAATCACAATAACATGTCTCACGTAATGATGGAGTTCTGATTTTATCAGTGAACGACAATCAATAAAAAGAAAGAAGCATTATTTATTCATTGTCCTGACTGTTGTGCTACCAAAGTTTCTGAATGAGACAACTGGACAGACATCCCATGACTTGAAATCATCTTGCAATAAGGAATTTTTTTTTAACAATGCAGACATAACTAAAATGACCACCTCAACAAGGGACATCTCATAGGCCACATATACTTGTGCCCTATCGGACTATACAAAGATGCAAAGCGCTCTAACGCACTGTACATAGTATACTTTATTACTATTGTGATAAATAACCAGTAAACTCACCTGTTTTAATGACGCTGGCTTCACACCCTGGAGGCTTGTGCACTTGTATGCTCTGTACCCAACCATTATGCATGTCTGCACTCAAGGCTCTTGAATGAATGTGGAGAACAAATTTAGTTGAAATCAGATCCATTTTATTGTTAGCGAGTTATATTTTACTGTCCTTTAGCGCATAAAATTTTAGACACAGGACCATATTGAGACCAATATTATACAGGCTGTCTGCTATTACATTGACCCAACATCAATTTGGAGGCAGAAAACAAAGAAGGTCAGAGAAAAAATACATCACACTTTGAATCAAAACAAAAAGAAATTCAAGAATGGGAGCAGTCCTTTTTCCTTTTGTAAATTTACGTGTTTCTCGATAGGGAAGATACGAGCCAACTATTTTTTACTATAATGGACTTAGAGGGTGAACCTGTAAGCAGCTAAAACTTTGCGACTACGCCATAAACAAATATTATGAAACTTGCTGTGTGGATCAGTTTTTGACGAAGAGATAAATGGACACATTCATTTTGAACAAAAATCGGTCTTTACCATCATCTATATCAAAATGTTTTGAGCCGCGAAAACAGAGACGCATTTTCGTCGACGAGTTGAATCAAAAAGCATGATGGGAAATTCCGTCCTCAACCTCTCTTTATACATTGGTGGTCGAAAATGAACGTAATCACATCTGTGTATTTCTACGTAAGTTCCATTAGTCATTGCATCGAATCCAAATGCTGCGTTTAATGTAGCCCAGATCTCTATTTACGTTTGGGCTTTCTACAAAGAATCAGCAAAGATTTAACTTACGGAGGTCGGCTAGTGAGATAAATGGGGCAACTTCGACAAAAGAAAACAGAAAACCGAACTCATAACCATTTGTAACACTAAGAACTGCATGGCTAAACTAAATAAGTGATGTGATTTTCAATTGTAAACTATCATGACAACAGTGATTCTGCTGTTGGCGTAAAATGTTATTCTCATATCAGTATATGTATAACAATATGACTGCGTGTTTTTGGTTGTCTTGTGAAACGAAAAACTAGAAGCAGCGGAAATGTGGTTCATAAGGATGCTGAAAATCTCATGGACAGAAAAGAAGTCCAACCAAGAAGTGCTGGAAATTGCAAACATGAAAAGATCACTCATCAAGTCAATTAGGAAGCGACAGGTGAAATTCATGAAGCATTTTTATAGAAAAGGAGGGCTGGAACAACTTAGTATGACAGGAAAAATTGAAGGGTAGAGAAGTCGAGGACGCCAACTGGCAACTTTCATAAAATACCCTGAACATTTGGGCAGCCAACAACACAATGAACAACAGCTCATTCATGAGGGCTTCGAGTGAAAGAGTGGGATGGAGAACCATAACTGTCAATGAATGCTCCAGGCAAGACACTTGAGTATGATGAAACGGCAATGGCTATGACGTACATTTCTTGACAGACTGAAAATGTAATTAAGCGAAAATGCACTTTTAACATCTGACACTTAATTGATTGACTGATTGATTAATTGATTGATGGAAGTTAGAATCCTAGCACGTCCGCAT
This sequence comes from Onchidella celtica, assembly GCA_963931925.1. NCBI lineage: Eukaryota > Metazoa > Mollusca > Gastropoda > Systellommatophora > Onchidiidae > Onchidella > Onchidella celtica. Next base: position 53,709,005 of record OZ007576.1, read on the forward strand.
CGCCATTTTAAGTGCTCCACTCCCCGCTCCAATATCTATTTGAGGTTTAGTTTTTATATTATAAATATGTACGTGTATTCATATAATACACAATAAAAATGACTGACTGCATCAAGTCTCAGTTATAATTAAAAACGCCTCTATTAACTTGCGTTCAAGCAAATCTACATTTAGATCTAAATCCACACTGTAACCTACACATGAGGTAGAGGTGGAGTGCGAATATGGGTTGAGAACTGCAATGATTGCAGTGCCGTGGACACAGGGCAAAATGCAAGACGAGGCAAGCCAGGTGACTGCTATTATTCCATATCATCGTTGCTGTGATAAAACCCGCTCGAAAGTTTTCGAAAATCCCCCTTTTGTTAAAAAATATAAACTGAAAGGCTGTACCTGTCTTCACATACTGTAAAAGTTTTAGAGCGAAATTCGAAGTAGAAAAGGTATTGATACCACAAAAACTGTATGTTAAGCCTGGCGAACGCTCAGTCTCCTATGATAAAAATGTGCTAATCCGGACTGAGCAGACGCAGCTGCCTATTGTGTATTACGCTGACGGTTGCGTAATGCTGTAGCCATTGCGCCTGACCACCTGTTCACTCTACTTGATGACACATGGACAATATTTTTTCATTTCACCATTGTGATTACTGGAGCACATGTCATGCAAGATAATTACTAAATTTCAGCCCACTTTCACACACACACACACACACACACACTGACCACGACCGACTGCGCAGCACTTTTCAGGTGATGAAATCTGCTATCCCGAGTTAGCATAATTATATTAACTAGTAACTGCCCCATTCTTCGAATGGTAAAAAAACAAAGCTCACCAATCAAGACCGAAAGGAATCAGCACAAAGACATTGATGTCGAGACGCTTTGGGTCATCCACATAAAATCGGCGATTAACAGATAGATAGGATAATATTATTAGTATATTGTGCGAGGTAGTGCGCACCGAGAATTTTTCAGGAAGTGATGATGTCATGGACTCATGACTGTGTTCGTAAAAAATGAAGGATCGGAGGTAGTCAGTTAGCGGCATAAAGCAAACTAAAAAAAATACTTCCACACCTTTTCAAGACTCCAAATCTAAAAGAGAACCTTTTGCGGGTCGAAGGGCAGGCACATGTAAAATTTCAAGCAAATCCGAGCTGTGTGAGCGGCAGTGTCTAGTTCGATCCTCGAGGCGTGAGAGGCCTAGATCTAGCCTTTCGACAAAGTTTTCTTGGCATGACTGACACTCCGAGATCTAGTCTATAATAAAAATATTTCCTTCCGAGCTTGAAGCACACTCTAAATATTTCTACACAGTTTTCTTGGTATGAATGAATGGCACTTATCTCATCTGTATAACAATATACTTGGTATCAAAGTTTTCTTGGCGTGGCTGGATCGTGAACTCTAGTTTGCATTTCAGGCGGAAATGACGAAATTGACGGAAGTACATTATCACGTCGTATTCGCAGTCATGAATTGATAAATGATAATTGTAACTGAATTTCTGGGAAAAGTAAAGAGTTTCGGGAAAAAATGAGCTCGACACGTACAGGCTTAATAAATTTTACATACATGTGCCAAGTTTCATTTCTCTACGTTGCGTAGTAAAAAAGCCTTTGCGGGAACAAAGTTGGGCCCAAGCTCCCTTATTATATGATGTTTATCATGGAAAATCCAGCATGACAGAAAGTGCTGCCCCAAAATACGTTGCATTAAAGTTTGGCTTTAGAGGGAAAAATATTTGTTTACTGGCCTCCCGCTGTGTCGGTTCACCATGCATGGTTTATTAAAAATATATTCCCCTCTTATGTAACATTTGCTCAGAGTTCAGAGCGGTTCAGAGGGTTTTATTATCGAGCTACGATATGTGTAACATGTATTACAAAGATCACTGAGACACACTAACAGAAGGGGATGAAGATTTGCAACCAGAAGGACCTTGCAGATTGCGTTTAACAGTGGTTCTCAACTTTTCCAGGCAAGGGGCTGTTATAACTTATGCGTGCCGCACTCCAAGCGTTTTGCTCTAAGGACGTGTACTCATATGTATACCTATCCCTAACCCCGTTCTTATTCTCAAACCTAAATCTTATTGAATCCCTAATCCCGCCCCCTACCCTTTTAACAAACAAAAAAAAAAAGGAGGAAAACAAAAAGAAAATCTGAAAGAATAATTAATTAAGGCTGTTGTTAGGAGTATTTCGGGAGGAGCTCTCTAGCTCTGGGGTCACAAAAGGATTTAAATTACTTACCCCCAGCTCAAAAAAACTTGCGGAAGAACGTACGTACTTGTAACAACATTCCTCAGGCCATGGTCCCTTTAGGCTTCAGATTTTCTTTTATCCCCCCCCCCCCCATCTTCTTGCGCCTCCGTCTCCACACCTCACAATCCATATTCAAATCCAGCAGATAAATTTCACAAGAAGACAGACTACACACACACACATTATCATGTAACGTTTTTCAAAGCCTTATTAATGTCAAAAGGCGTGCTGATTGTTCCTCCAAACACAGAAAGCATTTAATTCTTTACCAAATGCACTAAAAGAAATAGGCCGTGTGCTGTTCACAAAACCAATTTACCCACGGTGTTGAACAAGACAGTGACTGCTCTGTATGTGCCACCAAATCTTCCGCCAATTATGCCGCTCCCCCCCCCCCCAATTGCCCCATTTCATCGTTTTCGCCCCCTTGTCGCCCAGTTCTGCTTTTCGCCCCCCCTCCCCCCCCCCTTGAATATCAAACTCGCCCACTTGCTGCACCGCCATGTATGGTAATTTTCTCAAAGCCCTATTATGTTCTACATATCAATTGAAACAGAGAGGGTTGACAGGCAAAGCCCTTTGTGAATCAAGTACGATACACTGTTGTGATTTTGAATACGATTGCATACATCACATAGATATGGCAGCTAGGTTTAGCCTCTCCTGTACGGTTAGTGTAAGGTAACTTAGGACAGAGTTCCTTTCATGTCGAAATATAATTATTCTCATACAGTCATGTAGTACGTGGACCTCGATCTTTGAGATCTGATTATACAAAACTTCGTATGTATCTTGCTTGGTCATTTCACGTTACGGTTATGCCAATCATGCTAGTTGATTTTTACATTTTTATGCCGTAAATCCATTCTATAGTGTCGCTCCAGACAAAATGCTGAGTTAGCACCTATCCTCCGTTTCTTTAGGGATGGCTGGTGGTGGGGATTAGTTTTTCTTTGATTTTGCCCGAGCAGCAGCTTTGTTAGGCCTGCTCTTCTCGACTTCCAACCACTGGCAAGATGTCTCTAACGTGTGCAACACGTGCACGGGTCCTTCAAGTTCTTCATCCTTAACTTAGAAGATTAGGTGCTCGATCCTAGGGTCCATAGGATTAGGGCAGGAAAATATGAGAAATTTTTTTTTTAACATGCCTGCACCCATCGGGACTCTGTGGCATGAGAGGCGAGCACCTTGCCTCTAGACCTGCATGTCCCCTGACAGTTGTAAAAGAGATACAGATAATATCAGTGGTCCATGTCATGACTGTTTGAATGCACAGTCGCAGCTCGCTAATAATGTTTAGAAATGAGACTGAGAACGTCCCTTTTGCTCTCTGAATTTGAGTCTGAGTTTGGAGAAAGTACATGGCCCGGTAACTGTCACACTGTTCGACTCCCGGTCGATGCAGGCATGTTGAAATTTTTTTAAGGACAGATCGTTCTCTATCCCACACAATGACTTGACCAATTAAAATGTCTGTTTATTTTCTGGGCCAAAGTACAGCTTTCTGCGATCGTTGAATCTGTGTCAGGGTTACCAGATTGGCTTTTTAAAAACCAATTCCAGAAATTTGGCTTTTTTTTTTTTGGATATGGTTGACGTCAGAAAATTCATTTGGCTTTTGGGCTATTTCCTGCATTTTTTTCCTGACGTACTAAAATTATGTGCACGAAAACTACATACCATCCTCTTTCTAAAATATGTTTTGGTCAGTTATATGTACAATGTACAATGCCAAGATTTCTGCCCCTAATTGTCAAGAAAGCGCCATTCGACAAAGTCAGTGTCCAGTGGATATGGTTAATATTTTTTTCAGTTCTCCCATTTTTTGAAAGACTGTTACCCACCTTAGAACTTCCTCCATACTCTGTGGTTCTGGATTGATATAAATCACAATGAGGCATTTAAAGAGCTGGCCACCTTCGTCTTTGTTTACCTAGTAACCCCAGTCAACAATGCTGTACATAAGAAAATATTTTCTCATGTGCCCTCCGTTAGAAATAAGACTAAACGACAGAGTGCAGCCGAATCGTCTTGATACTATTGTGAGAATCGGGGCAGAACTATTAATTTCAACAACAACAAAAATGGTGGGAAGGCTTTATCACTGCATCACCAGAAATGCTTTGAAAAAAAATAATAAAACTTCACAACTGACAAGATTTAAGCCAAATGTTCCACTCATTCTAATAACTAGCTGAGGTCCCCGGCCCTGCCGGGGATAAATCGGTGTGCATCCCGTACAACTGCATGATTTGTGCACGGGTTAGTGTGTTTGATAGTGAACACATCGCAGGTAATGATAACGAAACCTTAAAATGGCGAACCATGACTCGAAATAGATCTTGATGGCGAAACAATAAATTTCCAATAAAAAAAACTACAGCGATTTGAGACTTGTATGCCTACCGATAGTACGTTTTTTAGGGGGCATGCTGCATCAGTGCATGCTAGATCTAGCTCTCACAGACACTACTGTGATTATGAATCGAATTCCGGGGCCGGAAGTGGAAAAGCGATTAACAAAGAAAGAGGTCATAGGTTAACGAACGTACAATTCGGATCAAACGCTCTCGCAAATTTACTATTCCATTCTTATCGCCTTATTGGAATAACTCACGAATCCCATAAGCTTTTTTATGCCTATGTACATAGGAACACTGGTCAGTATCGTACAATTGTGTGTGCCAAATTTCAGTTCAATACGTCCAGTAGTTTTTGAGTCCATAGGGAACAAAGGGGTTTTCTTACATTTTTTTTGTATAGATGAGGATGATATTAATCTGTTTCTGGAGCTTTTCGTGAGATGTTAGTATGAGAACTATACTAGAATTTATTTTGGCATTTTTTCTGGCTTTTTTCTAGCACTGTTTGGCTTAAACTTAAAATTTCAGTCTGGCAACCCTGATCTTTGAGTGTGTCCAACCATTTCCTTCCATCCACAGCAGTGACAGGTTGTGAACGAAGTGGAACAGATTTTCTTGAAGATGGCAAAAATTGCAGAAGAAAGTAAAGTGGTCTACAATTTTCTGGGTAGATCTGGACTCAAAGTGGCCAATTTATGTCTGGGAACAATGACATTTGGTGAATCACATGTAAGTATAACTGTTGCTACGTTATGAAAGCTTGACAGATATTTTGATTCAAACAATAGTCAAACGGGACTATTAACTATTAATCACTTGGAGGCTCGTTTAAGCTGCCATGAGAGAAATTCCCACACACAGAGCATTTCAGAGCACATACATGGTGCACACATCTTAGGCATCATTAAAATCTCTTTAATAGAAAGAAAAACGTTCATTCCTCAAAACAATGAGTCAAACTGAAGTCAATCGAAGCAAAACCGTTAACATTTAACATCTGGTTAGTACTGATAAGAACAAAAGAAGAATCTAGATCTATATACAATGGTAATGGTAAAACAAAATTAGCATGATAGATCTTACGCTTTTTGACAAGTCTGAACAGAAATATTACATTTTGAACAATCATTCACAAATATTCCAAGACGAATGCATGTGATTAAAATTAGCAACAACTTGAAGAGCAGAGGCAGAAAACAGCTCGAATTGAAACATTTGGAACTAAGAAGAAAAAGAGATCTGTATTGCAGACATTCGGATATTGGTATATTCTGTGTCAGACACTTACCAGTATTATAAGCCAGTAGCCTATGATCGGCAGAAAGTTCGCCCCGCTCACTGTCGTTGACGCTGACGGCTCAGACATGGACATGTTGATCGATACACAGCTTGGAACGGAAACAGCCAAGGAGATCCTGGGAAAACACCTGACATCCTGGATCTGTGTGACAAGCGGAGAGAGCTGAAAAACAAGAAACGCGAGACAGAAGGAGCGAAGAAGTACAGAACAGTCAACCAACAAATCAAGAAAAACACGATAAAGGCAAAAGAGAACTGGGTTAAAGATCTATTCCAGGAAAATGAAGAAAACCTGAAACAAAACAACAACAAGAGGGTATACCAACTTGTGAAAGAACTGACCAGCACAAAGCAAGAGCGAACCACCACCACCCAGGACAAAACCGGAAAATGTCTCACTGAAGAACAGGATATTTTGAAGAGGTGGACTGAATACTGCTCTGAGCTGTACAGTCACAGAGCCACCGGAGACCCAGAGATACTGAATGTCCCTCCAGCAACCAACAACGGCAACCACTCCATTCTTCGAGAAGAAGTGGAAGCAGCTGTAAAATCGCTAAAAAAAAAAAAGGGAAGTCAGCAGGAGTGGATAATATCCCAGCAGAGCTGGTCCAAGCAGGGGGAGAAGCAATGATCACAGCTCTCACAACCATCTGCAACAGGATCTGGCAGACACGGGAGTGGCCAGCACCATGGACTGAGTCACTGATCCGCACTCTCCCCAAGAAAGGCAACCTACAACAGTGCCAGAACTACCGCACGACCAGCGTACTAAGCCATCCCAGCAAAGTCAAGCTAAAGATCCTGCTAAACAGATTGCAGCCACAAGCGGAGAAGATCATCGCAGACCAGGGTGCAGTACAACAGAGCAAATCTTCAACCTCAGGATACTGTGCGAGAGGTACCTCCAACACCAGCAAGACCTCTACCACGTCTTCGTAGAGTTAAAGAAGGCGTTTGACCGAGTATGGCAGGCAGCTTTATGGGCCACCATGAGGTTGTATAACATCAATACCAGCCAGTGTTACAAATCTGGTCGGGGGTGGTAGTGCCCTTTAGCTGCTATGAAGAGGGTCTTCTCAAAGATCGTACTATGACTGCATTTTAAATCGAGAGGTATTTAATATTTAATCTTTCGTACCATGCCACACACTAAGAACAATCTGAATAAGTTTCATAAACAGACCTGCAGGGCCACAAATTTAATTACATTAATTACCCTAACAATTTTGTCTAGATCTATTACATAGTAAAGACAACATCAGCAGCATCAAATCTAAATTCAATAATATGTCACTAGAAGTCTTCTCTAGATTCCTATAATAGTATGATAATTCTGACTCACTAACAATTTAAGTATTAATTATCTATCTCTCAGATATAGTCTGCCTACTATCTATCAAACAATATACTAATGTCTCTGGCGACGATGTCATCTCAGCTATTTGTGCCTACCGCTTATAATGGATCAAGCTCGTCAATATAAACTGACGTAGTTAAGTCTATTGGATCTACTCTAGGATGGGCTGGCAATCCCCAGCCTCATCCAGACAAATCAATCCCAATTCACAGATGTGTATGCCAAACATTCATACTAGTTGCAAGTCAATATAAATCTTTGTCTTGCATTCTTGGGTAGCACTCCTAGCATATGCGGCAATCCTGTCCTACTGGATAAATTATGTCCAGTTCCTCGTTCATTGTTGAATCATCAAAGGACAAACATTTACACTTGGTCCCTGGTATTAGAAAAACCAGGGAACAGTAGACAATAGCAGTGGGCATATCTCATTCAAGCATATGGCTTCATCTCAATGTCTATAGTGGACTAGACATGAATCAACAGTCTTATGATTCTTCAGGCAGAATCGTGCCGACGCCTGCACAGATTGGAATTTTCTGTATGGAGTCATGGACATAGGTATGGCTACACTTTTATACTGTGCAGCCACCTGCAAATTACCGTCCAAATCCCTAGATTTGATTGGTGCATCCATGCGAGCTCATCTCGCAGTATTAATATATTCTACGTGGGAGTTGGTCACGGCCTTGTACTAAAAACAGACAAGGTCAATTTAAAATGTCAAAACAATTACTGAAATCTTTAAACCCTCGTGCTTTCTACATTTTATGTACGAATTTCTGAACGCGACTAAGCGTCTTAAACTATCTATCCTTATTCACCCCTTCTCTTCCCTTCTAAGTGTTCATCAAAATCACGGGGTCGAGAATTGCACTGTCACTCCTAACTTATCCATTTATTCTATCTCGCCCCACTTTCTTTCCATCTCTAAGAAAAAATGTTTCAAAAACAAACTGTTCACGAGGACAGTTCAAGGACAAATTACGCTGGTTATAATCAACGAGACCGTGAAAAATCAACTCCTTACAAGTCGTGACCCAGCACGGCATTTATATTACTTAAACCCTGACAGCCAGCAGCGCAGTCTACTTCAACAGCAACATTGGTGACTGGTTCAGAACCACAGTCGGAGTGAGGCAAGGCTGTTTGCTCCTACCGACTCTCTTTAATACCTTCCTAGAAAAAAATCATGACTCATGCACTTGAAGACCACAAAGGAACAGTCAACATCGGAGGCAGAGCAGTCACCAATTTACGTTTCGCCCACGATGTTGATGGCCTAGCAGGAAAAGAAGAGGAGCTAGCTGGCTTAGTGGACCACCTTGATAAAACCTCTAGAGCCTATGGCCTGAAGATTAGTTCAGAGAGGAACAAACTGATGACCAACAACACTAATGGCATCAGCACTGACATAAGAGTGGATGGCCAGAAACTAGAAACTGTCCACAGCTTTAAATACCTGGCAGCAATTGTGACAGATAAGGGATCCAAACCCGAAGTACTCGCCAGGACAGCAGCGCTCACAAAACTGAGGTACATCTGGAACGACCGGAACATTGCACTCGGCCAAAGATCAGACGGATACGTATGTGGGGGTGGAAACTTCTTGGATACTGCGGATTTTTATGGCCTGGGAAGGTGCGAGGAAATCATTGGCACCTGGCTAGAAAAGTGAGACATTCAGTATCATCTATAATATAGGAACCTGCTTAAGCCGAAGCCGTATTGTACGAAAGTTCTCTTTATCCGAAAGGTTTCCATAGTTTTATCAATATTTCTTGCATGGTGTGCGTCTTTACATGTAAAGAAAATCATGTAAATATCTCTTTCCCAAAAAAATCCCTTTTATTTGCTCAGCAGGGAGAGGCGATATACTGTCATCAAAATGGCCCCATGAGGATATCAGACACATAGGCGTTACCGCAGACGAGCACCATACCATTTGTTTTTACCCTTGTGCGGTGGCGAACATGTTAGGTGTGACACATCGTCTATGACACATCGTCTATAACACATTCTCAAACAGTACTTGTCCAGCAAGTGTACTATAACTGATACAACCTTTCAAATATCACCCGCTGTTTAAGCTGTTCTTTTAGACTGCCATACGTAAATGTGCATCTCACTGATATGCAGACGCATACACTGTCACATGTACAAAAGAGAGAGAGAGGGGGACAGAAAGAAAGAAAATTTAACTTTGGTCTTTGGATACATTAAATCAAAAGGGAAGTAATGAAGTAAATTCACCACGGTGACGTGTATTGCTTACCTTTGAGAGTATCAAAAATGTAATTTTGAACCAAGCACTCTTTATCCAAAATATAGTTAATATTAAATGTCTGACCCCTGAATTTCGGCTTAGGTTTCACTATAATCTTTATGTATATTATAAATGTGTGTTTTAGTGTTTTACTCTTAACCTGGCCGTGGAACTGGTTAATGGTGGTGTAAAATTTTGGGTGAGTTTAGGATTTTTTTGTTAAAGAAAATATTATGTCTATACGCTGAATGAGTTCACATAATTGAAATTAAAATTTTGTGAGATTAACATCTCACACTCATGTCCTTTGAATTGGTGTGAAAACATTATTTTTCCACAGACAACCGCGGGATAATTTTATTGTGGCCACCAAAGTTGGTTTAGACACGGCTGCAGACAAACATGTTAACGGAGGCGGTCTGAGTAGACGACACATCACAGAGGGTATTGAAAAGAGCCTGAAGAGACTCCGCACTGACTACATAGATCTTTATCAGGTTTGTAGTTCTTGATTGTTTAAAAAAAAAAATGTCATTGTACAAGAACATCAGACCATAGTGGGGAAAGTGATGATATTAATGCTTACTACATTTTGGAATTAACTCTGTGGGCACACATGCAGAAGTGTAACAGATATATACTTGTTTCTGTAATAAGCTATAGACACTGGCACTATCATTTGTAGAGAAATACGTTGTTGTTTTCTATGGCAGCTGAGCAACCGATTATTTAACTGATATTTTAAAATCTTAATCTTTTCAAAATCAGGTTTCTTTGATGCAAACACAGTGAAAAGACAAAATGCTCTTTATTGCTATCACCAGACACACCTGTGGGATGATGCTACACCAATTGAGGAAACACTGAGGACTCTGGATGATTTGGTTCGTTCCGGGAAAATTCGATACATAGGAGTCAGTACAGTAACAGGTTGGCAGCTTCAGAAATTAGTGGACACCACTGAGAAACTTGGACTGAATCCAATTGTTAGCCTTCAGGTGAGTTTGCTAGCCACAGTGCAAGACAGTGTGTGAATATAGATGGACAAGAACAACTGAATTGCCCCTTAAATTAACCCATTTTCTACGGTAACTTTTGTGGGTGTTCACTGGAACTCTCAACACTTTGAAATTTAGGAACGATCCAAAGATGTTTTTTTCTGGCACTCAGTGTGAACACAAGATATAACGTATTACACATCAAATTAAAGGAAAATCAGTGATCCGAGATTGGATTCGATATTTGGAAAAGTTGGCTGAGATGTTAGTGTTGGAAAATGAGTGTCCAGCCGGGCCAAATATTCAGTTTACTGTAGCGAATGAGTTAATGTTTACCACCTGCGATATTGCTAAACGTCAGTTTGCTCTCTCTATTTGGTATAAAACCGTGTGTTTACTTTATTATGGACAATATTTTCTGTGTGATTACAAACAAATTTTACTATATCCTTCCAAAGCTGTGGACATCATGCCTGGAAATTTGTTTGAAACAACGTGATGTAATAATAATAATAATAATACAAACATTTATAGAGCACTTCATCCCATTAGCAACCAAGCTCTAAGCGCTTTATAACATTTATATCATATGTAATGCACGAGCATATTCAGGAATTAAAAAACAACTAGATGTAATCATCAAAACAAAGGACTAAAAAGTTCGCCTGGTACGAAAAACTTCGCAACAGATTCATATTAATATTCTCTTCATTTCATCATTTACACAGACAGAAGTCAGTGAAGAATATAAAACTGAGAGAACCCAAATTGCTAGCATTTGCTTTAAACATTTAGATATCGAAACTGCATTTTTTTCTCTCTGTGTTGCCAGCAACAATACAGCTTGGCTAGCCGATTCTCAGAGCTTGAACCATTTCAAGTGTGTAAGTCTGCAGGAATTGGTGTCTTACCGTGGAGCCCATTGTCACAAATCCCAGACTGGGAGATGTAATAAGTATGACAGGACAACAATCACGAACAAACAAGTTTAACACTTAACAGAACAACCCATCAGACTCACACATTTATTAAACATAATTATACATATAATAGCGCAATTACATACATTATATTATTGAAATGCACTGCCGTACAACGGCCTTATTCTCACACACACTCTCCCTCGGATCCACAATCCGGTAGTTACTCCTAAAGGCACTTCGGCCTCAGCCTCTCCCTCAGGGTCTTAATAGCCCCTTAATAATTTACTGGCACCGCAGTCTCTCAATATCACCTCCCTATTGTCATACACCTTAGCCCTCCCCTAGCACCTCAGCAGGGCAATAACACATTATTATTTCCATAGCCATCAACATGGCAACAACATAATATCAGTTCACTAGCCTATCAACATGGCAACAATATAGTATCTCATTCACTCTCATATCTACGTCCCTGTCCGTGGCCTGACTGCCACGACTTTATGTGCCTCTACTGTCCTGCACTGACAGCCTCACTTCTGGCCTATGTGTGGCCTCCGGCCCTATGCTGGCCTATCCCCTGTGCTCATCGAGGTGGCTCTGCGGCCCGTCCCCGACACCTACAAGAATAACATTACATTGGTATAATACCCTACCATTTCTATTCACTCCACCTCTCCTTACAATCCATGAAGCGTACACACACTAGTTCACCTTTCACTCACCACACATCTTACGGTAACACACTTCCATCGGAGTACACACTACTCACTCGCGCTACAAATCCATGAACTCACTTTCATCTATCGCTCGTGGCGCACATTGCTATATCCGATATCAAGGACTTCCACATTCCTCACATATACTTATTCACATCATGGTAATAGACGAATATAATATAATACATCAATCATAATAATCAATCAACATTCTACATACCAGTCATAACTGGAAAGACTCTCACTAGTCTTCTCGACTGCTTCCCTTTATGTCCGCCCGATGGGCTTTTATTCACAGGTCCGATCCGTAGGACCTTCTAACTTGCAGTGATAGTAATCCAGCGCTTTCGCCTCATTCAGACTTCCACACCACTCATACACGCAGGCTTTTCCCACTTGTCTGCATGAGTTATTTTTACTCTTCCCCTTTCACGTCTTTTCCTATCCGTCTGTCGTGAGCTCTTCTTATTCTACACCCGCTCTGTAGCAATCCCCTTAATTGCACTCACTCCACTCGTGACATCATCCCCCACCCCAAAAAAATTAATGCAATTAATTTCAAATCGCATCAAGATGACTGTCAACGAGTGAGCGTGAGCAATACCTACATTAAAAAAACTGACCTAGCAGTTCCCCTAGTATATAAAGTACCGGAATCAGGGGAAAATATGGGGATCAATATGGCCTGCAATATGCATATATGTGTCACATCATGAATAGCTACTAAACACAATACTTAATACAGAATCAAAAACCACTCAACCTATCAACCATTCTTCATATCATATTTATACTGTCAATATTTTAAAGTCGACTCATTCACACAGATCCTGTCAATGTTCCTGTCCTCCGATGTATAAGCTCCTGAAATCTTCCCCTAGGCTCGACTAAGGTAGTCGGCGATATGATTGCTGGTTCCTGGAATTGGTTGAATAACGAAGGTATACGGCTGCAAAGCCAATGCCCATCTAGACAAGCGTGGGCTGGACGAACGATTCTTCGACAAAAATGTCAGTGGCTTGTGGTCTGTCTGGATACAAAATTCTCGTCCCATGAGATAACGTCCTAGTTTCTGGACGGACCAGACAATGGCAAGACACTCACGCTCTATCACAGAATACTTTCTTTCTCTCTGCAATAACTTCCTACTGACATAACATACAGGATGGAGACATTCGTTCTTCTCCTGTAGAAGACAAGCGCCGACACCAGAGTCCGACGCATCCGTTCTGAGGATAAAATTAGATCGAAAATCGGGTAATATCAGAATGGGTGACGATGATAATGCTGTCACCAAATTATCAAATGATGTCTGACATTCAGACGTCCACTGGACCTTATCGGGTTGTCCCTTCTTAGGTAAGGTCAGTAAGAGAAGATGACAAGGAGGAAAAATTTGGAATGAACTTTCTGTAATAATTTAAAATTCCCACTAAGCTTCTGACTTGTTTCTTTGTTTTAGGGATTTGCAACCCTACTAATTTGTCAATTTTTGTTACTTCAGGTCTCTGAACACCTCTACCCACAATATGTCCTAAGAATATTATCTCTGGACATGCCAAATCCATCTTTGCGGGTTTAGCCGTTAACCCAAAATGACGTAATCGTTGAAAAATTACTGTTAGTGTCTGAATATGCTCAGACCATGTCGACGTATGGCATGCTATATCATCAAAGAATGACACGACATTAGGTATGTCCTTCAACACTAATCTCATTAATCGTGCAAACGTCGCTGGCGCGTTTACCAACCCAAATGGCATGACCTTAAATTGGAATAATCCAATGGGCGTTTGGAACGCCGTGTATTGTTTAGACTCCTCAGTAAGCGGGATTTCCCAATAACCTTTTGTTAAATCTATCTTGGAAAACCACGTGGACCCGGCCAATGAAGCTATTAATTCCTCCTGAAACGGAATAGGCTCCCTATCGCCTACCGTAATAGTGTTCAATCTTCGAAAATCAATACAGAACCGCACCGATCCATCAAGTTTTTTCACGAGGACGATGGGTGATGAATACGGCGATGTTGATGGTTCTATCACATCTAACTTCAACATTGACTCAACTTCCTTTATGAATCTATCTCTCGAAGAAAAAGGCAGCGGATACGGTCTAAGAAATACTGGCTTATCCGAAGTCAACTTTATTTGGTGCTGAATCACCGTAGTGCGACCCGGCAAATCCGTAACAACATCCGGAAATGACGCTAACAGGGTCTCAAGTTCCCTACTCCTTGAACTCGTAAGGTCAGGGTTAATTTTTACGTCCCTGTAACCTTGTGTCGGAGTTAACTCCGGCAATTGAATTTGTAACTCCTCCTGCGCCTCGGTGTCGCTTACGTCACAGTCCAACTGGTCTACGACCCCCGTACAAGCAGTAGAGAAGACAGTCTCCTCTGGTCTTGTCTGTGCACACAGATACTGTGGTCTCTCATAAAATCTCTGTAGCATATTAACATGGAAAACCTTACTCGTTCCATCAATGTGGATAGCGTAATCTACCTTTGAAACAACTCGCTCAATAACATAAGGACCTTTCCATGTCATCAATAACTTATTATGGTCCGTAGGTAACAACAATAGGACCTTGTCTCCTGGCTTAAAAATTCTCAGTTTGGAACCTCTATCTTTATAGTCTTTTGCTCTTTTCGAAGCGATACCAGAAGCTTCCTCTGCTATAGTGCGCGCTGAAGATAGTCTTTCTCTTAAATCAACAAGGTACTGAAACACCGAAATCTGCTCGTCGTCTCCCGATGATGGCGACGTCATCATGTCCCGAAGAACATCAGTTGGGCCCCTAGGACTACGACCGTACATCATTTCGAACGGCGAGAATCCCGTTGACTCCTGCCGTACCTCTCTGTACGCGAATAACACTGCAGGGATATATCTATCCCAATCTTTAGGGCGATCAGCAGCTACCTTACGCAGCATCGACTTTAACGTCGAATTCAATCTCTCGCACATGCCATTAGCCTGCGGATGATAAGGGGTGGTAGTGATGGGTTGTATACTGAATAAGCGGAACAATTCCTTCATCATCTGCGACGTAAATTGCGCGCCCCTATCAGACAGAATTTGCTCTGGTATTCCTACCCTAGCGAAAATTGCAAACAACGCTTCCGCGACTGCCTCAGACGTTATGGTCCGCAGAGGAACCGCCTCTGGCCATCTCGTAGCATTACATATGACCGTTAAGAAAAATCGATTCCCCCTATCGGTCGCTGGGTGAATGGGGCCAACAAGGTCTATCGAGACCTTTTTAAACGGTTCCGAGACCGTGGGGATCTTCTGAAGAGGAGCCTGGGGTGTACGACCCTTATGCGTCGTCTTTTGGCACGCACTGCACGTCTTACAATAGACCTGCACATCTCTGTGGACCGATGGCCAGAAAAAATTTCTAAGAACCCTTTCTTTGGTTCTAGCTATCCCCATATGACCCGCTAATGGGACATCATGTGCCAAATGCAATACTGTTGCGATCAGCAACGCTGGCACAACGACCTGCTTTAAAATGGAGGACACCGTTACATACTTACGGAACAGAATGCCCGCCTGAACAATAAAGGAGGACGACCCGTTCTTATATCTCCTCGTTTTCTCGGTTCGCGCTTCCCCAAAACATGGGTTTAATGATGGGTCCTCCTTTTGTAATCTCGCCAAGCGCTCTGGCGTGATATCTAGGTTGACCGCTGGCGTAGCCAAAGGTCTAATCTTATCTTTATCAGCTACCCGTCGACGTGTTTCGACCGCGGCGCAAAAGTCAATACCTTTTGATTGCGACCATGCTTGCACGTTCTCATCGGAAGGGGAAACCACCCGTGATACATTCCCAATGATGAGCTGGGCGCCTGGAAAACAACCAACGACTGCTTCGACTTCCCCGCTAAGGAAAGGTGTATCTATCATTATTCTTGCCATGGGTAATTTCTCAATGGCCCCCGAAAATTGGATGCACGGGACAGTCTCACCTGTAAGCTGTGAATCCCGAATGCAATCCCTATGCACTCCCACAACGGTAGATCCTGTATCTCGTAAAACCGAGACCGGTTCGTCCCCAACAAACCCCGGATAAACCCTAAGACCACCTCCTGTATGACATGAATTTATAACGGGGATCTTTCTCCCACAAGGTAAAACACCGGAAGATAATAACTTCTCACAACTGGGACACTTAGAATACTGTCCGCCTCCGTTGTCCGATGTAACACACGCAGCCGCATGATGAAATTTATTTGGGGAACATGGACTGGAGCTACTGTCCACGTTCGCCGCTATCCTACCTGCAGGGCAGTTCACGCTAATGTGATCTGCTCTTCCGCAGTTCCAACACTTCGCGGCCCTACACTCGCGCGAAAAGTGACCCACGCGTCCGCAAGTCCAACACTCCGCTCCCTGTGCTGCACTAGGCCTGGGTCCCCGTGACCCATCGCGACCGGAACTAGAGTCCCTATGCCGTCGGTCATCGGCAAAGGTCACAATTCGCCCCCGGCCATTACCGCGACCTAGCCCTCCTGCTCGGTCAAACTTACCGGATCCATATACCGGTGATTGGTGATAGCCCCTACGCTGCCCCTGGGCTTGCCCACTATAGGCACCACGCTGACGCGACCTGTCCTTAAGTCCTGCCGGCGACCCTTCGACAACGGCGACGTACCCAGCATCTTGGACGTACGCCCTGGCGACTGGTTTGGACGGGTGCGCCGTACGGTATGCCTCCGCCAACTTAGACGCCTCCTGCACCGTCGCGGGTTCGTTCTCTTTCAGGAAAGCCACCAGATCTTTGTGGCACGACGCGTACAGCTGGTCACGGATCATTAGGTCTTTCAGTTTAGCGAAATCCGTGCCCACATGCGCCAAGTCTACCCAGTTCGCGAAATACTCCGTTAGTCTCGCGACGAAGGCAGCAAAGTCCTCCCTGGTATCTGCACGTGCCCGCCTAAACTGCTCCCGGAAATATTCCTCGGTACGCGCAAATCGGCGAAGCAGCAAAGCCTTCAGCTTATCGTAATCTTGCACGTCTTCGCGCTGTAGCTCTTTAAAGTAGGTTAACGCTCGCCCCTGCAATAGCGATGCCAGGTACGTGGCCCATAATTCCTTATTTTCCCCCCATTGCAATTGTGCGTTCAGTTCGAACCTGTAAAGGAAGGCGTCTATGTCGTCCTTCCGGTCGTCGAACGTAGGGAGCTTAATCCTAACGCCACCCTTATTGTGTACCTGCCGCTCAACCGTTTCCGTTGGCGTATTCCTCTTGAGTTCTAACTCCGCAATCTTTACTTGCGCCTCTATCTCCTTTAACCTTATCTCCTGCTGCTTAAACTCCCTTTCCTGTTGCTGAGCCTCTAACTCCTTTAACTTAAACTCCCTTTCCTGTTCCTGAGTCTTAGCCTCTCTTTCTTGTTGCTGAGCCTTAGCCTCTCTTTCCTCTTGCTTATACTTAGCCTCTCTCTCCTGCTCCTGAGCCTTAGCCTCTTTTTCTCGCTCTCTATCCTTAGCACGCTCATCGCGCAAATCCGCCTGCTGTTCTTTGATCCAGCCGCGTAGCTCCTCTCCCTCAAGGCCAAGTTCCTTACCCAACTTCATTAGTTGTTGGAGTTCCGCCATTTCACAGATTTATGGTTATGGTATGTATTACAAAAACGGCTAACCTGTCGGTATGATCACTAACAACACGACCAGAGACCTAAGATCACACCAGCTATAACCACACCTACTTGTATCAAATACAATTCAGAAATTTACCTTTACCACACAACTAATTCTATATTCATAAAATGCACTGCACTATTAATAATAAAAACAAGTAGAAAAGACAAGAATAAGGAAATTCAGTAGAAGGACCACAAGTACGTCAAGGACAACGAACCAGACTAGGACAAAGCTTCTACAAAAAAAACTATAATGGAAAAAAAATGCAACCTACTACGCCGATTACACAACACGGTACGAACAAGAACAGAGTCTGAAAAAAAAAGAACGTATCTATAGATAGGTAGAAAGAGGGACAAGAGAATACGTCTTCCTGCGGAACAGAGAAGATATCGACGCTACAACTAAACAATAACAAAGCCCTACAGAATGTTCACCGTGATGAACGAAGTTCCAAGTTTATCACACCTTTTTTTTAAAGGATAAACTAGGTTCAACACAGCAAACGAAAACAGCAAAAACAGAGAAAAAGACAGATTAAAGGAACAGCCCCCAATCCAGGGTACAAAATTTTCACTTAACTTTCAATTTTTGAAATTTTGAGTAAAACTCCTCCCTTTAATCGGAGCTCTGGCTGCTCGTCTCCTCAGGCTGCACGCACACACTCTGGAAAGTTTAAATACACATTAATACCTATTCATAGCAATACATGCATCAATACATATTCATAAGTATCCATAAATCATATCCTGAAAATTTCATTCATCCCACGAACAAAGACAACAGCATGAATTCCTAGCACAACAGAAAAACAACTAGATATAACGAATACACAATGTCAAAATGACCACAGGTAAACAGGACGAGCCCCCAGTGTCACAACGGACGAGCCCCCAGTGTCACAACGGACGAGCCCCCAGTGTCACAACGGACGAGCCCCCAGTGTCACAAATCCCAGACTGGGAGATGTAATAAGTATGACAGGACAACAATCACGAACAAACAAGTTTAACACTTAACAGAACAACCCATCAGACTCACACATTTATTAAACATAATTATACATATAATAGCGCAATTACATACATTATATTATTGAAATGCACTGCCGTACAACGGCCTTATTCTCACACACACTCTCCCTCGGATCCACAATCCGGTAGTTACTCCTAAAGGCACTTCGGCCTCAGCCTCTCCCTCAGGGTCTTAATAGCCCCTTAATAATTTACTGGCACCGCAGTCTCTCAATATCACCTCCCTATTGTCATACACCTTAGCCCTCCCCTAGCACCTCAGCAGGGCAATAACACATTATTATTTCCATAGCCATCAACATGGCAACAACATAATATCAGTTCACTAGCCTATCAACATGGCAACAATATAGTATCTCATTCACTCTCATATCTACGTCCCTGTCCGTGGCCTGACTGCCACGACTTTATGTGCCTCTACTGTCCTGCACTGACAGCCTCACTTCTGGCCTATGTGTGGCCTCCGGCCCTATGCTGGCCTATCCCCTGTGCTCATCGAGGTGGCTCTGCGGCCCGTCCCCGACACCTACAAGAATAACATTACATTGGTATAATACCCTACCATTTCTATTCACTCCACCTCTCCTTACAATCCATGAAGCGTACACACACTAGTTCACCTTTCACTCACCACACATCTTACGGTAACACACTTCCATCGGAGTACACACTACTCACTCGCGCTACAAATCCATGAACTCACTTTCATCTATCGCTCGTGGCGCACATTGCTATATCCGATATCAAGGACTTCCACATTCCTCACATATACTTATTCACATCATGGTAATAGACGAATATAATATAATACATCAATCATAATAATCAATCAACATTCTACATACCAGTCATAACTGGAAAGACTCTCACTAGTCTTCTCGACTGCTTCCCTTTATGTCCGCCCGATGGGCTTTTATTCACAGGTCCGATCCGTAGGACCTTCTAACTTGCAGTGATAGTAATCCAGCGCTTTCGCCTCATTCAGACTTCCACACCACTCATACACGCAGGCTTTTCCCACTTGTCTGCATGAGTTATTTTTACTCTTCCCCTTTCACGTCTTTTCCTATCCGTCTGTCGTGAGCTCTTCTTATTCTACACCCGCTCTGTAGCAATCCCCTTAATTGCACTCACTCCACTCGTGACACCCATTGAAAGGGTGAGTAGACTTTTGTGGCTTGTTTTTACTTTTGTGTAGAGATGAGTCAGAGATTGAAGCCAAAATCATTGAAAAATTGCATTGTTTTTCTTAATTCGTCATAATGGCCTTTGTTATTCATAAGTTTCTTTTTCTTTCTAGTCTCCCATTTTCCTTCTGTATTCTTTGTCTGTCATAAGGATATTCATTTAATGTTATATTGACTTAAAATATTGTTTAACTCATTCATATTAGAATATAAATTTATATTTTACATTTTTGTTTTCAAAACTTTTTGTCACGTCTAATTATGTACCAAATTAATTACAGTCACTGCATACCTACCTGAATGACCTCATTCCTATCAGCCACAAATTCATAGATCGATATAAATATATATCGACACCATCTATTATTTATTTAAGATAAGATAAGATAAGATAAGATAAGATAAATTTTATTCGTCCTTGTACAAGGAAATTTGTTTTGATCATTGAATACATAACAATACAGTTACAGAAGCAGAAAGTATGATACATAGCGCGCACACACACATTACACACACACTGATAAATTAACTAAATTAACAAAATTAACAGTGCACACAATATGCTTCCCTAATTAAAACACATTGACCTGACACGCAGGACATAATTCAACTGTGCACAGATTACGATCAAGATGACGACATTATTGTAACATCCTAGTTGATGATGGAATAAACGATTTAAAGTAGCGCTCAGTTTTAGTTTTCTTTGACAACAGCCTTAAACTTCTTACAGATCTTATATATTCCTTGTTCAGGGGATGTTGGGGGTCATTTATAATAATATTAGCTTTTTTAATACAAGCACCAGTGTACAGCTCATCAGAAACTTGCAACCTTTGGCATGACTAACTGACCAAACTATACACTCTTCAGGCCTTAAATTTGGCAGGAAGGTCTCAATTGAGATAAGGAAGATGGTGGCTATAATTAAAAGTTGTTTACTTCAAGCATGTATTTTTTTTTTAAATAACAATGTTTATTGCTATGTAACATCTGTATTTTTGCATACTTGTTTCGTAATATTATATAGTACCGTGCACGTCATAATGTCATAAAAAGGAACCGTATCAATCGCTCAGTTTGGTGCGTAGTGTTCTGGTGTGCATGACTTCTGAAGCAAGACTGTAGTTTATTACTTTTATTATATGAGAGAGAGAGAGAGAGAGAGAGAGAGAGAGAGAGGGGGGGGGGCACATGATTGTTTATTCCGGGAAATGCCCGGTAGGTCATCTAGTATAAATATTTCTTCAGAGGTCTTTTGACCGGGAAGTATAAAAGAGGTGTGAAACCAACTGAAGGAAGGTTAGGCTGGGTCATTGATAATGAAGCTATGGAGAACGAGGCAGTTCCTTTGTGGAAAAGGTTTGATGATAAGACATGGGATGTGATCAAAGCAGCTGAGGCAATCGCCAAGAAACATGGTAAGCTGCTTATCTTCGAGAATCCTGAAATTGCTAAGTTCAAACTGTGCTCGAAAGCTACAAATTGTCTATGCAGTATATCAGTTTGGCTATGTGTTGTAACATCGTGGTGATTTTTGTCATCTTTAACCCTATTTTACACTCGGGGTCCGACAGACCCTAAACACCCGCTTTTTTCGTCACAACACATGCTAAAAATCGGAGGTTGAAAACCCGAGTGTAACATAGGGTTAAATATTTCACAATTTTCAAAGGTATACTTGCTGTGTCAAAAGGCATAATGGCCCTAAAGGAAAAGTCATATTATGTGTTGAGCTTATCAAACTTTAGACATATAGTTCTAAGACTTGCTGTAATTACAAATGTTTTACCCATTATTCTATGGCTCACAAGGCAGTGATCATTGTTGTTTTTTTTAATACTGTGCATTCTTGTATTTTTCCCTTTCTCAGAGTGTAACTTTGGTTGGTATGTTGTTTATAGTTGTATCACAGCAACGATTTTAAAATACTGTGTATTTCATTACTAAATTATAGTGCACAATTAAATGATGCACCAAAATCTCTTCTTTGCATCTACCAAAATGTCTTCTTTCATTGAAATCTCCAGTATTAGTTCTTCAGTCTGTAAAAGTTATGTTAAGGGACCACAGTTAAAACGCAAGCTGTGATTATTTGTTTTCCCTCACTGTATGTCATGATCACATTAGGATCATAAATGCCGTGCTAGGTCACGACGTCAGTGAGTTAATTTTTACGATCTTGTTGATTATAACCAGCGTAATTTGTCCTTGAGCTGTTCTCGTGAACAGTTTGTTTTGAAACACCTTTTTTTCTGATGGATGGAGAGAAGGAGGGGCGAGACAGAATAAATGTATAGCTAGGAATGACAGAGCAGTTCTCGACCCCGTGATTTTGATTAATAATAATAATAATAATGTATAGCATTTATATAGCGCATATCCATTTAAAATGCTCTATGCGCTTTACAGAAACAACATGTCAACCACAGAGCAGAATGGAGCTGCCTGCGAAGCGCTCAACATACTGCACTGCTTCTTTCTCTCTCCCTGTCTCGCTCACTCTCTCTCTCTATCTCAGAGCAAATTGTAACGCAGCCTGTTAGGCGCAGTTCACAACTCACAACAGTTCACAACTCACAGCAGTTCACAACTCACATCAGTTCACACAACACACAACTGAAATAATATTTGAATATTTATTAATAACAATATATATTTAATAAGGGGCGAGTAAAGGTAGTTTATTTAGACGCTTAGTTGGCGTTCGGAAATTCGTGCATAAGAGTAGAAAGCACGGGGTTTGAAGACTTTAGTAGTTAATGTTTCGCATTTTAAATTTTGTCTAGACCGTAAAATTGACCTTGATTTTGGCGCAAGGCCATGACAAGCATAAATTAATATTGCAGGCTGAGCTGAAGCGACTGCACCAATCAAATGTATGAATCTGGACGGAAGGTCGAGACATAGCTTTAGTATTTAAACCCGTGCAGAGCTTAGATAGAGGCCACATGTAGACAATCCATTTACGAGGTGGACGGCGATAGTCCTCAGCCAGATGAGAGACATAGAGACGCAGTTGAGCAGTCCATATTGTGAGGAGCGCCATGATTTAAAGCTCCAGAGCCTAAGCTACTTGGTTTGATATGAACCCACAGCGTTTACATTCAGCGCTCTCACTCCCAGTGAGGGCCTAATGGTGAGAGTTCATACTAATTTGTAATGATGAAAGTGAACCGTTCTACTTACTTTTGAAGACAGTTTCAGAGCTACCGCCAGACAACGTATGGTTGTATAAGCATTCTCCATGGCCTGTCTAGAGGAAATGTCCATATCATAACATGTCTCATTGAATAAATAGAATTTAAACTGTTATATCCGTCGTCACGTGCGCGGATTCTATTTGGCATCTAACTCATATGACCTGCAAGTAGTTAGAGTGAAAATGTTAGTCTTTATAGAAAGCTGTAGTTTCATTAGTTAGATTCAGTTGCCTTTGAATTGATATTTATATTTATAATTATATTTGTTACATTAATTCCTGTAATTAAACTGCCCTACAGTTCTGCTAAAAATCAAAGCAATTGATTTATTTAGTTTTTAGAGTGCAAGTATTTTTTTTGTGTGTTCGTCGATTGTGGGAGCGGACCTCGAAAGAGTGTCAGTCGAATTCTCCCCATCTAACCCACATCGCGACACTGGAGGGGACTTACCAAATTTCTTAATCCTTAATTTCTTAAATTCGTTAGATTATAATCACCTTTTCTCTTTGTTTGCATTACATTTTTGTTCTTTTCATGATCCGTCGCTTACGGGGTGTCGCACGTTGAAGTAGTTTAAAATTATTTATTATTTAGTTTTGTATACTGCTTTGTTATTTTTACTTCCACATATGTCGCTGCTCTCCCATTGACCCGATGACCGAGGCCAGGGAGACTACAGAACAGAACTTGGAACGGTGAAAGACAAAAAAGACTGACTGTGGTGTACGCAAGGGCTAAAGGAATTACCACCCAGTTCCTTGAAAGTTAAGTGATTCCATCCTAAAATTTTGTCTGCGTCTGGGGAGTTGAGTATTCCTCCTCGTGTTTTACAGGCTTTTTATACGTTTCTTCTTTGTTAGAACTGCGGGAGGTCGGCGAGGGTTCTTACATGTGCGTGTCCTCTGTGCCAAAGTGGTGGCTTGGTCGCCGATTTTGCCGTTTCGACGACAACGTCTGCGGTCTCGCAACAACCAGTGGTGATTAAAACAGTGAGGATTCGCATTCGTGAGAATAGTCTTTGTTAGGGACCTGTATATTTGTTTAGATTGTGGCATTCACATCTTCCTCGTCTCTTTTGGAAGACGTCTCTCTTGTTCTCTTCTCACCTATCTGTAATTATATTCAGAACTTGTAGGGTCTGTTATCGTTCGTCTTTTCTTGTTTGTCTAGCGTCGTGTTTGGTGTATTTTTTTTCATTAGACCTTTATCATTATCGTGTTGGTACATTCCTTTGTTTCTTATTTTACCTAAGTAACTCATGTGTCTACATTGACACATTGATTGAGTAATTTGATCTGGTTATTGAGAGTAACGATTTTATTGAATTGTTGGAACCCGTGCAGTTAGCACACTGCCAGTTCTATGGAGCTTATTAAGCGTCATGTATAACCGATCTCGTCTTTATATTGACGAGCTCCCGAGAGGGCAGTATTAGACTGTTTAGGGAGGTGATTTTTTTTGTGTAGTGATGAGTAGTGAGTATTGATTTTATTGTCGGCTGGTGCCGCCGCCCGAAGAGCAATGAATTTGTCTCATGGGAAGAGTCTGTATCAGTATCGAGGTGATGTCGATATAAGAGCTATGTGAATTATATATATTGAGTATACTTTTTTTTTAGTCGTCTGCGTATGACGTCGACCCGAGGAGAGCAATAATGAGATTGCCTCATGGAATGGATGATATTGGTATTTTTCGATTATTTGAGAGATGTTGGCAGTGCTAACGTAGTACATTGTGTATCCGCGTATTCGCGTGTTATTGTTGAACCTTCTTACAGGCATTGTAAGCCCCACAGGGCAGTGTAAGGCCTCAGGGCAGTGTAAGGCCACAGGCAGTGTAAGACGCCGAGATGCAGTGTAAGACCTCTGGGCAGTGTAAGGCCGCAGGCAGTGTAAGACCGACGGGCAGTGTAAGACCGACTAGTTATGTAAGGAAGGGAGTATTCGCGTTTTGAGAGTTTTTGCAGTGGTAACAGAGGACACTGCGTGTTCGCGTTTTTGAGATATTTTGCAGTGGTAACAGAGGACACTGCGTGGTCGCGTTTTAAGAAGTTGTGAAGTAGAGTGGAGTTGTTTTTTTATACAACCGATTATGTCTATGGTTTTCCGCGTTTCGTGGACCATCTAACGTAATACTAGATATGACAAGTAAGAATACTGATTATGATTGTAACTCTCCATGCGGTCGGTGGATGAGTTATCTAAGAACATACCCGATATGGATATTGAATTGAACCGATTATGACTATATACCGAGATGACTGTGACACTTGACGTGTGCATGGCTTGCGTACGGAAACGTCGCATTAAATTAACTGCTATCGCCTGGTGGCACCTCATCTATCCCGGATTGGATATAATTAGAAATAGATTAAAGTGTAATGTTATTTGAGATTTAGATTATTGTTGAATGCGAGAAGCGCTGTGTAATTCTTAAATCAAGACGAGCGCTACGCGGATTTTGAAAGAGTACGTCAGGCTAATTATCTTGTCGACGTTTATTTCAGCTTAACTATGGCGAAATTTATAATTGATAGACCAGAATATGTTGCTATTTTATATAGAGACTGTTAAGCATTGAGGTTGAGCATTTTTCACCTTTTTCGGAGACCGTGGATGGTTTCACAAGGTATTGTCCTACCAATTATGGACATTCTTTCTCAAAATTTCCATGTGATTCCTTTTTCCACTAGCGTCCATCCTGACCATGACCTGAGTTTCAGACAACCTTGACGCCTTTGTCTGCGGGTCAATGAGATGAGGAAATGGCAAACCGAGCGACCAGACCTACTGCTGCCAGGATACCATTACTTTAATTAACTATTGTTCGTTCATGTTCTATGAATGTATTAATTACGCTCAGTGAAGCGATGAGCCAGTTGCTCAATATTTCAGTCTTTACAGTATGTCTGTGTGAGAGAAGTTTATCACTTTAATTCTTAAGTGCTACAATAATTATATATTATCACAGAACGTCGCATATAAATATACATATGCTATTGTCCATCGATAATGCACGTTCTTAGAATTTTTTTTTTTTTGACTTTCAGTAACGCTATATTTTTTACTATATAGCCCTTTCAAAAGTACTATTACATAGCAACGTTAGTAGACAGTTATGTCGTTCAAACCCTAAGTTTTCACTGGGGTGGGGGATGTGTCATGATCACATTAGGATCATAAATGCCGTGCTAGGTCACGACGTCAGTGAGTTAATTTTTACGATCTTGTTGATTATAACCAGCGTAATTTGTCCTTGAGCTGTTCTCGTGAACAGTTTGTTTTGAAATACCTTTTTTCTGATGGATGGAGAGAAGGAGGGGCGAGATAGAATAAATGTATAGCTAGGAATGACAGAGCAGTTCTCGACCCCGTGATTTTGATTAACATAGATAAGGGGCGAGTAAAGGTAGTTTATTTAGACGCTTAGTTGGCGTTCGGAAATTCGTGCATAAGAGTAGAAAGCACGGGGTTTGAAGATTTTAGTAGTTAATGTTTCGCATTTTAAATTTTGTCTAGACCGTAAAATTGACCTTGATTTTGGCGCAAGGCCATGACAAGCATAAATTAATATTGCAGGCTGAGCTGAAGCGACTGCACCAATCAAATGTATGAATCTGGACGGAAGGTCGAGACATAGCTTTAGTATTTAAACCCGTGCAGAGCTTAGATAGAGGCCACATGTAGACAATCCATTTACGAGGTGGACGGCGATAGTCCTCAGCCAGATGAGAGACATAGAGACGCAGTTGAGCAGTCCATATTGTGAGGAGCGCCATGATTTATAGCTCCAGAGCCTAAGCTACTTGGTTTGATATGAACCCACAGCGTTTACATCCAGCGCTCTCACTCCCAGTGAGGGCCTACTGGTGAGAGTTCATACTAATTTGTAATGATGAAAGTGAACCGTTCTACTTACGTTTGAAGACAGTTTCAGAGCTACCGCCAGAGAACGCATGGTCGTACAAGCATTCTCCATGTCGTGTCTAGAGGAAATGTCCATATCATAACATGTCTCATTGAATTAATAGAATTTAAACTGTTATATCCGTCGCCACGTGCGCGGATTCTATTTGGCATCTAACTCATATGACCTGCAAGTAGTTAGAGTGAAAATGTTAGTCTTTATAGAAAGCTGTAGTTTCATTAGTTAGATTCAGTTGCCTTTGAATTGATATTTATATTTATAATTATATTTGTTACATTAATTCCTGTAATTAAACTGCCCTACAGTTCTGCTAAAAATCAAAGCAATTGATTTATTTAGTTTTTAGAGTGCAAGTATTTTTTTTGTGTGTTCGTCGATTGTGGGAGCGGATAAGTTGTGTCCAGGCGAGAGAGTGAGTCTGATGTTTGCGCAGCTCTTTCTCACTAAAAACAAATTCTTTGCGCCAGTCTTAACACTCACCTCGTCTTCTTTCATCTTTGTCTCGTCTTCTTTCCTCTCAAAATTCCAACGGCGATGGGCGAGTGCGGTGGCAGCAGGTTTGGATAGACTGGAAGCTGTTAGCACAGACCTACACGTTGGTGGCTGTGGGCTATGGTCGCTTCATCGTCGATTGAAGTGGAGGCGTGGGGAGGCAGCACCCACAGTAGCTGAGCAGCCTTATTTAAGGATAGCACTGCTCACCTCAACTGAGGAAGGGGCTAGAAAAGGTGCCCTAAAGAAAGCCCACTTCACATCACCCTGACTGGTATACCGCGACCAGTGGGGATTCCTTTTTGCGGTCGAAACAAAAAGAAATTCAGCTTACTCAGGCTAGGAGCCTGGAATATACGCACACTACAGGACAACTCAAACAACCCGGAAAGACGCACTGCACTTATTGCCATTGAGCTCAGCAGGTACAACCTGGACATAGTGGCACTCAGTGAGACCAGACTCCCTGATAGTGGCCAACTCAAAGAGCTCAGTGGTGGATACACCTTCTTCTGGAAAGGCAAGGGTGCAGTCGAACCGAGACAGCATGGTGTTGGGTTTGCAATTAAAAATGACCTTGTCAGAAACTTGCAGTCCATGCCAATTGAAATAAATGACAGGCTAATGACACTCAGGATCCCAGTTGGGAAAAGCCAGTCAGCCACCCTCATTAGCGCATATGCGCCCACCATGACAAACCCAGATGAAGCCAAAGACAAATTCTATTCTGATCTAGAATCTGTCATATGCTCTGTCCCGGCAGCTGATAAGCTGATTCTCTTGGGGGTCTTCAATGCTAGGGTTGGCTCCGAAATCTCAGCGTGGCCAAATGTTTTGGGCCCTCATGGAGTTGGTTCATGCAATAACAATGGGTTGCGCTTACTTACTTTGTGCGCTGAATTTGGCCTGTTCATTACCAACACAAATTTTAGTCTCCCCGTGAGAAACAGAACGTCATGGATGCATCCCCGCCCAAAGCATTGGCATCTCATAGACTATGTCATTGTGAGGAAGACTGACAGAAAGGATGTCCTTGTAACAAAGGCGATGTGTGGTGCCGAGTGTGGAACTGACCACAGACTCATTGTTTTCAAGCTCAGACTAACATTGAGGCGCAATAGACGCCCTCAAGGGAAAGCGCCACCTAAACGCCTAAATGTTTCAAAACTGTGCTCAGCTGAGAAACAGAGCGAGCTCTCATCAGAACTCTCCTCAAAATTGGATTGCGTGACTTTTGACCCTGAGAACATTGAACAGAGCTGGACTGACCTAAATACGACTGTACACTCTTGCGCCAGCAGCACAGTTGGTTTTCCTGTCCGCAAGCACCAGGACTGGTTCAATGATAATGATAATGAAATCAAAGTGCTCATCAAAGAAAAAAATAGTCTCATCCAAGCTCACTGCAGTGACCCCTCTTCCACAGCAAAAGCTGATGCACTGAGTGCATGTAAGGGTGTACTCCAGAAGAAGCTGAGGAAAATGAAAAATGACTGGCTTGAAGAGCGAGTAAGAGAAACTCAGAAATATGCCGACACAAACAACACTAGAAAGTTCTTTGAGAGCCTCCGAGCTGTGTTTGGACCATCCCGCTCTGGCACTACGCCACTTCTTGCGTCAGATGGTTCAACACGCATTGTTGAATTGAATGCCATAATTCAGCGTTGGGCAGAACATTTCGGAGGTGTGCTAAATCGGCCATCAAATATAAATACTGAGTCCATTGACCGCCTCCCTCAGACTCCTATTAATGCAGCTCTTGCCAAGCCATTCACAGCAAATGAGACCCGAACTGCCACAAATCAGATGTCCTTTAACAAATCACCAGGCGTGGATTCAATTCCTGCTGAGGTGTATGCCTTCGGTGGAGAAAAGCTTATTGAAAGGTTGGCCGAGTTGTTCAATCATATGTTGAAAGCAGGGAAGCTGCCACAGGACTTCAAAGATGCTTCAATCATCCATCTGTACAAAAACAACGGGGACAGCCAAGTCTGTGACAACCATTGGGGAATCTCTCTACTTTCAATTGCTGGCAAAATATTGGCAAGAATGCTTCTGAATCGCCTTCTTGATCACCTCTCGTCAAATGACTTGCTTCCCGAGAGCCAATGTGGCTTTCGTAAAGAGAGGGGAACGGCGGATATGATTTTTGCTGCCAGACAGATTCAGGAAAAATGCATGGAACAAAATAAAGCGCTGTATATCACATTTGTTGACCTCACAAAAGCATTTGACACAGTGTGTCGTGAAAGCCTCTGGAAAATCTTGGCGAAGTTTGGGTGTCCACCCGAATTCATCACAATAGTCCGCCAGTTTCATGATGGCATGCAAGCTGCAGTCAAAAGCAACGGCAGTGTTTCAGAGCCCTTTGCTGTCACAAATGGGGTAAAACAGGGTTGTGTCTTAGCCCCAACTCTGTTCAGCATCATGTTCTCTGCAATGCTACAAGAAGCCTTTAGCTCTCCTCCTCAAGGGGTAAGCATCAAGTACCGAACTGATGGCAGTCTATTCAACCTCAGGAGACTTCAGGCAAAAACCAAAACCAAAAGTACTCAAGTCTGTGACCTACTATTTGCTGATGATTGTGCACTTCTGGCACACGATGAGGATAGCATGCAAAACTGTGTTGATAAGTTCTCTAGTGCCTGTGACAACTTTGGCCTCACAATAAGCACAAAGAAGACGGAAGTGCTCCATCAGCCTACTCCAGACGACAAGTATCCTGTGACCCCAAATATCAAAGTCCATGACAGTCTTCTAAAGGTGTCGGAGAACTTCACCTATCTTGGCAGTACACTGTCTTCCGCGGCTCGTGTTGATACTGAAATTCTCTCAAGAATCAGCAAAGCCAGCTCTGCATTTGGCAGGCTTCGAAAGAGAGTGTGGGATGTTGCCGGCATTCGCACAGACACTAAGCTGAAAGTGTACAATGCTGTGGTCCTTCCCACCCTACTTTATGGGGCTGAAACCTGGACAGTGTACCAATCGCATGCCAGAAAGCTAAATCACTTTCATCTGGCCTGCCTTAGAAAGATCCTAAGGATCAAATGGCAGGATAAAATTCCAGACACTGAGGTCCTCAATCGTGCCAAGGAATTGAGCATCTTCTGCCACCTGAAAAAAATTCAGCTACGTTGGGCAGGACATGTTGTCAGAATGCCCGACTCCAGACTCCCTAAGCAAATCTTCTTCTCTGAGCTCTCCAATGGAACGAGGAATGTTGGGGCCCCAAAGAGACGTTACAAAGACACTCTCAAGCAATCACTGAAGGCCTTTGCCATTGATGTGAGTGAGTGGGAAAAGCTCTCGCTTGATCGTGCAAATTGGAGGGCGGCCCTTACCAGAGGCAGCAAAGCATGGGAAGCTGACAGAGTCCAGCAGGCTATCAAAAAAAGAGAACGGCGCAAGAAAAGGCCCAGTGGTACTGAACCAACGGAGCACTCTTGTCATTTATGCGGAAGGGTCTGCAGGGCAAAAATAGGACTTATCAGTCACATGAGAAGCCATAAGTCATGAAAGAACAATCTTTCCATTCTGTCCTCTGTGTCCTTTAGTTCTCTTTATTGTCCATGTGTTGAAATTCTCAACAATTTCTGTTCTTTATTCCTCTGGTGTTGTTAAGGTCATCATCATGATGGACGAACTATTAGTTTCATTAGTTAGATTCAGTTGCCTTTGAATTGATATTTATATTTATAATTATATTTGTTACATTAATTCCTGTAATTAAACTGCCCTACAGTTCTGCTAAAAATCAAAGCAATTGATTTATTTAGTTTTTAGAGTGCAAGTATTTTTTTTGTGTGTTCGTCGATTGTGGGAGCGGACCTCGAAAGAGTGTCAGTCGAATTCTCCCCATCTAACCCACATCGCGACACTGTATATTTCGTTCACTTCATTCAGAGAACCACGGCTTTCCTTTTACTGAACATACCAGATTCGGGCTCCAACTTTTTAAATAACACACAAAGAAAGAAATCTAAAAAATTGTTTTCAGCTGCTCAAAACACATTGACCTGCTTTACTAGTGGTTTTCTTTCATATTTCCCCATGTTTTCTTAATCATTTACGAAAAAGAAAGTTACTTTATCAGATGCATTTATTCCAAGAACATTTTGAGAAATGTTGTCTGTTCATCTAATTAGGTCGAAGCATGGCCCAAGTGGCCATACGCTGGTTGCTACAAAAAGATGTGGTGCCTTCAGTTATTATAGGGGCCAGAACTCTGGCTCAGCTGGATGACAACATGGGAGCTGCCAATGGTTGGACTTTGTCACCAGAGGAGGTAAAGTCTACATTGTTGTTTTGTCATTTGTGTCACTAGAAGAGGTAAAGTCTAAATTGTTGTTTTATTATCTGTGTCAGTAGAGGAGGTAAAGTCTACATTGTTGTTTTGTTACCTGTGTAGGTGGAGGGGGTAAAGTCTACATTGATGTTTTGTTACCTGTGTAGGTGGAGGGGGTAAATTCTACATTGTTGTTTTGTTACATGTGTCAGTAGAGGAGGTAAAGTCTGCATTGTTGTTTTGTTATCTTTGTCAGTAGAGGAGGTAAAGTCTACATTGTTGTTTTGTTACCTGTGTAGGTGGAGGGGGTAAAGTCTACATTGTTGTTTTGTTACCTGTGTAGGTGGAGGGGGTAAAGTCTACATTGATGTTTTGTTACCTGTGTAGGTGGAGGGGGTAAAGTCTACATTGATGTTTTGTTACCTGTGCCACTAGAGGAGGTAAAGTCTACACTGTTGTTTTGCTATCTGTCAGTAGAGGAGGTAAAGTCTACATTGTTGTTTTGTTATCTGTGCCACTAGAGGAGGTAAAGTCTACATCGTTGTTTTGTTACCTGTGGTACTAGAGGAGGTAAAGTCTACATTGATGTTTTGTTACCTGTGTCACTAGAGGAGGTAAAGTCTATATTGTTGTTGTGTTACCTGTTGTCTAATTGCATCTGGGACTATCCTCCATAGAACTTTTAATATTAAGAAGAGCCCTCGACTCTCCACTCTGCTGGGGGATTGGTCCGGATACCACCAGCCTATTCTGACGGTTCCATGAACAAATTAAACAAACTTTGAAACCCCCTAGAGAACTGCCAGCCCTCTGACCACCAACATAAACGGACGGTAAAATTGTAACCACAGGGAGAGAGAACTGCCGTAACAGAATCAGTTTTTAATACAGGCCCCAGGGAATACAAGTCAACTAGTGGTTCCATTAGAATAGCACGCTTTTGACTCCCCTTCTTCAACTTTTGAGAAATCGAGGATTGAAGTTTCATGTGATCATAGCTTAGCAAAGATTTTTTTTTTCATTTTAGTAATACTTACAAATTACACACCGAATGTGTTTGATACTTTGACGTACAATGGAGAAGGCCCGTAGCGGTAGTGTGTAGTGTGTACCTCGGTTTAGCCGAAAAGTGGAGACAGAATCTTATCATTCTGAGGGGACGGAGTAATAAATGAACAGTAATATTTGGCAAATCAAGGGATCAAACTCCTGAAATTGCCAGTGGTAAAGTCTCACTTCCCTTGGATACTAAATATCTCTCTATTCGTCCTGCACCATTCCCATTCTGTGGCGCCTACCACGACAGAGAAAGACATGGCGGACGTGCCCACAAAACAGATACGGAGAAAAAGGGCTCTTAACAAGATTAAAGAAAGAATCAAGAATTAGGGGCCAACAAACCTTAGGCTGAGGCCACCGAGAAGCCAAAAGAACACGAATACAGTGGAATAACAAAATATTTGGAGTTCATTTGGAGTTCATGGCGTATTCACTTTGACTTGAATATGTAGCATTACAGAAATCTGTTAGTATTCATGAAATAATAATGTAGCGAAAGAGAGAAGTTGAAATTTAGAGCCCATTAATTTGTGTGAGGTAAACGTTTTGTCTCACTCCTATCCTTTATGGTTGCGTTGTTTGTGTATTATACATGTGTTTGTTTTTCAGATGCAACAGTTAGACGAACTCTCAAAGCCCAACCTACCCTACCCCTATGAGATGATCTTTCAGTTCAATGCTGGCCGGACAAATCCTTATTATGCGGATGTTTATGTCCATTCCAAATAAGCCTTGACAAGCGTACATACAGTACACGTTTGGCTTCTGTTGCTCATAAAATAATTCGTGATTGTAATCAGTTTTTTTTTTGTTTGGTTATTGATGATTGAAGTTTAACCACAATTCTATTTTGATTGTAAGCAGATAATAAAACTGAGAAAGATGTGTATAATTTTTCACAGACATCTTTGAAAGATAACGATACTGATACCTGTGACCCGGCAATGTTGTTTTAGTACTTTATTTTAGGAGGTTCTCTGCCCATAGCATTTAAACCTCACTTTCTTGTTTTGTTTTGTTTTTTTCATTGTGTCCGGGCAGGGGCCTTGTTTGGCCTGTCTTTCTCGATTTCCAACTGCCAAATCCGGCAGTATACTAAAAGAAGACTAGCATATTGCTGACTGAGTAGATGTGATGAAGGACAAGACTTTTGCAACACGGAACTGAAGAATTAGGCAATAGTCGAGACATGAAGTCTGACAATTTCTTGCTGATAGAATTTGGCTATTTGGAGTTCATGACGTATTCATTTTGTCTTGAATATTATGTAGCATTACTAGCATTACAGAAATCTGTTAGTGTTCATGAAATATGCCTTTATACATTTGTCTCTTGACTTGAATAGGATGGAAAGGAATGTCTGGTGAATTTTGTCTATGAAAAATTATATAACTTGTCAGGGTTTTTGTGTATTATTTGGTCTGTTTATATTTTGAGGGGTCTGGTTTTTAAAGCGGTTTTTTTTTTCCTGTCTATCTTCTGCACCTCAGTGGTTTTTGTTGAAGTATGTCGTCAAAGAAATGTGAGTGTGCATGAGAAAACCCACAATAAGTCGGCAACATGATATTTTGAGATAAGACATTTCTGATAAATTGAAGTCAGTGACCCCTG
This sequence comes from Onchidella celtica, assembly GCA_963931925.1. Classification (NCBI taxonomy): domain Eukaryota; kingdom Metazoa; phylum Mollusca; class Gastropoda; order Systellommatophora; family Onchidiidae; genus Onchidella; species Onchidella celtica. The sequence continues at coordinate 53,743,652 of OZ007576.1, forward strand.
TCAAGGGCCAAACTACGATTTAATATAGTGGCCTAAGATTAATATTCCTCTATTGAATTAACCCAATTAGTGTATTGTATTGGCCTAATCTTGACGCCAGGAGAGTGAAAAGATGGAGTGACAGGATAGTGGAGATAAGTATAAATTAGGATATTGCCATGGAGCTATTAATAATATTAGTACCTCCATGGATATTGCTGAATTTTTATGAATAGGTTAGAAAAAGGCAAAGGATATAGGGTATGGAGAAGATAGTGAATACTTAGATAAAAGCCACTAGGGCGTTAATAAAAGAGTAATACCCCGTTTTAGACTTGGGGTGGGATTATATTTTTCTACGTCACTTGGCGGTTAAATTGACAGCCAATGGATGGCCGGCGTATTAATAGCGCCTTGTTGAGCTAGGAAAGCAGCCGTTAGTCTGGTGGGGACTTCAGTCCAAGCAGAGACCCCGTTTGCGTAGGACTCGGCGTGATTCCGCCTGAGGGAATTTACCAGAGAGATGCCTAGATGTAGATCTAGTTTATGAGAATCTATGGCTATTGATGTGTGCACAATGTGCTGAACGCTTGTAATGAATTGTTCTCAGCCAACCGGTTGAGAACACAATGGTGAGTCTCGTCCCCAAGTAACTGTTCGATGAATCAAGCACATACATAGGCTAACTACTAATCCAAGATGATGCGTGCGTGATTATCCGCGAAGAGGAGAGAAGATGTTCCACCAAGAATGAGTGTGCGAGGAATTGAAGATGAATGGTTAAACTTCAGCTAGAGCTACGACTAGATTTAATGTATAAGATATAACTGTGATTTGAATTGTCTGGGTGAGTCTGGGAATTACCAGCTCATCCTAGAGTTATACATCTAACTGTGCCGACGTCTCCTTGGCGAGCTAGGCCAGCTATGAACTTAAGTATTGGAGATAGTCTGATGTCTCCAGAGTCTATGTCAAGTGTAATACAGTAAACAGTCGAGATCTTGGAAATAGAAAATATTTAGAGTAGCTAGAAGTTACTAGGAATCATTATTATTACTTTAGTGGGGGATTTATGAGAATGAAAGGAATTGGTTTAGATCTAGTTAGATAGTTAGCTGGAATGAAAGTTAACTGATATTATGGGAAACCTAGATCTAGACTTATAATGAAGTACTATTGATTCTGGATTTTATGATGTTGATTCTCATCCTTATGAATAGATCTATTTGAAATTGTTAGGGAACTAGCGTAATTAAAGTGTGGCCCTGCAGGCCTGATTGAGGAAAGTTATTCAGTTTGTTTTTTAGTATTTGGCGTGGTCTGGGAGTGAGGGTTAGATTCTAGTTATTAAAAATATGCAGTCGAACACACATCCCAATATAACATATTAAAATACCAACACCCCAACCACGACAAGCCCCCTAAAACAAGATTTTGAGAAAACGGCATTTAATCCTAAAAGTGGCAATAGCTAATTGACCCATTAATATTGGCGTGATTGCTGTTAGGAGACCGTAGTCTAATAACTAAGCCGTTATAGAGATCATGGTGAGTAGTGTTCACTGCTCATCTACAGTTTACCCTGTAACATGCCTCGGTCCCCTAAACAACAACCAAGTCGGAAGTTTTTGGATCTTGTTAGGAGACCGTCGTCTAATTACAAAGCCTTTATAGAGGTCATAGTGAGTAGTGTTCACTGCTCGTCTACAGTTTACCCTGTAACATGCCACGGTCCCCTAAACAACAGCCAAGTTGGAAGTTTGTGTCGGACCCATATTTTCACTTCAAAGCCGTTTTTTCTCAAAATTAGCTCTTGCGACATATTGTGGAGGGGGGGGGGGGAGATTTCAATCACCATTCAACAGGGTCTGCAGTAACATAGTAACAGGCATCTTCGCCCGACAACTGGGAGATGGTGGTTAGATTCCCCGCCGGGAAGAGTTTGTTCCCCCAGCACTGCTCGTTGTTAGAATCAATGTGTTCTATTTTCAGGATTTTGCCAAATCGATGTCATTGCTTATTTGCCCCATGCTGCTTCCTGCTATTCATTGAACGGCACAACTGCTAGTAAGAAATAAATAATGAACTTCTAAACATGGAAATGATTTTTTGAAATTAATGTGAATTGAAACTTTCATTCTCTTTTTTCGGTAACTTAGATCTGTCCTGCATGTACTGAAATATAATATATCTACTTGGGGTTAAAAAAAAAAAAGTAAACAGGTAAAATGAAATTTAAAAGCAAATAAATGAAAAAAATTAAGTAATTAATTTTATTTTCTTGTTCCATGTAATCCGAAGAAAAAACAACAAAACATTGGGATTACAAATATCAATTTACTTCACGCACTTGAGGATATGATTTTTGACATATTTTTCATCTTTCGTCATTGCTACCGCCTCGTTTTTGCACTTTTTGTTTTTTATTTGTTGTCTTTTCTCGGTCCTATAAACATTCGCAACTATTACTTGAAGAAGATAGTGTAAAACTTCTGCAAAAGGAAGGATAATTCTCTCCACATTTATTTTGTCATTCAACATCTGGATCTGCTGTCTGTTAATTGGACCTGATATTGATGTCTTTTGTATCCCGAGACAGCCAACTATTGAATTCTCCTCTGAGGGCTGTTCTGAAACATTTTTCTGGCGCCTTTTTTCTTTATTAGCCGACGGGTTATTGCAATTCAGTCTGACTAACTGATCTACTTACAATATGATTTTCTATAAATGAACAATATTTAATGTTTTTCAGGGCTGTTTTTTTTGTTTTTTGTTGGTTCCAAATAAACATGTGAACCATTTAAAGTTGTTATTGCCAGAGTTATTGTTTTTAGTTTAGTTTCTAAATGACATCGATCGTGAGTTTTCGGATGAACATGTTAACACAGTATCCCTGTTTTCTGGTATAACATTGAAAAGCCCTGTATCTCATTCAAAATGGTTTGCAAATACTCTTAAATGGTTCCTTTACAGGAAAAATGTTGGGTAAAAAAAGAAATCACATAATGTTGTCAAACAGTTCTTACAGAAATCTGCCTTTGTTTACATCATGGTACCATGAACCCCGGGCGCATCCGAACTTTCAGTTCTACATTATTTCAAAAACAATTTTTTTTCTTTTGTTGTTAAGACCTAAGGTTCTTTCTCTTGTATGCCTCTTTACCGATATAATTATTCTTTCATACGGACAGTTTTATTGATTGGCTAGTCAGGAAACGAAGTATGTACAGGGATGACGTGTTTGTCAAGTTATGAGACAGTATTGTATGATGTGAATCTCCTAAACGTTTGGACAGAGAAGCAGAGGCTTTTGATGTCCAATTTTTAGGGAGTACATGACATACTTAGTCGTAGCGGGAAATACACTGTGCTAAAATTCAAGATGTGCCTGTGCGCGCGCGCGCGTGTGTGTGTGTGTGTGTATGTGTGTGTGTGTGTGTGTGTGTGTGTGAAAAGTTGGGCGGGAGGAGCTCAGTTACTTTAAAATACTGGAAGTTGATTGGGTCATCGCGGCTAACTGTAAGCACGTTGCGTGGCAAATTTATACTTGTATTTGCATTCAAAGGTTCAATTTACCTGTGATAGGGCACCGACAAGTTTTACTCTCTTTCTATTGTGCAATTCTACCGGCGAGTAAATCGTTCCGGTAATATCGAACTTGTGCATTTATAATTCTTGCGAAAAATGTACATTTTCATAAGTCTTTCCAAGGTATTTTTCACAGAGATATAAGGAGATGAGGAGTGATTTTATCCCCTATATATAAATATCTGAAAATAAGACTGTAATATCTGCAAATATGAACATAATCTTCTTCGCAAATGTGTATTTCATTAAAGTGATGTTTGTAAACGATGTTTTATGATATCTCACAAATCTGTACACAATATACCGGTAGCCCCTTCCTTTTCTGCCAATCAAATCTGCCTTTATTCTACTAAGATCTCTATCTTTGCTTGCACGTGTCTTATACAGTAATACACTGTCTATAGTCAGGTAGTTCTGGGCTACCCAGCATTGCAGCAGTTGGGAGGAGATGCTCCATCTCTGAACAGCTGAGGCCAAAGATCTTGTTATGCTACTTTTTTTTTTTAATACTTTAAATAGTTTGGAGATTTGTCGAGGATAACACTATACTATGCGAGTCATGGACACGAACAGCAGAACTAAGGAGGAAGATCCAAGCATTAGAGATGACATGTCTCAGAAGAGTAGTTGACGTTTCGTGCACATGACACATCACAAATGAAGAGGTGAGAAGAACCATCACCCAACATGTGCGTCACTCCGAAGATCTTCTGAACACAGTAAAAAGAAGAAAATTGAAATGGTATGGACATGTGACAAGAGCCAGTGGACTATCAAAGACCATCCTACAGGGTACAGTTCAGGGAACAAGGAGACGGGACAGATAAAGAAAGAAATGGACGGACAAGATTACTGAATGGACAGGGGAAAACTCTGCCACAACCCAGGCCCTTGCCCATGACCGTCAGATGTGGATGCAGTTGGTGCGACGCTCGCTATTGCAGTGCCCCCAAGACTCCGGAAGCATATGTGTGGAATTGGGCTGAATTTCAATTAGTGTCTAATATGGCATGTGCTTGCGTGATCAGTATGGTGAATGACTAATTAACCATGTGTCATCGAGTAGAGTGAATAGGAGACCAGACGCAATGGCTATGGCATTTTTCAAAAGTCGGTGTATTTACGCCATAGGTAGCTGTGACGGCTCAGGCCGGTTAGCCAATTTTTAATATCATAGGCAGACAGTTTGCCCGGCTTGACATACTGTTTTTGCGACATCAATACCTTTTCTACTTCGAATTTTTTGTTGTAAAACTGTTACTGTATATGAAGGCAGGTATAGCCTTTCAATTTATATTTTCTTAAAAATGTGATTTTTGAAAATCTATCATCGGGACAACGATATGAAATAATAGCATGCCTGGCGTGCCTTGACTTGTCCTTCGCCCTCTGTCCCAGGCACTGCAATCATTGCAGTTCTCAAACCATATTCGCACTCTACCTCTACCTCATGTGTAGGTTACAGTGTAGCTTTAGATCTAAATCTAGATCTGCATGAACGCAAGTTGATAGAAACTTTTTAAATTATGGATGAGACTTTATTCAGTCAGTGCTTTTACTGTGTATTATATGGATATACGCCTAAATTTGTTATATAAAAATTGACCTTCAAATGGTTATTGGTGCGGGGAGAGGAGCACTTATGGGGATGCGGACGTGCTAGGACTTCGATTCCAATCAATCAATCAATCGATCGATCAATCAATCAGTCAATGTAATGTCAGATGTTAAAAATGTATTTTCGTCAGTTACATTTTCAGTCAGTCAAGAAATGTTATGGCCATCGCCCTTTCATAAGACAACCAAAAACACACGATCATATTGTTTATATTTATATGAAAATAACGTTTTACGCCAATAGCAGAATTAGTGTTGTCATGGTAGTTTACAATTAAAAATTACATCACTTATTTAGTTTAGCCGTGCAATACTTAGTGTTACATAAATGGTAATGACTTCGAGTTGTTGTTGTTGTTGTTTTGCCGAAGTTGCCCCATTTATCTCATTGTTGACTAGTATCTTCCCGATCAAGAAACATGTAGATTTACAAAATGAAGAAGGACTGTGCTTATCTTGAATTTCTTTTTGTTTTTTGTTTCGAATTTATTGATGTGGTCACTTTAGTTATCAGGTCTGTGTTGTTACAAAAATTCCTTATTGCAGGATGATTTCAATTCATGGGATGTCCTTCCAGTTGTTGTTACGATGTTGCTATCCTAAATGTTACGGATTTTGGGGGGGGGGGGGGAATCCGTCTACTTAAGGTTTCGACTGCATTTAAATCGAGGTATTTAATATCTAAACTTTCGTACCATGCCACACACTAAGAACAATTTGAATAAGTTTCATAAACAGACCTGCAGGGCCACAAATTTAATTACATTAATTACCCTAACAATTTTGTCTAGATCTATTATATAGTAAAGACAACATCAGCAGCATCAAATCCAAATTCAATAATACTTCACTAGAATTCTACTCTAGATTCCTATAATATTATTATACTTCTGACTCACTAACAATCTAAGTACTAATTATATATATCTCAGATCTGGTCTGCCTACTATATGTCAATCAATACACTAATATGGTCTCTGGCGACAATGTCATCTCAGCCATTTGTGCCTAACGCTTATAATAATCGAGCCCGTCAATACAAACTGACGTAGTTAAGCCTAGAGATCTACTCTAGGATGGGCTGGCAATGCCCAGCCTCATCCAGACAAATCAATCACAATTCACAGATGTGTATGCCATACATTCATACTAGTTGCAAGTCTATAGATATCTTTATCTTGCATTCTTGGGTAGCACTCCTAGTATATGCGGCAATCCTGTCCTACTGGATAACTTATGTTCAGCTCCTCGTTCATGGTTGAGTCATCAATAGACAAACACTTACGATTATTCCCTGGTGTTAGAGACCAGGGAACGATGGACAATAGCGGTGGGCATATCTCATTCAGGCATATGGATGCATCTCAAATGTCTATAGTGGACTAGACATGAGTCGCACAAAACTTTATGATTCTTCAGGCAGAATCGTGCCGACGCCTGCACAGATTGGAGTTTTCTGTATGGAGTGCAGGATATATGTCTGGGTAGACTTTTATACTGTCCAGCCACCTGCAACTACCGTCCAAATCCCTAGATTTCATTGGTGCGGTCAGCTCCGAGCTGAGCTCGCAGTATAATTTATTCTATTGTATAAGTCGGTTACGGCCTTGCACTAATACAGACAAGGTCAATTTAAAATGTCAAAACAACTACTGAAATCTTTAAACCCTCGTGCTTTCTACATTTTATGCACGAATTTCTGAACGCGACTAAGCGTCTTAAACTATCTATCCTTATTCGCCCCTTCTCTTCCCTTCTAAGTGTTCATCAAAATCACGGGGTCGAGAACGGCTCTGTCACTCCTAGCTATACATTTATTCTATCTCGCCCCACTTTCTTTCCATCTCTAAAACAAAAGTGTTTCAAACAAACTGTTCACGAGAACAGCTCAAGGACAAATTACGCTGGTTAGAATTAACAAGTCGTGAAAATTTACTCACTGAACTCGTGACCTAGCACGGCATTTATGGACTTAATCTGTTCTTGACAGTTGTCTTATTCAGAAACTTTGGTAACACAACAGAGTGGGGACAATGAATAAATTAATGCTTCTTTCTTTTTATTGATTGTCGTTCACTGATCAAGTCAGAACTTCATCATTACGTGAGACATGTTATTGTGATTAAAGCTGCAAAATAATATCTATCTATGTAAAACAAAATTGTACATATATAACAACTGACACATCTTTGATGACTAGTGTCAGCCTTTGTTCCACAATGCACAACATGTAACCACATAAAAAAAGTGTCATTCTATTTCTTGTGTAAAATAGATTTTAACTTGGGCAAAATGCAGTGCCATCAACAAAGTAGTGTGGGAAAAATATGGACATTCACTTCACAAGTTATAAAGTAATAATACTGATACCTAGTTCTCTTGAAGACTAGTATGAAGGCCATTCACATGAACAGCGGTCCAGTGGTTTTACTGTGAAAAATGCAAGGCAGAAACACGGGAATGTAGAACCTGAATAGATTGCCTGCATTCTTTAAAAACATATGAAAGGATCATTAATTGATCAAAAACAACAACAAATGATAATCAGTGAACCATAGCATGTGTTCCAAGTGACCCGTCTATTTATTGAGAAAATCTGCTGGTTTGAAAAAGGCTTTTGCACTGATCTCTTCACAGGTTCCACACTCCCAAAAAGTTACGGATAAGCCGTTGTTGCCGTGGGTACCAGAGAAATGAAGGATGACGGGGTGGTAAAGGCAGTACACTGTACTCCTGCCACAAAGAACTGAGAGTTTATACTATACAAGCCAGCATTGGCAGCCAATGGAGTTCTTTTAAATTGTTTATACTCATCCAAGGTTTAACTGGCTGGATTTGCTTTAACGTTAGCTGGGCATTAAATAAAATTTTCAAAACTGTCATTGATGACTGCCGCTCGCCTTCCAAAATGTTTTACAAATTCAAGTGGCATAGTTTGTTTCAGGCAGTCCCTGTTAGGCCAACAGATGAGACATTTCAAATTGTGATATATTACATTTAGAACAAGGAGAATTTCTTGGAAAGCCGAAAGTCTACTTTTTCCTTCTTGTCTTTGCAGCAAGGGCAACAAGCATTAAATTAAAAAACATAGATGCTCCCAAGGAAGACAACCAGTATAATTATTGACGTTTTCATTACTGTTTTGAAACATTTCTTCCTGGTAACTGTTTGCATTTATTTTTGATTGTAATGAGACAATTTCATTTGTCGTCATCATCTACACATACTTTATAACTGTCAATATCCTTGGACGCTAAGTCAGTGGTGGTGGATTTACCTTTTGCAGCTTCAACCATGGTGATGAACTCTTGAAGGTTTTCCTCAGGACTGGGAACATCATGGCATGGAAATAAACATTCTGACTTTTCAAAATTTAAAGTTAATTTGAATGTTGCACTGACAAAAGTGGTTTTAAGCCATAAGAATTATAATGAAATTTTCAGCTTAAACAATAGACATTTTCTACATATTTTATTGCTAACATAATTACAGAAAACTCACCATTTAAGGTCACGCCACATTTTTGTGATCCCAAAAGTTTTTTCTTGTCTTCGGATTACACAAGTAAGAAAATGATATTAATTACTTTATTTTTTATTTACTTATCTTCTCATTTATTCGTTTACTTAATTACTTTTTATTTTTGATGTTCCTTTACCAAGAATTATCTCTTCCATATAATCACTGAGCCAAGCACATGATGCATATGAAACAAACCACATTTAAAGTCTGAGCCCGAAAGATAAAAAGAGACCACAAAAATGTAATTGACAATAATCACAATTCACCAGACTTTCTGCACCATCCTCTCGAAGTCAAGAGAGAAATATAAAAAGGTAGGTTTTGAATTCCAAACAGCCAAATTCAGTCAACAAGAAATTGTGAGACTTCATGTCTCTTGCCGCATTCCTCAATTCCGTATTGCCAAAATCTTTTCCTGTATCACATTCACCCAATCAGCAATATATTTCTCCTCATATAGTACACTGCCGGGTCACAAACATCAGTATCGTTAGACATATATCTTTTAAAGATGGGTCTGAAAAATTATACATATCTTTCGTTGTAATATCCGCTTGCATTCACAACATAATTGTGGGTACACTTCCATGATCAATTAAAAAAAATAAGAAAAACATTGATCTTTAACAAATTAAGAATTGCTTTATAGCATCAAATTTTGCTACAGTCAAATGAATAAAAGAAAGCAGCAGCAGCAATACATGTACTGTATTTACGCTTGTCAAGGCTTATTTGAAATGGACATAGTTATCCCAGTAATAAGGATTTGTCCGACCAGTATTAAACCGAAAGATCGTGTCATAAGGATAGTACACATTGGGCTATGAAAATTCGTCTAATTGGGATATAGTTTGCTTTAGGGAGTCCCTATTAGGCCAAAAGATGGGACACTTCAAACTGTGATACATTACATTTAGAACAAGGAGAATTCCTTGGAAAGCGGAAAGTCTACTTTTCCCTTCTTGTCTTTGAAGCAATGGCAACAAACATGAAATGAAAAAGAGATAGAAGCTCCCAATTTCTTCGTCGTAACTGTTTGCCTTTATTTTTTTTACTTTAATGAGACAATTTCATTTGCCATATCATCTACATGTATACGTTATGACTGACAATATCTTTGGACGTTAAAGTCAGTGGTGTTGGCTTTATCTTTTGCAGCTTCAGCACTGGTGATGATCTCTTGAATGTTTTCCTCAGGACTGGGAACATCATGCCTTGGAAATAAACATTCTGAATTTTCAAAATTTAGAGAACTAATTTGAATGTTGCACTGACAAAAGTATTTTTAAGCCATGGGAATTATAATGAAATTTTCAGCTTAAACAATAAACATTTTCCACATATTCGATCAGTGCCATGTACATCAGAATACTCACTATCTCAGGTCACAAAGATCTATCTTCGTGATCCCAACAGTTTTTTTCTTCCTTCGGATTACATACAAATAAGAAAATGATATTAATTATTTTACATTTTATTTACTTGTTTTCTCATTTATTTGTTTATTTATTTACTTTTACTTCAGATGTTCCTTTAACACTGTATCCCCAACAAAAGCACTGAGCCAAGCACATGATGGATATATGAAACAAATAACCTTTAAAATCTGAGCCCCAAATACAAACACAAAGAAAACACCTAAAAAAAAAACAAACACACACACACAACTAAATGACAATAATCACAATTCTCTAGACTTCCCATCCCATCCTACTCAAGCAAGAGAAAAATAGAAATGGCGTATTTCAGTAACGGATAGCTGTAATGCTGCATATTTCAAAACAAAGTGAGTACAGGTTCTGAACTCATTACAGCCAAATTCAATCGACTAGAAATTGTCACATTTCATGCCTCTTGCCACTTTCCATAATTCCATGTTGCAAAAATCATTTCCTTTATCACATTCACCCAATCAGCGACACATTTGTCCTCCGTTAATACACTGCCGGGTCACAAACATCAGTACGGTTAAATATATATCTTTCAAAGATATCTCCGAAAACTTATACACATCTATCTCATTTATAAAATCTGCTTACAGTAGTTACAGCCACAACATAATTGTAGGTACACCTATATAAAAAAAAAGAAACAGTTTATAACAAATAAATCAAGAATTACTTTTTAGCATCAAATTTTGCTCTAGTCAAATGACTCAAAAAAGCAGCAGCAGCAGTGCATGTACTGTATTTACGCTTGTCAAGGCTTATTTGGAATGGACATAGTTATCCGAGTAATAAGGATTTGTCCGGCCAGCATTGAACTTAAAGATCATCTCATAAGGATAGGGCATGCTGGGTTTGGAAAATTCGTCCAATTGTTGCATCTGAAAAACAAAAACGACATACGGCGTGACCATGAAATACAGAACTATGACAAAATCAATCAATACAAGTTAATAGATGTATATTCCATTTCTCACTTTTGCCAGATGTTACAGGAGATTATTTGTGGTTCCACGGTATTTATGGTCTTCTCGGAATTTTTCAATATACTTAGGATCATCCATAAACATCATATTTTTTTCATCGCAGATATAAATAATTTATTATCACTGGCTTTTATTTTTCTTATTTTATCAATATTGAATTTGCTTTTATTATATAACATGCATCACTATACAAACTATCTTGTCTTGTTCTCATTATGCATTTTCAGTGTCTGAATAGTAAGATTTGAGGAGGAAGTGTTGGACAAGTCACAAAAACGTGTAGATTTCATTTCATTACCGACTTAATTCAAATGTGAAAATTAATAAAGAGAACTGACGTTTTTTAGAAAGATTTAGAATAATAAATAAAAAATCGATTACTAATCTATCAAGGGTTTTAAGTTGCATGAAATAATCTGACTGGATGGAACGTAACCAGGACCTGCTGAACATGTCTAGAATTGCAGCATTCACGCTTATGTAAGTGACAGGACAGTTACTGTTGCCCTGTTTACTCAGCCTCTGCACTGCTCCATACTATACAATTTAGATAAACAAAGGCCAACTCTGATTTTCTACAAGAACTCTTCTGCACTCACTTCATCACAGAACTCCTGTTCTAAAAATGCACACAGATTAAAAAAAATACCAACAAAAACAATACTAGTCTTTATCTCTCTGGTGACACAGACAACAAAACAACAATGTAGACTTTACCTCCTCTGGTGACACAGACAACAAAACAACAATGTAGACTTTACCTCCTCTGGTGACACAGACAACAAAACAACAATGTAGACTTTACCTCCTCTGGTGACACAGACAACAAAACAACAATGTAGACTTTACCTCTTCTGGTGACACAGACAACAAAACAACAATGTAGACTTTACCTCCTCTGGTGACACAGACAACAAAACAACAATGTAGACTTTACCTCCTCTGGTGACACAGACAACAAAACAACAATGTAGACTTTACCTCCTCTGGTGACACAGACAACAAAACAACAATGTAGACTTTACCTCCTCTGGTGACACAGACAACAAAACAACAATGTAGACTTTACCTCCTCTGTTGACACAGATAACAAAACAACAGTGTAGACTTTACCTCCTCTGGTGACAAACTCCAGCCATTAGCAGCTCCCATGTTGTTATCCAGCTGAGCCAGAGTTCTAGCCCCTATAACAACCGAAGGCACAACATCTTTTTGGAGTAGCCAGCGTAATGCCACTTGAGCTACACTGCGACCTAAATGGATTAACACACACCATTTATTAAGCAATGTTCTTGGAATAGTAGGACATGATAAAACAATTGTTTTTTGGTTGAAATTTGTGAAAACATAAAAGAAAACTACCAGTACAAAATCTCAATGTGTTTTGAGGAGAAGAAAGCAAATTTTAGGTACTTTTTATACGTTCAAGAACTGAAGCCTGAGAATATGGGATGTTCAATAATAGGAAAGCAGTGGCTTTCTGTATGAAGGGAACGGAATATGCAGTGTGGGAAAAAAAACAAGAAATGATCCAGTTCGCCTTTTAAATATGGCCCAGTTACACAATTGGCACAGAATGCAGATCTGATGCTGGAGATTTCATTAAAATAGGAGAAAGATGTTTTGATAGATTCAAAAAAGAAATTTTGATCTCTTGATCCCATAATTGTTTAGAAATGAAAGGCACGGTATTTTAAATCGTCGAGGTAACATCTATAGTCATTACACCAACGAAAATTACACTATGAGAAAGAGGAAAATATGAGAACTCAGGGCAGACACATAATAATGATCACTTTATTTCTAAAGTTTGGTAAATTCAACACACAAATGACTTTTTTTGGAGGACCATTGTGCATATTGACACACAACTGTATCTGTGGAAATAGTGAAATACAATGTATGTATAAAATTGATAAAAGTCATTATGATGCTACTATACTCATCCAAACTGATCTAGACAACTAGTAGCTCTCAAGCACAAGTTGAACTGACACATTTCAGGATTCCCTCAGATATAAACAGCTTACCATGTTTCTTTGCGATGGCTTCAGCTGCTTCGATCATATCCCATGTCTTGTCATCAAAGCTATTCAATGAGGGAAGAGCCTCGTTCTCCCTTGATTCATTTTCAAGGACCCAGGCTAACCTCCCTTCAGTTGGTTTCACACCTCTTTTATACTTCCCAGTCAAAAGACCCCTGGAGGAATATCAGATAATTAACATATCAATACATTTAAATCGATTTGTGGATTTGAGGGTCATAGGACTGAAGCCGGTCAGGCAAGTGTGCAGTGACTGTGGTTAATTTGGTACGAGGATGTCTGCTATCGCCCACCCTCTTCAACATATTTCTTGAAAGAATAATGACTGACGCACGAGAGAACCATGAGGGGACGGTCAGCATCGGAGGCAGAACAATTACCAAACTGCGTTTTGCCGATGACATCGATGGATTGGCAGGCAGTGAACAAGAGCTGGCCATATTCGTAGAAAAAGTCGACGAAGTATCTGTAGCTTATGGAATGGAAATCAGTGCTGAGAAAATCAAAGTAATGACGAATAACACCAACGGCACAAGCACGGACATAAAAGTGAAGGGAGAAAAGCTTGAAAATGTAACACGGTTTAAATATCTGAGCTCCACGATAACTGACGAGGGCTCCAAGCCTGAACTACTATCCAGGATTGCGTAGACAACAGCAGCGCTCAACAGGTTGAAAACCATTTGGACGGACAAAAACATAACCCTTCAGTCACAAGTTAGACTAATGCGGTCCTTGGTCATCTCGATATTCCTATATGCCAGCGAAACATGGACACTCACATCAGACCTCAAGAGAAGGATTTGCGCAATGGAGATGAGATGCTATCGTAAGCTTATGAACATCCCATACAAGCACCACGTCACCAATGAAGAAGTCCGCAGCAGAATCACCCAAGTCATTGGCCCTCACGAAGATCTTCTGACCGTTGTCAAGAAGCGCAAGCTGCGCTGGTATGGCCAGGAGTCGCGGTCAGAAGGCCTCTCTAAAACCATCTGGCAGGGAACTCTTCGAGGAGGACGAAGGAAAGGTAGACAGAAGAAAAGGTGGGAGGTGCCCCAACGACCAGTGCGGTGACGGGGACGGTGACGGTGACGGTGACGGTGACGGTGAATTACACTTGGAAAAACCTTTCGCAAATCTAAAAATATTTTTTCTACAACAGCTCACCATGGACTGAATGAAAACAAACTTTCATTCAAGATTTATATCTAAACTGGAATACGAATAAGTCTATTACATAAAATTAGGATCCTTCTTATGAGAGATAAAGAATACATTGAAGGAAAAGGGTAGACCAGCGATAAACAGAAAATTAATGATAAATAACAAGTTCTAATGACAAATTAAATTAAAAAGAAAACAAAACTTTTGAATAATTTTGGCTCCATTCTCTTACTCATCTCATGACAAGAGTAAAAACAAGCCTCAAATGTCTACTCACCCTTTCAATGGGCTCCATGGTAAGACACCAATTCCTGCAGTCTTACAAACTTGAAATGGTTCAAGCTCTGAGAATCGGCTGGCTAAGCTGTATTGTTGCTGACAACACAGGGAGGAAGGGACAAACACAGTTTTTATATTTAACATTTAAAGCCAATAGGACCAATTTAGTGGCCTGGGCTTTATATTCTCCACTGACAAAATGAGCGAGATATGAACCTTTTTCGGAGTTTTCCGTACCAGACATACTCTCTAGTCCTTTTTCTTTTTTATTGTTACTCGTCGTGCAAACATTTTTATGCATGATCACTACAGCTTTGAGTGAACAAACACAGCAAACATTGTCTGTACATGTAATCACACAGATAATGTCGTCCCGGATAAAGTAAAGAAATGTTTTGTAAACATGATAAACATGAGCAGATTGCCTGATGGGAACATCGCCGGTGGTCAACTGAGATATGAAGGATGAGTCACTTTTTATATCCACGTGTATAGACATACTGTCTTGCACAGTGGCTACCAACTCACCTGAAGGCTAACAATTGGATTCAGTCCAAGTTTCTCAGTGGTGTCCACTAATTTCTGAAGCTGCCAACCTGTTACGTTACTGACTCCTATGTACCGAATTTTACCTGCACGAACCAAATCATCCAGAGTCCTCAGTGTCTCCTCTATTGGTGTAGCATCATCCCTGCAGTGTGTCTGGTGATAGCAATACAAAACCTTTTCTCTTTTCCACTATATTTACATCAAAGACACCTGATTTCAAGAGGATTAAGATTTTAAAACTGAGTGATTGCTCATCTGGCAACAAACAAACAAAAAAAATGTTTATAAGTGGAAAAAAATTAGCGTACTAAAGTCCCAATTCTACATCTGTCACAGTTTTGGATTTATGAACACAAAGCTCCTTCCTTATAAAATAATTACTTTGTTCCCCCACAATCATCATCATTTCCATCATCTAACAGCCACACTCATCATTACTTCCATCATCTAACAGCCACCATCATCATCACTTTCCGCATCTTCTCGTAAAATGACAATTTTTTTCCCCAGCCAAGAACTACAAACCTGATAAAGATCTATGTAGTCAGTGCGAAGTCTCTTCAGGCTCTTTTCAATACCCTCTGTGATGTGTCGTCTACTCAGACCACCT
Organism: Onchidella celtica; assembly: GCA_963931925.1. Classification (NCBI taxonomy): domain Eukaryota; kingdom Metazoa; phylum Mollusca; class Gastropoda; order Systellommatophora; family Onchidiidae; genus Onchidella; species Onchidella celtica. Next base: position 53,759,439 of record OZ007576.1, read on the forward strand.
CCGTTAACATGTTTGTCTGGAGCCATGTCAAAACGAACTTTCGTGGTAATGATAAAATTATCTCTCGGTTGTCTGTGGAGAAAAAAAGTATTTTATTTTCACACAATTCAAATGACATATGTGTGAAATAAAAACCTACCAATCTATTTTAAATTCAGTGATATGAACTCAATTCATCGTAAACTTAAAATATTTTCTGTGACAAAAAAATCTATAATCACCAAATATTTTACACTACTTTTCATCTTAATAAAATGAATTAAAATTTCTATCAGTTTCAAGACCATGTTATGAGTAAAACATTAAGTCAAACTTTTAGAATACATGTATTATTATAGTGAAACCTGATTAAGCCGAAATTCAGAGGGCTCAACAAATTAACTGTATTTCGGATAAAGCGAACAGGTAAGCGCAGTACAAGTCATTTTGGTAATTTTACTTTAATACCTACTTTGATACACTGTATCTAAAAACCAAACTTCAATCTCTCTCTCCCTCTCTCTCTTTCTCTCTCTCTCTCTTTCTCTCTCTCTCTCTCTGTTTGTGTGTGCTTATGTGAGTGCATCATGTGTCTGTGTATCAGGAAGATCAGTACTGACATATAGTAGTCTACAAGAACTGCCCAAAAAGTGGCAAATTCAAGGATATGTGTGTGAAACGTTAATCTCACAATATATTTTAAATTCCAATTATGCGAACTTATTCAACGTAAATTCATAACCTTTTCCTTGAAAAAAAAAATCTAAATTCACAAAAAAGTTTACACTACTATTAATATAAATAAAACAAACGTCCGTTTCTATCAAATTCATGACGAAGTTAAGAGTAAAGCACTAAGACACACTTTTAGAATTTACATAATATATATGTATAGATTATAGTGAAACCTGCTTATGCCGAAATTCATTGGCCCAACATTTAGTATTAACAGTATTTCGGATAAAAAGTGCTTGGCTCAGAATTAAAATATTCAATCTCTTAAAGGTAAATAATACAAGTCACTCCGGTTATTTCACTTTATTACCTCCTTTGATGTACTGTCCAACGACTCAACTTATATTGTCCTTTTAGTTCTCTTTCTCTCTCTCTCTCTCTCTCTCTCTCTCTCTCTCTCTCTCTCTCTCTCTCTCTCTCTCTCTCTCTCTCTCTCTCTCTCTCTCTCTCTCTCTCTCTCTCTCTCTCTCTCTCTCTCTTGTGTGTGTAAATATGTCCTAGTGTGTCAATGAGATACACACTTACGTATCGTAGTCTAAAAGAACCACCCAAACAGAGGGTTGTAATTGTCCGGTTGTATCAATTATCTTGTATTTAATTAGCTGGACAAGTACTGTTACAGAATGTATTATAATTATTATAGTCGAAGTGCCATGCGTAATACATTCGTAACGGCCAACACCAGGTTCCGAAGACGAGAGGGTGACTAGACATACACCAAATGGCATGGTACTCGCTTGCCTTGACGCTTTTCTGTCTAATGTTTACACGGGCCATAATGGCACCATTATTATCGTCTTTCCTACACCCCAGCAATCCCACCAAGTAGTCGGGTGTGAATTAAACATGGTTGGTCTCTTTTCTTTTGAATCAAAGGGAAATGCAATTTCGAGACTGCGCCCTCCTTCGATCGAGCTAATGAGAGATAATTTTTGGTTAATGGGGATTTACATGCTTTTCTTCACGGGTAAATAGGCATAAATCAATGCAGATGGAACTATGGACGTCTGTCAGATAAAGAGTGGAGAACATATGAACAATCCGGATTCGACTTAAGCAGGTTCCTATATTAAACGTGACACTGAATGTCTCACTTTTCCAGCCAGGTGCCAATGATTTCCTCGGACCTTCCTCGACCATACACATCCGCAGTATCCACGAAGTTTCCACCCCATTCTGCATATCGGTTGAGGATCTGATGAGACATGGCCTCATCACTCTGACCTGTCAGGCCGATCTTGGATGTGAATTGTTAATATAATAAATGAATGCACTGCAGATTGATGTTAAATATATACAGATAAGCCAATTATAAATGTGGATGAACCTTGACACTTGTGTTGTGTCTCTCTCGGATAACATGGAACAGCAACAAAAAATAAAGAAATAAAAAGATAAAGTATGAATAAAAGTATTAATAATTTTTTTAAAAAAATGTTCATCAAAGTAATGTCAAGTGAAAGAAGTGAAAGAAAGGTCCCAAACTTGACCCACAAACACAAGATAATATTTAAATGTCAAGCCAAGAATAATTTGAAATAATTTACAGATACAGACATATAGACATAATTAATGACTTTCAAAAAATGAGCAATAAAATTCATTCTACTTAGTCACTAAAACAAGTAATGCATCTGAGCAACAAAATCATTCATGATGACTAAAAATATAGAGAAATTATTTGTGTCTTTCAGACACACAGATCTACGTACAGTTTTTGTGAATCTCCTTTTTATGGTTATGAAAATATTCAATGTTTTAAATTTTACGGCAGCCTAATCTCCACCTCCCTCCCCCACAGCATTTCCTTATTTCACACTAAGAGGCCAATATTGGTCAGTGTCTGACACAAAATATACCAACATTTTATAGTTATGAAAATATTCAATGTTTTGAGTATTACTGCAGCCTAACCTCCATGCCCACCCCCACCCCCCATATTTCACACTATGAGGCCAACATTGGTCAGTGTCTGACACAAAATATACCAACAGGTCAATCTCTGCCATACACAACTTTTTTTCTCAATAACATTCAGTTCACACTCCAGCTGTTTCGGCCTTTGCTCTCCAAGTTGGTGCCCATTTTAATCACATCTATTATATATTTCAGTAACTTGCAACCTTTGGCATGACTAACTGACCAAACTATACACTCTTCAGGCCTTAAATTTGGCAGGAAGGTGGCAATTGAGATAAGGAAGATGATGGCTATAATCAAAAGTTGTTTACTTCAAGCATGTATTTTTAAAAAATAACAGTGTTTATTGCTATGTAACATCTGTATTTTTGCATGTTTGTTTCGTAATATATAGTACCGTGCATGTCATAAAAAGTAACCGTATCAAGCGTTCAGTTTGGTGCGTAGTGCTCTGGTGCGCATGAGTTCTGAAGTAAGACTGTAGTTTATTACTTTTATTATGTGAGGGGGGGGGGGGGAATCACATGATTGTTTATTCTGGGCAATGCCCGGTAGCTCATCTAGTAATAATATATTCATCTTGGATTGTTTGTGCACTTTTGTTTGAAATGTAATATATCTGTTTAGACTTGTCAGAAATGTTATTACTTTTATTATACTAGAGAGGGGGGGGGGGGATCACATGGTTGTTTATTCTGGGCAATGCCCGGTAGCTCATCTAGTAATAATATATTCATCTTGGATTGTTTGTGCACTTTTGTTTGAAATGTAATATATCTGTTTAGACTTGTCAGAAATGGTTATCATAAAAACTTTCTTCGGTATTATTTCATGGACAGACTAGGGTAATTATGTTTGTATGTCAATAGTCTTGTGGTTCAGAATGACGACATTAATTCCATATATATGTCATAATTCGCTTTACGTGTTTATTTTTAAAAGACATTGTCATTTTTTAAGTAAATCTAGAACTCTCTGGAAAAGCCTAGATGTTGTTGGGTCATTATTTAATGTTTGTTGTGGGCAGGAAGACTACGTAATTAAGAATGCCTTGTAGATACAAAAATATTCTGTTCCAGTACAGGCGATCTTCAAGGTTTAAAACGGGTTGAATTTACCTAGGCAGTCAACGCTCGAGTAAGTTACGTTTACAGGAGCCATTTCTTCACGTGTGCTCTTTGTTCATGACCTGTGCGACCACCCCTCTAGATCTATCACCATTCTTTGTGCTGTGTACAAGCGACCATTTCATCGTGAATCATCATCTTTTAGTTTATCCATTCACCGTGAGAGTAAGGTTTTTTTTTCTTGTTGCCTCACTAAATGTTGTTAGGGGGCGTGCCTTCAAGTGAGTTATTTTAAGTCCCATGTCGTCACTGTGTGAATCCAAATAACTGTCAAACTTCCATACCGTAACAACATTTATACTTACCCGTGATTCACCAAATGTGCCTGTTCCCAGACACAAATTGGCCACTTTTAGTCCAGATTTACCAAGATAATTGTAGACCACTTTACTTTCTTCCAATATCTGTGCCATGTTCAAGAAAATTCCTTCTGATGCACCCAGACAGCTTAACACTAATGGAGATGGGAGGCAGAGTTTGGCATACGCCTGCTCAGATTCAACACTGCAACCGGCTGTACTTTGGTACAAAAAATGAAAAAACAGATAAGAGCAGTGACCTACGTAACACACTAGCACACTAGACTGCGATTGGGGTCGCAACGAGGCCAGATGTTCGACTTCAGTTAGCAAAAAAAGGTTGTGTATTTGAGGACACCGAAACACACAACTAAATTAAAAACACTCAAGCCTTCGGCCCATATAACGTTTATGGCACACACACTCAATCAATGAACAGAGAAGACATGGATTATAAAAATTATAAATGAAACAATGATGGCCATGACTTGGCAGAGCGAATAGGCATATAAACGTATTTTTGTTCTACTGTTGTGTTTCACTCACACGCCCCGTCTGCGCACTACTTCCCTCTTGTACTTCACCCACACTATCATGCACCACATCCTATAGATTTTAGTCAGGCCAGCTTTCATTCATACTGTTCTATCTTTGAGTTTCTCCTACAGATCTCATTCTCGCTTATTTTTGGTTACCGGGAATAAACTAAGACATAAAATAAATGGTATAACTTCAATTGTAAACTATCATATTTCTCTATGCCCTTTCTTTTATTTCTGATTTTTCAGGCATCTAACGATAGTTTCACCCACTGCGGTAAAAATGTATTACAGTAAAGCTCACTACACAAAGTGAGACACAGGAAAACATAAGGTTACAATCCGCGTCGTCACAGTCATTCCACATTTGCCTAAGTCATTTTTTGAGTGTTTTGAGATGAAATGCTCACCTTCTTCAGACAATCATGTTGCACCGTTTAACATTTACATGGTTTTGTTTCGTTGACTTATGAGTTTTTAAACAAAAACCCACATCTACATAAACCACAATTTATACTTTTGTTGTAAGAGTGCAGTCTAATTACAAAAGCAAATAGAGAAAATATTGAGTTATGTCCACTGTTCAGCTATAGTTTTCCATGTAAAATACCACTCTTACCTACAACAGCTACCACTACATTCGAAGTAAACAGTTTTCTTTGATTTTTAAAACCACACCAAAAAGTGACATATTCAATTGTGGAATAAACGTGAGGATGTTTCAAAAGTTAGGGTTGTAGAATTGATTACTTTCTGACACCGACGAGACTGTCTACAATTCAATAGATCAAAGGCCACATTGGCCTATGCTTGTACATTAGTGGTTTTTATGGCACCTTGTGGTGACCGTGGTCAGCTATTCAATACTTCAGCCTGGGAGATGTAATACTTCCACATGTTTTTATATGGGCAGTGGCTACGTTTACGGCAGCCGGTAAACACAACTCACCATTTTTCATTGTTCGGCTTTACTCCCGTTCGTACAGCAGCACTTTCCTGCTTTGTTTTTTTTTTCTATTGGGGTATGAGCTAATCTGCCGTAAACCTAGCCACTGCCTTTTATATGCATACTCCACAGAATACGGCCACAGTTAGAATTACATAACTTAGCGAGGACATGTTTCACCGCCACACCACAAAGAATACATGTATGTAAGTTCCCCTTGTGTTTTGCGCTAGGGGTAGGTATTTTAAAGCCTTTTGTGACTCCAGAGCTAGAGAGCTACAATTCCCCCCCCCAACCCCCCCCCCCCACCCCCCACCCCCCACCCCGAAATACTCCTTGGCAACAGTCTTAATTAATGATTCTTTCAGATTTTCTGTTTGTTTTCCTCCTGATTTTTTGGTTGAAATAGTAAGGGCCAGGTTAGGGATTCAACAAGATTTAGGGTTGAAGATAAGGACAGGGTTAAGGATAGGTAACTATACGTAGTCGCGCCTAGCGCAAAACGTTTCGAGTACGTACGTACGTACAAGTAACAACAGCCTCAAATATTTTCACAGTTTCAACTGAGCAAATAATAAAAAAAAAAATGATTGTCTTTGTTCTCCTTTCGTCGCGTTCGTCACTTGCTTTTCATCCATAAAGATCGGGGGGAAAAAAAATACCCCCCCGCCCGTCCGCCAGCCTTCCCTTCGTTGGCATGATAAAGCGTCGATGACACGATGAAAAATAAAAATTTCAGAGACGAAAACCTATCCCGCCTTAAAAAAAATTATTATTTATCGACTTTATTACGACGGGCAGAACACCCAGACACAATGCATTATGTCATAGTAAGGCCATCAGCACAAACCATGCCTTTGCTCTCGGTTGCGCCAAGTTTAGGAACTGCTGGCGGAACGTGCCATGTGGTACACAGCCAGCTCTAATTTGTTATTATTTATGAGCTGTTTGGTTGAAGCATCTCTGCAAAAGCCAAGGGACAGAGATCCTCAGTACCAACATAGAGATACTGGGTTGAAGGCACAGCAATCAGATGTATCATGCAAGCCTGCCGTGCAGCATGAAGCTGTCCAGTTTTTATTTGCTGTGTACTTCGTGAGCAGCTGTTTCGGGCTTGCTGAACATTTCTTTCTCACTGCTGAATAGACAGACCATTGACATTGCTACTGCCAGGGACGTGAGAGCACACAGATAAAAGTTGATCTAACGTAGCCAGCGGAGTCAAACTAAGCTATAGTATAGTAAACCTGTGTGCTTGTGCCATGTGCTGTTTCCCAACATAGATCAATATCTACGCACATTGTCAGATCACATGCACGTTAAAATATTCTTTGTGCCTATGCTATCATTTAGGCTACGTTCTGGCCTGTAAAAGCCACAGAGGAGCACATCGCACATGGATTTATTTCCCTTTTTTTTTCAGAAAGGTCAGAAAAGCAGAATCCTGTCTGTTCAACATGGCAGTGCTTTTTAAAAAATCATGGAAATACAAACCAGGAAATGTTCTTTGCTTATACTGATATTAAATTATATCAAACTCCTGCATTTGGTTTGTTCTGCTGCAAATGAAGATCATCATTTGTATTACGCTTCTACATTAAAAGATAAAAGGGCAAATTCGACAAAAAAAACAAACAAAAAACCCCAACTCATCACCATTAAACACTAGGAATTACATGATTAAACTAAATAAGTGATGTAATTTTCAATTGTAAACTATCATGACAACAGTGATTTTGCTGTTGGCGTAAATTATTATTTTCATATGAATGTAACAATATGGCCGTGTGTTTTTTGCTTGTCTTATGAAACGGTGATGGCCATAACATTTCTTGACAGACTGAAAATGTATCTGACGAAAATGCACTTTTAATATCTGACGACTACATTGACTGACTGATTGATTGATTGCTTGATTGTCTGATTGATTGTTTGATTGATCGATTGATTGATGGATGGGAATCAGAATCTTAGCACGTCCGCATTGCCATACGTGCTCCTCTCCCCGCACCAATGACCATTTGAGGATTAGCTTTTAATATAACATATTTTGACGTATATCCATTTAATACACAGTAAAAGCACTGACTGAATAGTCTCATCCATAAATTAAAAAGTTTCTATCAACTTGCGTTCAGGCAGATCTAGATTTAGATCTAAATCTACACTGTAACCTACACATGAGGTAGAGGTGGAGTGCGAATATGGTTTGAGAACTGCAATGATTGCAGTGCCTGGGACAGAGGGCAAAGTGCAAGACCAAACCAGGTGACTGATATTATTTCATATTATCGTCGTTTCAATGATAAAACCTGCTCGAAAAGTTTTCGAAAATCGCTTTTTATTTAAAATATAAATTGAATGGCTATATTATCTGTGTTCATAATAATATACTGTATAAGTTTTAGAGCAAAATTCGAAGTAGAAAAGGTATTGATATCGCAAAAACAGTATGTCAAGCCGGGCAAACGCTCTGTCTCCGATGATAAAAATGTGCTAATCTGGACTGAGCCGTCCCAGCTGCCTATTGCGTGCCATGCCGACGGTTGCATAATGCTGTAGCCATTGCGCCTGACCTCCTAGTTGACTCTTCATGGACATGGACAATGTTTCTCATTTCACCGTCGTGGTTACTCGACCACATGTCATGCCAGACAATAATGTTAAATTTCAGCCCACTTTCACACACACACACACTGACCACGGCCGATTGCGCAGTAGTTTTCGGGTGATCAAATCTGCTAACCCGAGTTAGCATAATTACTAATGTTTATCATAGAAAATCCAACATGACAGAATGTGCTGCCCCAAATACGTTGCATTAAATTTTGGCTTTAGAGGGAAAAAAATTATTTTGTTTATTGGCTCCCCGCTGTGTCTGTTTTTTCCCCCTTCTCGTGTAACATTTGCTCAGAGTTCAGAGCGGTTCAGCAGCTTTTATTATCGGAGCTACAATACAATCATGTATGTGTAAACATGTATTACATAGATCACTGAGACACACTGAAAAATTCGGCTGAAGATTAGCAACTAGAAGGACCGTGCAGGGTGTGTCTAACAGTGGTTCTCAATTTTTCCAGGCAAGGGGCTGTTATAACTTATTATATGTGCCGCACCCCATCAAGCGTTTTGCTCTAAAGCCGTGTAGTATACGTATACCTATCCCTAACCCCGTTCTTATTCTCAAACCTAAATCTTATCGAATCCCTAACCCTGCCCTTTACCCTTTCAACCTAAAAAAAAAAAAAAAACAAGAGGAAAACAAAAAGAAAATCTGAAAAAATTAATTAATTAAGGCTGTTGTTAGAGAGTATTTCGAGAGGAGCTCTCGGGCTCTGGAGTCACAAAAGGATTTAAATCACCTACCTCCAGCTAAAAAAAACTTGGGGGACCGTACTTACCTGTAACAACATTCTTCTGGCAATGGTCTCCTTAGGATTCAGATTTTCTTTCATCATCCCCCACCCCCCCCCCCCCATCTTCTTGCGCCTCCCTCCCCATATCTCACAATCAATATTCAAATCCAGCAGATAAATTTCACAAGAAAGACTACACACACATTATCATGTAGATCTAAAGTTTTTTAAAGCCTTATTAATGTTCCTTCTAAAACAGAAAGCATTTAATTCTTTACCAAATGCACTAAAAGAAATAGGTCGTGTGCTGTTCACAAAACCAATTTACCCACGGTGTTGAACAAGTCAGTGACTGCTCTGTATGTGACCCCAAATCTTCCGCCAATCATCCCCCCCCCCCCCCCAATCGCCCCCTTTCATCGTTTTCTCCCCTTGTCGCCCAGTTCTGCTTCCCCCCCCCCCCCATTGAATATCAAACTCGCCCACGTTGAGAACCAGTTGTGTACAACATTGAAGATTTTTGTTTTTGGAGGACCACTGCGCTAGGATGCTCCCAGACTGAAAGCCCGTGGCTAACGCGCTAAAAATGGGCGCTTGTAAGTCAGTGTCCATAGAGCTGATAATGCACATGGAAAACTACCGCATGCTGCACCGTCGCGTGTCAAAACCATCTCAAAGCAGTATTATGTTCTACATATCAATTGAAACAGAGAGGGTTGACAGGCAAAGCACTTTGTGAATCAAGCACGATACAACTGGTATGATTTTTAATACTACTGCATACATTACATAGATATGCCAGCTAGGCTTTTAGCCTCTCCTGTGCGGTTAAAGTAAGGTAACTTAGGATAGAGATCCTTTTATGGTGAAATATAATTATTCTCATATATATATGTAGTACGTGGACCTACATCTTTGAGACCCGATTATGCAAAACTTCATATCTATCTTGCTTGGCCATTTCACGTTACGGTTATGCCAATCATGCTAGTTGCGTTTTACATTTTTATGCCGTAAATCCATTCTGTAGTGTCACTCCAGGCAAAATGCTAAGAGCACCGATCCTCCGCAAACAAAGATATCTATCTAGTGCACTGTATGACTTCAGATAACAATGTTGGCCTCAGAGAAATGCTTGCTATACCGAATATTTCGCCAAGTCATTGCAGTGGATAAAAACTGAGTTCCATATATCAGTTATATGAGAATTGGCCCAGACCTTAATATTTCTAATCAAACAGAAGCTTATATTACTTTGTATTTTATTTGTATTTTGTATTTTGTGTACTTCTTGATCCCATTTTGGAAATTTCCCCTAGTGTCATTACAACTCAGTCACAATGAGGAGACATGTTTTTTTTTTGGAGGAGGTGGTGGGGATTAGTTTTTGTTTAATGTTGCCGGCGCAGCGGCTTTGTTAGACCTGCTCTTCTCGACTTCCAACTACTGACAAGTACGTGCCTCTAATGTGGGCAACATGCGCACGGGCCTTCCAAGCTCTTATCCTTATCCGAGAAGACTAGGTGCTCGATTCTACGTACCATAGGACCAGTGACAGGAAAATATGAGAAACGAACAAAAATTTCAACATGCCGGTGTAACAGGCCAAAATATACCCCCCGCCCAGACTATACCCGGGGTTAAACTGGCCTAGCCCAGAATATACCCCGGGGTATATTCTGGGCTAGGCCAGTTTATACCCCGGGGTTACTTTGGGCTAGGCCAGACTATACCCCCCCAGTCCAGATTATACCCCCTACTTTTTTTTTTTGAAAACAAGTCAAGACCGCATTTTATTTCAGCCTGTTCTTTATCACTGTCATAAGACCTCATATTAATCCATACATGAACACATTCTTGACACCCATAAATCATAATACAATTTAGAGGAAATAATAATAATAATTTATTTCAGCCTTAGTTTAAATTGGTGTACATACATACATTCATGACTCCTATTAATCATGATACATTTTAGAGGAAACAAACATGCATTAAAATGCATTGATATACAGAAGGGTTGAGTATTCATTCAAACTGATATGATTAGACTTCAGCATTAATTTCACTCGTGTCTGTTGATATCATCATTATTATTATTATTTTGATAATTGGTTGGCCATGAGTAAAACATGCATTGTATTTTTTGTTACAACCATGCAGAGAGAAAAGGCCGGAAAACAACACACATAGAAAAAAATAATAAAAACATAATTAGTAACCCAACTGACACTGACAGATGGTGCAAGTCCATCATCCACTTCACATAAAACTAAATAGGCACTAAATTATTTCCCCTGATGAATTCCACCTGTCCAGATCCACTTGAAATGTTACAGAATGCTAGCCAGTAATATAGGCCTACATTAATAACGATAAGAACACGAAATCATCTTACATGGATTTACTCTTGAAAATAAAGAGAAATTTAAATATAAGAATCATCATCATCACCTTGGAATAATACAAAGATATAAGAGGGAGTCTAGAAACCGCAGCAGTATGTGTGTGTATCACCTATGTACATGGATGAAATGTGTTAAATCTTTTCAACTATTCATGTAGAACTGGACAGAAAGCTTTAGTGAAATAGCCTTGGCAGTTGAGTAGGCCGACAGAGTAAGTCCACTGAGACAAAAATAGCCCATTATAAAAAGTAAGATCTATAGCACGTTAAGGCAAAATTCGATAGATCGTGTTGCAGTAACAGAATTTCTTGTTAGTGAATATTATTCTTTGATAGCTTATTTGTAGAAAGATAAACATTTCATGTACCTTATGGTTTAAGACACTGATTAGTTTGCAAGGCATTTGGAAGATTGAACTTACATGTTATAGTGAATAAGGGTTTGTCACTTGCGAGTGAAATAAATTTAAAAAAAAAAAAAAGACCTTGTCCGTCTTTTCCTTCCTAAGCTTGACACGTCCCCTGCCAGAGGATTTAACAACTGTGTATTCGCACACAAAAATACTCTAAAATGACTTCATTTTTATGAGTGTGTTAATTATTTCATCCATTGCGACTAAGTGTATGTCAGGGCCAAACAAACAGTACAATGCAAATTTTACTCACGGGCAACCAACTATAAAAACTACTGCAACTTGACAACGAACGTAAATGAAATGAGGGTTAAAGTTGAATCATATCAGTTTGAATGGATATTCACCCCATAGAGATAGCATATCAATACATAATAATGCATGTTTTTTCCTCTGAATTGTATTATGATTTACTATATGGAAGTCTAGAATGTAGGCCCTATGTATGTATGTATGTATTACTATGGTGCCCGTTGACAGTGATAAAAAAAATGAATTAAACTATAATTGAAATAAACTGTGGTGTTTAGGCCAAACTATATTCCACCAGGCCAGATTATACTCCCATATTCAGGCAAAATATTCAAGGATACAACATTAAGTTTTTAAAACTTTATTTCACCCGCAAGCAACATGCCTTTATTCACTATAACACATAATTGCAATCCTTCAAATGCCCTGCAAACTAATCCAGTGCCTTAAACCATCAGCTACATGAAATGTATACCTTTCTACAAATACGCTATCAAAGAATTTACTAACAAGAAATATTAACGCAACATGATCCATCAAATTTTTGCCGTGACATACTGTAATTACTTTCTACAATGCCCTGTTATCTCAGTGGATTTAATCTGTCAGTTTTCACGACGATCAAAGCCACTTTACTAAAGCATTCTGTTCAGTTCTACTTGAATAGGTGAAAGATTTAACACATTTTTTACATATACATGTACTTGGTACACACACGTTGCTGCTTATAGATAATAATAATAATAATAGATGGCATTTATATAATAGGGCATATCCATTTAAAATGCTATATGCGCTTTACAGAAACAACATGGCAACCACAGAGCAGAATGGAGCGCATGCGAAGCGCTCAACACACTACACTGCTTCTTTCTCTCTCCCTGTCTCGCTCACTCTACCTCTCTCTATCTCAGAGAAAATTGTAACGCAGCCTATTAGGCGCAGTTTACAACTCACAACAGTTCACAACTCACAACTCAGATAATATTTGAATGTTTATTAATAAGAATATATATTTAATAAGGAATAATAAATTTTGTTGTTGCTGGTGGGGGGATTATATGGATAAATTTTAATCTATTAATTTCAATTTTGCCCGGGCAGTGGCCTGTTCGGCCTGCTCTTTACGATTTCCAACTGCCAAGGTATCTTTAACGTGCGCAACGTGCACACGGGCCCTCCGAATTTTTCGTCCTTATCCGAGAAGACTAGGTACACGATCCTACGCCCCAATAGGATCAGGGACTAGAAAATATGAGAAAAATCCCAATTTCCAACATGCCTGCACTGCCCGGGTTTTGAACCCTTGACCCTTGGCATGAGAGGCGAGCACCTTGCCTCTAGACCACCTTGTCCCCCAATTTCTAGAATGATGTGTAGGTCATTTTTACATGCCCTCTTATCTTAATAATATTCCAAGATGATGATGATGATTCTGATATTGATTATATTCTCTTTATTTTCAAGAGTAAATAAGATGATTTCGAGTTCTTATTTTTATTACTGTATATTACTGGTTAGCATTCTGTAACGTCTCAAGTGGATAAGGACAGGTTATGTTCGTGATGTGAAAAATTTTTAGTATGTATTTAGTTTTGTGTGAAGTATTTAGGGTCTGCTTGATGATGGAATTGCGCCATCTGTCAGTAGTTGGGTTATTAAAATGTTGTTGTTGTTTTCTCTGTGTGTTCTTTCCCGGCCTTTTCTCTCTGCATTATTGTTACTTTATATTATGTAGATCTAATTGTTCTGACATATCAAGCACATTTCCGATTTTCAAAAACTAAAATAAAATTCAGATAACTTAACACTTAAGAGTCTTATAATTAGTTCATACCTTGCCACTAAGTATATGTCAGTGGTCCCAAACAAAACAAAAAATACAATACATGTTTAACTCATGGACAACTAATTATAAAAAAAAAAAAGAAACAGTAATAATACCAACGGACACAATTAAAATTAGTGTTAAAGTCTAATCATATCAGTTTGAATGGATTTTCAAACCTTTTGTATATGGGCATGTTTATTTTCTCTTTAATGCATCATAATTTACAACAGTCAAGAATGTATGCTTCAATATGGTACCTGATGACAGTGATAATGAACAATTTAAACTAAAGTTGAAATAAATTGTGGTCTTGACTTGTTTTTTAAAAAAAAAAGTAGGGGGTATAATCTGGACTGGGGGGGTATAGTCTGGCCTAGCCCAAAGTATACCCCGGGGTATAAACTGGCCTAGCCCAGAATATACCCCGGGGTATATTCTGGGCTAGGCCAGTTTAACCCCGGGTATAGTCTGGCGGGGGTATAATCTGGCCTGCTACACCGGCACTGACCGGGAATCGAACCCGGTGTAGCAGGCCAGATTATACCCCCGCCAGACTATACCCGGGGTTAAACTGGCCTAGCCCAGAATATCCCCCGGGGTATATTCTGGGCTAGGCCAGTTTATACCCCGGGGTTTACTTTGGGCTAGGCCAGACTATACCCCCCCCAGTCCAGATTATACCCCCTACTTTTTTTTAAAAACAAGTCAAGACCGTAGTTTATTTCAACTTTAGTTTGAATTGTTCATTATCACTGTCATCAGATATCATATTGAAGCATACATTTTTGACTCTTGTAAATTATGATACATTTAAAAGGACATAAACATGCTTAAAAAGCATTGATTTACAAAAGGATTGAAAATCCATTGAAACTGATATGATTAAACTTTAACACTAATTTTACTTGTGTCCGTTGGTATTATTATTGTTCTGGTTTTTTTTATAATTAGTTGACAATGAGTTAAACATGTATTGTATTTTTTTTGTTTGGCACCACTAACATATACTTAGTGGCAAGGTATGAACTAATTGTAAAACTCATAAGTGTAAAGTTATCTGAATCTTATTATAATTTTTGAAAATAAGAAATGTGCTTGATATGTCGGAACAATTAGATCTATATACAAAGTTACACTGATGCAGAGAGAAAGGCCAGAAAAGAATACATAGAGAAAAAAACAACAACAACATTTTAACAGCTGAACTGGCAGATGGTGCAATTCCATCATCCAGCAACCATTAAATACTTCACACAAAACTAAATACATACTAAAATTGTTTCACATAATGAATTTAACCTGTCCAGATCCACTTGAAACCTTACAGAAAGCTAACCAGTAATATACAATAATAACAATAAGAAAACCAAATCATCTTATTTACTCTTGAAAATAAAGAGAATATAATCAATATCAGAATCACCATCATCTTGGAATAATACAAAGATAAGAGGGAATATAAAAATGACCTACACAGCATTCTAGAATCTATAAGCAGCAATAATATATGTAATATATGTGCAAGTACATGTAAAAAATAATGTGTTAAATCTTTTCAACTATTCAAGTAGAACTGGACTGAAAGCTTTAGCGAAGTAGCTTTGATAGTCATGTAAAATGACAGATTAAATCCACTGAGACAACAGTGCATTGCAGAAAGTAATTATAGTATGTTATGGCAAAAATTCGATGGATCATGTTGCATGAACATATCTTGTTAGTAAATTCTTTGATAGCGTATTTGTAGAAATGTATACATTTTATGTAGCTCATGGTTTAAGGCACTGGATTAGTGTCACTCACGTTCGTTGGCATGTTGTAGTTGTTTTTGTAGTTGATTGCCATTGAGTAAAATTTGGCACTGACATACACATCCCAATGGATGAAATAATTAACGGACTCATAAAAATGAAGTCATTTTAAATATTTTTTTGTGTACAAATACACAGTTGTTAAATCCCTTGGCAAGAGACGTGTTAAGCTTAGGAAGGTAAAGACGGACAAGGTCTTTTCTTTTTTTCTTTTTATTTCATTTCACTCGCGAGTGACATTCCCTTACTCACTATAAGTTATAACACATAAGTTCAGTCTTTCAAATACTGTTAATGTAACATGATCCATCGAATTTTGCCTCAACATGCTATAGATCTAATTACCTTTTATAATGCACTACTTTTGTCTCAGTGGACTTACTCTGTCGGCCTACACAACTGTCAAGGCTATTTAATATTTCACTAAAGCTTTCTGTCCAGTTCTACTTGAATATTTGAAAAGATTTAACACGTTTTTTATATATAGTTGATACACATACATTGCTGCTTATAAATTCTAGAATGATTTGTAGGCATACGCTGCCATTTTTACACTCCCTCTCATATCTTTGCAATTTCCAAGATGATGAAGATGATTCTGATATTGATATTTCTCTATATTTTCAAGAGTAAATAACATGATTTCGTGTTCTTATTGGTATCATTATTACTGGTTAGCATTCTGTAACGTTTCAAGTGGATATGGACAGGTGGAGTTCATCAGTCGCAAACATTAAGTGCCTATTTAGTTTTATATCTGCTGGATGATGGAATTGCACTATCTGTCAGTTGGATTATCATTATTATTTTTTTCTGTGTGTTCTTTTCTGGCCTTTTCTCCCTACATCATTGTAACAAAAAATACAATGCATGTTTTACTCATGGCCAACTAACTATCAAAATAATAATAATAATAATAATATCATCAACACTCACGAGTGAAATTAATGCTGAAGTCTAATCATGTCAGTTTGAATGGATACTCAACTCTTTTGTATATCAATGCATTTTAAGGCATGTTTGTTCCTTCTAAAATGTATCATGATTTACAGGAGTCGAGAATGTAGGCCTATGTATGTACACCAAAGTAAACTAAGGCTGAAATAAACTGTTATTATTATTTTCTCTAAATTGCATTATGACTTGTTGGTGTCAAGAATGTGTTCATGTATGTCTTAATATGATATCTGATGACAGTGATGAAGAACAGGCTGAAATAAACTGTGGTCTTGACTTGTTTTTAAAGAAAAAGCAGGGGATATAATCTGGACTGGGGGGGTATAGTCTGGCCTAGCCCAAAGTAACCCCGGGGTATAAACTGGCCTAGCCCAGAATATACCCCGGGGGATATTCTGGGCTAGGCCAGTTTAACCCCGGGTATATTCTGGGCGGGGGGTATATTTTGGCCTGTTACACCGGTACCTGCGGCATGAGAGGCGAGCACGTTGCCTCTAGACCAACGAGTCCCTCTGACTTCTGTAAAAGAGGTACACAATTAATAATATCAGTGGTCCATGTCATGACTGTTTAAATGCACAGACGTAGCGAGAGCTCCCTAATAAATGTTCAGAAATGAGATTGAAAACTTCCCCTTTTCTCTCTGAGTTTGAATTTGGAGAAAATACGTCGGCGCGGTAACTGTCACAATGTTCGACTCCAAGCCGGTACAGGCATGTTGACATTTTTGTTCAGGGCAGATTATTCTCTATCCAGTACAATGACTTGACCAATTAAAATTTATTGTTTTTTTTTTATGGGCCAAAGTACAGCTTTCTGCGGGCGTTGAATCTGTGTGTGTTTGTCCAATCATTTCCTTCCATCCACAGCAGTGACAGGTTGTGAGTGAATTAGAAGAGATTCTCTTGAAGATGCCAAAAATTCCAGAAGAAAGTAAAGTGGTCTACAATTATCTTCGTAGATCTGGACTCAAAGTGGCCAATTTATGTCTGGGAACATTGACATTTGGTGAATCACAGGTAAGTATAACTGTTGTTACGACATGAAAGCTTGACGCATATTTTGATTCAAACAATAGTCAAATGGGACTACTACTATTTCCAGCTGCACCCACTGGTGCTTAGGGCAGCAACAAAGGATCTCCAGCCTTGACTGTCTTGGGCCATCTTTGCGAGAGTTCCCCAAGAGTTATTGAAGGATTTCATCTCTGCCTCAATCGTTCTCCGCCAAGTTGCCTTGGGTCTGCCCCGCTTGCGCCGTCCATCCGGTGCCCACAGAAGTGCTGTTTTGGTGATAGAATTTGCTTCCTTTCGCAGCACGTGTCCAAGCCATCTCCATCGTCTCTTCGTGATGATGTTGGCTATTTCTTCTTGCTTGCATCGCCTTAGTAGTGTTTTGTTTTTGCTTTGTTATACAATGGTATTCTCTAGTTGGCAACTTGGGTTATACCCACCAAAACGTTTTCAACTCCCAGTTGTATTTTATTTCCTATCTAAGACCGAAACATCTCTCCCAGGTCCAAGGTCAAGCTCCTGCATGCACTGGTCATCTCCATCTTCCTGTATGCATGGGAATCCTGGACACTGAATGCAGAGCTACAATGGAAGATCCAGGCAGTAGAAATGAGATGCCTCAGAAGACTTCTTGGCATCTCATACACGGACCACATCACCAACGAAGAAGTGCGACAAACTATCACCCGACAAATAAGGCACTATGAAGACCTGCTGACCACAGTCAAGAAAAGGAAACTCAGATGGTATGGGCATGTGACAAGATCAGATGGGCTCTCTAAGACCAGACTACAAGGAATTGTGCAGGGGAAGAGAAGACGAGGCAGACCGAGGAAGAAATGGGCAGATAACATTGCGGAATGGACCAAGATGAGCTTTCCTGCAACCCAGACACTCGCCCACAACCGCCACAAATGGAGCCAGCTGGTGCAGCGTTCATCACTGCAGCGCCCCTACGACCCCGGCGGGTTATGGGATCAGTGACCAGTGATCTAAGCGTTAATTTTGCCTTCCACAATTTTTCCACGTCAGTTTGACCTTCTGACATGAGGCGAAAAAATAATGCTTTTCTCAAGTTTTTTTTTTTTTTTTTTGTATCTGCTCCTGTCACGATCACGTGCGTGAAGATGGTCACGACCACGTGTGTGATGAGTACCTAACTTATTTACCTTTCAAACCCAGCTAACAAGCCAAGCAAGCAGACCAGCGATCAACGGACACATGGAGTGAGATTTAAATTAAACGACATTTAATTATAAATGCATGACAAAACTTATGTCAAAACATTAAACTCATGATAATCACATACATAATCACAAAACAGAGATATTTCAAATTTACTCTTGGGGATCATGGCTATTCTCTATTCCCCGTTTCACATCTAGATCTAATCCCTCTGTCTATAAACTTAACTACGTATACTTAATAGTCTCTGTCAACAGCTGCCCTCCTCGTTGATGCAGTTTCACGTCTCCAGAGTTCACACGATCCTTTCTAGATCTCTAACTTCGACGATAAAAGGGGAAACAGACGCCCCTGGCTTCTCACAAATAAGAACACACAGTTCACACCCGCCATCGTAGATTACTTGTTCCTTGAGGAGTTCTCGACATCCCGTCCTCAAAGACTCTTCTTCTGCAAACACACTGCACACCGACGGTTCACACCCGCCATCGTAGATTCACGAGCTTCTGATGGGTTCCCATCCTATCATCAGAACTCCTCAACTTCTGGTCCCCATGGCACGACCTTCCACTGGTCGCCCGGACCGATAAATTCTTCTTATTGGGAAATAAATGTGAACATCATGGATCCCTCACACACATAACACTTCTGGTCCCCACTGGCACGACCTTCCACTTGTCGCCCGGACCGATAAATTCTGCGTCTTCCTTTTAAGAATGATTAACTTGGGAACCACGTGTGTCGAGCTTCTCCTCTACTTATACTCCCGAGGTTTTTGCACACGCGACTAGTTTAAAGCGAGTCGTGTGTATCTATCCACGCTCGTCAACAATGTTAAAAACCGTGTTTTCCCCTGCTAAGCTCACCCCCCTAGACTCGTGGCGCACAAGGCCACCGACCTTCCTCGTGATAGTAATCTTTCATGCTAGTCAACAACTTAAAAACTCCCCTTCTCCCCTACTAAGTTTACCCCCTCTATACTCGTGGCGTACAAGGTCATCAACCTTAATCGTGACAGCTCCCATTTTGGGGAATGTTCCATTTACTAATAGATCTTCTAAATCGCTTATACTGATGCCTAGATGTATACAATAGGTCTTGATTATGCCATAAATATTATTCGCATCTGCGATTTGTCTACATATTTTGCATTCTAGTGTGTTATTGTTAACCAGACTTTAGCTACTCTTTTCCAGAAAGAAGAGGATAATTATAATTATCCTCTTTCACTACCACGTATTTCTCTTGTTTAATATTTGCTTTCAAAATTTTTAGTTCAAAGGGTAGAGGGCGGGGTTTAGGGATTTGATAAGATTTAGGGTTGAGGATAAGGACGGGATTAGGGATAGTTCGCATATGTAAGCCTCCCTAGCGCAAATGCATGAGGAGCGTACGTACTAGTTATAACAACAACGATAAGTAATATTACCAACATATTTTTGTTTACTGTTTGTCTCTATAATTATTTTGTTAAGATAGTGTATTTACAACATACACGAGCGAGAGGGTAGCTTTTAAAAATGTTTTTATTTGTTTTAATGTTTTATTAGAATTTGCACGTAGTGGACTCTTAGGGAGTAAATGGGTTGCGCGTTTTGAGTGACGCATAGATGATAGCGTGGGTCAGTCAGTTCCACCCAAGTCTTCAAGACAGCAGGACGTGTCATTCTGTCCAGACTAAGATAAAAGTGAGAAGTTGTAAATATTTCAAGATTTGTAAAGTGCCAGCTCTGATGATGTAGATCAAGTGTGAATTCATTTGATTAATTCACGTAAGTTGTACCCATTATTTTAGTTCTGGTATTTAATAATCTTTAGATGATGTGAAATAATAATGATTGGATTATACTTGGAAGTTTGACGAACTTTGTTCAGCTGGGTTAGGCAATCAGGCTAGCAGCTAACAATCTATGGTAAAGTTTATCTTACTAAGTTTCTAGCTTAGTATCTATCAGTATCCTGCAGAGAATGAGTGTAAGGTTCTTAAAATGCTATTAAAGCTAGCGCGCATGATTGGTTCATGTAATTAAATTGAAACATTTATCTGTAATTTATGACAGACTGATTTTATGTGAAGTGCTAACAAATAGTACTACTGGAGGGTGTGGCCTACTTGGATCAGAGATAGACAGATCTAGATCGTTATTCTTACTCTGCAGTTGGTGCCATTCAGGCTCAACGTGTCCTTCTTAGGGACAGAGAGAGAGAGAGAGAGAGAGAGAGTAACGGGCAAGAATTATAACCAAATTATTTCTTTAAACTTTAGTTCTTTTGTGAGTTTGTAAGGTTATTGTTGGATGATGATTATTTCTAGGTTCCTTTAATTCAGCATTGTGGCTATGATCTATGTGTAGATTTGTCTTGTGTGCCTTTTCGTTACATTTCATTGATACCGTATTCATTATGGACTTTATGATAATGAGCAGACCAGTTAAGATGGAGAGAGAGAGGTGCGGGGTTTGCAAGTGCGCGTGAGTAGGTCACAGCAGACGCCAGCAGGCGTGATCACATGACTTCTGGTCAAACGAGTCAAATCAAGACCGGGATTGGTCAACTAGTAGCTCCCGGAAACGGAAACTTGACTCGAACAACAATAACAAACCTGGCTGGCTGTTTACAGTAGCTCCCACACTTAAACAGCATTTGGGATGTCGAATATCGGAATTATACTAAAGGATGATGATTATTTACTTTAATTTCTTAATTTATTATATGTTTATTATAATGCCTCTTTGAATTGGTATATTCTCTAAATAGGTGTTAAGTTGAATTTCTTCAATTTGTACTGGTTAGGTCGGACTTAGAAACTTTTGAGGGTCGGACCTTCAACTTAAATATTTGTTGATAGGATGAAGCCTATGCTAGGTGTATGGATGCATCGTCTATGCATCAGGTGTCATATTATGGCATCCTTGTAGGTGCTCATTGTCTGTTCTTTTGACACACTGACAGATATAATTGGACTCTGTTGTAATGAAGAGATCAGAGTCATTGACTTAGTTCAGTCATAGAGTTGTGGGTGTGGCTTGCCCAGTAGGCCTGTATATAATATGTCGTCATTATTATGATATTATCTTGTTGCCTTATATAATTATGTTCACTGAATATGTGGGAATGTTTTAGGTGTATCAGTATTGTTGGAGGTAATACAAGTGGGTTGACTTGACTGTTCAGTCTTGTAGTTGTACCATGTAGTTGGGTTTGGCTTTATGCCATGATTATCATATCACTTGTAGTGGGAGACTATAACTTGCTATTGTTGGTTGAGACTTAGGTGTTGACTTATCATGTGGGTTGGTCCACCTAGAGATACTCCTGTGACTTTATGAGTAAGGAATTTGGTATTACATCCAGAGGATAGGAAAGGGATAAGTTTGGCTCTGAGTTGAGATAGGCCTGTGGCAGTATGGACTAGGGTTTTTGTGTAATATTAATAATCTATCATGTGGGGAATTGAGCTGGGTTAGGTAATGGGAATTTTAAGTTAATTTAGTTTGGCTTAATGAGTAGATCCAGTTGGCTATTGCTATCCTTTGCTAATTAGGATGGTAATTGTTAATTAAGGGATCCTACGTTGTGCGTGTGTGGGCTAAGTAAGTAGACGGGATTGTCTTTTATTGAGCCATCTAGCACGGGCAGTTCTGTGGTATGAGTGTGTAGACTGTGCAGACCACAGACTAGGGATAAACCAGACGGGACATTCCCATTGTGTGACGTCACGAAACATCGTTCTAGCGTGACCTCAAATTCGTCTACTGCTAGCCTTCCGCCATCTTGGAAACACTGCTAGGCCTAGTTCCTAGTCAAACACTCATGGACACCAGCTCTGTTTAAACTGATATTGATAATTTAAATCCTTGCAAACCAGTGACATTTATGTTTGGGAATAAAACCAAACATCCCACACGCACTGAATTGTGTTTCAAATTCTCTTGTAACCACAATCGAGTCAAAAAAAAAAAAAAAAAGTCACCAATCACTGTGGTTGCTAACACTGACAGTGACCGTGTCAGAGAGTGTTCAATCGCACTAGATTTATATTATAAATAACATAGGCTACCTACCTCTCTCTGTCTTTTTCTGGATTTGGATAGTTATGGAATTTCAGGCTTGCTCCAGTACTATGATCAGTGGAAGTCTTGGAGTTAGAGCTACAATTAATATAAGAGCAATAACGAGCCCTTCTTGTCGCCATCACGTAAACAATATGGCATTGGGATCAATGTTCCCAGATTTTTATTTTTTAAAAACCCGCCAAAGTTACAAAAAAACTAGCCCAAAAACCGCCAAACTGACAATTTTTTTCCAGCCCAAACCTGCCAACCGAAAATAATCATGTTTTATTGAGGTAAATAAACAAGTAATGATAATAACTAATGTGTCCATATATTATTTGCCTCTAATCCTAGCAGTATGTTAGAAATACATATTATATGCGATATAATAAAAGTAATGCTCTACAGTCTTGCTTCAGAACTCATGAGCACCAGAACACTACGCACCAAACTGAACGCTTGGTGCGGTTACTTTTTATGAAATGCACGGTACTATATATTATGAAACAAACATGCAAAAATACAGATGTTACATAGCAATAAACATTGTTATTTTTTAAAAATACATGCTTGAAGTAAACAACTTTTGATTATAGCCATCATCTTCCTTATCTCAATTGTCACCTTCCTGCCAAATTTAAGGCCTGAAGAGTGTATAGTTTGGTCAGTTACTCATGCCAAAGGTTGCAGAATGACCACTCCCTTACTTTTAGGTTCACACACATGCCAACCTCGTGGACCCTGTTTACCTGATTGGCTATACTTTCAAACAAAGGACTGACCACGTGCGACTAGTCTTGCATCATCGTCCATAGTTACACAATCTGGCACTGGAAGTCTTGCTGAAACCAAGAGGCAAGCCTAGCAAAGGCCAGAATTTTATCACTCTGTGCACAGAGACTGTCCCCAAAAAATGGTTTCGTGATTTTTTCAATCAAAACTGTAATTTCCACTCCAGCTTAACGGCTCTTTCAAAACCAGCCCAAAACTAGCAAACCCGCACACGGAAAAAAATACCCGCAAATCACGAACAAAACCAGCCCAATTCCGCGGCTTCCCGCCCAATCTGGGAACACTGAAATCGGGGTTCTACAGTAATGCCAAGATGGCGCATTCTCGGAAATTTCCGGAGAAACCGACGCAGCCCGAAGCGTCTATGTCCTATGTATGTATATTATTTATCTAGGCTGCAGACTGTATTTTATTGTAGTTAGTTTAACTCTAGCTCATTCCATAACTAGGATAGATTTGATGCGTACAGGGTGCGCGGCGTACAGGGTGCGCGTATACACATGTAAGGCTTAATGTTATCTTGTCTGGAATCAAATTAAGTTTTCTTCCTGATCTAGAATAATGGCCGTTGTTATAATATAAGAATTATAACGTGTGGGACAGCCCTAAAAAATCTATGTCAGCCTGTAGTTAAGCCAAGGGAAGTAAACATGTTACTTGGTAGGCTTGCATCTTATACTCGAGTTGGCCCCCTGGAGTGCTCACAGAGTAATTTTATACATTGCTGTTTGATAGAATACTAGACCTTCCCCATAATTATTTAGTTTACAATGAGAATATTATTATTATTAACTTTTATGTTTTCTTTTGGTGCATTGTCTTATTTTAGCATGATGTAATGATTAACTGATGAGGCGTGCTGTTAATTCCTGTTATTTTTTGGTTCCTCTTCAGCGCGCCTATCGGTTGGGTTTATTGTATTGTCTGGCTTATTGTATTGTGGTTTATTGTCTTGTGCTATTTATTGTCTTGTTTATTGTCCTGGTTTATTGTGGTTTATTGCGAACTGTATTGTTGTATTATTATTTGTTTTTTTCCTTTTCTTTTTAATAAACTTAAATGTCCTCTCAAAACCTGATAGTTTTGTTTGTATGTTTGACTGTGTGAGATAGCTATAGGGAGACCGCTCGTGTTCCCCGTCCTGTTACATATTTGGTGTCAGATTAGATAGTTAGAAAGAGAGACCGCTCGTGTTCCCCGTCTTGTTACATATTTGGTGTCAGATTAGATAGTTAGATAGAGAGACCGCTCGTGTTCCCCGTCCTGTTACATATTTGGTGTCAGATTAGATAGTTAGAGAGACCGCTCGTGTTCCCCGTCCTGTTACATATTTGGTGTCAGATTAGATAGTTAGATAGAGAGACCGCTCGTGTTCCCCGTCCTGTTACATATTTGGTGTCAGATTAGATAATTAGATAGAGAGGCCGCTAATGTCCCCTGTCCCTGTTACATAAATATGCTGCATATCGAGGCGTATTTGTCATATAATTGTATGCGACATTTTGCCTATTTTGAAGTTTTGTTATGAAAGTGGTTCTCTCACTTCTAATTCTGTTTGTACTAGTGTCATTCCAATAGGTTAAAAAAAATGGAGATATGACAGTTTATGTGATTTAATGTTGTATTTGTTTTTGCCCTTTTACCTACCTATTTTCAGTCCTCATTTGTTCCAAAAGACAAAAAGTCACACACAACTAAAATTATGGAAAACACCAGACCATGTTATATTTAATCTTCTCAGTTTAGACGTGCGTCTATCCGTCTGTCTGTGTGTCCTCCTGCCTACTTGCCTGCCTGCCTGTCTGTCTGTTTGCATGTCTGTCTGTGTGTTTGCCTGCCTGCCTGTTTGGCTGCCTGCCTGCCTTTCTGCCTGCCTATCTGTATATCTGTCTGTCTGTATTCTACAACAATAAAACAAGAACAAGAATTACAAAAGATATTGACAGTTACTGGTTGACATCCTTTTAAAAATAAACAGAAAAAAAAATTAGGGCGCATTTACTAATATGAAAACAGTTGAACTTTTATTGTACAGGTTTTTCCTATATTTCTTCCATTCAATAATGAAGAACACAAAAGTTAGAAGTCGATTCCTCAGTACTCTGAAACAGCAGACAAGTCAAAGCTTTCATCATTTATTCTTTACGTCCTCGGAGAGTTTCCCAGGACCACAAATAAAAATTTGATCACAATCCAATTTTTTGTATAAAAATAACAAGCTCTGAAATAAAAATAGAATCTAAGGTTATGTTTGAATCTCACAGAAAGACAGTATCGGAAAAAAAAACACTGTAAGACGTACTAAAATATTAAAATCAGAAAATTTGCATACAAAATTCATGGGTACAAAGTTTTAATCGAAACATAAAATAATTTCAATTAATGAAATAGTTTATAAATTTCTGTGCACAATTGACAAATTATAGAATAATAAACAACAGGATCTAAATGTCACCATTTGCCATTAACAACTATAATGTTTTGCATGCCATATAAACAAAAAGATAATTCTGAGTGTAAGGATCGTTGATACTGTTCGTGAACTGACGGCCCCTGAATGCTAAAGATTTTCTTCCCTTTCTGATCATTTCTTGAGAAGAAAGAGTTTATTCCCTTGATGTAACTTCGGAGGCTCCAAATGCCCAAATTTGAGGAGGATTTATTTCGTTTGTTTTACTTCTCATCTGATCTGTTGATGTGTTTTATCCAGTTCAATGACATCAAAGCACAGTCAGTAGTCTTTTTTGGACGCTATCCCGTATATTCTTAATGATCAGTTGTGATTTGATCGACCTAAGATTAATGTGTCTTTGATTTCCATGGATTTCATGTATATTTTGTATTATTCCAATTTACTGTCATTTCCTAGCCAGGTCAATTACAAAGAAAGAATACACCCAGTATCAACAAATGACTTGTATAGTAAAATTTTAGGTCTCAGATTCTAGTGCTGTTGTTGTGTTTTTCACACCTACGTTAGTTTTTGTACTTGTTTCAGCTGTTTGTCCTTATGTGAGACTTTTATATGTTTTGTCAGTGAATCAACGAGCTGAAGGTTTACTTCACACTGAGAGGTGACGCCACATTTCTGCAGGTGGAGTTTAACTGCTCTTGCTCACAACATCCGTTCCGCTCCGCTTTTTTACCGAAATCGACGTATGAAAAACTCACTTTGCCTCTGTAGCCGTGAGGAACGGAGCGGGGCGGACACTGTGGACAAGTATACAGAGCCAAAGAGTCTGGTTTTACTTTTTCATACGTCATTTTCCGAAAAAAAAAACACAACTAAAACGGAGCCGAGCGGACACAGTGGACAAGAGTACAAGTCTGTGTGAAGTTCGTCAAATTGTCAATGTTGGTGAATACCACCAGTTTCCATTCGACATGTTTTTGTGTCCGGGAAGTGTGACGGTGGGAGGGGGAACGTTTGCGTATAGTTCATGGTATCTGGTCGGGGGGGGGGGGGGCGAGATAAAGGGTATTAAGTATTTGTTCCCCCAGCTCTTTTACTTCACAGCAAACGTTCCACCGGACGAAGTACAAAGCCACCCCCCCCCCCAAAAAAAAACAACAACGCTATTTTCAAAAACTGTCAAAATCGTTCTTGATACTGAATTACGATTCGGTGGTTTCTATGGTGACATTTCATCGAGTTTTCAGAGTTTCATGTGACAATTATTTTTAAAATCTTCATTTTTGGCGAAATGCAAGGGGGAACTTTTACTATGAAGTATTTGTTCCGGGGGAACGTCCACTATGGGGGACCAAATACTTGGTCACACCGGCACCGATAGTTTCAGTATATTTTGATCATGCAGGATACACGATTGTTAACTCTGACCACATTTACCGACAAATAAGTGCTGTGTCAGCCCCAAAATTAGAATTCTACATGTATAAAATTAAATATTCTACCCCCGTAAACCACTGCCCGCCTCTCTCTCTCTCTCTCTCTCTCTCTCTCGTTGAATTCTCGCTCTCTCTGTCTCTCTTTTTCTCCCTGTCTGTCTCTTTCTCACTCACTCTAAAAAATCTCTAAAATCGAGAGTACGTACATTGTGGATGGCACCTTTTCCAAAAAGTATCACTTTTATTTTTCAAAATTGCGGAGTATTATATGGATGATGATGTGTTCGAAGAAAACGATCTATCTATTTATGTATCTATCTATCTCTCTCTCTCTTTCTCTCTCTCTGTTTAATTCCCTCTGTGTGTGTCTCTCTCTTTTTCTTCCTGTCTGCCTGACCTTCTGTCTCTCTCTCTCTCTCTCTCTCTATCTATCTATCTATGTATCTCTCTCTCTCTCTCTCTCTCTTTTTCTCTCTCTCTCTGTTTAATTCTCTGTGTGTGTGTGTGTTTCACTTTTTCTTCCTGTCTGTCTGACCGTCTGTCTCTCTCTCACTCTCTCTCTCTCATTAAAAAAAAGCACAGCCATATCTTTCTTTTTATCTGTCAAAACCAGAGTGATTGATGGACGGATTGTCTGTCTGACTGATTGGTTGACTGGTCAATGCATGCTGCTCCTAACCCCCTCCCTTATACCCCTTCTTCATGCCAATATCGCCCTCCTCTATATGCCACTATTATGTAAGTATAAAAAGAAGAAAAGGGTTATAATACTATTTAAAGTGGAGTAGAACACCCAGTAATCTACCCTATGTAATATAATAATAGCCGAGACACAGAATACCGAGACGGTCTATTCCTTCTTTCACTTTATGTTCACAACTTGTGCGCGTTTAAACACGATGGGTCCTACTCACAGAGCTCTGTGGTACTAGTCTTTTTCGTTCAATTAAGAAGGGGTGTGGCTCGAATTGTTACATTGTCGACATGGATGATACGCGCGCAAGTCGACGGACGGAATTTGGCGAATTGAACCGTCTCGGTATCCTGTGTCTCGGATATTAGAAGGTATCAGCACGTCACTGAGGCCATCGTACATCTTCTTTAACCCTATCAGTATCGGCGTAGCATTGCTGAGAATCCTTTACCACTCCATAAGTTGCACATAGGCCTATTAGTTCTCAATTAATAACTTTGAATTGCAATTGAATATCACAATTTAGATTCACATCGGTTCTCGTAAATGGTTAATGTAAATGAAAAACGATTTTGCAAATATCGACAAGATTTCAGAAATCCAGTTTTTTCACGGCTTTAGTAACCAAAAGGTTAATTGAGCATGAAGATGACAACTGACAGAGGTAAACAAAAGGACTCGAGTTTACCATACCAAATGTGAAAACCATTCAAGTCACATTTCGTGAGACCAAGGAAATCGGGGAATGTTGAACTCAGACAGATATCCCGAGATTTTCTGTGAGTTGTCTTTACAATGGCCGAAATAGCCGAGTCATAGATTGTGTACACCTATGTGTATAAAATCAGCACGCGCCATTGTGAACTCCTATTTCACGCATTTTGACATTTGCTAGACGAATCTGAAGTTTTGAAACAAAGAGTGAATTAGCACCACAGAGCTATACAATAGCTGTCTACAAAGCTTTGTGATTAGAACCGACTTACAGACATTTTGCATAATAATACCTACTTTGAGCTCCAATGTCGATCTACTCGTTTGCAAACATTCACGCTAAGAATTTGCAACCAGCGGCCAAGCAGAACAGACAGTGTCATAATACTAAAAACCACACCTGGTCTGCTCAAAGTGAAAAAGGCAACAACAGAATCAACACTTAAATAGGCCGCTTTTTAAGGTAAGTCTGATTTAATTTAATACATTTCCAGGTAGGTCCTCCGCCCTTCCGCGCCAGTCAAGAAAATACTCTAATGAGGGGACTTTTGAGCGGGCTTATCAAAAGGTTGGGTTTAGTATTTGTATGGGACAGAGAAAGAAAGAACGAAAGCGCGGGTTAGGGGAGGTCTTCATCATATAATGTTTAACTTTTTGGTAAGTGGCGCGGACGGGGACAAGACCTTCCAATTTCCAATTTGATGATCCTTTCTCGTGACAAAGGACGAAAAATCACAAACAGCATGGCCTGCCTTGCACGTCTTGAAAACCGTTGGCTTGTTTTAAGGAAAGCCGCTTACACGGGATGATAAACACATATTTATTTGTATCACAGAAAGCTGTTTAACAGTACAGCCACCGTTTTAGCGAAGTAGTTCTAAATTTACAAAAATTTTAAATACCGATATAAGCAAGCCAATTAGTTGTCTGCTTAGTTGGAGCACTAGAAATTGTACCAGTTTATAATCAAGGCGAATGGGCTGGGACATGAGTATTATGAATCACAAGGCAAATTATTGTTCCCCTATTCTAAAGAGTGGTGCAGCTTGATCCCCTCAGAAATTTGCATTAGGAAGTCTGTATTTTCGACCAGAAAATGCATGTAGGTTAAATCAAATTTACTAGAAACGATAGGATGAGACACTCCCTCCCTTCTTCGCACCTCTAAAAAAAAAAGTCATGCACGTATTTTGCGCGCTGATCAGGGGCGGGGCCCATGGCGCACACTATGAAGAGAACGCTTGATTTCATGATAAGTTAATGATGCTGATTTGTTACATTGCTAGTGCCACTAAACAGAAAGAAAAAGTAGCCAGTTTTCCCACAGCGATTGAAGTTAAAATTACCAAATAAGTGACGTCAACCAAGATCTATAGCGATAGCTGAACGGTGAACAAAATTCAGCATTTTCCCTGTTTGGCTTTGTAAAATACTGCATTGTTCATGACTTCAGCGCATTCGTTGCTTGGTGGTGGTGCGAAATCTGTGCACGCAAAAAAGTGCTAGTCTAGCTGCCAGCTGTCTCATATTCTTACTGTTCCTAGTATCTTTGGTTAAATCACGTCGGAAAAAAAAAGTTTTGCATTAGCTATAGGTTATCTTGAGTTGATAGTTTCTCCTACGGATAGTATAATGAGGTAGGAACAAGTTTGACAATAGATTTGGGATTGGGGATAAGGTTAGTATTATTGGTAATACATCATGGCGGACTTAGTTAAGTGCGCTATGTAATACATGTATAATGTATTTCTTTGGTAAATGCGCGGCTTTCTGGTTCACACTCGGTACATGAAATGTGTGTCCAACTACAGTTGTGTAACTCAGAAGGAACTCGTCCCTTGAATTTGATCATTTTAAGGTCTTTTCTCACTTTTACCCTAATAACCCCAGTAAACAATGTTATAGTTAAGAGGATATGCTCTCATGCAACGTATGTTAAAACTAAGACCAGAAACCGAATGCAACTGAATCTTCTTGGTGCTATTGTGAAAACCGGGGTAGAACTACTAAATTTTATTGTTGGGAAGACTTTGCATCTTCAGCAATGCTCTGGAAAAGAAAATTAACTATGATTTAAACCAAATGTCCCAGCCACTCAAAGTGCTGAGCATCATGGTAGTGACCTGGGCCTGGAGCTTTTCAGGTGATGTTAATTTAATACGAAAACTATACTGAAATTTGTTGGCATGACTTTTTGGCTTAAACTGCGGATTTCAATCTGGCAACCCGGTATAGATCTACTCTCTGGCAGAAAGGTAATGAAAACTTTGTGGTGATAACATGGCGGCAGAGTTCAAGATATGGGGCCAACAGCACTAGGCTGAGGCCCCCGAGAAACTAAGGACCTCAGAGTTCAAGTTATTCACGAGATGAGAATACAGAAACTTAATTTTCAGCCAGACGTTTAGTTCGTTTTTTCTTCCAGTTAGTTTTTTAACTGGGTCTGACAGATGTCAGGATGATCTAGATATATATCTAGATCTAGATCTAGGCCTACTTCCTTGAAACTGTAAAATTTACCCAGAAAAACTTTTGGCAAGTGACACTCCGAATGAAATTTCGAATTCTTAGGGGGACTTTCCCTGATATGTCAATCTGACTACTGCAAAGACGAACATCGGCCTACGGCCTCGATGATACAAACTGACTAGACCCTCACGTCGTTACTTATCAATCTGACAATCTGACAAAGTGGCGCTCGAGTAAGGTACTCCTCCCTTCTTAGGATTATTTCCGCAAGTTGTGTCGAAGCTTTCCTTAAATGATATGGTATAAGATTTAATAGAATTGGATCTAGATCTAGATCTAGTTGTTCCATTTCATTAGGGGCATGGCCTGTATTAGTTAGGCCTAATTGACGAAATATTATAAAAACCATAGAAAAACTGGGGTCGCAGCAGGGCTAGCAATGTCAAAATTGGGCAAAAAGAAATTGTATGTAGGGGAGCCCCGCGTGAGAATAATACCCAAACGATACAAAAAGCTTAGATCTAGATCTAGATCTAGGTCTATTCCTTTTTTTTTTGTTGTTGAAAATAAAATTGGATGAAACTTTTTCATTTATAATCACAAAACATAATGCAATTAATGTTCCTTGCTTTGTTTTGTTACATAGGCAGTTGTCAGACGACTGAGCCATGCACACCACTTTGCTACGACATATGAAGCTTGAACTCTTGGCATCAAAAGAATTCACCAGAAGCTATCACTTCAAACTGGCACAGGTGACACTGTCAACCTCAGTCGACGTGACAGATTCTACAGCCTGATTCAGTGATTGTGAGAGATATTGATCCTTGATACTATAGGCCTACCTGAAAAATGTCAACAGTGAGTAAAGCATTCTTAACTTTCAGCTTAAAATTGTCACAATTCAGTTCAAAGGTGTTGCGGAGAAACAACTGAGAACATCACTTGATTAGGATTTCATTAGTAGTAGTTCATTTCACTTTAATCGTTGCCTAGTATTAGTATTAGTAAAAATGACAAGGTTCTAACTCCCTTCCATCAACTTTTGAGAAATTGTGCTCATGAATGAATAGCTTTTTGAGTAGTTTTTTTTTTGTTCTTGTACTTTTTAGTAATACTAAAAATAAACACCGAATCTGCTTGATACTTCGACACGCAATGGAGAAGGCTCATACTCATAGACGTTGTGTGAAGTTGCAACTCAGTTCAGCCAAAAAGTAGAGATAGAACCTTGTCATTCTTATAGGGTTTAATGCTGAAGATGGTAGTAACCTGGTTCTGGAACCTTCCATAATATGATGTATTTTCTAATATTTTTATTGTTTGGCTTTAACTTAAGATTTCCATTTGGCAACCCAGAAACACAGCAGAAAGTTAATGAAAACTATGGTGGTAACATGCAGCAGAGTTCAAGTTGTTCATGTGACTGGGATAAAAACTTAATCCGCATCAATTTTGAACAAGGCGTTCAGTTCTTTTAAAGTTAGATGAAATTCCTGTTCCTAGACAGTGATAGATCTAGTCTAATTCTTTGGAATTTGCAGCAGTTTTTGTTTCAAAGTTTTCCTGATGGTATCAGATATATTTGGCATTAGATTTTGTCTAGAGGTTGTCTGTCCCATTTCATTAGATACATGGCCTGTATTTCGATCCTATTTGTTTTGTTAAAAAAAATAATTGAATAAAACTGAACTTTTTCAAATTAATTCATTACTATTTATAATCGCTAAACATAAGATTTTCATTTTCCCTGCTTTTTGTTCCACAGGCAGTTGTCAGATGACTGAGCCACACACACGACTTTGCTATGAAGTATGAACTCATAGCATGAGAAGAATTCACAAGAAGCTATCATTTCAAAAATGCACGGGTGACATTGTCAACCCCAGTTGACGTGACAGATTCTGCTGCGTGATTGTGTGAAATATTGTTCCTTGATACCCAAAAAAATGGCAACAGTGAGTACAGTACTCTTTCAACCTAAGATAATCACAACTCAGTGTAATTCTTTGGAATTTCCAACAAGTTATTGTTTCAAAGTTTACCTAATAGTTAAAATAATATGGCAAAGGCCTAGAGCTTTCCATAAGGTACATGCCCTGTATTTGATCATCCTATTCTTTTTTTTTGTTGTTGAAAAAAAAAAATTCAATATAAAAATTTATAACTAAACTTTAATTCATTACCATTTATAGTCGCAAAACATTTTGTACAATTTTCCTTGCTTTGTTTTGTTGCACAGGCAATTGTCAGACAACTGAGCCACACACACCAATTTGCTATGAGGTTGAACTCTTGGCATCAGAAGAATACACCAGAGGTCTTTTCAAACCTGTGTGATATTGTCAACTCCAGTCAGCATGACCGTTTGTTCAGCCTGATTATGTGCAATATTGGTCGTTGGTACCTGAAAAATGGCAATAGTGAGTACAGTACCTTTTCAACTTAGATTATCACAACTCAAATTTTCCAGAATTTTCACAAGTTTTTTCAGTTTTCCTAATGATGTAGCATCAGATTTAGTCTAGAGCGAGTCTTTCCATTTCATTTGGTAGATGGCCTGGCCTGTCTTTGATAATCCTATTCCATTTTAGTTGGGGAAAAAAAATTGAATAAAACTGAACTTTTTAAATCATTACCATTTATAATCTCAAGATATCATGCAAATTTTCCTTGCTTTCTTTTCTTGCACAGGCAATTGCCAGACTGAGCCACACCCACCACTTAGGTGTGAACTCTTGGCATCAGAAGTCACCAGAAGATATCATTTCAAATTTGTGTGACATTGTCAACCCCAATCAACATGACAGTTGTTCAGCCTGATTGTGGGTAATATTGCTCCTTGATACCTGAAAAATGGCAACAGTGAGTACAATACTCTTTCAACCTAAGATTATCACAACTCAGTGGCAAAAAAGCTGAGAACATCACTTGATCTAGATTTCTTCAGCAGTTTATCACAGCTCAGTTTGAAGATATTGTGATAAACCAGCTGAGAGCATCACTTGATCTGGATATTTTAGGACAGCAGGACAACTTTCTCAGCATTCAAGACTTGGACAGTGCATTAATTATAGTAGTGTTTTATGTTTTTTCATTTTGTATTTGATTTGTACATTTATTTGATCATAGACTATTCACTAGAGAGGTTATGCCAAATGAATGGTCAGGAAGAGAATGTAATATTGGCAACTTGTACCTATGATGCAAAATTGACATAGGGTTTATTTCCATGACTGTGAGGTAGTTGTGAACCATGGCTACCACAGGAATTCTGACAGGCTAAACAGGTTGGGGATACTGTAATACTCTTGATTTGAGGTGGTTCTTAAGCCAAATTTTCAAAATGACTACGATAGCAGTCCATCAGATTCAGTCATCAGCACACTTTAACTTTTTTTTTTCAAGCATCTAGGGTATTTAGTGACTTCCAATATTATGACCATACTGGAATCGGAAAGAGCAGGGTAACAGTTGCATTGTCATCCTAAACCTTACTGATGGGGTAAATGCAGTTCATGAATTCGTCATCGGGTTCTAGAAAAATTTGAAACAGATATCACATGCATAATCTGCAGCTGGGGATAATGCAGTCCGTGCAGCTGAAAATATCTGAGGAGAGAATTGCTCACGTATTTAAATAAATGTATTAGAATGAGGTCAAGATAATCTAACTAGTTGTGGTATTATATTTGAATATTCAAAATTCAAAATGTGAGACATTATCTAACTTCAGACTGATAACTGTATCACTGACTTATAGCACAGTAGGAAATAATAAATGTTGTCAAGTTGCAGACACAATACAGTGAATAGGCTGATGGTGGTGATATTGGGGTGGAAGTTTTAATAAGTAGCGTTCTAACTTTATGGCTTTGGATTTATAGATTTTGTTAGTCAGGGCAATAGAGATGTGGAAGTTTATTGTCGTTTCCGTAAAAAATTAGAACCTCTAAATCTTGGGGTAAACTTTATCCTGGCACATGATTGAGCTGCCAAGGACAGCATACCATTATTTTCAAAGGAATAAATGATTAAACTTAACAAAGAAGGCAAGGCAAGGCAAGTGATTTTTCCCAACAAAGGCTAGGAGATGCTATTTCCTTCCATTCCCTAATAAGAGGTTGAGATTGCATACATAGAACTACCATACAGGGATTCACATCCCTTGAAACTTAATCTTTGAACAAAGGCTGGTGATTTTAAATTGTCAGTTGTGATCACATCAAACTGTAGTTTGATGTGATCACATTTTGTAGTGTAGATTGGGCAGAATGAAAGGACAGATTTCATATATTTTGTCATAGTAAGTAAAACTGCAACAGCAGAGTTAAATAGGGGATGTTTTTTTGTGTCAGGTCAGTGAAGGCCTCAGATTTGCCAACCCTTTTTATTATCAAATGGCATGTTCTAATTGTTTTCATATCCAGGACTCAGCAAAATTTCAACCTCATCAGTAACTGTAAACTCATTTTTGTAATGAACAAACTTATTCAGTCCGCAAGTATTTTATCTCTGGTCTTTCAATTCAAAAAGATAATTGCGCTCATGAGTACTTATTAAACACTCATAATATTGGCTTTATGTAGCTGTGGCAAACCATGTTCAAATTTTGAAATGTCAGAGACAAAAATGCAGAATCTTTGTACATTGAATTATGGTTCATTTCATCTGTAGATGGTTCCCAGATCTTGATGAAATTTTCCTAAGTTTGAAATCTTTTTTCAAATTGAACTGAGCTAATCTGACAAATCTGAGATCTTCATTGCTACCATTATGACAGTAAAATGGTACTATCCTGTGTCTGTTGACTGAGCTGGCAGTCACCATCAAAGGATCCTGTGAACCTTAAGTTAGATAGGTGTTTCAGTCATTATGACAATTTTTATCAAATTTAATTGGAACAGAAAATAACTAATTTTCACAGGATCCTACACCCAGCACCTCCAGGGTAGGAATTCTAAAGCTGTTTTTTTTTTTTTTTGGATTGTAAACTAGTTTTCGGAAAAGATGTGAAAAGAGATTCTCCGTTCAAGTTTAGGAATTGAAACATTAGGCCTGTGCCCATCCAAAAAGCTTTGTGTTAAGAAATACCCTGGAGGTTATTATCACTTATATTTGGTCAGAGTTTTGAAAAAGAAGTCAGTTTTTATAGAACTTTAAATCAAAAGAAATACGAGTAAAGGCTGTGGACATAAGAAATTAAACATTTTGGCATCAGGTTACGTGTACAAGATACTCTTAAATTTGGTCAGAGTTTGAAGAACAAATTGATATCCGTGAAACTCTGGATAGAAATCTGAAGGATTAGAGCATAGGTTAAAAAACTTCAATAATTATGAGAGGCTTATTAATGAGTGAGACCTTTAGTTTTTTAAGTGTAGCTCTGTTTGCCAGCCAGAGGCAAAAGAGAAACAGCTGGGACGGGGGAAGTTCTGAAACCTAAGACTTAATAGAGTTGGGGGAAAAGGACAATCGATGATGACAAATGTTGATGGCCAG
The DNA here is from genome assembly GCA_963931925.1 of Onchidella celtica. Taxonomy (NCBI): domain Eukaryota; kingdom Metazoa; phylum Mollusca; class Gastropoda; order Systellommatophora; family Onchidiidae; genus Onchidella; species Onchidella celtica. Next base: position 53,796,284 of record OZ007576.1, read on the forward strand.
GAACATTGACCAGAGACATGGCATGCTCTTGGCGTGTTAAAAAAGGGAGTGATAAGTTTTCTTTATTTGGCAATGTAAACTTTGTTCTTGATTTGGTCTGGGCTGTATTTTTTTTTTTTTCACAGAAATTTGATATTCTCACCAAAGTGGTCGATTATCTGTAGTGACCCATTTTCCAGCGAGGTCCCCTTGTTTGTGGTTGTGGTCAAGTGTGCATTTGTGCGTGACTTTGTTGTTTCTGTGTTGCCCTGTCCCTTGCATATAGCACAGGATACAGGGACGTGAAGAATTTCTGACAATCTTGGTTCATTAACTGTTCAGGATCAAGTGATTTTTCCGAATCGAATGAAGTTGGAGTAAAGGTACTTCAGTAGGCACCCATAGTGGCAGATTAGCACTCATTTACTCTTTCTTTCTTTTGCTTTCTTTCCATGTATATATACATGTATATATCTTTTCTTTCCCTTCTGTCTATTATGTATATATTATCTTTCTCTTTCTATCTGCTGTATATACATCTATCTACATGTGTATATATCTTTCACTCTATCTGCATGTATATATATCTTTCACTCTTTCTACATGTACATATATCTTTCATTCTGTCTCTTTCTCTGGAAATCTATTAAGACTAATCTGACCTAGTTCACACTATGAGAGTTGCCGGTTCATTCATTGTCAGAAAATTAGTTACGTGCCTGTAAGAGACCTCGTCTGGCATAAGAATTGGGAGCTATTAAGGAAGGAAAGGTTGTCAGCAGCGGTTCCCCGATTTCTTGTCTATCGGTGGGGCCCAGACCCGGACCTTCAAAGATAATCGATTTGGAATGTTCTACCATCTGCATTTCAAAGGGTTGCCCTGGTGCCCGAAGCTCTTTGCTCATCCAGATGGGAGGACATTATCCAATGGTGGCATTAGATAACAAATATTTTCAATAGGCTGAAAAGGGAATGAAAAGATAACCTTGTTTTTTTTCTGATTGTTTTTGCCTTTTTTTCCAAGGCAAGGGGAGATGGGGGGGGGGGGGGGAGAAGTGAAACTCAAAACTTGATGGAGAGGTTAGATTTTTGGGAAAGAAAATCGATGACAAAATTAACGCTGATGGCCAGGAACATGGACCAGAAACATGGCATGCTCTTGGTGTGTTCAAAAAGGAAGTTGCCCCATTCTTTGGAAGTAGAGTGGAAAAAAAAATAGAAAGATATATTTATGAAAAACAAAAATACTCCCTTGGAGGGGAAGTCGGGAAAAAAAAAAAAAGTGTAGTACTCCCCTCCAGGGGAGTAGTTTTGAGGGGGGGGGGGCTCAAGGTAAAATAAAGCACCCCCTCCCCCAATTGAGTGAAGAGCAGATGATTCGGAAAAGGAAATTGGTGACAAATGCCAGTGGCGGGGAACATTGACCAGAGACATGGTGTGTTCAAAAACAAAGTGCCTCATTCCTACTGGGAAGTAGAGTGGAATAATATAAAACAAAAATACTCCCTTGGAGGGGAAGTTGAAAAAAAATAAAAAAGTGTAGTACTTTGAAATGGGGGGGGGGGGGGGGGCTCATGGTAAAATAAAGCACCCCCTCCTCCAATTGAATGAAGAGCAGATGATTGGGAAAAGGAAATTGATAATGACAAATGCCAGTGGTGAGGAACATTGACCAGAGACATGGTGTGTTCAAAAACAAAGTGCCTCATTTCTGATAAGTAGAGTGGAAAAATATATATAAGAAACAAAAATACTCCCTTGGAGGGGAAGTCGAAAAAAAAAAAATAAGTGTAGTACTCCCCTCCAGGGGAGTAATTTTGAAATGGGGGGGGGGGGGGGCTCATGGTAAAATAAAGCACCCCCTTCCCCAAGTGAGTGAAGAACGGATGATTCAGGAGCTCTTGGATGGGAGTTTCTAAAAAAAGAAAATGAGAAAATTGTGAAAAATGGAAACGAGTAAGATTTGCTCTTTGATTTCTAGGGCATAGAGAGAGGAACAAAAGGAGATATAAAACTTTGCCCTGGCTGGGGTAGGGATGAAAATGGACATGCAAAAAGTGTTTGTCAGTCTTGAATGGGTTTGAATTGACAAAAGAGATGGTCAAATGATTTGTTTTTCTGGAAATGGGCTTTTCACACAGCAAAGAAATAGAGCTATCAGGGGCAATGAAATAATAATATAGGCATAGAAATTTGTCTGAAAGGACATGAGTGAAGGATAGCGTACTTATTGATATAATGGGGAAGTATAGCTGATAATGAATGGTCATAGGCATTGGTAATTTTGGTTAATGGTAAATATTTTGGCCAAATGTGTTTATAAAACACGTTCCAAATTTTCTGATATGCATATTTATGTTATCATGATACAAATGCGATGCTGATAAATTTATAAGGCGGTCAGAATAAATTGTTGTAGGTTCTTTTATCTTTGTCAGTTCATGGAACCAGCCGTATAACATTGTGTAAAGATGGCATTCGAGTTCAAAATTTGCCCACAGTTTAAATGATAGGAAGTGCATTTGCTATTTTAATTGTGAAGCAAATTCTTTTTATTTTATAGTGATTGTCAGTGAACTGATTCGAGCACATCATAGCTATTAGTTTTAAAAATTGTAGCAGGACCTAAGCATATAATAGAACCTTAAAGAAAAACTAAACTAAAATCAATAAGTATTTTTTTTTTTTTTTCAAGCAATATGATATTGAGGTCGGACTAAATTTAATTCAGGTTCTCAGTGTACTGTTTCTCATCTCAATTTTCTGAAAATTTGCCACTATAAACAGCAGTTTCTGTGCTATTGGCACACAGGAAGTCAGTATTGCCCAGTCACAAGATTGAATGTTCCATAATGTTCTGGAAAGGGCTTGGATTGCTTTATTGTACATTAATCAGCTGTAGAAATTGACTTGGTGTCAGCAAAAAGGCAGACTTCACTATTGAAATGGAGAAATACACGAATGATCCAAGCTCTTTACCAACTGTACTAACCTGCATGTAGCCCCAAGCATGTTACATTTCCTTGATCAACTTCGCAGTCTGCATGTCAAGAAACTTCAAATTTTGTGACTGGTGTAATACTGGAACATGTTACGTTCACCTAATATGAATGAGATATTGTCTTTCAAGATTTTGCACATAAATAATGCATAGACAATGAAAAGGCTGAGATGAGAAATATTTCTTAAAGGTTTTTCAAAAAGTTAAACGCTTGACAAAATTTTTTTCACATTTTTCTTTCAAATGTAAGGTTTTCTCAATTGTTACTTCAACATTTGTTTCATGCAGAGGAAAGGAGGGCGGAGTGGGGTTGAAACTAAATGTATTGAGCAGTATATCAAGACAGGATGCCATTTTTGCCAAATGAAATTTAGTAAACTTGGTCCATTTGTTGCGCAAAGGTTATCAGTTCACTGGCAGTGTTGAGTTACTATAATATAAAACCAATATACTTGGACCTGTCAAGACAGAATGCCATCTTTGCCAATTGAAATTTAGTAAATTTGATTCATTCGTTGCAGTTTTTTTGGTGTTTTTTTTAAGTCTTGTCAAATTTAATAGAGCTTAAGCAGACAGTCAGCTGGGGGACATAGTCTTAGTGCTTAGTTATGCCACAGTTAAGTCATATTTATAATCAACTCTGACCAAATTTAAGAGACAGAAAAGAAAAGAATGACTTGAGTCAAAAGTGTAAAACTTATGTGCATAGGAGAGACTTTGTATGAAGTGTATAAACATTATCGACATGAACATTTGGAAAATATATAGAACTTGTGCCTCGCACTTTTCAAGATAGAATGCCATCATTGCCAACTGAGATTTAGTAAATTCAAATCATTTGTTGGAAAATCTGTTGTTTTTCTTTTTTTTTTTGTTAAACTCCTGTTAAATTGACGGAATTTAATGGGGTAATCACCTGAAGACGTAATAGATTTTGTATTTAGTGATACCACAGAATTTCATATTTGCGGGCTGAAAGTTAGTAAATTTGATCCATTCATAACAAAGTTTTTTCTCCTTTACATTCCTGGTAAAGACAGTGGAGCTTCAGCTCCATATTTTTAGCAAACTTTGACCAAATATAAGAGACAGAAGAGGAAACAAAAAAGTGACTGATTCAAAAATGTGAAAATAAATTTACAGAGGAGAGATTTTGGCTGAAGTGCAATAATGTTAACTATTTGAAGCCAACAACTTGATACACAAAGTGACTAGATTAGAGGATGCCAAATAGTGAGACAGGTGTGGATTAACTTGCAATATTAATGAGAAAGTAAAAATGTAACTTTTTGAAGCCAACAACTTAATAAACCGAGTGATTGGGGTAAATGAGGAATAGAGGATATGAAGTATTAGTAATGTTGCCAGGTATAGAACTATTTGAAGTCAACAACTTAATACGTGTATGCAGAGTGACTAGGTTAAAGAAGGATACAAAGGAGTATTATTCCGGGTATGGATTAATTAGCAATATTAATGAGAAAGCAAAAACGTAACTACTTGGAGCCAGCAGCAGAGTGATTAGGTTATAGGATACCAAGTAGTGTTACTGGTATGGCTTGCAATATTAATGAGAAGGCGAAAATGTAACGATCTGAAGCCAACAACTTAATACATGTGTGCAGAGTGACTAGATTAGGAAGGGATACCAATGAGTGTTATTACAGGCATGGATTAATTAGCAATATAAATGAGAAAGTAAAAAGGTAACTACTTGAAGCCAGCAACTTAATATACAGAGTGACTAGGTGAGAAGAGGATATGAAGTAGTGTTACAAGTATGGATGGCATTCGGTCAGTGAAAGGTTCAGACTGCCAATCTTATTACAGCATAATTATAACTCAATTAAAATTTACCAACAAAAAGGGTTGGGGGAGGTGGTGTGGGAAAGGGAGAGTAAAGGTTATATGTTCCAAAACTTTCTGTAGAAAACAGTAAGGAAATGTTACAGTGCAGTGAATCAGAATTGAACAAGGAAAAATGGTGGATGGGGTGAGGAACCTTGCATAGGTAACAGTAAAGAAACATTACAGCAAGGGAAGGGGGGGGGGGGTATATCATTTCAGTTTTTAACACTATGAAAACAGAAAAAAGTCATTGCCAAAGACAAAATGTGTTGATGATTTGAATCTGTTGAAACTGTATACAGATAGGGAGATGGTTTTTACTATATTTTTTTAAATTTCTTTTGATTTATCCTGGAGGGGGGGGGGGGGGGGGGTAGGTGTATTTTTTAAAATTTAAATCATTTACTTTTTTTAATTATGGTAATTTCCTTTAATAAATCTTGCATAATATATTAAAAGGGGGGGGGGGTGAAAGGGTAAATTTTTACTGTAATTTTTTGGATCTAAATTACTTGCAGTATTGTCTAATTATGGGAATTTCTTTTAACTCTTGAGGGATTTTGATTGGGGGGGGGGGTGGCAGGGTGAAGAGCATATTATGTATGGAGGTGTCATTATAAGCATCAAATATGAAAAAATACTGTCTCATTACAAGTTTCAAATTAAGAGCTGTATGATACTGTGTGTCCATAAAGACCTGTGTAATGTATCCAACCTCTGTTTTATTAGAGTTGCCATAGATGAACTAACATCTCATCCATCCAAGCAGTTATGTCATTGTATAATTATGCAATTACTTGATGTGAAATATTTGTGTTTTGTATGAGACCAGTAGCACATGGGAGGCTGGCGGGTGCTACTGGTAGGGTTCTCCTTCTTTCTTATCTCCTCTCTCTCATCTCATCTGTCCTTTTCCGCCTTTCAGTGTATTTTTGTTGTAATGTTGTGTGAATGAAAAAAATGTTTAGTATAGAAAATGTGCTAAATTTGCTGTATTTTGAAAACTAAGTTATTTTTGTCGTAGGTTAGGGAAAAGTTGGGGAGGGGGGGGGGGGGCATTGTTTAATTATGGTAATTTGTTTTGTAATTTGCTGTATTTTGAAAACTAAGTTATTTGTTTTGTCCTAGGTTAAGGAAAAGTTGGGGGGGGGGGGGGAGGGCATTGTTTAATTATGGTAATTTGTTTTGTAAATCTTGTGGGGGGGGGGGTGGAGAAAAAAATGTGTGTCCACTATCTGTTTCATTAAAGTTACCATAAACAAGGAAACATCTCACTCAGCCAGATGTTATCCCAGTTTTTATGCAGTTATTTGATATGAAATGTTTGTTTTGTATGTGACCAGTATCACGTGGGAGGTTGGCGGGTGCTGCTGGTAGGTTCTCCTTCTTTCATACTCTCTCTATCTTGTCCTTTTCCTCCTCTCAGTGTATTTTTGTTGCTATGTTGAATGAATGAAATTATGTGTTGAAAATATTGTACGTTTATAATTATATTTTATTTTCATTTTCATTGCAATTCTATTCTTTTTCAGGAATGCTCATTGACATTTTATATCATGCATTTGCAGGTTTCTATATATGAGGCGCTCTGGTCAAATTTTGTTCAAAACTATGAAAATACAGACTGCTTTATTTCATGTAAAAACCAAAAAAATTGAAAATTTACCAAGTTATGGCAATTTCAAGGCAGCAAGGTAGAAAGTCACTTTTTGGAAAAATGCATTTGAAGTTTATGTAAATTTAAAGAGACCATTTGATTGGATCAGAAAAAACGAAATAACAAATACATTTATAGGTGGAATTCATTAAAATCTTTTTCCCCATGCATAAAGAAATGATTGAAATTTGTTTATGCCAAAAAAACTGATATAGGACCAGGAGGTCACTATTCACCTATTTTCGGCTCTATCTCGAAAGTGCAAAGCACTGCATGTGGAGCATTTCCCCAGAGTGCCTCACATATGTCCCAGTTTGAGAAATTCAGTATGCATCTCTATAGGTTTGATGTCATTGTTCATTCATACTTTTCCATATAAGTACGGCACAAGTTAGCTTTCATAATGTTGGTGGGAACAGAAATATTAAGTGTCCTGCATGTGTTAAACCCTCTGTGATAAAAACTTGAAAACAAGTTACTGGCAAGATTGCCAGTGTTTCATGATTCAAAGTTATCACCTGGATTGTTTTAACCGTCTTCGGAAGAACTGCTTCACATCTTTATATAGGCCAATGGTGGGACTGCTTAAGTATTTGGGCCAAATTGGAGTGGGTAAAAAGTAAATTTGAAACATTGGAAACCTCATAAATCTGAAATATGATGTTACACTTGATAAATGTAACATTGAAAGGTTTGGGAAATTAAATGTAGCTTTGATACAAAAAAATAAATTTTAAAATTAACAGGCTGAACATTGTCCCCATAAGTCATTATTTCTGACAGGTAAAGATATATTACATGTACATGTTTAGATTAATGAATGTTTGCATTTTGATTTTTACAGTATAATGATAACGGGAGACATGATTACCAGTAGATAAGCTGATTTAGTACTGTGAAAGCAAACTTTGGGAAGAAGGTGGGGCACTTGGAACATACGCGAAAGGTTTTTAAAATTAATTTAATTCATTGAATCTCATCATTTCCAGGGTGGGGGATGGAGGGTAGCACTGGATGTCAGAGGTACAAAGTTGTTTAGCTTTTTGCAGTGTGCATTTCCATTGGTTCAAATGTGAATTCTCACAGGTTACGACTGGTTATACAGATGTTGTTATAAATGATAGAGACGTTGAAGAGGCTGTGGATTATTTTGTTGATTTTTAACTCTCACTTAGGTTTGATCATGGTGCTCAGGTTTTATGTGTCATAAGCTGCGCATTTTATAGTTCAAGCGTTTTAATGTTGGCTGGTTTTGCTTTTAAAGTTTTTATGAGTAGAGGATAATCGGCACTTTGCATTTTAAGTTTTAAGTTGTTTTTAGGAGTAGAGGCTGATTCGGTTTTAGTGTTTTTCATTGGTTCTTCTTGTAAATTTCTGTACATAGGAGTTGGGAATGTTGTTTTAGAAGTTTCATGCAAAAGTTATCATGACGGTATTGATGTTGGTTCTTGACCTACCAGTTTCATTGATTTTCTACATATAGATTATTGAGTCTGACAAGGTGGAATTTGATTCTGTTGGAGTTTGACTGATGGATTTTTCTGTCGGGATGTTCACTGATTCAGATGCTGTTGAGTGTTTTGAGCATTGTCGGAAAGGGCAGATTTTCTTTCACCTGAACAGTGGAGTGCACACTGCAAATTATTATGTAATGAAAATTATGCCACAAATGACGTACAAGTATAGAATATCCAGTGTTTTATTCTGCCATGGAAATTATTAAGGCTGCAAAATAGGGTGCCAATAAAAGACGTGAGAGGTTTAAATGGATGAATTAGGCTTTCAAACGCAATACAAAGGAATGCAGATGCAACAGGGCACATAAGCTTGAATACCTTTATGAATAAAAAAACAGGCATTGCAGAACTCATACAACACATTTATCTGACACGTGCATTTAAAAAAAAATCCTAATAGATCTAATCTTATGAGGACAATATATTCATTTCTAAAGGGAAATTGAAACCTGAAAATCATGGGGTAAACTTTTTCCTGACAGGTCTTAGAGCTGGCATAAACAGTGGGACAGTATTTTTTTAGGAATTTTTGGTTGAGACGATTTATCTTTATATCATATTTGTTTTTAGTTCCACCAAATTCACAGAGCTAATTTATGCTGGAGATGAAACTGGATTAAAAAAGGGCAGAATTGTTCTTTCCTGGTGGGACATTAAAATGTTCAAAGCAGAGAATATTGACAACTAATGTCAGTAAATTTGGTTGTGCAATGACTAAAGGATGATAATGTTGATTTATGATGCAGGTGATAATTTGCAGAATTGGAGAGCAAGATCTCAACCCAGTATCAGTACTTATATGTTGACACATGCAGGACATTAAATATGTATTGTCAAAAGTCTTTGCAGATAGTAATGTAAAAGACAAACACAATGATAAAAATAATGGTGGGTTTTTTTATTTTTTTTTGTTGTTTCTTTTTCTCAGAGGTTGATTTATCTTGATAGAACTTTTTTTTGTTTTGTTAATGGGGTCTCATAGATTCAAAGGGGAAGGGGTGAGGGGTTAAGCATCTGAACCACCACTGAAACTGATATAAATTCATATAAATTTCTGTTTCACAATGTAGATGCAAATGAGATGCCTAAAGTAAACTTCTGGAAAATTACTTTCACAACCAAGTTGACTTTCAAATTGAGTAATTCTTATGCATTTATTCTATAATATAGTGGTTTCTGTATGAATTTTTATACATTGCTAATATATTATTTATGATTGATATGTTGTCACTGCTCCACGCTAATCGCATATGTCAGACTTATGCCAAAAGACAACTGACGGTTCCTTGCACTCCTGAGCCTGAGGTTCTGTCAGACATTGCTGAAAAGGAAATCCACCAATAGGAAAATGTCATAATCCAATGGAATCATAATGGCATAAGTCACCAAATGGCAGGAAAAGAGTTTTCTCTTAATGCATGTATCTCAAAAGTGTCAAAAATGACTTAGGCCATTAGTGTGGAGCATGGAGTATTATATGATTGAGGTATTGTATGTGATTGATAATGTGATTGATGTATTGTATGTGATTGATAACTGTGATTGATGATTTATATTCACAAATGGTCAGTGATCAGGATACACAATTGATCCAGTTGGAAATTAAACATAATCAAGTTTTGACATTAGGGGGGGCAGTAGAGATTGCTTGAAGAATTTAAAATTGATTTATTGGGGACGGAAATTATATATTCTGTATCCAGTGCTTTAATCTGCTCTATGTATAACAGTTGTGTACATTTTGCTTAGTCAATAATGTTATTACATGAACAGTTTAGGGAAAGGAAATCTGTGGTTGCATATAGGATTTTCTGGGTGTCGTTTCATCATGTTTAACTTGATATGATTAGAATTTTATGTTAGAAATTGACACTTTGTGTAAGGAAATATTTGTAAGTCCATGAAATGTCCATCATGTCAGTACGAAACACAAATATTTTATCATCAGTGTTGTTGTCAGGATGACCCATCACGCAATATCTTATGTAAAGCTCTGCATACCAGTCTGTACTTTATAGTAATACTGCACTTGTAAACTGTTGACTTGAGTTAGATCTGGGGGGGGGGGGGGGTATGGGACTTAAATTTAAATTTTGTACAGACGTAGTCAATAAAAAATTCGCGTAGTTTTTCAAATATTTTCCCCGATTCTGAAAATTGAAATTTCTCAGCTTGTTAAAATGTAGATTATCCATGCCGGTTAAAATTTAAGAATAGAAATTTCATTTATTTGTCCCCTGTTTCATGTTAATCAGTATCCCTTACCCAATTAATTCACATTGTTAGATTAGAAATCCCAACTCAGTTGTTTTATTGTCTGACCTGCACACCAAATTGTTTTCATTATCAGAGCCCTATATGTATACACATGTATGTATACATCTGCCTGTGACATTGGGTCAAGGCACTTGCCAGTTTGTGCATAATATATACTCATCCTGACTTTGAGCCATTGGAAGCAGTGACCAAAGTTTGAGAGAAGTTGTGTAGGCAATTGGGGTCTGAAACAGGTAAGTATAGTGCACAATATACGCTCATCCTGACTTTGAGCCATTGGAAGCAGTGACCAAAGTTTGAGAGAAGTTGTGCAGGCAATTTGGGTCTGAAACAGGTAAGTATAGTGTGCGAGATGTGAAAACTAAGGTCTCTGACTCAATTAAGATTTGTTATTTTAGTCCTTCCCTAATGTTGAATTAAATGATCAGTGTGACATGTGAGATGGAAAATCCTTGGTCCTTACATTTGGGCTCTGCTGCATAATCAAACTTGGGAGGGAGAGGGGAGGGTTTCTATTCAGTCTGTAGACAATAGTTGTGTACATGTTCATATTTTCTTTCATTTAAATTTGCTTTATTTAGTACATTTGACATAGTCTACCTGTAGTCTAAGTTGTTGGTTTTTGGGGGGGGATTGGGGGGGGGGGGGGGGCAACTCAAGTTGTAGACAATGACCTTGTACAGATCCATAATTTCTTGTTAAAATTTCTTAGTGTTTCAATTTGCTGTGTTTAGTACATTCTGCAGTTCTAGCAACTGAGGTGCGCTTAATTATTTTCTTCAGAGTAATCGTGCAATTTGGTGGGCATAATTATGCTTTATTACTGTCATAAACAGTTTACACCCTAAATGTGTGTGCACATTGTCTAATTTAGTCAGATGTTGTTTCTGGATTTCTTTTGTAGTTCAATATGGGACTGACAGGATGTAAGTTAAAATGTGAGAGGGTGGGACAATGGGGGTTGAAACACCCTTCTCTTTTCAAAAGCCTGTGATAACTTTGAATCACGTCCTAGTATTGATTCTTCATGTCACAAATGTGAATTTTTTCAGAATTAAATAAAAAAAAAAAAGCAAGGAATTTGTTGGTTGTTTATTTTTGTATTTTGATTTCCCATGGGAAAGATGAGATGAGAGATGTGTTAGTTTGGTTGAAAGCTGGAGTAAGACGTAGTAGTAGTAATAATCATTTCTCTGGCACCCAATCCAAAAATTGTTGCAGAAACTCTTACTTTCTCTCTCTCTTTCTCTTTCTCACTCACCACATATACTTTGTAACTAAAAAATATTGCCCAAGATGTTTAGCACTTAGTTGTATCCGAGACGCAGAATACTGAGACGGATTAATTTATCATATTCCTCTATCAACTTGCACACATAACAGTGATGTCAACAATTTGAGCCACACCCCTTCACAATGGAATGAAAAAGTAGTACTCACCATATTTATACACTTGTGTACATATAGTGGGAGAATGAATGATTTGTTATCGGTATTGTCTCGGGTTGTACTTCCTAAAATCTGTTTGATAGGTGCAGGAATACAACCATTCATCAAAATGTCGGAGGGGAAGGTTATTTCTGACAAGACTTCACATTCAAATATTATTAGTACATACAAAAGCAGTACTGTGAAAGCAAGAAGTGTAAAAAAAACTGTAAAACTGTTATGCAAAGTCAAATACATCATAATTATTATATACTTATCACCGTTGTGGAGGTTTGGTAGTCATGGTTACTTTCAAGGGAAACAATCCATACTTATACAATATAAAAACTGAGAAATTAATTGGTTACTGCCCTTACCCCAACCGCACATTTTCAGGCAAAAATAAATAGACGACATTATTGTCGCTGGGAAAAAAAATCCCCTGAGTTATTTCCACTGCAGCTGACAAAAAAAACAAACAAAAACAACTCCAGTCCTTTCAATGTTGTATTGGTCAGGATTGTGGAGCGTGTGTGTGTGGTGGTGTTGTGTGTGTGTGTGTGTGGGGGGGGGGGTATTGACCTGAGGACACTTTAAAAGACAAAAGTTATTTCCTGCGACAAAGTGACGTCAGCTCCAATTCAAATCTTTTACCTTTTATTGTTTGCTGGATGAGCCAATTTCTCAAATATATATTTATCTCTCACACATACACATACAAGTGCGTACAGGAATTTCAACTATTTTTTTTCCTTTTTAACACTATGCACATGAATCCGAACTGAAGACAGAGATACGTGCCTATGCCATTGAGTTAATACAACATCGCCAACGAAACACTGTATGAATGAAAATAAATGCGCGGGTGAGATAAGTTTAAAAAGAATGTTTAACAGTATGTACACAAAATCCAAATTTAAGATAGACATGACATACTCGCTTACGTCGTGGAATTACTACAAGAAAACACTGCATGGGCAAAAAATAAATGCACAGTTGAATTCCAAATAAAAATTTAATACGTACTTGTGTCATGGAGAGAATACATTACTACAACGTAACACTGCATGGATAAAAATAAACGCCTAGTACTAGTAGATTTTCAGGTTTTTGTTTGATAATGTTAAAGACCAAGAGGGTTCGAGAAAGCCGACAACACAGAATTCAGTAGTTAACAATTCTGGGATATAAAAGACACAAGTTGGGTCCCCAGGATAGTCCCCATAGACAGCTGTGTGTTCATTTACTTGGTTATTTATGTTTTCTCTTACTCATCTATTTATTTATTATCTATTTATTTACCTAATTCTTCACTTTTAATTCCTTTGAGTATCTAGGTACAAACACACCTCTATAGACATCAATATATTTATAAAAATTGAATTTGTTCATCTCTGTTCGCTTAATTAGGCACATATTATTTCTTTATTAAGTGATCACTGAGTTACGCACTGAATGAATATATTCAAAATCGAATTTCAATCTGAGCTCTCTTTAAAAAAAAAGTATTTAAAAATTTTTTTTTAAACATGTACATACATGGAGTATCCAAACTTAAGATGTAAGTACGAGCTGGTCTTTTTTTTTTTTTTTTAAATCATGACGGGCGTGAGTTTTCTATTTTGAAAAAACAATAAAATGGTAGTAACATGATTGAATGTGTGATTGTGGGTTTCATGCAGTGTGTTAGATTATCTGTGTGAAGACTGCTTCGTTACCATGGTGATGATGATGATGATGATGATGGTGGTGGTGGTGATGATGATTGTGATGATGATGATAGTGTTGATGATGTTGATGGTGAAGGCGTCGTGGTGATGACCGTTTCGTCACCATGAGATCCGAGTAGTTGGCTGATTCGCGAGGTCTCATTGAAACTCAAATGTCGTGATGTCATCATCCAATTAACCGGCAGATCAAACTCGCCCAGTGCTCGCGGGGACAACAATGAAGATGAACTTTTAATCAGAGCTCTCCAGCCTTAGGACGAAAGGGGTTATTGACCGGGCATTAAGAAAGATTAAAACTAACTTAGTGTATCTCAACCCTTTTCAGGCAATCGGCCCCTCAGGCTCCAAATTTTCTTTCACCCCCCCCCCCCCGCGCCTAAACACTTTTTTGTATTAAAGGTCTAATATCTTAGGAGGTTCGCTGGCCTTGGCATTTACACTTCACTTTTTTTTTTTTGGTTCTTGTTTCTGTGTGTTTTTGTGGTAGGGATTAGTTGTTTTTTGTTTTTAGAATTTTGCCTGGCCAGCGACCTTGTTCAGCCTGCTTTTCTCGACTTTAAACTGTCAAGGTATCTTTAACGTGCACACGGGCCCTCCGAGTTTTTCGCCTCTTATCGGAGAAGACTAGGTGCTCGATCCAATCCACCATAGGATCAAAGACAGGAATCTCTCCCCCCCCCCCCCCCGCCGGAAAAAAACAAATCCAACATGCCTATACCGACCGGGGATCAAACCCGGTACCTTCGGCATGATAGGCGAGCAGCTTGCCTCTTGACCAACGTGTCCCTGAGACACCCCCCCCCCCCCCCGCCTTCCTACTCAAACCTAACAGAAACATTTCACAAGAAGACAAGACTACACAACAAAATATGATGTAAATTTGTATTTGCGTACTAGTACTACTTTAATCCTATTTGGGAAATTTGCCTTTGTGTCATTGCATCCAGTTACAACTGGAGCAGGCACGTCGTCGCCACAGTGCAGCGCCGGTCGGGGTTTTTTTTTTGGGGGGGGGGGTGGGAGATGAGGGGGGAGGGGAGGGGATGATCCACAAAGGTTTTCAAAACCTTATTAATGACGATACGCATACTAATTATTCATTATAAAACAGAGGCCATTCTTTATCAAATACACTTTTTAAACAAATAGGCCTTTGCTGTTCATAACACCACCTACGCATTCTGTTGAACACGTCAGTGGCTGTTCTGTATTATTGACGACTTTAGTTTTTGTTTGTTGTATCTCCATTTTCTGTAAAACTGGAGATCTTTTAGTATGTAGATGAGGCATAACAAAGGCACAATTTGACACTTGTTTAAAATGCGTTGTGTCACAGCACAGTTCTGATATTATTATAACTCCTTCTCATAGTACTAAAACCGCAAACGTTCAATGTCGGGATTTGTCAGTTGTGCAAAATGTGGAGTTGGAACAAACAAGGACTAAGGTCGCGATTTCCCCTGATTTTGAGATTTGCCCCCCCCCCCCCAAATGAGTTCCATTCATGTTTTCACTCCCCACCCCCACCCCACCTTGTCCTTCATCGTATTGCCACCCCCCCCCCCCCCCGGCACCCTTTTCTTCGTTTTCACCCCCTGAAAACCAAACTTGTCCCCGGGGACGATATCGCCCATATTGAGAACCATTTCAATGATTGACCTAAAGTTTTGTTTCTTGGTTTCGGTGTCAACAGTGAAGAGTGTTTTTGTTTTTTTCCAGCAGCTCACAGGATACACTGATAGTTCAGGCTAAGCCAAGGCCGGCAGGAGACACGTGGAAAGAATCCGGTCAGTTCACAGTTTCAGCTCATAGTGACAACATCGGCGTGAGACAGGGGGAAAGGTTTTCGCAGTTGATCAAGGATTATTTGATATCTTCATGGATTAACTGAGACGCTGATATGTGCCGACGGTGTCCAGCCAGCGTGTCCACTTCAGTCGGACGTAAGATGTATGTAGGATTTCTGTGGAGATAGTAGGCTTACCGTGGGTGCCGGTTCCTTAATTCAATCGGACTTAAATGTGTATAGGATTTCTGTACGGTTGGTGCGATTATCATATAGAGGCAGATTTCCTGCATCAGACTGACGTCGGCGTTATGCCTTGACCGGTCGATCTACGTAGGAAGCCATTCCTATGAGTATGACTATGAGCAAGTGTGACGTCAAGCCCACGCATCGGATGTCCCTAGGGTTACTGACTGAGTAAAAAAGCCGATAGCCTAGCTGCTGAAGGTGTAGTTTCTACAAGGTAAGTTCATGCATGTGATTTTGTTTCTAGTATTGATTTTATAATTGCTACGGATTCGTGCATGTTGATAGATCTAGGCAGGCCAGTGTAAAGCTGGTCATAGGCCCAGAACAGATGGGAAATCGCGACCTTAGTTCATGTTGGTTCCAACTCCACATTTTCTGCACAACTGAAAAATTCAACGTTAAACGTTTGGGGTTTTGGTATTTTTATTAGGCGTTAGAATAAATCGGAACTGTGAAACAGCTAGATAAGTGCCACAACGCATTTTAAACAAACGAGTGTCAAAGTGTGCATGTGTTATACCTCCTCTACATACTAAAAAATCTCCCGTTTTTTCAGAAAATGGAGACAGAACATGTAAGAACTAAGGTTACGAAATGTAGACAAGTTGTAAAATGTTGGTTACAATATGAAATCTTAGTCTTGATCAAACTAAAACTGTGATTTCATATGTATGGAAACGGAAACAGAAACGTCAAAAATCCATTCAATAGTAAAAAAAAAGAAAGAGAGAGGGAAAAAAAGGAAACCCGTCCCTAAACCCATACAAATCTGTTGTTACATGTAAACCTTTCCTAATCAAATTCAAACCTTTTATTAAACCCATTCTTAACACTACCCAAACCAATTACTAACTCGTTCTCAACCCAATCCAAATCTATTATTAAACCCGTTCTTAACCCCATCCAAACCTATTACTAAACCCGTTTCTAACTTCATCGAACCTATTCTGTCATGGAAAGGCAGAGCGATGTAAGTGCTCTTTATACTTTATCAGTTACGTCGCACTGCCTTTTCATGACAGTGTCATTAGACCTGTCCCTAATCCCACCCAAATTTATTATTAAACCCGTTCTTGACCATGACCAAACCCATTAAACCTATTCCTTACGCCATCCAAACCTATTATTAATCCCATTCATAATCCCACCCAAACTTATAATTAAACTTATTAACAACCTCATCCAAAGCTATTATTTAATTTGTTCCTAACCCCATCCAAAGCTGCTATTAAACCCGATCCTTTACAGTACCCAAGTCTATTATTATACCCGTCCTAAGCCCACCCAAACTTATTATTAAACCCATTCCTAACGGCATTAAAACTTGGTATTAAACGTTTTCCTAACCCAATCCAAAGCAATTATTTTAAGTCTCTAACCCAATCCAAATCTATCATTAAACCCGTTCTTAATCCCATTCAAAGTTATCACTAAAAGCGTTCTTAACCCCATCCAAACCTATTATTGAACCTATTCTTAAACCCACCCAAACCTATTCTGCCGTGCGAAGGCACAGCGACGTATGTGCTCTCTTAATTATACCTTATCACTTAAGTCGCTCTGCCTTTGCATGGCAGTATTATTAAGCCTGTTGATAATCTCATCCAAACATATTATTAAACTTGTTCTTAACCACATCCAAACATAATAATATTAAACACTTTCCTAGCCTCGTCCAAATGTGTCATTAAACTCGTTCCTAACCTCATTCCAAACCTATTACTAAACCCATTCCTAACCCGTCGGAAACCTATTCTGTCGAGGAAAGGCAGAGCGACGTATGTGTTGTCTTTATACTTAATCAGTTACGTCGCTCTGCCTTTTCATGGCAGTGTCATTAAACCTGTCCCTAATCCTACCCAAACTTATTAATAAACCTGTTCTTAACCATGTCCAAACCCATTAAACCTATTCCTTACCCCATCCAAACCTATTATTAATCCCATTCATAACCCCACCCAAACTTAATTTAACTTATTAATAACCTCATTCAAACCTATTATTTAATCTGTTTCTAACCCCATCCTAAGCTGCTATTAAACCCGATCCTAACAGCACCCAAGTTTATTATTATACCCGTCCTAAGCTCATTCAAACTTTTTATTAATCCCATTCCTAACGGCATTAAAACTTAGTATTAAACCTGTTCCTTACCCCACCCAAACCGATTATTTTAAGTCTGTTAGTGTTGCTAACCCAATCCAAATCTATCATTAAACCCGTTCTTAACCCCATTCAAAGTTGTCACTAAAACCGTTCTTAACCTCACCCAAACCTATCATTGAACCTATTCCTAAACCTATCCAAACCTTTTCTGCCTTGCAAAGGCAGAGCGACGTATGTGCTATCTTTATACTTTATCACTTACGTCGTTCTGCCTTTGCACGGCAGTAGTATTAAGCCTGTCAATAATCTCATCCAAACTCATTATTAAACCTGTTCTTAACCACATCCAAACATAATAATATTAAAAATGTTCCTAGCCCCGTCCAAATCTATCATTAAACTCGTTCGTAACATCATACAAACGTTTTAATAAACCAATTCCTATTAACCCCATCCAAACCTATTATTAAACCCATTCCTAACCCCATCCAAACCTATTCTGCCGTGCAAAGACAGAGCGACGTATCTGCTCTCTTTATAGTTTATCAGTTACGTCGTGCTACCATTGCATGGCAGTGTTATTAAACTTGTCCCTAATCCCACCCAAACGTATTATTAAAGCTGTTCTTAACCACATCCAAACCTATTATTAAAGCCATTCCTAACTCCAACCAAACCTATAATGAAAACTATTCCTTATCCCATCGAAACTTATTATTAATCCCATTCCTAAACCCACCCAAACCTACTATCAAACCTATTCATAACCCCACCCAACGTATTATTAAAGGTCTTTCTAATCTCATCCAAACCTATGATTAAGTTCATTATTAACCCCATCCAATAGTATTATTAAACACGATCCTAACTGCACCCAAGCCTATTAATAGACCCATCCTAATCCCATGCAAAGCTATTTCTTAAACCGTCTCTAATCCCGTCCAAACTTATTGTTAAACCCTTCCTAACCGCATTCAAACTTATCAAACCTGTTACTAACTCAATCGAAATCTGTTTTTAAACCCGTTCCTAACCCCATGCAAAGGTGTCATTAAACCTCTTTTTTAACATCATACAAACCTATTGTTAAAAGAGTTCTTAACCCCATTCAAACCTATTCTGCCGTGCAAAGGCAGGGCGTCGTATGTGCTCTCTTTATACTTTATCAGTTACGTCCCTCTGCCTTTGCATTTCAGTATCATTAAACCTGTCCCTAATCCCATCCAAACATAATGATTAAAACATGTTTTTGACCTTGTCCAAACCTATTATTAAACCCATTTCTAACTCTACCCAGACCTATTATTAAGCCTATTCCTTACTCCACCCAAGTCTATTACATGTATTAAACCCATTCCTAACCCCACCCCAAAACTGCTATTAAACCCATTCCTGACCCCATCACAACCCTAACCTACTGTGAAACTCATTCTTAACCCCTTCCAAACCTACTATTTAACCTGTTCCTAACCTCACCCAAAGCTGTTATTAAACCCGATCCTAACCGCATACATGTACAAGTTTATTATTAAACCCGTCTTAATCCCACCCAAACCTATTATTTTGAGTCGGTTAGTACTCCAATCCAAATCCATTAGTAAACTAACTTGTTCCTAACCCCAGCTAAACTTATCATTGAACCCGTTCTTTACCCCATTCAAATTTATCATTAAAAGCATTATTAACACCACCCCAATCTATTATTAAACCAGTTCCAACCCCATCCAACCTATTATTAAACATGTTCTTAACCCCATCCAAATGTGTTATTAACCTGTTATGAACCCCATCCAAACCTAGTACCGAACCTATTCCTAACCCCATCCAAACCTATTCTGCCATGCAAAGGCAGAGTGACGTATGTCCTCTCTTTATATTTCATCAGTTACTTCGCTCAACCTTTGCATGGCAGTATTGTTAATCTGTCCCTAATCCTATCCAAACATATTATCAAACATATTCTTAACCATATCCAAACATAATGCTAAAAACGTTCTTAACCCCATCAAAACCATTTTATTATACTCGTTCTTAGCCCCGTCCAAACCAATTATAACCCGTCACTAACCACATCCAAACATATTAAGCCTGTTCCTAACCCCATCAAAACCTATTATTAAACCTGTTCCTAAACCTAAACCCTTTGCATGGCATTATTATTAAGCCCGACCCCAATCCCATCCAAACATATTATTAAACCTGTTCTTAACCATATCCAAACTTAATAATATATTAAACACGTTCATGACCTACCCAAACATAATATTAAACCCGTTCCTAACCCTTTCCAAATCTATCATTAAACCCGTTCTTAACCCCATCCAAACTTTTTAGTAAACCAATTCCTAACCCCATTTACTCCTATCAGTGAACCGTTCCTAACCTCATCAAAACCCATTTTTGTTAAACCATTCCTAACCCTATCCAAACCCATTATTTAATCCTTTCCTAACTTCACCCAAACCCATTTATTTAATCCTTTCCTAACCCCATTCAAACCCATTTTATTAAACCTATTCTAATCCCATCCAAACCTATTATTAAACTGTTCTCAACCCCATTCAAAACCATGATTAAATCCGTTCCCAACCCCATTCAAACCTATTGTTAAATCTGTTCCCAACCCCATTCAAACCTATTGTTAAATCTCTTCCCAACCCCATCCAAACCTATTGTTAAATCTGTTCCCAACCCCATTCAAACCTATTGTTAAATCTGTTCCCAACCCCATCCAAACCTATTGTTAAATCTGTTCCCAACCCCATCCAACCCTTTTGTTAAATCTGTTCCCAACCCCATCCAAACCTATTGTTAAATCTGTTCCCAACCCCATCCAAAACTATTGTTAAATCTGTTCCCAACCCCATCCAAACCTATTGTTAAATCTGTTCCCAACCCCATTCAAACCTATTGTTAAATCTGTTCCCAACCCCATCCAAACATATTGTTAAATCTGTTCCCAACCCCATCCAAACCTATTGTTAAATCTGTTCCCAACCCCATCCAAACCTATTGTTAAATCTGTTCCCAACCCCATTCAAACCTATTGTTAAATCTGTTCCCAACCCCATCCAAACCTATTGTTAAATCTGTTCCCAACCCCATCGAAACCTATTGTTAAATCTGTTCCCAACCCCATCCAAACCTATTCTTAAATCTGTTCCCAACCCCATCCAAACCTAGTGTTAAATCCGTTCCCAACCCCATTCAAACCTAGTGTTAAATCTGTTCCCAACCCCATTCAAACCTATTGTTAAATCTGTTCCCAACCCCATTCAAACCTATTGTTAAATCTGTTCCCAACCCCATCCAAACCTATTGTTAAATCTGTTCCCAACCCCATCCAAACCTATTGTTAAATCTGTTCCCAACCCCATCCAAACCTAGTGTTAAATCCGTTCCCAACCCCATTCAAACCTAGTGTTAAATCTGTTCCCAACACCATTGAAACCTATTGTTAAATCTGTTCCCAACCCCATTCAACCCTAGTGTTAAATCTGTTCCCAACCCCATCCAAACCTAGTGTTAAATCCGTTCCCAACCCCATTCAAACCTATTGTTAAATCTGTTCCCAACCCCATTCAAATCTATTGTTAAATCTGTTCCCAACCCCATTCAAACCTATTGTTAAATCCGTTCCCAACCCCATCCAAACCTATTGTTAAATCTGTTCCCAACCCCATCCAAACCTATTGTTAAATCTGTTCCCAACCCCATTCAAACCTATTGTTAAATCTGTTCCCAACCCCATCCAAACCTATTGTTAAATCTGTTCCCAACCCCATTCAAACCTATTGTTAAATCTGTTCCCAACCCCATTCAAACCTATTGTTAAATCTGTTCCCAACCCCATTCAAATCTATTGTTAAATCTGTTCCCAACCCCATTCAAACCTATTGTTAAATCCGTTCCCAACCCCATCCAAACCTATTGTTAAATCCGTTCCCAACCCCATCCAAACCTATTGTTAAATCTGTTCCCAACCCCATTCAAATCTATTGTTAAATCTGTTCCCAACCCCATTCAAACCTATTGTTAAATCCGTTCCCAACCCCATCCAAACCTAGTGTTAAATCCGTTCCCAACCCCATTCAAACCTAGTGTTAAATCCGTTCCCAACCCCATTCAAATCTATTGTTAAATCTGTTCCCAACCCCATTCAAACCTATTGTTAAATCCCTTCCCAACCCTATTCAAATCTATTGTTAAAACTGTTCCCAACCCCATTCAAACCTATTGTTAAATCCGTTCCCAACCCCATTCAAACCTATTGTTAAATCCGTTCCCAACCCCATTCAAACCTAGTGTTAAATCCGTTCCCAACCCTTTTCAAATCTATTGTTAAATCTTTTCCCCACCCCATTCAAACCTATTGTTAAATCCGTTCCCGACCCCATTCAAACCTATTGTTCAATCCGTTCCCAACCCCATTCAAACCTAGTGTTAAATCCGTTCCCAACCCCATTCAAGTCTATTGTTAAATCTGTTCCCAACCCCATTCAAACCTATTGTTAAATCCGTTCCCAACCCCATTCAAACCTATTGTTAAATCCGTTCCCAACCCCATTCAAACATAGTGTTAAATCCGTTCCCAACCCCATTCAAACCTTGTGTTAAATCCGTTCCCAACCCCATTCAAATCTATTGTTAAATCTGTTCCCAACCCCATTCAAACCTATTGTTAAATCCGTTCCCAACCCCATTCAAACCTATTGTTAAATCTGTTCCCAACCCCATTCAAACCTATTGTTAAATCCGTTCCCAACCCCATTCAAACCTATTGTTAAATCCGTTCCCAACCCCATCCAAACCTATTGTTAAATCTGTTCCCAACCCCATTCAAACCTATTGTTAAATCCGTTCCCAACCCCATCCAAACCTATTGTTAAATCCGTTCCCAACCCCATTCAAACCTATTGTTAAATCTGTTTCCAACCCCATTCAAACCTATTGTTAAATCCGTTCCCAACCCCATCCAAACCTATTGTTAAATCTGTTTCCAACCCCATTCAAACCTATTGTTAAATCCGTTCCCAACCCCATCCAAACCTATTGTTAAATCCGTTCCCAACCCCATCCAAACCTATTGTTAAATCCGTTCCCAACCCCATTCAAACCTATTGTTAAATCTGTTTCCAACCCCATTCAAACCTATTGTTAAATCCGTTCCCAACCCCATCCAAATCTATTGTTATATCTGTTCCCAACCCCATTCAAACCTATTGCTAAATCCGTTCCCAACTCCCCCTAAAACCATTACTAAATCCGTTCTTAACCCCATTCAAACCTATTGTTAAATCCGTTCCCAACTCCCCCTAAAACCATTACTAAATCCGTTTCCAACCCCATTCAAACCTATTATCAAAACCGTTTCTTTTTCATCTTTTTCACCTTTTCACCTAGGCATTGTCCATCCACTGCAGGATGTGTAGCCCTCCGACAATGACTTCCATTCCTTTCTGTCTGATGTCTTCCTCATCCATGTTGTTCCCCCACGTTCTTTAATATCATCCTGCAATGTTCTTCCTGGTCGTCCTCCTGTTCTCTTTCCTGTCCATGGTTGCCATTCAGGGCAGCGTTTTGTCTATCAATTGTCATTCACCCTTTCCACATGTCCGGCCCAATTCCACTTTTGTCGTAGAATGAATTTTATGATATCCGTTAGCTTTGTTTGTTTGCGTATTTCAGAGTGGGGAATTTTATCTTGTAGTCTGATGTCAAGCATTCTTCTTTCCACTGCCCTCTGGATAGTTCTTAATTTGTTCATGAGTTGTTTTGTAACCGACTATGTCTGGCAACCATCGGTAATCGTTGGAATACTGCACTGGTTGAATACTTGTCTCTTAAGGGGCATTGGCAGTTTTTGGTCCAGGAATATCTGTTTTTCGAAAGCAGCTCCATGCTGCTCTTATTCTAGAGTTTTTTTCAGTTTTTATGTCGTGTTCCATATGTATTATCTGGCCTAGGTATTTATAGTCCGTGACTTTTTCAATGGTTTTGTTTTCAATTATACCCTTTCATCTGTCTCGTAGTTTGTCGTGTATTTTATTTTGTCTTTGTGGATTTCCAGGCCAACCTTCTTGCTCTGTTTGTTTATTATATTCCAGGTTGGTCTCCATCTGCTGTGCGCTCTGCGGGCAATGTGCTGCTCCAAAGGGCCTAACTGAACCAACTACTGAGAAAACATGTGGGCTATGGTCAGACCGGGTCTAATAGCGCTGGAACATCGGGTAGGGTTGTATACATTTGGTGACTTCAGTTCTTGTTGTTCCAACTCCACTTTTTGCACAACTGAGAAATTTGACATGAAACATTTGCGGTTTTAGTATTACGAAAAGGAGTTAGAATAAATCTGAACAGTGAAACAGCTTGATGAGTGCCACAATGCATTTTACACAGGTGTCAAAGTGTGCAATTGTTACACCTCTTCTACATAGTAAAAGATCTCCAATTTTTCAGAAAATGGAGATAGAACAAACAAGAACTAAGGTTGTGATTTACCATGCCGGGCCATCCATAAAGTCTGTCTGTTTGATATGAGCGGTTTTTATCCCCCCCCCCCCCACACACAAATCCGTTTCCCCGTGCATGCTTTTCAAACGTTTGGCTTCAGTATCCCCCCTCCCCCATCCCCTCCCCGCCGTTCGCCTCCCCCCTCAAAGTGCGTGGCCAACAAATTGTTGAATGTCCATTATAAGACCTTGATATGTGCAAACGTCAAATGACATTTTGCATGAATTACTCCACTGTTTTAGTGGGTTTTGAAACAGTACGTATCATCTAAGCATTTCATTTCATTTTTTAAAAAGGCACATAAAACAAAACGAACTTTTTAATTGCCATAGTTGAAATGTGTACTGTTCTCTCCAGACCCCCTCCCTTGCACCGTGTACGCTTTTCGTAGGCTGGAAGCACCCCCCCCCCCAACCTCTGACCGTACATAGTTTTATGGATGGCTCCAGGCTGAGAATATCTGGATTTGATTCTCCTTCATGTTTCGTGATTTGTTACCTCTTCCTCTTCTTTCGTTCACCAATCTAAATCTGCAGATTTGTTCTTTTCAGAAAATCTACGGTTTTCTGCACTTCTGGCAGAGCACCATAGAGTTTGATATCCAGGTCGGTGGGTTGGGCCAATGTGTTTCTCACATTGCTAGATAAAAGCTACAGGATTTCCTTAGTTTGCTTTCCCGAAACAAATCTAAACTTATTTTTGGTTAATGATTGGATAACAAACGGAGATAGCCCAGCCAGCATTCCTATGTCAATCCGATGTAGATTTGTATAGGATATCTGTAGGGATGGTAGGGTTTCAATAGGGTTGGTAGGATTTTCATGGTAGGATTTTTATAGGGTTGGTAGGATCACAGTAGGGGCGGGGTCCATACATCAAGCAGGCGTCAGGGCGATGTCGTAACCAGCGGATCGAGCTTAGGCTTGCTGGCTGGGTAGATAGGACAATGAAAACTGCAGCAGAGGAAGTCTAAGCAAGTGAAGAACTCCCCCACCCCCACCCACCCACCCACCCTCACCACTGCCCTCTCAGCCCACCCCCAACCTCCATACACCAATCCACCCCCATCTCCACTTCCACATACCCCAATCCACGACACTCGAATACCACAATTTACTCACCCCACCCGCATACCCCAGTCTACTTCACCCCACCCTCTACTCCAATCCACCCCACCGCATACCCCAATCCACGACACCCGCATACCACAATCTACTGCATCCCACCCTTATACCCCAATCCACCCACCCCACCCTCATACTCCAATCCACCCCACCCCCACACCCCAATCCACCCCACCCCTATCCCCATCTACCACACCCCATTCCCATACCCCAGTCCACCCGCTCCCCCACCCTACAACCCAATTCACTCACCCATATCCCACCCTCACCCCCACATCCAACCCACACCCCATCCAACTCCCCCCCCCCCCCCCACAGGCAAACATTTAGAGAACAACCCCAACAAAAACAAACCTGTCTTTCGAATTCCTCTCCCCCCACCACATCCCTCCTAGAAAAACGCATGGATACGGCCCTGGTTCCTCCCTACTCATGATGGGCTGTTCAACTTGTGCATGCTGATAGACTTCTCACCACCCTCTGGACCACCTGAACCAATGGGGCAGATTGAGTCTGGAAATCAAGGCCACACCCACAGGGAATTGGGGTGGGGCAGGCAGGGGGCAGAGAGTCAAAGGGTGTCGGGTATCATGATGGGGTGTGTGTAACATGATGTACATTGCACGAGCTTCAGTGAGATGTCTCGGGTTCTTTCAGAGCTGGACTTGCTGCTTTGTCGAGTCTTTTTCGGCTCGGAAGTAAGATTTGTCACGTCCTTGAATGTGTTTGTTCATCGCTAGGGTTTGGTTCGTTTAGAAATTCGTGCCCTCAGACTTCTGAAATGTTCTCGGAAACTGGGTAAAAAAAAAAAAAAAGGCAAAAAAGAAAAAAAGTTGTATGTAGCAAAGCCGTGCCTAAGAAATAATACTCACAGGATACAAAAAAAAAAGACAAAAAGAAATAAAAAAAGACAGTTATGACAAGTACGTACGCACCCCAAGTGTTTTGCGCCTTATGCTCTAGAATAATTAATCAAGGCTGTTGTCAAGGAATATTTTGGGAGGAGCTCTCTACCTCTGGAGTCACAAAAGGCCAATATGTACCTCTAGTGCAAAAAAACAAACCCAAGACTCGGGGGACGTACGTACGTGTAACATTTTAAAAGACGCAAAGAAAAAAAAATTCAGTTGAACATCTTCATCAGGAAGAAATACAACACAAAAAAAAAAAGGAAAAAGTGAACAGATAAAATAATCGCACAATAAAAAAAAAAAGGTGGAAAAAAGATATTTGTAGAATATTAAATCAATACGATGACCTATCTGCGAGTACTGACTTGTATTTCCGCAGTGCAGCAAGTCCGCCAATGGGTGGCGGCTCGAGGTGTCGTCATTTCTGTGGTTTTTATGATACCTGGAAAACTGATTGTTGTAGTAGTTGGTGTTGGGGGACCGTGGTATGAATACAAAGCCGTGTAGAGAAAATACTGATTGGTAAATCCATCAGCAACGTGATTTTTTCAAACCGGCGAATTTCGTTGATCATTTTCTAAAATATTACCAAAAAAAAAAGCCATTGGTTACTGCATTGCTGTTATGTGGTGATAACAAACAAGAGAAGATAGTTGTAGCCGGGAAGGTTAGCAACTTTATTTTGGTAAGTTTTACAGATCAACAATAAGATACAGAATCGTAGTATATCGATGGCCTCGGGCACAAACTGTCCAAGTCCGGACAACTTTTTAAATGCTTTATACCTTAAAATAGATAGATAAAAAACAAATTCATAATAAACTAAACCAGTCTAGCATACAGTCCTAGAGGTGATACCCATCAAATAGGCAAAATTTCTAAATAGCTATAAGAGAATAGATATGGTTAAATCAGTTTTTTCCTTCCTCTGAAAAATTTTTGTTTACGGACTTAGATGGTTTGTGCCCGAGGCCATCGACATGTACACAATAATGCATAGAGTAACGAGTGTTAATAAAGATAAAGTCATTCACACACTGCCATACTTTAGGATAGGTGACATAATGTATAACCGACTTACTGAGTGTAATGCAACATGAAAAGTAGTGTAGGTAAAGTATTGATGTTAATTAATTACATTAAAGAATAAGAGGTAAATTATTTCCCTTGTTACGTAATTAAGTAAAGGTCTAAAACTAAGGGCAGTAACTAAGTAATTAGGTTACATAATTACATGTATGTATAATTTCCCTTGATTATACATGGATATATAACACTTGCAGTCTTGAGTTTTTTTATGACCTTAAGATTTTCTGAATGGTAAATCCATAAGCAACGTGAATTTCTTCAAAGCGGCGAATTTCGTTGATCATTTTCTACAATATTAACAAAAAATTGCACTGAAGCAGTGGTTCTCAACGAGGGTGATATCACCCCACCCCCCCCCACGCCACGGGAGCGATTTTGATCTTCAGGGGGGCGAAAACAATAGCGGGAGACGTTTTGGGGGGCAAGTACGGGGGCAGCCACTGAGTTGTTCAACAGCGCATGGAGGTGGGTTTTATAGCCCCCTCCCCCCCCCTTTTTTTTTTCTTAAATGTATTAGATAAAGAATTTTCTGTTTTATAATTAACCAATAAAGTTTTGAAATATTTAACACCACAAGTTGTGGTTTTCTTGTGAAATGTATCTGTTGAGTTTGACAGGGGATTTTGAGGGGTGGGGTGGGAGGAGAGAAGGGGTCTGGTGAGGAAAGAAAACTTGGAGCCTAAGGGGGCCATTCCTTGGAAAAGGTTGAGAACCACTGATGTAAATATTCAAGTTTACAGTAAAGGCATCATTATAACTTCACATCACTTCCGCATTCAATGTTACTGACTTGGTCAGATCCAAAGAAAATCATATTCCTTTAAAAGAAAAAAAAAATCCCGTACAAGCGTGATTTCCTTGCCCCGTGAGCAGAAGTGTGCAGTTTGTTAACGGAAATGGCGACTTTTTATTTCGTCGCTGCTCTACGATAATGGCCTATGACAGACTTAGGCAACTGAGCATGAGAGCTGTCAGATAAGAAAAAAGAAATGCACCTAAAGGAAAATGTAATAATCCAATACGACAGGAAAAGAAATATTTTTTTTCTCAATATCGCAAGAGTGTCAAAAATGACTTATGCCATTAGCGTAGAGCAGTGACAATTTGTAAAATCATTAAATTGCTATCTTGGAAGTCTGAAACCTTTTTTTTTTTAACATAAACCTAAGAAGCAAGACTTGGGAAGGATTATCGAATCCGGTTATCTTCAGAAAAAAAACATTAGAACCGGTTTAATGGGACAAGAGTCAGAAAAGCTATTAAAAGGATCTAACTTCAAGGAAATCTTATTACTAACCCTTCCTCAATCCAAATCGGTGATTAAACCTGTCCCTAACCCTTGATCCTGTCTGTAAACATATCCATCAAATCAAGATAACCGGACATGGTAATCGAAATGAAATGAGTTCTCATAGGATAAAAAGTATTTTGCTCAAGTCTACGAGTTTGAGTTTTAGTTTGGAGAAGGCATGACGACACGATAGCGGTCACATTGTGCCAGGAAAAAGCCAAGACGATAGACAGAATCATAACAGAACGATTGGAATCAGACGGAGATCCTATCAGAAGCGTCCACTAATTACCCGCTACTCAAATCTTGAAGACCAGTAATCCACATACCAACTTTCAAACTATTCAGTCAGAGTTCTGAAGTTATAACTTTCGGAAGAAGGGCACAGATTTCTAAACGAACTATAGTTAGGCTCTGTTCAAACTATTCAGTCAGAGTTCTGAAGTTATAACTTTCGGAAGAAGGGCACAGATTTCTAAACGAACGAAAGGAAGGCTCTGTTCAAACTATTTAGTCAGAGTTCTGAAGTTATAACTTTCGGAAGAAGGGCACAGATTTCTAAACGAACTATAGTTAGGCTCTGTTCAAAATAGTTCGTGGATTCATCCGGGAGGAGGGAGGATTTTTTTTTAGGGAGGGGGTGGGCGGGAGAGGGGGAGTTTGACTTTAGGTTTTACAGTGCATCAGTTCGATAACAGCCATCAGTATACTCCTAGATTGTGGTTCCTTTTAATTCTTTAGAAATACGATCGTGCAAAATTTGTCTCCGTATTACATTGCACCCTCCCTTTTTGTACCCTTGTGTTGGCGGAGCTAGGTTAAGCACAGGAGTACAAATTGTCAAGTGTGGGGCGGAGTTTGACTACGTCTTTCTGTGAGGAGGCGAATCATTAACTAGATGTCATCTAAGTAGTGACAGTTTAGTCCTTACAAAAATGTGTAGGTTTTTAATTCAAAGAATTGTTTATTATCAAACTGTAAAGTAGAATACAAGGAATTTGGTATTATCTTGGCAAATATTTTGCCAGTAAATTCAATAATCCCAGTTAGACATCCCCCATGGGTGGTTCTTTTACAAGAAGTCTCACCGTTGGGACAAGAGAGACACGAAATAGCACAGGTTTGGGGGTGGGGGGGGGCGGGGGGGGTGTCTAATTAAATTAAACATTAATGAACAAATTTGAGTTTGAGGTTGGGTTTAAGGTGCGTCGGCACAATAACGGCCATTTTGTGCCTATCACGGTCTATTTGGTTACATCATTTATGTCTGGTATTCAGAGCTTCTGAATTTCGCAAATAGAATTAAATAGTTCCTTTTAAATAGTTACCACATGGTAAAATTCTCAAAACTTATTTTGTATGGATCTGAAAAGAGTTTTGCAACCGAGTATAAATGTTTTATAATTGGAAATGTCTGAAAAGAGGTGAGACTGGGCATAATGTTAAATTCAGTATATTCAAAATTTGTTACAGAGAGCAGTAGGACACGGAGCCACCCCCAGACGTTGGTTTACTTGGGACGTGAAAATCCAGGATCATTTTTATTATTCATATGGACCCAGGAGGCATTCTCTGCTAACTCGTTCACTGTCGTAGAAGATAGAGAAACGGAATTTTTAAGAATAATAGTTCATCTTACACTGGATTTTGAAAGAAGAATGGTTTTGGGTTTTTTCCGAAATAAAAATTTTCCTGTAGAGAATATGATTGATGTCAACTTATTAGGCCACAAGGACTAGAATTGGGAGGGGTAGGTAACATTCTAATCCCGGAACGGTTAGCCACTGGCAGACACGAAGTGCACACCATCATTTCCAATTTTTTTCTTAGTAAATCCAGGAAGACCCTACCATGCGAAGCCTGGTCAGACACAGTCAGTTTCTGCCACTATTTCTTGGGTGTACATTTTCAGCAACTAGCTACGACGTTGTGCCATTAGCTCGTGACGTACTGCTGTTCACTACAAGTCCTGCAAACATATTGTATGCACCATAGGAGAACGGATCAGAATTGGTGCGAGATCTTAGACTAATATTAAAAAATTAGAAAGTGTTCCACATAATGGAAAAACTTCGATAGGGACAATTTTTATTCTTCCCAAGGGTTTTTTATGGCAGTAAGATTGTTTCGTATTTTATAAGAATGCCCGTGCAACTTTTGTGCATTTTAGATCAAGCCGTGGTTACATTCTATCAGTTCTAAAGGTGCGTTTTCAGGCGTTTCTGAAAAGTGTTACATGATGTGTTGAGTGTTCTTATAGTTAAGCTGCCCAGACGTGTACGCTGTGGGTGCGAATATTCCCGTTCTGTCGTTGTGGACCACGGTGCAGTGCTGTGCTGGCTGTTTACCTGCACAATATACTAAACCATCCGGACTTTGCGCGCTGAATTACCAATTGGTGGCCGAAGTTTGAGAAAAGTTGTGCAGCCAATTTGGGAAAAACGGACCAAAGTCCTTAAGGCCAAAGTCCTTACAGTGAGGCCCTAGAGAAACGAAGAACGATCATGACCAAAGTCTACTAATGACACTGGTCCAGTCAGCAGAAAGAATGCACAGCAGCCTTGCTCTGTACGTCTGGGCTCTGCTCGTTCGTCGGGGTGAGGAGAATGCTATGCACTTACAAACCAGGGCAAAACAATGTACCAGCTACATGTGATACGATTTTCCCACTCTCAGAGATAGCCAGCTAAATCAAAACGCACAAAGGTCTACATTCAATACCTCTGGACTCTGCTCCGTTACTCGGGGTAGAAAGAACGCTGTGCGTTTATAAACCGTGACAGAACAATGTACCAGCTAAATGTAACATGATTTTCGCACTCACAGGCAGGGACGTCCAAAATGCACACAAAAGTTTCATACCACGTATTGCTGGGCACTGCTCGGTAGTCGGACTGAAGGAAACTGTGCACCTATAAACCACGACTTAATAACGTACCAGCTACGTGTAACATGATTTTCTCACTCAATCAGCTGAGGCGAAACGGACAAAGGTCCACACTCTGTAGTTCTGGACTCTCCTTTAGTAGCCAGGGTGAGAGGAAAGTTATGCAGATAATTTTCCCACTCACAGAGAGACGGTAAATCCAAAATGCACAAAAGTCCCACATTTTCTCTTGCTGGGCTCTCGTCTGGCAGTCGGGATGAGGGTGTAAAAAAGCCATAACTAAACAGTGTAACAGCCAAATGTACCATGATATTCCCACTCACAGATAGCCAGTTAAATTCAACATGCACACAGGCCGAGGCTTCGTATTGGTGGGATCCCCCTTAGTGGTCTAAGCTTTGAACAAAAAAGGTGCTGAATGTCTCTAAAGCAAATTGATATCAATAATAAATTATAATTTTATATACCGCATTATCCCGTCAAAAGGTAAGGCCTCTGAAAGAGTAATTTCTTCCACTCATATTCAATTCGCATGTACAAAGAAGATGCTAAGCATATAGGACAAGGGTCAGAAACAGATGTGGTCGCATTCCATCAATTGTAAAAGGTGTGTTTTTGGCCGTTCCTTAAACGTGTTACCTAACGCGTTACGTGTTCTTTCAATAAGTTGTCAAAACATGTAGGCATTGGGTGTGAATATTTCCAGTGACCTTGTCTGCATTCTATGTAAACAAGTTGACACTAGCATGCAATCTTTGAGGCAACCCTCGTTGGGTTTCAGAAAAGGTAAAAAATGCTCGAACTGCAAAGAGTTAACAAGCCTTATGATCTGATGTTGGCTCCGTGTCAGTGGCGTGCAGAGGTCTGGTGATGCCCCATCATGCCCGGGGCGGGAAACTCCTTGATTTGTATGCCCCAAGACTCAAGTATAGGGCCTAGATACTCGTTGATTGGAGACCCCTGAAATGGACACACGGGGTGTACGCCCCCTCTGTCCGCCCTTTATGCACGCCATTGCTCCGTGCAACAAACTCCATAGCGACGATTCTCAGAGTAAAGGCATTGGCTCCCAAGGGAGGGAATTTAAACCTAAGGGAAGGAATTTGGGGGGAATTTCATTCCGGGGCAGTTTTAACATCATTTGGGCAAAACGATAGGATTTTCTTCACCGTTTTAAAAAGCAATATAAATTTGCATGCATGGGGCCCCCCTCCCCCCCCCCCCCTACACCCTTGGGGTCCCTGGACAACTGCCTAGTGTGCCCATGCGTTAAGACGGCCCTGTTTCATGTTTCAGTCAGAATAGAACTCCAAACTGGTAAAGAATGTTCTCACTGTGTATAGTTTTATGATCCGGTGAAACAGGGATTTTTTTCCCATTTGATTTCAATTAATAAAGGAATTTAGTTTCATAATTTCTTTCAATAGTTACCAGTGTCAAAGTCTAATGATGAAAAATTACCAGTAGAAAATTTAAAATGGGAGAGGGGGTCAGGAAACTTGGGATGGCAGGGGTGGGTGGGCTGGGACTCTTTAAAGCTTTATAGATGCTAGGGGTTTTGTTTTGGGGGAGGGGGTGGGGTGGGTGAGGGGTTCGGTGGGCAAACCCATTTCAGGATGCGACAAATCTTAACTTCCGAACCGAAGAAGGCTTGACAAAGTCTCAGCTCCAGTTCTGAAAAACTCGAGGCATCTCACTGGATCTCCTGTAATGTCCATTGTGTTGCACATATCTCATTGTGATATCCAGCACCCTTTGGCTTTCTGGTCTCTGTCTGTCTCATCTCAATTGTCTGTGTGTGTGGTCTTGGTTTTCAGCCTTGATCTGTTGCCATTGTTTCAGGTCGT
Source organism: Onchidella celtica (assembly GCA_963931925.1). Classification (NCBI taxonomy): domain Eukaryota; kingdom Metazoa; phylum Mollusca; class Gastropoda; order Systellommatophora; family Onchidiidae; genus Onchidella; species Onchidella celtica. The sequence continues at coordinate 53,829,524 of OZ007576.1, forward strand.
CAGTGGGAGGGGGGAGGGTCTGTGAGTATGTACAAGTTCAGCAACTCATCATGATGGGTGGGGAAGTAGGTTTGTCCTTTTTTTTCTGGGTTGGAGGGAGGGGGGGGGGGTGAGGGAAGAGGAATTCGATAATTTGTTCCGTTTTTTCATTGGGTTGACTTTTTAATTTTTTGGAAAGAATTTCGTGCGTCCTGACCACTTTCAAATCTGGACAGTTTTTTTTTTAGTGTTAATAATTTTCTTTTTGTTTTCTGGCTGAAATGGCATTAGGATTTTAAGACTAGTGACAAGGAACAGAATTAAGGATATGTTAAGGATTAAGGATCGTATGGAGTAGGGATGGTTTAGCATAAGGCATAAGGACAGGGGTCAAGGATATGTTCAGGATGAGAGATAAGGAATTAGGGGATAGGTTTAGGATTAGGGATAAGACAGAGTCAGGGGTAGGTCTAGGATTTGGGATAAGTTCAGATTTGGGATTGGGAATAAAGGAGTTAGGGGTGGGCGAAGGATCAGGCATACGTTTAGGGTTTAGTATTAGGGATGCGGGTGACTTCGGGATGAGATTAGGTGTAGAATTAGGGATAAGGAAGAACAAAGTTGAAGATCGGTTCAGGATAAAGGATAGCATGGATTACGGGTAGGTTTAGCATTAGGCATAGGGCAGGGGTTAAAGGTAATGCTTAGGATAAGGGATGAGGAGTAAAGGATATATTTAGTATTATTGATAAAGACGGGGTTAGGGATAAAGGCAGGGTTAGGGATAGGTTTAGAGTTCGTGATAAGTTGAGGATTAAGGTTGAGAAAGGACAAAGCTTTTGAGGATAGGATTATCCATAGGCCTAGTTTGTATTACGGATAGGGTTAGTATTAGGCATATAGATAGGGGTTACTGGAGGTTTAGGGTTAGGGACAAGGACAGGGTTGGGGATGGGCTTAGAGTCAAGGATGAGATTAGGATCAGGGATAAGGACAGGGTCATGGATAGGATCTGGGATCAGACAGTGGTCGGGGCGTACGAAAATCTTCTCTATTTTTAGTCCAAGACATTCCGTCACCTGTTATGCTTCCACTACTGCAGTTTTCATACCTTCTCTCATGTAAGTGTCTAGTTTAGACGTCGAGATAAAAAGGCAAGCGGAAAAAGTCAAGTGAAAAGGAAAGAAAAGTTACTTAACATTAGTTGTTGTTTTTTTCACTATAAACTAAAACCGTCCATCTTGGAGACTTATCACCTTCCTAAAGTCGTAGATTTTTAAGCGCTGAACTGTTTTCTTTAAACGCTTAATTTTTTTAAAAAATACTTAAGTTTTTGTTTAAATGCTTAACTTTTTAGTGTCCAACTTTTTTCATGTCTTAAAAAACAACAACAAAAAAACTGTATTTAGCGTATTTTTCTGTCTTCCTGATTTTCTAGACTTAAAGGTTGGTTTTTTTAATCAGGAACTGAGTTTCTCTCTGTCTCTCTCTCTTTCTTTCTCTCTCTTTCTGTCTGTCTTTCTCTCACTCTTTCTCTCATACTCTTTCTTTTTTCTCCCTTTCTCTGTCTATTTCTCTCTTTCTCTCCCTCTCTCTGTCTTTCTGTAATTTCTCTATCTTTCTCTTCCTTTCTCTCTCTCCCCCTCCCTGTTCCTCATTCCTGCCTTCCCTTTTTTTTTCTATCTGAACTGGTAGACAATAATGAATTTTTCCTCAACAGTATTTCAGTAAATTACCTACTTAACTTTACATTATATTACAAATTACCAGTCATAAGGGAGATGTAAAGCTTGTCAGGCTTCACAATTCAGGAAAATAGAAAGATAGAAAGACAGAGCGACTCAAAACGATGATGGCGAGATAGAAAGACAGAGTGACTAAGAAGGAGGACGGGGAGATAGAAAGACAAAGTGAGTAAAAGGGATGACATAGAGATAGAAAGACAAAGTGACTAAAAAAGGCAAAAGCGAGATAGATATAACAAAGTGACTGAAAACGAGGATGGCGAGATAGAAAGGCAGAGTGAATAAAAAGGGGAAAGGCGAAATAGATAGAGTGACTAAAAAGGAGGATAGTGAGATAGAAAGAAGGAGTGACTAAAACGGAGGATAGTGAGATAGAAAGACAGAATGACTAAAAAGGGTAAAAAGCGTGATAGAAAGACAGAGTGAGGAAAAAAAACGAGAATGGCAAGATAGAAAGACGGAGTGACTAAACAGGGCAAAGGCGATATAGATCGAGTGACTAAAATGGAAGATAGAAAGAAAGACTAAAAAGGACGATGGAGAGATAGAAAGACAGAGTGACTAAAAACGGGGATGGCGAGATAGAAAGACAGAGTGACTAAAAAGGGCAAAGGTGAGATAGATAGACAGAGTGACTAAAAAGGAGGATGGCGAGATAGAAAGACAGAGTGGTGAGATAGAAAGAGTGATTGAAAAGGAGGATAATAAGAACGAAGGATAGAGTGAGTGAAAATTATCATAGTGAGATTGAAAGACCGAATGATTAAAAAGTGCAAAAACGAGATAGATAGAGTGACTTAAAACGATAATGGCGAGATAGAAAGACAGAATGACTAAAAGGGTAAAGTAAGATAGATAGACAGAGTGAATAAAAACGAGGATGGCGGGATAGAAAGACAGAGTAACTAAAAAGGGCAAAGGTGAGATAGATAGACAGAGTGAGTAAAAAGGAGGATGGCGAGATAGAAAGACAGAGTGACTAAGAAGGGCAAAACTGACATAGAAAGACAGAATGTCTGAAAAGGGCAAAAGCAAGAGAGATAGACAAAGTGACTGAATATGAAGATGACGAGATAGAAAGACAGAATGACTAAAAAGGATAAAAGTGAGATAGATAGAGTGTCTATAAAGGAGGGTTCCGAGATAAAAAGGCAGAGTGACTAAAAAGGAGCATGGCGAGATAGAAAGACAGTGTGACTAAAAAGGATGTTAGTGGGATAGAAAGACAGAACATCTAAAAAGGGGAAAAATGAGATAGATAGACAGAGTGAGTAAAAAAGAGGATGTCGAGATAGAAAGACAGAATTACTAAAAAGAGTAAAAACGAGATAGATAGACAGAGTAAATAAAACGAGGAGTGACTAAAAAGGGGAAAGGGGAGATAGATAGACATAGTGACTAAAAAGGACGATTGGGAGATAGAAAGACAGAGGGACCAAAAAATAGGATTACGAGATAGAAAGACAGAGGGATCAAAAAATAGGGTTACGAGATAGAAAGACAGAGGGATAAAAAAACAAGATTACGAGATAGAAAGACAAAGTGTCTAAAAAGAGCAAAAGTGAGATAGAAAGACGGAGGGACCAAAAAATAGGATTACGAGATAGAAAGAAAGAGGGACCAAAAAATAGGATTACGAGATAGAAAGACAAAGTGACTAAAAAGAGCAAAAGTGAGATAGAAAGACGGAGGGACCAAAAAATAGGATTATGAGATAGAAAGACGGAGGGACCAAAAAATAGGATTACGAGATAGAAAGACACAGGGACCAAAAAATAGGATTACGAGATAGAAAGAAAGAGGGACCAAAAAATAGGATTACGAGATAGAAAGACAAAGTGTCTAAAAAGGAGGATGGCGATATGGAAAGAGAGAATGACTATTCTTCTTCTTTCGTTCACCAATCTAAATCTGCAGATTTGTTCTTTTAATAAAATCTACGGTTTTCTGGAGTTCTGGCAGAGCACCATAGAGTTTGATATTCAGGTCGGTGGGTTGGGGCCAATATGTTTCTCGCAGTGCTGAGAGGAGTGTGCAGTTCTGCCATATATGCTCCGTGTTTTGAGGAGACTGGCTGCACTCGCATATGGCAGATGTTCCTATTTTGAACTTGGAATGACTATAAAGGAGGATACCGATGTATAAAGACAGAATGACTAAAAAGTGCAAAAGCGAGATAGATAGACAAAATGACTGAAAACGAGGATGGCGTGATACAAAGAGAGAGTGAGTAAAAAGGGGAAATGCGAGATAGAGTGTCTAAAAAGGAGGACAGCGAGATAGAAAGACATAGTGACTAAAAGGGAGACTAGGAAGATAGAAAGACAGAATGAATAAAAAAGGCAAAAGCGAGTTAGATAGACAGAGTCAGTAAAAAGGACGATTGGGAGATATAAAGACAGAGTGACTAAAAAGGACAATTGGGAGATAGAAAGACAGAGTGACTAAAAAGGACAATTGGGAGATAGAAAGACAGAGTGACTAAAAAGGACGATTGGGAGATAGAAAAACAGAGTGATTAAAAAGGACGATTGGGACATATAAAAACAGAGTGACTAAAAAGGATGACGGAGAGATAGAAAGACTGACTAAAAAGGACGATTGGGACATATAAAAACAGAGTGACTAAAAAGGATGACGGAGAGATAGAAAGACTGACTAAAAAGGACGATTGGGACATATAAAAACAGAGTGACTAAAAAGGATGACGGAGAGATAGAAAGACTGACTAAAAAGGACGATTGGGACATATAAAAACAGAGTGACTAAAAAGGATGACGGAGAGATAGAAAGACAGAGTGAGTAAAAAGGACGATTGGGAGATAGAAAGTCTAGAATTAGTAAAAAGGACGATTGGGAGATAGAAAGACAGAGTGACTAAAAAGGACGATTGGGACATAGAAAAACAGAGTGACTAAAAAGGACGATTGGGATATAGAAAGACAGAGTGACTAAAAAGGACGATTGGGACATAGAAAAACAGAGTGACTAAAAAGGACGATTGGGATATAGAAAGACAGAGTGACTAAAAAGGACGATTGGGATATAGAAAGACAGAGTGACTAAAAAGGACGATTGGGATATAGAAAGACAGAGTGACTAAAAAGGACGATTGGGATATAGAAAGACAGAGAGAATAAAAAGGACGATTGGGATATAGAAAGACAGAGTGACTAAAAAGGACGATTGAGATATAGAAAGACAGAGTGACTAAAAAGGACGATTGGGATATAGAAAGACAGAGAGAATAAAAAGGACGATTGGGATATAGAAAGACAGAGTGACTAAAAAGGACGATTGGGATATAGAAAGACAGAGTGACTAAAAAGGACGATTGGGATATAGAAAGACAGAGAGAATAAAAAGGACGATTGGGATATAGAAAGACAAGAGTGACTAAAAAGGACGATTGGGATATAGAAAGACAAGAGTGACTAAAAAGGACGATTGGGATATAGAAAGACAGAGTGACTAAAAAGGACGATTGGGATATAGAAAGACAGAGTGACTAAAAAGGACGATTGGGATATAGAAAGACAGAGTGACTAAAAAGGACGATTGGGATATAGAAAGACAGAGTGACTAAAAAGGACGATTGGGACATAGAAAAACAGAGTGACTAAAAAGGACGATTGGGATATAGAAAGACAGAGTGACTAAAAAGGACGATTGGGATATAGAAAGACAGAGTGACTAAAAAGGACGATTGGGACATAGAAAGACAAGAGTGACTAAAAAGGACGATTGGGATATAGAAAGACAGAGAGAATAAAAAGGACGATTGGGATATAGAAAGACAAGAGTGACTAAAAAGGACGATTGGGATATAGAAAGACAGAGTGACTAAAAAGGACGATTGGGATATAGAAAGACAGAGTGACTAAAAAGGACGATTGGGATATAGAAAGACAGAGTGACTAAAAAGGACGATTGGGATATAGAAAGACAGAGTGACTAAAAAGGACGATTGGGATATAGAAAGACAGAGTGACTAAAAAGGACGATTGGGACATAGAAAAACAGAGTGACTAAAAAGGACGATTGGGATATAGAAAGACAGAGTGACTAAAAAGGACGATTGGGATATAGAAAGACAGAGTGACTAAAAAGGACGATTGGGACATAGAAAGACAGAGTGACTAAAAAGGACGATTGGGATATAGAAAGACAGAGAGAATAAAAAGGACGATTGGGATATAGAAAGACAGAGTGACTAAAAAGGACGATTGGGATATAGAAAGACAAGAGTGACTAAAAAGGACGATTGGGATATAGAAAGACAGAGTGACTAAAAAGGACGATTGGGATATAGAAAGACAGTGACTAAAAAGGACGATTGGGATATAGAAAGACAGAGTGACTAAAAAGGACGATTGGGATATAGAAAGACAGAGTGACTAAAAAGGACGATTGGGACATAGAAAAACAGAGTGACTAAAAAGGACGATTGGGATATAGAAAGACAGAGTGACTAAAAAGGACGATTGGGATATAGAAAGACAGAGTGACTAAAAAGGACGATTGGGACATAGAAAAACAGAGTGACTAAAAAGGACGATTGGGATATAGAAAGACAGAGTGACTAAAAAGGGCAAACGCGAGATAAATAGACAGAATGACTAAAAAGGACAAAATCGAGATTGATAGACAGAGTGTCTAAAATCTTGGATGGGGAGATAGAAAGAGTGATTGAAAAGGAGGATAATAAGAACGAAGGATAGAGTGAGTGAAAATTAGGATAGTGAGATTGAAAGACCGAATGATTAAAAAGTGCAAAAGCGAGATAGATAGAGTGACTTAAAACGATAATGGCGAGATTGAAAGACAGAGTGAGTAAAAAATCGAAAAGGGGGATAGACAGACAGAGTGACTAAAAAGGAGAATTTCGAGATAGAAGGACAGAGTGACTAAAAAGGAGAATTTCGAGATAGAAGGACAGAGTGACTAAAAAGGAGAATTTCGAGATAGAAGGACAGAGTGACTAAAAAGGAGAATTTCGAGATAGAAGGACAGAGTGACTAAAAAGGAGAATTTCGAGATAGAAGGACAGAGTGACTAAAAAGGAGAATTTCGAGATAGAAGGACAGAGTGACTAAAAAGGAGAATTTCGAGATAGAAGGACAGAGTGACTAAAAAGGAGAATTTCGAGATAGAAGGACAGAGTGACTAAAAAGGAGAATTTCGAGATAGAAGGACAGAGTGACTAAAAAGGAGAATTTCGAGATAGAAGGACAGAGTGACTAAAAAGGAGAATTTCGAGATAGAAGGACAGAGTGACTAAAAAGGGCAAAAGTGACAAAGATAAGGTGAATGAAAACGACGATGGCGGGATGAAAAGACAGAGTGACTAAAAAAAGGGAAAAGGGAGATGGATAGGGAGAGATCCTAAAAATGAAGATGATGAGCTAGAAAGACAGAGTGACTAAAAATTGCAAAAGAGAGATAGATAGACAGAGTGAGTAAAAGCGAGGATGGCGAGATAGAGACAGAGTAACAAAAGGAATATAATGAGACAGAGAGACAGAATGTCCATAAAGAGTAATAGCGAGATAGATAGACAGAGTGAGTAAAAAGGGAAAAATGGAAATAGAGAGACGAAATGATCAAAATGGGCAAAGGTGACACAGATAGAGTGAATAAAAACGAGGATGACGAGATAGAAAGACAGAGTGACTAAAAAGGAATAATTATATTGAGATAGAAAGAAAGAATGACCATAAAAGGCAAAAACGAGATAGATAGAAAGAGTGAATAAAAACAGGGATGACGAGATAGAAAGACAGTCACTAAAAAGTGGAAAGTTGAGATAGACAGAGTGAATAAAAATAAGAATGACGAGATAGAAAGACAGAGTGACTAAAAAGAGAACAGGGAGATAGAAAGACAGAGTGACTAAAAAAGGTAAAAGCGAGATAGATAGACAGAGTTATTAAAAACCAGGATGGCAAGAAAGAAAGAGAGAGGTACTTAAAATGGCAAAGGCGAAAGAGATAGACAGAGTGAATATAAATTAGGATGGTGAGATAAATGGACAAAAAACTGGGATTTCGAGAATTAGGATAACGAGATAAAAAGACTGAATGAATAATAAGGGGAAAGGCGAGATAGATAGAAAGAACGACTAAAAAGGAGGATGGCGAGATAGAAAGAGAAAGACACTAGAAAATAGGATAGTGAGATAAAAATGCAGAATGTCTAAAAAGGGCAGAAGCGAGATAGATAGATTGACTAAAAGGGAAAGGGGAGATAGATAGAAAGAGTAATTAAAAAAAGAGGAGGGAGAGATAAAAACTCATATAATAAACAGAGAGACCAAAAAACGGTAAAGGCGAGATAGATAGACGGAGCGACTAAAAAGGAGGATAGCGAGATGAAGAGAAATAGTGACTAAAAAGGGAAAGGGGAGATAGAGTAATTAAAAAAGAGGATTTAGATATAGAAAGACAGATAATACACAGAGTGACCAAAAAACGGTAAAGAAGAGATAGATAGACGGAGTGACTAAAAAAGAAGGATGGCGAGATAGAAAGAGAAAGACACTAGAAAGGACTATAGTGAGATAGAAAGACAGAATGACTAAAAATTGCTAAAGCGAGCTAGATAGACAGAGTGACTAAAAAGGAGAATGACGATATATATAGAAACAGTGACAAAAACTGGAAATTGAAGATATATAGACAGTAATTACAAAGGAGGGTGGCGAGAAAGAAATACAGATAAAGAACAGATTGATCGAAAATTCTAAACGCGAGGTAGATAGACAGAGTGACAAAAGAGAAGGATGACGAGATATAAAGACAGAGTGACTAAAAAGGATAAAGGTGAAATAGATAGACTGATTGACTAAAAACGAAGAAGGCAAGATTGAAAGACAGAGTGACTAAAAAGGAATATATTGAAATAGAAAAACGGAGTGACAATAAAGTACAAAGGTGACATAGATAGACAGAGTGATTAAAAACGAGGATGGCGACATAGAAAGAAAAGTGACTAAAAACGAGTATTGGAAGATACAAAGACGGAGTGACTAAAAAAGACGAGTGGGAGATAGAAAGACAGAGTGACTAAATAGGAGGATTGGGGGGTAGAAAGACAGAGTGACTAAAAAGGACGATTGGAAAAAAGAAAAACAGAATGACTAAAAAGGAGGATTGCAAGATAGAAAGACAGAATGACTAAAAATGACGATTGCAAGATAGAAAGACAGAGTGACTAAAAAGGACGATTGGGAGATAAAAAGACATAGTTACTAAAACGGACGATTGTCAGGTAGAAAGACAGAGTGGGTCAAAAGGATGAGGGAGAGATAGAAAGACAAAGTGACTAAAAATAATAACAAAGAGATGGAAAGAGATAGTGACTAAAAACGATGACAGAGGAATAGAGAGACAGAGTGACCAAAAAAGGTGACTTAGAGATAGAAAGACAGAGAGACTAACAATGATGACAAAAAGAGACAGAGTGAATAAAACTATTGTCGGAGAGTTAGAAAGAAAGGATGGCTAAAAAGGATGATAAAGAGATAGAAAGAAAGACCGACTAAAAAGGATGACAGAGATATAGAAAAACAGAGTGACTAAAAATAATGACCGAAAGATAGACAGAGAGAGTTAAATTCATGACAGAGAGATAGAATGACAGAGTGAGTAAAAAAAGGATGACCTAGAGATAGAAAGACAGAGAGACAAAAAAGAATGACAAAGAGATAGAAAGAAAATAGTGAGTAAAAATGATGACAGAGAGATAGAATGACAGAATGATTAAAAACGATGACAAAAAGATAGAAAGACAGAGTAACTAAAAAGGATGAAGTAGAGATAGAAAAATAGAGTGACTAAAATAGATGACAAAGAGATAGAACGAAAGATTGACTAAAAAGGACGATTGGGAGTTAGAAAGACAGAGTGACTAAAAAGGACGATTTGAAGATAGAAAGACAGAATAAATAAAAAGGACGATTGGGAGATAGAAAGACAAAGTGACTAAGAGATAGAAAGATCGAATAACTAAAAATGATGACTTGGAGATAAGAAAGACATAGTGACTAAAAAGGATGACAGAGAGATAGAAAGATTTAGTAACTAAAAAGGACGATTGGGAGATAGACAAAGTGACTAAAAAGGACGAATGTGCTAGATAGAAAGACAAAATGTCTAAAAAGGACAATTGGAACATAGAAAAACAGATTGACTAAAAAGGACGAGGGACAGATAGAAAGACAGAGTGACTTATAAGGACGATTGGGAGATAGAAAGACAGAGTGACTAAAAAGGACGATTGGAAGATAGAAAGACAGAGTGACTAAAAAGGACGATTGGGATATAGAAAGACAGAGTGACTAAAAAGGACGATTGGAAGATAGAAAGACAGAGTGACTAAAAAGGACGATTGGGATATAGAAAGACAGAGTGACTAAAAAGGACGATTGGGAGATAGAAAGACAGAGTGACTAAAAAGGACGATTGGGATATAGAAAGACAGAGTGACTAAAATGGACGATTGGGAGATAGAAAGACAGAGAGAATAAAAAGGACGATTGGGAGATAGAAAGACAGAGTGACTAAAAAGGACGATTGGGATATCGAAAGACAGAGTGACTAAAAAGGACGATTGGGATATAGAAAGACAGAGTGACTAAAATGGACGATTGGGATATAGAAAGACAGAGTGACTAAAATGGACGATTGGGATATAGAAAGACAGAGTGACTAAAATGGACGATTGGGATATAGAAAGACAGAGTGACTAAAAAGGACGATTGGGATATAGAAAGACACAGAGAATAAATAGGACGATTGGGAGATAGAAAGACAGAGTAACTAAAATGGACGATTGGGAGATAGAAAGACAGAGTAACTAAAATGAAGGATTGTCAGATAGAAAAACAGAGTGAATCAAAAGGATGACGGAGAGATAGAAAGACGGAGTGACTAAAAAGGATGACAAAGAGATAGAAAGACAAAGTGACTAAAAATAATGTCAAAGGGATGGAAATAGATAGTGACAAAAAAGTATGACAGTGGAATAGAAAATCAGAGTGACTAAAAAAGATGACTTAGAGATAGGAAGACAGAGAGACTAAAAATGATGACAAAAAGAGACAGAGTGAATAAAACGATTGACGGAGAGTTAGAAAGAAAGAGTGGCTAAAAAGGATAACAAAGAGATAGAAAGAAGGCCGACTAAAACGGACGACAGAGATATAGAAAAACAGATTGACTAAAAATAATGACGAAGAGATAGACAGAGAGACTTAAATTCATGACAGAGAGATAGAAAGACAGAGTGACAAAAAAGGATGACAAAGAGATAGAAAGAAAAGATTGAGTAAAAATGATGACAGAGAGATAGAAAAACAGAATGAATAAAAACGATGACAAAGAGATAGAAAGACAGAGTAAATAAAAAGGATGGCGTAGAGATAGAAAGATAGAGTGACTAAAATGGATGATTGGGAGTTAGAAAAACAAGAGTGACTTAAAAGGACGATTTGAAGATAGAAAGACAGTATAAATAAAAAGGACGGTTGGGAGATAGAAAGACAAAGTGACCAAAAAGGACGATTGGAAGATAGAAAGACAAAATGACTAAAAAGGACGATTGGGAGATAGAGAGACAGAGTGACTAAAAAGGACGATTGTGCTAGATAGAAAGACAGAGTGACTAAAAAGTACGATTGGGACATAGAAAGACAGAGTGACTAAAAAGGACGATTACGCTAGATAGAAAGACAGAGTGACTAAAAAGAAGGATTGGGAGATAGAAAAGTAGAGTGACTAAAAAGGACGATTGGGAGATAGAAAGACAGAATGACTAAATAGGATGATAAAGAGATAGAAAGACAGAATGATTAAAAAGGATGAAATAGAGATAGAAAGACCGAGTAACTAAAAAGGATGACGTATAGATAGAAAGACATAGTGATTAAAAAGGATGACAGAGAGATAGAAAGACAGAGTGACAAAAAAGGAGGATTGGGAGATAGAAAGATAGAGTGACTAAAAAGGACGATTGGGAGATAGAAAGACAATGATTAAAAAGGATGACAAAGAGATAGAAAGACCGAGTAATTAAAAAGGATGACTTTGAGATAGAAAGACATAGTGACTAAAAAGGATGACAGAGAGATAGAAAGTCAAAGTGACTAAAAATAACGATTGGGAGATAGAAAGAGAGAGTGACTGAAAAGGACGATTGGGAGATAGAAAGACAGAATGACTAAAAAGGACGATTGGGACATAGAAAGACAGAGTGACTGAAAAGGACGATTGAAAGATAGAAAGCCAGAGTGACTAAAAAGGATGAGTGGGAGATAGAAAGACAGAATGACTAAAAAGGACGATTGGGAGATAGAAAGACAGAATGACTAAAAAGGGTGACAGAGAGATAAAAAGACAGGGTGACTAAAAAGGACGATTGGGAGATAGAAAGAGTGACTAAAAGGGACGATTGGTAGATAGAAAGACAGAGTGACTAAAAAGGATTACATAGAGATAGAAAGACAGAGTGACTAAAAAGGATAATTGAGAGATAGAAAGATAGAGTGACTAAAAAGGACGAATGGGAAATAGAAAAACAGAATATTTAAAACGACAATTGGGAGATAGAAAGACAGAATGACCAAAAAAAAGACTATTGGGAGATGGAAAGACAGAGTGACTAAAAATGACGATTGGGTGATAGAAAGACAGAATGATTAAGAAGGATGACCGAGAGACAGAAAGACAGTGAGTGAAAAGGATGACATAGAGATAGAAAGACAGACTGACAATTAGGACAATTAGGAGATAGAAAGACAGAGTGACTAAAAAGGATGACGGAGAGATAGAAACACAGAGTGACTAAAAAGGATGACGGAGAGATAGAGATAGAAAGACAGAGTGACTAAAATGGATGGCGGAGAGATAGAAAGACAGAGTGACTAAAAAGGATGACGGAGAGATAGAGATAGAAAGACAGAGTGACTAAAAAAGATGACGGAGAGACAGAAAGAAAGATTTAATAAAAAGAACGATTGGGAGATAGAAAGACAGAGCGACTGAAAAGGACGATCGGGAGATAGAAAGACAGAGGGACCAAAAAGGACGATTTTGAGATAGAATGACAGAGTGACTAAAAAGGGCGATTGGGAGACAAAAAGACAGAGTGACTAAAAAGGACGATTGGGAGGTAGAAAGACAGAGTGACCAAAAAAGAACGATTGGGAGATAGAAAGACAGAGTGACTAAAAAGGACATTTCGGAGATATAAAGACAGAGTGACTAAAGAGGATGACGGAGAGATGTAAAGGCAGAGTGACAAAAAAGGACGATTGAGAGATGGAAATACAAAAGGACTTGAAACGATGAACGAGAGATAGAAACACAGAGTGAGGAAAAAGGACGATTATTGGGAGATAGACAGAGTGACTAAAAAGGATGACGGAGAGATAGAAAGACAGAGTGACTAAAAGGACGATTGGGAGATAGAAAGACAGAGCGACTAAAAAGGACGTTTTTGAGATAGAAAGAAAGAGTGAGTAAAAAGAATGACGGAGAGATAGAAAGACAGAGTGTCTAAAAAGGATGACAGAGAGATAGATATAGAAAGACAGAGTGACTAAAAAGGATGACGGAGAGATAGAAAGACAGAGTAACAAAAAAGGATGACGGAGAGATAGAGATAGAAAGACAGAATGTCTGAAAAGGATGACGGAGAAATAGATATAGAAAGACAGAGTGACTAAAAAGGATGACGGAGAGATAGAAAGACAAAGTTAATAAAAAGAACGATTGGGATACAGAAAGACATAGCGGCTGAAAAGGACGATTGGGAGTTAGAAAGACACAGTGATTAAAAAGGAAGATTGGAAGACAGAAAGACAGAGTGACTAAATAGGACGATTGGGAGATAAAAAGATAGAATGACTAAAAAGAACGATTGGGAGATAGAAAGACATAGTGATTAAAACGGAGTATTGGGAAATAGAAAGACAGAATGATGATTGGCAGATTGAAAGACAGAATGACTAAAAAGGACGATTGAGAGATGGAAAGACTGAGTGACTAAAAAGGATGACCGAGAGATAGAAAGACAGTGAGTAAAACGAATCACATAGAGATAGAAAGACAGAGTGACTAAAAAGGATGACGGAGAGATAGAAAGACAGAGTGACTAAAAAGGACAATTGGGAGATAGAAAGATAGAGCGATTAAAAAGGACGATTTTCAAATAGAAAGAAAGAATGACTAAAAGGGATGACGGAGAGATAGAAAAACAAATTGACTAAAAAGGACAATTGGGAGATAGAAAAGACAGAGTGGGTAAGAAGGATGACATAGAGATAGAAAGACATAGTGATTAAAAAGGATGACATAGAGATAGAAAGACAGAGCGAGTAAAAAAGGATGACATAGAGTTATTAAAAAAGGAAGATTGGGAGACAGAAAGACAGAGTGAATAAAAAGGACGATTGGGAGATAGAAAGATAGAGTTACTAAAAAGGGACGATTGGGAGATAGAAAGACAGAATGGCTAAATAGGACTATTGGGAGATAGAAAGACAGAGTGATTAAAAAGGATGACGGAGAGACAGAAAGACAAAGTGACTAAAAAGGACAATTGGGAGATAGAAAGACAGAGGGAGTAATAAGGATTACATAGAGATAGAAAGACAGAGTGACTAAATAGGTAACGGAGAGATAGAGATAGAAAGACACATTGACTAAAATGGAATGCGCAGAGATGGAAAGACAGAGTGACTAAAAAGGATCACTGAGAGATAGAAAGATAGAGTGATTAAAAGGACGAATGGGAAATAGAAAGACAGAATTTCTAAAACGACGATTGGGAGATTGAAAGACATAGTGATAAAAAAGGACGATTGGGAGATGGAAAGACAGAGTGACAAAAAAGGACGATTCGGAGATGGAAAGACAGAGCGACTGAAAAGGACGATTGGGAGACAGAAAGACAGAGTTACTAAAAAAGGACGATTGGGAGATAGAAAGACAGAGTGACTCAAACGGACGGTTGGGAGATAGAAAGACAGAGTGATTAAAGAGGACTATTGGGAGATAGAAAGACAGATTGACTAAAAAGGATGACAGAGAGATAGAAAGACAGAGTGACGAAAAAGGACGATTAATGGGAGATATACAGAGTGACTAAAAAGGACTATTGGCAGATAGAAAGATATAATGATTAAAAAAGACGACGGAGATATAGAAAGACAGAGCGACTAAAAAGGAATATGAAGAGATAGAAAGACAGAGTGACTAAAAAGGATGTAGGAGAGATAGAAAGACAGAGTGACTGAAAAGGACGATTAAGAGATAGAAAGACAGAGTGACTGAAAAGGACGATTGGGAGATAGAAAGACAGAGTGACTAAAAAGGACGATTGGGAGATACTAAAAAGACTATTGGGAGATTGAAAGACAGAGAGATTAAAGAGGACGATTGGGAGATAGAAAAACTGATTGACTACCAAGAATGACGGAGAGATAGAAAGACAGAGTGACTAAAAAGAATGACGGAGAAATAGTAAGACAGAGTGACTAAAAAGGACGATTGGGAGATAGAAAGACAGAATGATTAAAAAAAACAATTCGGAGATAGAAACATAGAGTGTCTAAAAAGGACGTCTGGGAGATAGAAAGACAGATTGACTAAAAAGGACGATTGGGTGATAGAAAAACAGAGTGGCTAAAAAGGATGACATAGAGATAGAAAGACAGAGTGACTAAAAAAGATTACGGAGAGATAGAAAGACAGAGTGACTAAAAATGGCAATTGGGACATACAAAAAATGAGTGACCTGAAAGGATAACGTGTAGATAGAAAGACCAAGTGACTAAAAAGGACGAGTGTTAGATAGAAAGACAGAGAGACTAAAGAGGACGATTGCGAAATAGAAAGACAGAGCGACTAAAAAGACGGTTATGAGATAGAAAGAGTGACTAAAAAGGACGATTTGGAGATAGAAAGAGTGACTAAAAAGGACGATTGGGAGATAGAAAGACAGAGTGACTAAAAAGGACGATTGGGAGATAGAAAGACAGAGTCACTAAAAAGGACGATTGGGAAATAGAAAGACAGAGTGACTAAAAAGGACAATTGGAAGATAGAAAGACAGAGTCACTAAAAAGGATGCCGAAGAGATAGAAAGACAGAATGACTAAAAAGGACGATTGGGAGATAGAAAGACAGACCGACTAAAAAGACGATTGGGAGATAGAAAGACAGAGTGACTAAAAAGGATGATTGGGAGATACAAAGACAGAGTGACTAAAAAGGATAATTGAGAGATAGAAAGACAGAGTTAATAAGAAGGAAGATTGGGAGATAGAAAGACAGAGTGACTAAAAAGGACTATCGTTAGATAGGAAGACAGAGTGACTAAAAAGGACGATTGGAGGATAGAATGACAGAATGACTAAAAAGGATCACGGAGAGATTGAAAGACAGAGTGACTAAAAAGACTATTGGGGGATAGAAAGACAGACTGATTAAAGAGTACTATAGGGAGATAGAAAGACATAGCGAGCAAAAAGGATGATTTTGAGACAGAAAGACAGAGTGACTAAAAAGGACGATTGGGAGATAGAAAGACAGATTAACTAAAAAGGATGACGGAAAGATAGAAAGATAGAGTGACTAAAAAAGATGACGGAGAGATAGAAAGACATAGTGACTAAAAATGACAATTGGGACATACAAAAAAAGAGTGACTTGAAAGGATAACGTGTAGATAGAAAGACAAAGTGACTAAAAAGGACGATTGGGCGATAGAAAGACAGAGTGACTAAAAAGACCTAATTAGATATAAAGAGTTACTAAAAAGGACGATTGGGAGATAGAAAGAGTGACTAAAAAAGACGATTGAGAGAAATAGAAAGACAGAGTGACTAAAAAGGACGATTGGGAGATAGAAAGACAGACTGACTAAAAAGGACGAATGTATGAAAGAAATACAGTGAGTAATAAGGATGACTTAGAGATATAAAGACAGAGTGACTAAAATGGATGACGGAGATAAAAAGACAGATGGACTAAAAAGGAGGAGTGGGAGATTGAAAGACAGAGTAATTAAAGAGGACGTTTGGGAGATAGAAAGACAGATCGACTAAAAGGATGAGAGAAATAGAAAGACAGAGTGACTAAAAAGGGTTACGGAGAGATAGAAAGACAGAGTTAATAAAAAGGATGACATAGAGATAGGAAGACAGATTGACTAAAAAGGATAACCGAGAGATAGAGATAGAAAGACAGAGTGTCTAAAATGGATGGCGGAGAGAGATAGAAAGACAGTGACTAAAAAGGATGACGGAGAGATAGAGATAGAAAGACAGAGTGACTAAAAAGGATGACGGAGAGATAGAAAGACAGAGTTAATAAAAAGAACGATTGGGAGATAGAAAGACAGAGCGACTGAAAAGGACGATTGGGAGATAAAAAGACAGAGCGACCAAAAAGGACGATTTTGAGATAGAAAGACAGTGTGACTAAAAAGGACGACTGGGAGATATAAAGACAGAGTGACTAAAAAGGACGACTGGGAGATATAAAAACAGAGTGACTAAAAAGGACGAATGGAAAATAGAATAACAGAATTTTTAAAACGACGATTGAGAGAATTAAAGACAGAGTTACTAAAAATAGTGATTGGGAGATAGAAAGACAGATTGACTAAAACAGACGGTTGGGAGATAGAAAGACAGAGTTACTAAAACGGACTATTGGGAGATAGAAAGACAAACTGACTAAAACAGACGGTTGGGAGATAGAAAGACAGAGTTACTAAAAAGGACGATTGGGAGATAGAAAGACAGAGTATCTAAAAATCACAATTGGGAGATAGAAAGACAGAGTAATTAAAGAGGACGATACGGAGATAGAAAGACAGATCGACTAAAAAGGATGAGAGAGATAGAAAGACAGAGTGTCTAAAAAGGATGACAGAGAGATAGAAGGACAGAGTGAGTAAAAAGGACGATTGGGAGATAGAAAGAGAGAGTTACTAAAAAGTACGATTGGGAGATAGAAAGAAAGAGTATCTAAAAAGGACAATTGGTAGATAGAAAGACAGAGTGATTAAAGAGGACGATTGGGAGATAGAAAGACAGAGTGACTAAAAAGGACGATTGGGTGATAGAAAAACAGAGTGACTAAAAACGTTGACATAGAGATAGAAAGACAGAGTGCGAAAAAAGGATGACAAGAGATAGAAAGACAGAGTGACTAAAAAGGATGACGGAGAGATAGAAAGACAGAGTGTTGAAAAATGTCAAACATACAAAAACAGAGTGACCTGAAAGGATAACGTGTAGATAGAAAGACAAAGTGACTAAAAAGGACGATTTGGAGATAGAAAGACAGAGTGACTAAAAAGACTGTTGGGAGATAGAAAAACAGGGTGATTAGAGAGGACGATTGGGAGATAGAAAAGCAGTTTGACTACAAATGATGACGGAGAGATAGAAAGACAGATTGACTGAAAAGGGCGATTGGGAGATAAAGAGACAGAGTGACTAAAAAGGACAAGTGGGATATAGAAGGACACATTGGCTAAAATTGATGAAGGAGATATAAAAAGACATAATGATTAGAAAGGGTAATGGAGAGATAGAAAGACAGAATGACTGAAAACGACGATTGGGAGATAGAAAGACAGAGCGACTAAAAAAAAACATTTTTTAGATAGAAAGAAATAGTGACTAAAATGGATGGCGGAGGCGGAGAGATAGAAAGACAGAGTGACTAAAAAGGACGATTTTTAGATAGAAAGACAGAGCGAGTAAAAAGGATGACATAGAGATAGAAATACAAAGTGACTAAAAAGGATGACGGAGAGATAGAGATAGAAAGACAGATTGACAAAAAGGGATGACGGAAAGATAGATAGATAGAGTGACTAAAAAAGGTGACGGAGAGATAGAAAGACAGAGTGACTAAAAAGGACTATTCGGAGATATAAAGACAGAGTGACTACAGAGGATGACGGAGAGATGGAAAGGCAGAGTGACTAAAAAGGACAATTGAGAGATAGAAATATAAAGTGACTTGAAACTATGAACGAGAGATAGAAACACAGAGTGAGGAAAAAGGACGATTATTGGGAGATAGACAGAGTGACTAAAAAGGACGATTGGGAGATGGAAAGACAGAGTTACTAAAAAGGACGATTGGGAGATAAAAAAACAGATTGAATAAAAAGGATGACGGAGAAATACAAAGACGATTGGGAGATAGTAAGACATAGTTACTAAAGAGCATGACGGAGAGAAAGAAAGACAGAGTGACTAAAAAGGACGATTGAGAGATAGAAAGACAGAGTTAATAAGAAGGACGATTGGGAGATAAAAAGACAGATTGACTAAAAAGGATGACAGAAAGATAGAAAGATAGAGCGACTAAAAAAGATGACGGAGAGATAGAAAGACATAGTGACTAAAAAGGACAATTGGGACATAAAAAAACGGAGTGAATTGAAAGGATAACGTGTAGATAGAAAGACAAAGTGACTAAAAAGGACGATTGGGAGATAGAAAGACAGAGTTACTAAAAAGGACGATTGGGAGATAGAAAGACAAAGTGACTAAAAAGACGTTATGAGATAGAAAGATTTACTAAAAAGGACGATTGGGAGATAGAAAGAGTGACTAAAAAGGACGATTGGGATAAAGAAAGACAGAGTGACTAAAAAGGACGATTGGGAGATAGAATGACAGAGTCACTAAAAAGGACTATTGGGAGATAGAAAGACAGACTGATTAAAAAGGACGATTGGGTGATAGAAATACAGTGAGTAAAAAGGATGACATAGAGATAGAAAGACAGAGTGACTAAAAAGGATGACGGAGAGATAAAAAGACAGATGGAATAAAAAGGAGGAGCGAGAGGTAGAAAGACAGAGTAATTAAAAAGGACGATTGGGAGATAGAAAGATAGATCGACTACAAGGATGAGAGAAATAGAAAGACAGAATGACTAAAAAGGATGACGGAGAGATAGAGATAGAAAGACAGAGTGTCTAAAATGGATGGCGGAGAGAAAGAAAGACAGAGTGACTAAAAAGGATGACGGAGAGATAGAGATAGAAAGACAGAGTGACTAAAAAGGATGACGGAGAGATAGAAAGACAGAGTTGATAAAAAGAACGATTGCGAGACAGAAGGACAGAGCGACTGAAAAGGACGATTGGTAGATAAAAAGAGAGAGCGACCAAAAAGGACGATTTTGAGATAGAAAGACAGAGTGACTAAAAAGGACGAATGGGAGATAAAAAGACAGAGTGACTAAAAAGGATCACGTAGAGATAAAAAGATAGAGTGACCAATACGGGCCAATGGAAAATAGAATGACAGAATTTCTAAAACGACGATTGAGAGAATTAAAGACAGAGTTACTAAAGATAATGATTGGGAGATAGAAAGACAGATTGACTAAAAAAAAACGATTGGGAGATAAAAAGACAGAGTTACTAAAAAGGACGATTGGGAGATAGAAAAACAAACTGACTAAAACAGACGGTTGGGAGATAGAAAGACAGAGTTACTAAAAAGGACGATTGGGAGATAGAAAGACAGATTGACTAAAAAGGATGATGGAGAGAAAGAAAGACAGAGTGACTAAAAAGGATGACGGAGAGATTGAAAGACAGAGTGATAAAAAAGGACAATTGGGAGATAGAAAGACAGAGTGACTAAAAAGGATGAAGGAGAGATGGAAAGACAGAGTGACGAAAAATGTCAATTGGGACATACAAAAACAGAATGACCTGAAACGATAAAGTGTAGATAGAATGACAAAGTGACTAAAAAGGACGATTGGGAGATAGAAAGAAAGAGTGACTGAAAAGGTCGTTTGCGAGACAGAAAGACAGAGTGACTAAAAAGACGGTTATGAGATAGAAATATTGACTAAAAAGGACGATTGGGAGATACAAAGACAGAGTGACTAAAAAGGACGATTGGGAGATAGAAAGACAGAGTGACTGAAAAGGTCTTTTGCGAGACAGAAAGACAGAGTGACTAAAAAGACGGTTATGAGATAGAAATATTGACTAAAAAGGACGATTGGGAGATACAAAGACAGAGTGGTTAAAAAGGACGATTGGGAGATAGAAAGACAGAGTCAATAAAAAGGACGATTGGGAGATAGAAAGACAGAGTAAAAAGGATGACATAGAGATAGAAAGACAGAGTGACTAAAAAGGATGACGGAGAGATAGAGATAGAAAGACAGATTGCGTAAAAAGGATGACATAGAGATAGAAAGACAGAGTGACCAAAAAGGATGGCTTAGAGATAGAGATAGAAAAACAGAGTGACTAAAAATGATGACGGAGAGATAGAAAGACAGAGTTAATAAAAAGAACGATTGGGAGATAGAAAGACAGAGCGACTAAAAAGGACGATTTTTAGATAGAAAGAATGAGTGACTAAAAAGGATGGCGGAGAGATAGAAAGAAAGACTGACTAAAAAGGACAATTGGGAGATAGAAAAACAGAGCGAGTAAAAAGGATGACATAAAGATGGAAAGACAGAGTGACTAAAAAGGATGACGGAGAGATAGAGATAGAAAAACAGAGTGACTAAAAATGATGACGGAGAGATAGAAAGACAGTGTTAATAAAAAGAACGATTGGGAGATAGAAAGACAGAACGAGTGAAAAGGACGATAGGGAGACAGTTAGACAGAGTTACTGAAAAAGGACAATTGGGTGATAGAGAGACAGAGTGAGTAAAAAGGAGGATCAGGAGATAGAGTGACAGAATGACTAAAAAGGATCAGGGAGAGATAGAAAGATAGAGTGACTAAAAAGGACGATTGGGAAATAAGAGACAGAATTTCTAAAACGACGATCGGGGGATTGAAAGACAGAGTGACTAAAAAGAATGATTTAGACATAGTTATTATAAAGGACGATGGGAGATAGAAAGACAAATTTACTAAAAAGGACGACTGAGAGATAGAAAGACAGAGTGACTAAAGAGGTAGATTGGGAGATAGAAAGACAGAGTATCTAAAAAGGATAATTGGGACATACAAAGACAGAGTGACTAAAAAGGCCGATTGAGAGATAGAAAGACACAGTTAATAAGAAGGACAATTGGGAGATAGAAAGACAGAGTAACTTAAGAGGATCATTGGGAGATAGAAAGACAGTGACTAAAAAGGACTATTGGGAGATAGAAAGACAGAGTGACTGAAAAGGACTATTGAGAGATATAAAGACAGAGTGACTGAAAAGGGCGAATGGAAAATAGAATGACAGAATTTCTAAAACGACGATTGAGAGAATTAAAGACAGAGTTACTAAAAATAATGATTGGGAGATAGAAAGACAGATTGACTAAAAAAAACGATTGGGAGATAGAAAGACAGAGTTTCTAAAAAGGACGATTGGGAGATAGAAAGAAGAACTGACTAAAACAGACGGTTGGGAGATAGAAAGACAGAGTGACTAAAAAGGGCGAATGGAAAATAGAATGACAGAATTTCTAAAACGACGATTGAGAGAATTAAAGACAGAGTTACTAAAAATAATGATTGGGAGATAGAAAGACAGATTGACTAAAAAAAACGATTGGGAGATAGAAAGACATAGTTAATAAGAAGGACGATTGGGAGATAGAAAGAAAAACTGACTAAAACAGACGGTTGGGAGATGGAAAGACAGAGTTACTAAAAAGGACGATTGGGAGATAGAAAGACAGAGCGACTAAAAAGGACGATTTTTAGATAGAAAGAATGAGTTACTAAAAAGGATGGCGGAGAGATAGAAAGAAAGACTGACTAAAAAGGTCAATTGGGAGATAGAAAGACAGAGCGAGTAAAAAGGATGACGGAGAGATAGAGATAGAAAAACAGAGTGACTAAAAATGATGACGGAGAGATAGAAAGACAGAGTTAATAAAAAGAACGATTGGGAGATAGAAAGACAGAACGAGTGAAAAGGACGATAGGGAGACAGTTAGACAGAGGTACTGAAAAAGGACAATTGGGTGATAGAGAGACAGAGTGAGTAAAAAGGAGGATCAGGAGATAGAATGACAGAATGACTAAAAAGGATCAGGGACAGATAGAAAGATAGAGTGACTAAAAAGGACGATTGGGAAATAGAAAGACAGAATTTCTAAAACGACGATCGGGGGATTGAAAGACAGAGTGACTAAAAAGAACGATTTAGATATAGTTATTATAAAGGACGATGGGAGATAGAAAGACAAATTTACTAAAAAGGACGATTGAGAGATAGAAAGACAGAGTGACTAAAGAGGTAGATTGGGAGATAGAAAGACAGAGTATTTAAAAGGATGATTGGGACATACAAAGACAGAG
The DNA here is from genome assembly GCA_963931925.1 of Onchidella celtica. Classification (NCBI taxonomy): domain Eukaryota; kingdom Metazoa; phylum Mollusca; class Gastropoda; order Systellommatophora; family Onchidiidae; genus Onchidella; species Onchidella celtica. The sequence goes on from OZ007576.1 coordinate 53,852,575, forward strand.
TGACTAAAAAGGACGATTGAGAGATAGAAAGACAGAGTTAATAAGAAGGACAATTGGGAGATAGAAAGACAGAGTAACTTAAGAGGATCATTGGGAGATAGAAAGATAGTGACTAAAAAGAACTATTGGGAGATAGAAAGACAGAGTGACTAAAAAGAACGACTGGGAGATATAAAGACAGAGTGACTAAAAAGGGCGAATGGAAAATAGAATGACAGAGTTTTTAAAACGACGATTGAGAGAATTAAAGACAGAGTTACTAAAAATAATGATTGGGAGATAGAAAGACAGATTGACTAAAAAAAACGATTGGGAGATAGAAAGACAGAGTTAATAAGAAGGACGATTGGGAGATAGAAAGAAAAACTGACTAAAACAGACGGTTGGGAGATGGAAAGACAGAGTTACTAAAAAGGACGATTGGGAGATAGAAAGACAGAGTATCTAAAAATCACAATTGGGAGATAGAAAGATAGAGTAATTAAAGAGGACGATTGGAAGATAGAAAGACAGATCGACTAAAAAGGATGAGAGAGATAGTAAGACAGAATGACTAAAAAGGATGACAGAGAGATAGAAGGACAGAGTGACTAAAAAGGACGATTGGGAGATAGAAAGAGAGAGTTACTAAACAGGACGATTGGGAGATAGAAAGACAGAGTATCTAAAAAGGACAATTGGGAGATAGAAAGACAGAGTGATTAAAGAGGACGATTGGGAGATAGAAAGACAGAGTGACTAAAAAGGACGATTGGGTGATAGAAAAACAGAGTGACTAAAAACGTTGACATAGAGATAGAAAGACAGAGTGCGAAAAAAGGATGACAAGAGATAGAAAGACAGAGTAACTAAAAAGGATGACGGAGAGATAGAAAGACAGAGTGTCGAAAAATGTCAAACATACAAAAACAGAGTGACCTGAAAGGATAACGTGTAGATAGAAAGACAAAGTGACTAAAAAGGATGATTGGGAGATAGAAAGAGAGAGTGACTAAAAAGACGGTTATGAGATAGAAAGAGTGACTAAAAAGGACGATTGGGAGATACAAAGACAGAGTGACTAAAAAGGACGATTGGGAGATAGAAAGACAGAGTGACTGAAAAGGTCGTTTGCGAGACAGAAAGACAGAGTGACTAAAAATACGGTTATGAGATAGAAATATTGACTAAAAAGGACGATTGGGAGATAGAAAGACAGAGTCATTAAAAAGGACGATTGGGAGATAGAAAGACAGAGTAAAAAGGATGACATAGAGATAGAAAGACAGAGTGACTAAAAAGGATGACGGAGAGATAGAGATAGAAAGACAGATTGCATAAAAAGGATGACATAGAAATAGAAAGACAGAGTGACTAAAAAGGATGACGGAGAGATAGAGATAGAAAGACAGAGTGACTAAAAATGATGACGGAGAGATAGAAAGACAGAGTTAATAAAAAGAACGATTGGGAGATAGAAAGACAGAGCGACTAAAAAGGACGATTTTTAGATAGAAAGAATGAGTGACTAAAAAGGATGGCGGAGAGATAGAAAGAAAGACTGATTAAAAAGGACAATTGGGAGATAGAAAGACAGAGCGACTAAAAAGGACGATTTTTAGATAGAAAGAATGAGTGACTAAAAAGGATGACGGAGAGATAGAGATAGAAAAACAGAGTGACTAAAAATGATGACGGAGAGATAGAAAGACAGAGTTAATAAAAAGAACGATTGGGAGATAGAAAGACAGAACGAGTGAAAAGGACGATAGGGAGACAGTTAGACAGAGTTACTGAAAAAGGACAATTGGGTGATAGAGAGACAGAGTGAGTAAAAAGGAGGATCAGGAGATAGAATGACAGAATGACTAAAAAGGATCAGGGATAGATAGAAAGATAGAGTGACTAAAAAGGACGATTGGGAAATAGAAAGACAGAATTTCTAAAACGACGATCGGGGAATTGAAAGACAGAGTGACTAAAAAGAACGATTTAGATATAGTTATTATAAAGGACGATGGGAGATAGAAAGACAAATTTACTAAAAAGGACGATTGAGAGATAGAAAGACAGAGTGACTAAAGAGGTAGATTGGGAGATAGAAAGACAGAGTATTTAAAAGGATGATTGGGACATACAAAGACAGAGTGACTAAAAAGGACGATTGAGAGATAGAAAGACAGAGTTAATAAGAAGGACAATTGGGAGATAGAAAGACAGAGTAACTTAAGAGGATCATTGGGAGATAGAAAGACAGTGACTAAAAAGAACTATTGGGAGATAGAAAGACAGAGTGACTAAAAAGAACGACTGGGAGATATAAAGACAGAGTGACTAAAAAGGGCGAATGGAACATAGAATGACAGAATTTTTAAAACGACGATTGAGAGAATTAAAGACAGAGTTACTAAAAATAATGATTGGGAGATAGAGAGACAGATTGACTAAAAAAAACGATTGGGAGATAGAAAGACAGAGTTAATAAGAAGGACGATTGGGAGATAGAAAGAAAAACTGACTAAAACAGACGGTTGGGAGATGGAAAGACAGGGTTACTAAAAAGGACGATTGGGAGATAGAAAGACAGAGTATCTAAAAATCGCAATTGGGAGATAGAAAGATAGAGTAATTAAAGAGGACGATTGGAAGATAGAAAGACAGATCGACTAAAAAGGATGAGAGAGATAGTAAGACAGAATGACTAAAAAGGATGACAGAGAGATAGAAGGACAGAGTGACTAAAAAGGACGATTGGGAGATAGAAAGAGAGAGTTACTAAACAGGACGATTGGGAGATAGAAAGACAGAGTATCTAAAAAGGACAATTGGGAGATAGAAAGACAGAGTGATTAAAGAGGACGATTGGGAGATAGAAAGACAGAGTGACTAAAAAGGACGATTGGGTGATAGAAAAACAGAGTGACTAAAAACGTTGACATAGAGATAGAAAGACAGAGTGCGAAAAAAGGATGACAAGAGATAGAAAGACAGAGTGACTAAAAAGGATGACGGAGAGATAGAAAGACAGAGTGTTGAAAAATGTCAAACATACAAAAACAGAGTGACCTGAAAGGATAACGTGTAGATAGAAAGACAAAGTGACTAAAAAGGATGATTGGGAGATAGAAAGAGAGAGTGACTAAAAAGACGGTTATGAGATAGAAAGAGTGACTAAAAAGGACGATTGGGAGATACAAAGACAGAGTGTCTAAAAAGGACGATTGGGAGATAGAAAGACAGAGTGACTGAAAAGGTCGTTTGCGAGACAGAAAGACAGAGTGACTAAAAATACGGTTATGAGATAGAAATATTGACTAAAAAGGACCATTGGGAGATAGAGAGACAGAGTCATTAAAAAGGACGATTGGGAGATAGAAAGACAGAGTAAAAAGGATGACATAGAGATAGAAAGACAGAGTGACTAAAAAGGATGACGGAGAGATAGAGATAGAAAGACAGATTGCGTAAAAAGGATGACATAGAAATAGAAAGACAGAGTGACTAAAATGGATGGCTTAGAGATAGAGATAGAAAAACAGAGTGACTAAAAATGATGACGGAGAGATATAAAGACAGAGTTAATAAAAAGAACGATTGGGAGATAGAAAGACAGAGCGACTAAAAAGGACGATTTTTAGATAGAAAGAATGAGTGACTAAAAAGGATGGCGGAGAGATAGAAAGAAAGACTGACTAAAAAGGACAATTGGGAGATAGAAAGACAGAGCGAGTAAAAAGGATGACATAAAAATGGAAAGACAGAGTGACTAAAAAGGATGACGGAGAGATAGAGATAGAAAAACAGAGTGACTAAAAATGATGACGGTGAGATAGAAAGACAGAGTTAATAAAAAGAACGATTGGGAGATAGAAAGACAGAACGAGTGAAAAGGACGATAGGGAGACAGTTAGACAGAGTTACTGAAAAAGGACAATTGGGTGATAGAGAGACAGAGTGAGTAAAAAGGAGGATCAGGAGATAGAATGACAGAATGACTAAAAAGGATCAGGGAGAGACAGAAAGATAGAGTGACTAAAAAGGACGATTGGGAAATAGAAAGACAGAATTTCTAAAACGACGATCGGGGGATTGAAAGACAGAGTGACCAAAAAGGACGATTTAGATATAGTTATTATAAAGGACGATGGGAGATAGAAAGACAGAGTTACTAAAAAGGACGATTGGGAGATAGAAAGACAGAGCGACTAAAAAGGACGATTTTTAGATAGAAAGAATGAGTTACTAAAAAGGATGGCGGAGAGATAGAAAGAAAGACTGACTAAAAAGGTCAATTGGGAGATAGAAAGACAGAGCGAGTAAAAAGGATGACGGAGAGATAGAGATAGAAAAACAGAGTGACTAAAAATGATGACGGAGAGATAGAAAGACAGAGTTAATAAAAAGAACGATTGGGAGATAGAAAGACAGAACGAGTGAAAAGGACGATAGGGAGACAGTTAGACAGAGGTACTGAAAAAGGACAATTGGGTGATAGAGAGACAGAGTGAGTAAAAAGGAGGATCAGGAGATAGAATGACAGAATGACTAAAAAGGATCAGGGACAGATAGAAAGATAGAGTGACTAAAAAGGACGATTGGGAAATAGAAAGACAGAATTTCTAAAACGACGATCGGGGGATTGAAAGACAGAGTGACTAAAAAGAACGATTTAGATATAGTTATTATAAAGGACGATGGGAGATAGAAAGACAAATTTACTAAAAAGGACGATTGAGAGATAGAAAGACAGAGTGACTAAAGAGGTAGATTGGGAGATAGAAAGACAGAGTATTTAAAAGGATGATTGGGACATACAAAGACAGAGTGACTAAAAAGGACGATTGAGAGATAGAAAGACAGAGTTAATAAGAAGGACAATTGGGAGATAGAAAGACAGAGTAACTTAAGAGGATCATTGGGAGATAGAAAGATAGTGACTAAAAAGAACTATTGGGAGATAGAAAGACAGAGTGACTAAAAAGAACGACTGGGAGATATAAAGACAGAGTGACTAAAAAGGGCGAATGGAAAATAGAATGACAGAATTTTTAAAACGACGATTGAGAGAATTAAAGACAGAGTTACTAAAAATAATGATTGGGAGATAGAAAGACAGATTGACTAAAAAAAACGATTGGGAGATAGAAAGACAGAGTTAATAAGAAGGACGATTGGGAGATAGAAAGAAAAACTGACTAAAACAGACGGTTGGGAGATGGAAAGACAGAGTTACTAAAAAGGACGATTGGGAGATAGAAAGACAGAGTATCTAAAAATCACAATTGGGAGATAGAAAGATAGAGTAATTAAAGAGGACGATTGGAAGATAGAAAGACAGATCGACTAAAAAGGATGAGAGAGATAGTAAGACAGAATGACTAAAAAGGATGACAGAGAGATAGAAGGACAGAGTGACTAAAAAGGACGATTGGGAGATAGAAAGAGAGAGTTACTAAACAGGACGATTGGGAGATAGAAAGACAGAGTATCTAAAAAGGACAATTGGGAGATAGAAAGACAGAGTGATTAAAGAGGACGATTGGGAGATAGAAAGACACAGTGACTAAAAAGGACGATTGGGTGATAGAAAAACAGAGTGACTAAAAACGTTGACATAGAGATAGAAAGACAGAGTGCGAAAAAAGGATGACAAGAGATAGAAAGACAGAGTAACTAAAAAGGATGACGGAGAGATAGAAAGACAGAGTGTCGAAAAATGTCAAACATACAAAAACAGAGTGACCTGAAAGGATAACGTGTAGATAGAAAGACAAAGTGACTAAAAAGGATGATTGGGAGATAGAAAGAGAGAGTGACTAAAAAGACGGTTATGAGATAGAAAGAGTGACTAAAAAGGACGATTGGGAGATACAAAGACAGAGTGACTAAAAAGGACGATTGGGAGATAGAAAGACAGAGTGACTGAAAAGGTCGTTTGCGAGACAGAAAGACAGAGTGACTAAAAATACGGTTATGAGATAGAAATATTGACTAAAAAGGACGATTGGGAGATAGAAAGACAGAGTCATTAAAAAGGACGATTGGGAGATAGAAAGACAGAGTAAAAAGGATGACATAGAGATAGAAAGACAGAGTGACTAAAAAGGATGACGGAGAGATAGAGATAGAAAGACAGATTGCATAAAAAGGATGACATAGAAATAGAAAGACAGAGTGACTAAAAAGGATGACGGAGAGATAGAGATAGAAAGACAGAGTGACTAAAAATGATGACGGAGAGATAGAAAGACAGAGTTAATAAAAAGAACGATTGGGAGATAGAAAGACAGAGCGACTAAAAAGGACGATTTTTAGATAGAAAGAATGAGTGACTAAAAAGGATGGCGGAGAGATAGAAAGAAAGACTGATTAAAAAGGACAATTGGGAGATAGAAAGACAGAGCGACTAAAAAGGACGATTTTTAGATAGAAAGAATGAGTGACTAAAAAGGATGACGGAGAGATAGAGATAGAAAAACAGAGTGACTAAAAATGATGACGGAGAGATAGAAAGACAGAGTTAATAAAAAGAACGATTGGGAGATAGAAAGACAGAACGAGTGAAAAGGACGATAGGGAGACAGTTAGACAGAGTTACTGAAAAAGGACAATTGGGTGATAGAGAGACAGAGTGAGTAAAAAGGAGGATCAGGAGATAGAATGACAGAATGACTAAAAAGGATCAGGGATAGATAGAAAGATAGAGTGACTAAAAAGGACGATTGGGAAATAGAAAGACAGAATTTCTAAAACGACGATCGGGGAATTGAAAGACAGAGTGACTAAAAAGAACGATTTAGATATAGTTATTATAAAGGACGATGGGAGATAGAAAGACAAATTTACTAAAAAGGACGATTGAGAGATAGAAAGACAGAGTGACTAAAGAGGTAGATTGGGAGATAGAAAGACAGAGTATTTAAAAGGATGATTGGGACATACAAAGACAGAGTGACTAAAAAGGACGATTGAGAGATAGAAAGACAGAGTTAATAAGAAGGACAATTGGGAGATAGAAAGACAGAGTAACTTAAGAGGATCATTGGGAGATAGAAAGACAGTGACTAAAAAGAACTATTGGGAGATAGAAAGACAGAGTGACTAAAAAGAACGACTGGGAGATATAAAGACAGAGTGACTAAAAAGGGCGAATGGAACATAGAATGACAGAATTTTTAAAACGACGATTGAGAGAATTAAAGACAGAGTTACTAAAAATAATGATTGGGAGATAGAGAGACAGATTGACTAAAAAAAACGATTGGGAGATAGAAAGACAGAGTTAATAAGAAGGACGATTGGGAGATAGAAAGAAAAACTGACTAAAACAGACGGTTGGGAGATGGAAAGACAGGGTTACTAAAAAGGACGATTGGGAGATAGAAAGACAGAGTATCTAAAAATCGCAATTGGGAGATAGAAAGATAGAGTAATTAAAGAGGACGATTGGAAGATAGAAAGACAGATCGACTAAAAAGGATGAGAGAGATAGTAAGACAGAATGACTAAAAAGGATGACAGAGAGATAGAAGGACAGAGTGACTAAAAAGGACGATTGGGAGATAGAAAGAGAGAGTTACTAAACAGGACGATTGGGAGATAGAAAGACAGAGTATCTAAAAAGGACAATTGGGAGATAGAAAGACAGAGTGATTAAAGAGGACGATTGGGAGATAGAAAGACAGAGTGACTAAAAAGGACGATTGGGTGATAGAAAAACAGAGTGACTAAAAACGTTGACATAGAGATAGAAAGACAGAGTGCGAAAAAAGGATGACAAGAGATAGAAAGACAGAGTGACTAAAAAGGATGACGGAGAGATAGAAAGACAGAGTGTTGAAAAATGTCAAACATACAAAAACAGAGTGACCTGAAAGGATAACGTGTAGATAGAAAGACAAAGTGACTAAAAAGGATGATTGGGAGATAGAAAGAGAGAGTGACTAAAAAGACGGTTATGAGATAGAAAGAGTGACTAAAAAGGACGATTGGGAGATACAAAGACAGAGTGTCTAAAAAGGACGATTGGGAGATAGAAAGACAGAGTGACTGAAAAGGTCGTTTGCGAGACAGAAAGACAGAGTGACTAAAAATACGGTTATGAGATAGAAATATGGACTAAAAAGGACCATTGGGAGATAGAGAGACAGAGTCATTAAAAAGGACGATTGGGAGATAGAAAGACAGAGTAAAAAGGATGACATAGAGATAGAAAGACAGAGTGACTAAAAAGGATGACGGAGAGATAGAGATAGAAAGACAGATTGCGTAAAAAGGATGACATAGAAATAGAAAGACAGAGTGACTAAAATGGATGGCTTAGAGATAGAGATAGAAAAACAGAGTGACTAAAAATGATGACGGAGAGATATAAAGACAGAGTTAATAAAAAGAACGATTGGGAGATAGAAAGACAGAGCGACTAAAAAGGACGATTTTTAGATAGAAAGAATGAGTGACTAAAAAGGATGGCGGAGAGATAGAAAGAAAGACTGACTAAAAAGGACAATTGGGAGATAGAAAGACAGAGCGAGTAAAAAGGATGACATAAAAATGGAAAGACAGAGTGACTAAAAAGGATGACGGAGAGATAGAGATAGAAAAACAGAGTGACTAAAAATGATGACGGTGAGATAGAAAGACAGAGTTAATAAAAAGAACGATTGGGAGATAGAAAGACAGAACGAGTGAAAAGGACGATAGGGAGACAGTTAGACAGAGTTACTGAAAAAGGACAATTGGGTGATAGAGAGACAGAGTGAGTAAAAAGGAGGATCAGGAGATAGAATGACAGAATGACTAAAAAGGATCAGGGAGAGACAGAAAGATAGAGTGACTAAAAAGGACGATTGGGAAATAGAAAGACAGAATTTCTAAAACGACGATCGGGGGATTGAAAGACAGAGTGACCAAAAAGGACGATTTAGATATAGTTATTATAAAGGACGATGGGAGATAGAAAGACAAATTTACTAAAAAGGACGATTGAGAGATAGAAAGACAGAGTGACTAAAGAGGTAGATTGGGAGATAGAAAGACAGAGTATCTAAAAAGGATGATTGGGACATACAAAGACAGAGTGACTAAAAAGGACGATTGAGAGATAGAAAGACAGAGTTAATAAGAAGGACAATTGGGAGATAGAAAAACAGAGTAACTTAAGAGGATCATTGGGAGATAGAAAGACAGTGACTAAAAAGGACTATTGGGAGATAGAAAGACAGAGTGACTAAAAAGAACGACTGGGAGATATAAAGACAGAGTGACTAAAAAGGGCGAATGGAAAATAGAATGACAGAATTTCTAAAACGACGATTGAGAGAATTAAAGACAGAGTTACTAAAAATAATGATTGGGAGACAGAAAGACAGATTGACTAAAAAAAACGATTGGGAGATAGAAAGACAGAGTTTCTAAAAAGGACGATTGGGAGATAGAAAGAAAAACTGACTAAAACAGACGGTTGGGAGATAGAAAGACAGAGTGACTAAAAAGGGCGAATGGAAAATAGAGTGACAGAATTTCTAAAACGACGATTGAGAGAATTAAAGACAGAGTTACTAAAAATAATGATTGGGAGATAGAAAGACAGATTGACTAAAAAAAACGATTGGGAGATAGAAAGACAGAGTTAATAAGAAGGACCATTGGGAAATAGAAAGAAAAACTGACTAAAACAGACCGTTGGGAGATAGAAAGACAGAGTTACTAAAAAGGATGATTGGGAGATAGAAAGACAGAGTATCTAAAAATCACAATTGGGAGATAGAAAGATAGAGTAATTAAAGAGGACGATTGGAAGATAGAAAGACAGATCGACCAAAAAGGATGAGAGAGATAGTAACACAGAATGACTAAAAAGGATGACAGAGAGATAGAAGGACAGAGTGACTAAAAAGGACAATTGGGAGATAGAAAGAGAGAGTTACTAAACAGGACGATTGGGAGATAGAAAGACAGAGTATCTAAAAAGGACAATTGGGAGATAGAAAGACAGAGTGATTAAAGAGGACGATTGGGAGATAGAAAGACAGATTGACTAAAAAGGATGACAGAGAGATAGAAAGACAAAGTGACGAAAAAAGACTATTAATGGGAGATAGAGTGACTAAAAAGGACGATTGGCAGATAGAAAGATATAATGACTAAAAAAGACGACGGAGATATAGAAAGACAGAGCGACTAAAAAAGGACGATTGGGAGATAGAAAGACAGAGTGACTAAAAAGACTATTGGGAGATAGAAAGACAGAGTGACTAAAAAGGACGATTGGGTGATAGAAAAACAGAGTGACTAAAAACGTTGACATAGAGATAGAAAGACAGAGTGCGAAAAAAGGATGACAAGAGATAGAAAGACAGAGTGACTAAAAAGGATGACGGAGAGATAGAAAGACAGAGTGTCGAAAAAGGACAATTGGGAGATAGAAAGACAGAGTCACTAAAAAGGATGCCCAAGATATAGAAAGACAGAGTGACTAAAAAGGACGATTGGGAAGTAGAAAGACAGAGCGACTAAAAAGGACGATTGGGAGATAGAAAGACAGAGTGACTAAAAAGGACGACTGAGAGATAGAAAGACAGAGTTAGTAAGAAGGACGATTGGGAGATAGAAAGACAGAGTAACTTAAGAGGATCATTGGGAGATAGAAAGACAGTGACTAAAAAGGACTATTGGAAGATAGAATGACAGAATGACTAAAAAGGAACACGGAGAGATAGAAAGACAGAGTGACTAAAAAGACTATTGGGGGATAGAAAGACAGAGTGATTAAAGAGGACGATTGGGCGATAGAAAGACAGAGCGAGCAAAAAGGACGATTTTGAGACAGAAAGACAGAGTGACTAAAAAGGACGATTGGGAGATAGAATGACAGAGTTATTAAAAAAGGACGATTTTGAGATAGAAAGACAGAGTTATTATAAAGGACGATTGGTGGATAGAAAGACAAAGTGACCAAAACGAACGGTTTGGAGATAGAAAGACAGAGTCACTAAAAAGGACGATTGGCAGATAGAAAGACAGAGTGACTAAAAAGGATGACGGAGAGATAGAAAGACAGAGTGACTAAAAAGGACAATTGAGAGATAGAAAGACAGAGTGACTTGAAACGATGAACGAGAGGTAGAAAGACATAGTGACGAAAATGGACGATTGGGAGATAGAATGACAGAATGACTAAAAAGATCACGGAGAGATTGAAAGACAGAGTGACTAAAAAGACTTTTGGGGGATAGAAAGACAGAGTGATTAAAGAGGACGATTGGGGGATAGAAAGACATGGTAAGCAAAAAGGATGATTTTGAGACGATTGGGAGATAGAAAGACAGAGTTACTAAAAAGGACGATTGGGAGATAAAAAGACAGAGTGACTAAAAAAAAGATTTGGAGACAGAAAGACAGAGTGATTAAAAAGGACGATTGGGAGATAAAAAAACAGATTGAATAAAAAGGATGACGGAGAAATACAAAGACGATTGGGAGATAGTAAGACATAGTTACTAAAAAGCATGACGGAGAGAAAGAAAGACAGAGTGACTAAAAAGGACGATTGAGAGATAGAAAGACAGAGTTAATAAGAAGGACGATTGGGAGATAAAAAGACAGATTGACTAAAAAGGATGGCAGAAAAATAGAAAGATATATATGGCCTTTAGCGTCTTTACAGACGGTCTTAGCAGCTAGAATATTCACTTTCACTTTGACTGACAGCTTCTCTCGTGGCTTATTCTACCAATGTTTGACCCGAGAGTGCGATGGCAGTGATTGCAGGTCAGTCTTTTGGGTTCACTTTGGCGAGTGTTTTTATTCCGCCTCTGTCGTTTTGTCAGGTATGTTTCTTTTGCCTTGAAGTCTATTGCGAGCGTGCCACTGCGCAATTTTTGTCTCCATCTGCTTCGATCATTTGCAAGGTTCTCCCATTCATTGGGGTCGATGTTGAATGCTTTCATCGTGACCTTGCAAGTGTCTTTGAATCGCAGATGTGGCCTACCTCTGGGTCGGTTGCCAGTAGCAAGTTCCCCGTAGAGAATTTGTCTGGGGATGCGATCATTTTCCATACGGTGGAGATGTCCAAGCCACCGCAGTCTTTTTTTGCCTAGGAGAGCCTGAGTTGATGGAATGTTGGCTCGGCTCAGAACTTCGATATTTGAGATCCTGTCTTGCCACTTGATCTTGAGAATTTTGCGTAGGCAGCGCAGGTGGAAGGAGTTGAGGGATCTTTCATGTTTGGAGTAGGTGGTCCATGTCTCTGAGCCATACAGCAGGGTGCTTAGGACGCAAGTTTGGTACACGAGTACCTTTGTTTTGATGGTCAGCTTGCTATTGTTCCACACCCTTTTTGAGAGTTTGCCAAAAGCTGTGGCCGCCTTTCCTATTCTGGCATTTATTTCAGTTGTTATGTCTGTGCTACCACTGATGGTTGAGCCTAGGTAGCAGAATTTTCCCACTTGCTCCAGAGGAGAGCCATTCAGCATGATTGGGTTGGGGTTTCTCAAGCCTTGTGTCAAAACTACAGTTTTTGAGACACTGATCTTTAGCATGAATTTGTCACAGGCTCTGGCAAGGCTATTGATGAGAGCCTGGAGCGTGGTTTCATCGTGGGCCACGATTGCAGCATCATCTGCGAAGAGGAGCTCTTGTAACATAATATGCTCTGTACGAGATTTTGCTTTTAGTCTGGCAACATTAAAAATGGAGCCGTCCACTCTGGTGTTAATAAGTACTCCACCTGAACATTGACCAAAGGCATTCTTGAGTAGGGCTGCAAAATATATACCAAATAAGGTAGGAGCAAGAACACATCCCTGCTTCACACCGCTGTTTACAGCAAATGAATTGGATGTGCAGCCCTCAAAGTTGACACATGCCCTCATGTCAGTGTGGAAGGATGCAATAAGTTTTAGCAATGTTGGTGGACAGCCTATGGATTTAAGGACTGCATACAGGCCAGATCGGCTTACGGTGTCGAAAGCCTTTGTTAGGTCCACAAAGCATGTTATAAGCGGCCTGTTTTGTTCTTTACATTTTTCTTGGATTTGCCGAAGTGCAAATATCATGTCAATAGTTGATCGTTTGCTTCGAAAGCCACATTGTGTTTCTGGTAAGACTTTTTCCGCCAGTTGTTGAAGGCGGCAGAGGATGACGCGAGCAAAAGCCTTTCCAGTAATGCTGAGGAGGGATATGCCTCGATAGTTGTTGCAGTCGCCTTTGTCTCCTTTGTTCTTGTAAAGTGTGACAATTTTGGCGTCTCTCATATCATGTGGTATCACGCCTTCTTTCCAACACTGCAGTAACAGATTATACAGGTGTGGTAATAATGGGCCTTTTAGGTCTTTTAATACCTCTGCAGGAATGTTGTCACTTCCTGTGGCTTTTCCAGCAGACAGGTGGTCGATTGCATTGGAAAGCTCGACTAAGGAAGGTTCAGCGTCAAGTTCGGCCATTATTGGCAGTTTTTGGAGGTGTTCCTCAAAATCTGGTGGAATATTTTTCTCAGTTGAATACAACAGAGAGTAATGCTCTACCCACCTATTCAGTTGTTCATTTTTATCTGTGATGGGTTCACCATTTACAGACTTAAGTGGGGCGCTTTTGGTGATGATTGGCCCAAGAGCTACTTTCATCTGACTAAAGGCGGTTTTCATATCTCCCTTTTCATTTGCATCTTGTATGCTGTTACACAAGTCTGTCCAGTATTTGTTGGCGCAACGTCTTACCTCCAGCTGAAGTTTAGCTTTTGCATTTTTCAAACAAGTTTTTGTACTCTGATTGCAATTTTTGTTATACTCATTGAAAGCAGATTTCTTTTGCTCAATGAGAGGTAGGAGAATTTCGCTGTTCTGGGCTACCCAGTCGTTGTTTGAAACTTTATGCTGTCCAAAAGACTTGATGGCACAGTCATGAATTTTTGAACTGAGAGTGTTCCATGTTTCATCTACCGAGTCACATTGGGTGACATTATCCATGCTTTCAGCAAATAACTTTTCAAATGACTTTCTATTTGATTCATCTCTGATTGCTGTTACATTGATCTTAGGGATTGAAGGGGCTTTTGATCTGTATATTTTCTTGGCCGAAATTTTGATTTTGCTGACTACCAGTGCATGGTCGGTGTCACAGTCAGCACTGTGGAGGGAACGAGTTATTTTTATACAGCCCAAACTCTTCCTCCTTGAGAGAATAAGATCTAATTGATGCCAATGGCCAGACCTGGGATGGCGCCATGATGTTCTTTGGCATCTCTTAAGGTCAAAGTACGTGTTTGTAACACATAATGAGTTTACGGAGCATAGCTCCAGAAGGCGCTGCCCGTTTTCGTTGATGTTGCCAATGCCGAAGTGCCCAATGCACTTTGGCCATGCGGAGTGATCTGCTCCCACTCGAGCGTTAAAGTCACCCAGAATTAGCAGGCCTTCGGTGAGAGGGATGTTGTGGAGAGTCCTCTGCAATGCCTCGTAGAAAATGTCTTTGGTTTCGTCAGAGGAGGTAAGTGTTGGGGCATAGACACAGATAATGTTGGTAAAACCAGACCGGGTGTTCAGTCTGAGTGTCATGATGCGTTCTGACACTCCAATTGGAGTTGCGATCGAATTGATAAGGGAGTTTTTTACGGCGAAGCCCACGCCGTGGATTCTCGGCTGTTCGCTGCTAAGGCCCTGCCAGAAGAAGGTGTAGTTTTCTTCTTTGACTGACCCGGAGTCGGGAAGTCGAGTTTCTTGAAGGGCAGCGATGTCGATGTTTAGTAGCTGAAGTTCTCGATCAATAATTTGGGATTTCCTGATGGAGTCAATATCAGTGAGATCTTGCTGTTGCAAGCCTGGGCGCATTGTTCTGACGTTCCAGGTACCAAGTTTTAGTATTTTTCTGTTTTTGCCAGGTGCACACTTTACGTCAGCTTTTTGACTTTTGGTCTAGCTCCAACCACCTTATGAAGCAGGCTGACGTGGCGGAACAACACCCAACTGCCTGGGGGCTGCCCAGGTTACGGCGGGCGGTAGTTGATCAATGCAGCTGAAAAGCCGCTCCCACCGACAGAGGGGACCCCTGGCGCTCATCCGTACGCCAAATGGATTGAGCTTATCACCGGTAACTGCCACCTCCCGTGTTGTGCCCATCCGTAACGGATGGCTGGAGTGTCCTCTCCAAATCGGAAATGGGTGGGCTTATAGAGGAGAGACAGACGCTTGCCAAGCCCGAGCAAACGCCTCCTCGTTTTGCTGCCTTGCCTGGGCTATTTTTAAGAGATGGTGCTTTGCCCAGAGGCACCACCCCTCTCTCTGCCATTCTAGTTAAACCCAAGGGAGAGACCAGGTCAATACATTTGGAACTAGTCCGGCTGCAGGAGATGCTGGAAGCCAGTTTGATGCAGTTCTCCCTGACAACCACCTTCGGGTCTCCACTCCTGATTTTCTGTCTGGGTTTACTCCCATAGCCTTTGCTATCATAGCAACACACAAGGCAGTGTGGTATTTGTATTCAGGGTTACCTTCCCCTAGTCTTCCTCTCTCCCGAGATGACCCACAAGACAGTGGGGGTGACAGTAGCAGGCTGTATTGTGTACTGTTATACAATAGCAGAAAACTCTGGCCTGACAGTAGAAAGATAGAGGGACTAAAAAAGATGACGGAGAGATAGAAAGACATAGTGACTAAAAAGGACAATTGGGACATACAAAAACAGAGTGAATTGAAAGGATAACGTGTAGATAGAAAGATAAAGTGACTAAAAAGGACGATTGGGAGATAGAAAGACAGAGTTACTAAAAAGGACGATTGGGAGATAGAAAGACAAAGTGACTAAAAAGACGTTATGAGATAGAAAGAGTTACTAAAAAGGACGATTGGGAAATAGAAAGAGTGACTAAAAAGGACGATTGGGATAAAGAAAGACAGAGTGGCTAAAAAGGACGATTGGGAGATAGAATGACAGAGTCACTAAAAAGGACTATTGGGAGATAGAAAGACAGACTGATTAAAAAGAACGATTGGGTGATAGAAATACAGTGAGTAAAAAGGATGACATAGAGATAGAAAGACAGAGTGATTAAAAAGGATGACGGAGAGATAAAAAGACAGATGGACTAAAAAGGAGGAGTGGGAGATAGAAAGACAGAGTGACTAAAAAAGACAATTGGGAGAGAGAAAGACAGAGTAATTAAAAAGGACGATTGGGAGATAGAAAGATAGATCGACTAAAAGGATGAGAGAAATAGAAAGACAGAGTGACTAAAAAGGATGACGGAGAGATAGAAATAGAAAGACAGAGTGTCTAAAATGGATGGCGGAGAGAAAAAAAGACAGAGTGACTAAAAAGGATGACGGAGAGATAGAGATAGAAAGAGAGAGTGACTAAAAAGGATGACGGAGAGATAGAAAGACAGAGTTAATAAAAAGAACGATTGGGAGATAGAAAGACAGAGCGACTGAAAAAGACGATTGGTAGATAAAAAGAGAGAGCGACCAAAAAGGACGATTTTGAGATAGAAAGACAGAGTGACTAAAATGGACGACTGGGAGATAAAAGGACAGAGTGACTAAAAAGGATCACGTAGAGATAAAAAGATAGAGTGACCAATAAGGGCCAATGGAAAATAGAATGACAGAATTTCTAAAACGACGATTGAAATAATTAAAGACAGAGTTACTAAAGATAATGATTGGGAGATAGAAAGACAGATTGACTAAAAAAAACGATTGGGAGATAGAAAGACAGAGTTAATAAGAAGGACGATTGGGAGATAGAAAGAAAAACTGACTAAAACAGACGGTTGGGAGATGGAAAGACAGAGTTACTAAAAAGGACGATTGGGAGATAGAAAAACAGATTGACTAAAAAGGATGACGGAGAGAAAGAAAGACAGAGTGACTAAAAAGGATGACGGAGAAATAGAAAGACAGAGTGATAAAAAAGGACAATTGGGAGATAGAAAGACAGAGTGACTAAAAAGGATGACGGAGAGATAAAAAGACAGAGTGACTAAAGAGGACAATTGAGAGATAGAAAGACTAAGTGACTTGAAACGATGAACGAGAGATAGAGTGACGAAAAAGGACGTTTATTGGAGGATAGACAGAGTGACTAAAAAAGGACGATTGGGAGATAGAAAGATAAAATGACTAAAAAAGATGACGGAGAGATAGAAAGACCAAGAGACTAAAAATTATATGAAGAGATAGAAAGACAGATTGACTAAAAAGGATGACGGAGAAATAGAAAGACAGAGTGACTAAAAGGGACGATTAAGAGATAGAAAGACAGAGTGACTGAAAAGGAAGATTGGGAGACAGAAAGACAGAGTGACTAAAAAGGACCATTGAGAGATAGAAAGACAGAGTTACTGAAAAATTACGATTGGGAGATAGAAAGACAGAGTGAATAAAAAGGACGATTGGGAGATAGAATGACAGAATGACTAAAAAGGATCACGGAGAGATAGAAAGATAGAGTGACTAAAAAGGACGATTGGGAAATAGAAAGAAAGAATTTCTAAAACGACAATTGGAAAATTGAAAGACAGAGTGAATAAAAAGAACTATTGGGAGATAGAAAGACAGATTGATTAAAAAGTACGGTTATGAGATTAAAAGAGTGAGTAAAAAGGACGATTGGGAGATAGAAAGACAGATTGACTAAAAAGGACGATTGGGAGATAGAAAGACAGAGTGACTAAAAGGAAAATGGAGGATAGAAAGACAGAGTGACTAAAAAGGACGATTTGGAGATAGAAAGACAGAGTGACTAAAAAGACTATTGGGAGATAGAAAAACAGGGTGATTAGAGAGGACGATCGGGAGATAGAAAAGCAGTTTGACTACAAATGATGACGGAGAGATAGAAAGACAGATTGTCTGAAAAGGGCGATTGGAAGATAAAGAGACAGAGTGACTAAAAAGGACAAGTGGGATATAGAAGGACACATTGGCTAAAATTGATGACGGAAATATAGAAAGACATAATGATTAGAAAGGGTGACGGAGAGATAGAAAGAGAGACTGACTGAAAAGGACGATTGGGAGATAGAAAGACAGAGCAACTAAAAAAAAACATTTTTTAGATAGAAAGAAAGAGTGATTAAAAAGGATGGCGGAGACGGAGAGATAGAAAGACAGAGTGACTAAAAAGGACGATTTTTAGATAGAAAGACTGACTAGAAAGGACAATTGGGAGATAGAAAGACAGAGCGAGTAAAAAGGATGACATAGAGATAGAAAGACAGATTGTCTGAAAAGGGCGATTGGGAGATAAAGAGACAGAGTGACTAAAAAGGACAAGTGGGATATAGAAGGACACATTGGCTAAAATTGATGACGGAAATATAGAAAGACATAATGATTAGAAAGGGTGACGGAGAGATAGAAAGACAGAATGACTGAAAAGAACGATTGGGAGATAGAAAGACAGAGCGACTAAAAAAAAACATTTTTTAGATAGAAAGAAATAGTGACTAAAATGGATGGCGGAGGCGGAGAGATAGAAAGACAGAGTGACTAAAAAGGACGATTTTTAGATAGAAAGACAGAGCGAGTAAAAAGGATAACATAGAGACAGAAAGATTGAGTGACTAAAAAGGATGACGGAGAGATAGAGATAGAAAGACAGATTGCCTAAAAAGGATGACATAGAGATAGAAAGACAGAGTGACTAAAAAGGATGGCTTAGAGATAGAGATAGAAAAACAGAGTGACTAAAAAGGAATATTGGGAGATAGAAAGACAGAGCGACTAAAAAGGACGATTTTTAGATAGAAAGAATGAGTGACTAAAAAGGATGGCGGAGAGATAGAAAGACAGACTGACTAGAAAGGACAATTGGGAGATAGAAAGACAGAGCGAGTAAAAAGGATGACATAGAGATGGAAAGACAGAGTGATTAAAATGATGACGGAGAGATAGAGACAGATAAACAGAGTGACTAAAAATGATGACGGAGAGATAGAAAGACAGAGTCAATAAAAAGAACGATTGGGAGATAGAAAGACAGAGCGAATGAAAGGGACGATTGGGAGACAGTTAGACAGAGTTACTGAAAAAGGACAATTGGGAGATAGAGGGACAGAGTGAATAAAAAGGAGGATCAATAGATAGAATGACAGAATGACTAAAAAGGATCAGGGAGAGATGGAAAGATAGAATGACTAAAAAGGACGATTGGGAAATAGAAAGACAGAATTTCTAAAACGACGATTTGGAGATTGAAAGACAGAGTGACTAAAAAGAACGATTTAGATATAGTTATTATAAAGGACGATGGGAGATAGAAAGACAAAGTTACTAAAAAGGGCGATTGAGAGATAGAAAGAAAGAGTGACTAAAGAGGACGATTGGGAGATAGAAAGACAGAGTTACTAAAGAGGACGATTGGGAGATAGAAACACCGAGTATCTAAAAAGTATGATTGGGAGATACAAAGACAGAGTGACTAAAAAGGACGATTGAGAGATAAAAAGACAGAGTGATCAAAGAGGACGATTGGGAGATAGAAAAATAGATTGACTAAAAAGGATGACGGAGAGAAAGAAAGACAGAGTGACTAAAAAGGAAGTCGGAGAGATAGAAAGACAGAGTGACTAAAAAGGACAATTGAGAGATAGAAAGACAGATTGAATAAAAAGGATGACGAAGAGATAGAAAGACAGAGTGTTTAAAAAGGATGATTACGAGATAGAAAGACATAGTGACTAAAAAGCATGACGGAGAGAAAGAAAGACAGAGTGTCTAAAGAGGATGACGGAGAGATAGAAAGACAGAGTGACTAAAAAGGACAATTGGGAGATAGAAAGACAGAGTCACTAAAAAGGATGCCCAAGATATAGAAAGACAGATTGACTAAAAAGACGATTGCGAAATAGAAAGACAGAGCGACTAAAAAGGACGATTGGGAGATAGAAAGACAGAGTGTCTAAAAAGGATGATTGGGAGATACAAAGACAGAGTGACTAAAAAGGACGACTGAGAGATAGAAAGACAGAGTTAATAAGAAGGACGATTGGGAGATAGAAAGACAGAGTAACTTAAGAGGATCTTTGGGAGATAGAAAGACAGTGACTAAAAAGGATTATTGGAAGATAGAATGACAGAATGACTAAAAAGGAACACGAAGAGATAGAAAGACAGAGTTACTAAAAAGACTATTGGGGAATAGAAAGACAGAGTGATTAAAGATGACGATTGGGCGATAGAAAGACAGAGCGAGCAAAAAGGACGATTTTGAGACAGAAAGACAGAGTGACTAAAAAGGACGATTGGGAGATAGAATGACAGAGTTATTAAAAAAGGACGATTTTGAGATAGAAAGACAGAGTTATTAAAAAGGACGATTAGTGGATAGAAAGACAAAGTGACCAAAACGAACGGTTTGGAGATAGAAAGACAGAGTCACTAAAAAGGACGATTGGGAGATAGAAAGACAGAGTGACTAAAAAGGATGACGGAGAGATAGAAAGACAGAGTGACTAAAAGGGACAATTGAGAGATAGAAAGACAGAGTGACTTGAAACGATGAACGAGAGGTAGAAAGACATAGTGACGAAAATGGATGATTGGGAGATAGAATGACAGAATGACTAAAAAGGATTATTGGAAGATAGAATGACAGAATGACTAAAAAGGATCACGGAGAGATTGAAAGACAGAGTGACTAAAAAGACTTTTGGGAGATAGAAAGACAGAGTGATTAAAGAGGACGATTGGGAGATAGAAAGACATGGCAAGCAAAAAGGATGATTTTGAGACAGAAAGACAGAGTGGCTAAAAAGGACGATTGGGAGATAGAAAGACAGAGTTACTAAAAAGGACGATTGGGAGATAAAAAGACAGAGTATCTAAAAAGGACAATTGGGAGATAGAAAGACAGGGTGATTAAAGAGAGCGATTGGGAGATAGAAAGACAGATTGACTAAAAAGGATGACGGAAAGATAGAAAGATAGAGTGACTAAAAAAGATGACGGAGAGATAGAAAGACAGAGTGACTAAAAAGGACAATTGGGAGATATAAAGAAAGAATGACTAAAAAGAATGACGGAGAGATAGAAAGGCAGAGTGACTAAAAAGGACAGTTGAGAGATAGAAATACAAAGTGACCTGAAACGATGAACGAGAGATAGAAAGACAGAGTGAGGAAAAAGGACGATTATTGGGAGATAGATAGAGTGACTAAAAAGGACGATTGGGAGATAGAAAGACAGAGTGATTAAAAAGGACGATTGGGAGATAAAAAAACAGATTCAATAAAAAGGATGACGAAGAGATACAAAGACAGAATGACTAAAAAGGACACTTGGGAGATAGAAAGACAGATTGAATAAAAAGGATGACGAAGAGATAGAAAGACGATTGGGAGATAGTAAGACATAGTTACTAAAAAGCATGACGGAGAGAAAGAAAGACAGAGTGACTAAAAAGGATGATTGGGAGTTGCAAAGACAGAGTGATTAAAAAGGACGATTGAGAGATAGAAAGACAGAGTTAATAAGAAGGACGATTGGGAGATAGAAAGACAGATTGACTAAAAATGATGACGGAAAGATAGAAAGATAAGAGTGACTAAAAAAGATGACGGAGAGATAGAAAGACATACTGAGTAAAAAAGACAGTTGGGACATACAAAAACAGAGTGACTTGAAAGGATAAACCTTAGATAGAAAGACAAAGTGACTAAAAAGGACGATTGGGAGATAGAAATACAGAGTTACTAAAAAGGACGATTGGGAGATAGAAAGACAGAGTGACTAAAAAGACGTTATGAGATAGAAAGAGTTACTAAAAAAGACGATTGGGAGATAGAAAGAGTGACTAAAAAGGACGATTGGGAGAAAGAAAGACAGAGTGACTAAAAAGGACTATTCGGAGATAGAATGACAGAATCACTAAAAAGGACGATTGGGAGAAAGAAAGACAGACTGACTAAAAAGGACGATTGGGTGATAGAAATACAGTGAGTAAAAAGGATGACATAGAGATAGAAAGACAGAGTGACTAAAAAGGATGACGGAGAGATAGAAAGACAGAGTTAATATAAAGAACGATTGGGAGATAGAAAGACAGAGCGACTGAAAAGGACGATTGGGAGATAAAAAGACAGAGCAACAAAAAAGGACGATTTTGAGATAGAAAGACAGAGTGACTAAAAAGGACGACTGGGAGATAAAAAGACAGAGTGACTAAAAAGGATCACGTAGAGATAGAATGATAGAGTGACTAAAAAGGGCGAATGGAAAATAGAATGACAGAATTTCTAAAACGACGATTGAGAGAATTAAAGACAGAGTTACTAAAGACAATAATTGGGAGATAGAAAGACAGATTGACTAAAAAAAACGATTGGGAGATAGAAAGACAGAGTTACTAAAAAGGACGATTGGGGGATAGAAAGACAAACTGACAAAAACAGACGGTTGGGAGATGGAAAGACAGAGTTACTAAAAAGGACGATTGGGAGATAGAAAGAAAGATTGACTAAAAAGGATGACGGAGAGAAAGAAAGACAGAGTGACTCAAATGGACAATTGAGAGATAGAAAGACTAAGTGACTTGAAACGAAGAACGAGAGATGGAAAGACAGAGTGACGAAAAAGGACGATTACTGGAGATTAGACAGAGTGACTAAAAAGGACGATTGGGAGATAGAAAGATAAAATCAATAAAGAAGATGACTGAGAGATAGAAAGACAGAGAGACTAAAAAGTTATATGAAGAGATAGAAAGACAGTGACTAAAAAGGATGACGGAGAGATAGAAAGACAGAGTGACTAAAAGGGACAATTAAGAGATAGAAAGACAGAGTGACTGAAAAGGACGATTGGGAGACAGAAAGACAGAGTTACTGAAAAATTACGATTGGGAGATAGAAAGACAGAGTGAATAAAAAGGACGATTGGGAGATAGAATGACAGAATGACTACAAAGGACGATTATTGGAGGATAGACAGAGTGACTAAAAAAGGACGATTGCGAGATAGAAGGAAGGGATGTCTAAAGAGGATGATGGAGAAATAGAAAGACAGAATGACTAAAATAAAAACAGACATAGAAAGACAGAGTGACTAATATAGAATGACCAGAATTTAGAAAGACAGAGTGACTAAAAAGAAAAATGAGAGATAAAAAGACAGAGTGACTTAAAGGAAAATTTAGGGATAGAGAGACAGAGTGACCAAAAGGGAAGTGGAGTGATAGAAAGACAGAGTGACTAAAAAAGGATAGAAGCGAGTTAGAAAGGACAATGGAGAGATAGGAAGACACAATGATTAAAAAAGAATGACAAAGAGATTGAAAGACATAGTGAATAAAAGGGAAATGGAGAGATAGAAAAAATGAGTGACTATAAATGATGACGGAGATATAGTAAGACAGGGAGACTAAAAGGAAAATGGAGATACAGAAAGACAGAATGACTAAAAAAGAATGAAGGATATATAGAAAGACAGAGTGACTAAAATGAAAATGGAATGATAGAAAGACAGAGTCAGTAAAAAGGATAACTGAGAGATAGAGAGACAGGGTATCTAAAAAGTATGACGGAGAAATAAAAAGACAGAATGACTAAATGCAAAATGAAGATACAGAAAGAGAGGACGACTAAAAAGGATGATGCTGAGATAGAAAGACAGAGTGAATAAAAATGAGGATGGACCTATAGAAAAATATAGTGGCTAAAAAGGATGACGGAGAGATAGATAGATAGAGTGAATGAACAACAGGATGGACATATAGAAATACAGAGTCACTAAAATAATGACAGAGAGATAGAAAGAAAGAGTGACCAAAAAGATATGATTTAGAGATAGAAGGACAGAGTGACGAACAAAGGATAACGGAGAAAAGGAAAGACAGAATGACCAGAAGGAAAATATCGAGAACAAAAGACAGAGTGACTAAAAATAATGACAGAAAGATAGAAAGGCAGTGACTAAAATGAAAATTGAGAGATAGAAAGACAGAGTGACTAGAAGTAAAATGGAGAGAGAGAAAGACAAGGTGACTAAAAAAGGATAATAGATAAAAGGAAAGACAGAGTGACCAGAATAAAAATATAGAGAAAGAAAGACAGAGTAAAAATAAATAATGACGGAAAGATACACTGACATAGTGACTAAAATAAAATGTAGAGATAGAAAGACAGAGTGACTAAAAAGGGTGACGGAGAGATAGAAAGACATAGTCGCTAAAAAGGATGACTTAGAGATGGAAAGACGAAGTGATTAAGTTGAAAATGCAGAGATAGAAACACAGTGGCTAAAAAAAAATGACGGAAAGATAGAAAGACAGAGTGATTAAAAGGAAAATGGAGGGATAGAGAGACAGAAATACTAAAAGGAAAATGGAGAGAGAAAAACGGAGTGACTAAATAGGATGACGGAGAGATAGAAAGACAGAGTGACTAAAAGGAAAATGGAGAGATAGAAATACAGAGTGGCTAGAAAGGATGGCGGAGAGATAGAAAGACAGAGTGACTAAAGGGAAAATGGAGAGATAGAAAAACAGAGGGACTAAAAAGGATGATGGAGAGATAGAAAAACAAATCGAATAAAAAAGATGGAGAGATAGAAAGAAATAATGAATAAAAAGGAGGAGTGACTAAAAATAAGGACAGAGAGATAGAAAGAAAGAGTGACAAAAAATTATGATTTAGAGATAGAAAGACAGAATGACTAAAAGGAACGTGGAGAGATAGAAAGAAAGATTGACTAAAAAAGGATAACAGAGAAAAGTAAAGATAGAGTGACCAGAAGGAAAATATCGAGAAAGAAAGATAGAGTAACTAAAAAATAATGACGGAAAGATAGACTGACATAGTGACTAAAAAGAAAATGAAGAGATGGAAACACAGAGTGACTAAAAAGGATGACAGAGAGTTAGAGAGACAGAGTGAATAAAAGTAAAATGGAGAGATAGAAGGACAGAGTGACTAAAAATTATGACGGAGAGATAGAAACAGAGATTGACTAAAAATGATGATGGAGAGATAGAAGAACAAACTGACTAAAAGCACAATGGAGAGATAGGAAGACAGACTGATTAAAAAAGAATAACTGAGAGATAGAAAGACAGAACGACCAAAAGTAAAATTCAGAGATAGAAAGACAGAGTGACTAAAAGGAAAATGGAAAGATAGAAAGACAGAGCGAGTAAAAGGAAAATGGAGAGATCGTAAGACATAGTGACTAAAAAGGATGACCGAGAGATAGAGAGACAGGGTATCTACAAAGTATGACGGAGAAATAGAAAGACAGAATGACTAAATGAAAAATGAAGATATAGAAAGAGAGGATGACTAAAAAAGATGACGGAGAGATAGAAAAAGTGACTAAAAATGATGACGGAGAGATAGATAGACAAAGTGAATAAAAAGGAGGATAGACATATAGAAAGACAGAGTGACTAAAAATAACGACAGAGAGATAGAAAGAAAGAGTGACAAAAAAATTATAATTTGGAGATGGAAAGAAAATGTGATTTTTAAAAGGAAAGTGGAGATATAGAAAAACAGAGCTGCTAAAAGGAAAATGGAGAGATAGAAAAACAGAGTGACTAATAAAGGATAACGGAGAATAGGAAAGAGAGAGTGACCGGAAGGAAACTATCGAGAATGAAAGACAGAGTGACTAAAAGGGAAATGGAGAAATAGAAAGACAGAGTGAGTAAAGAGAAAATGGAGACATAGAAAGATAAAGTGACCAAAAAGGACGGCGGAAAGTTAGAAATACAGAGATACTGAAATGGAGGATGGAGAGAAAGAAAAACAGAATTACTTTAAAACATAGCGGAAATTTAGAAAGACAGATGATGGAGAGATAGACAGACAGAGTGATTAATAATGATGAGGGGAGATAGAGATAAAGACTGGCTAAAAGAATGACTTAGAGATAGAAAGAGATTGACTAGAGAGGATGACGGAGAGATAGAAAAACAGAGTGACTAAAAATTATGACGGAGAGATAGAGAGACGGAGTGACTTAAAGGATAACCTAGATATATTGAGACAGAATGAATAAAAAGGATGTCGGAGAGATAGAATAACAGAGTGACTAAAAGGAAAATGGAGAGACAGAAAAACAGTCATTAAAAAGAATGAAGGAGAGATAGAAAGACAGAGTGACTAAAAAGTATGATGGAGAGATAGAAAGACAGAGTATCGAAAAACGATGACCGAGAGATAGAAAGACAGAATGACTAAAAGGAAAATCTAGAGATAGAAAGAGAGGGTGACTAAAAAGGGTGATGGAAAAAGAGTGAATAGAAAGACAGGGTGGCTAATATGGAAAATAGCGAGATAGAAAGACAGATTGACTAAAGAAAATGGTGAAAATAGAGAAAGACAGATTGAATAAAAATGAGGATGGACAGATAGAAAGACAGCTTGACTAAAAAGGATGACAGAGACATAGAAAGACATAGTGACTAAAAGGGAAATGGAGAGATAGAATTAGAGAGTGACTAAAAAGGATGACAGGGAGATAGAAAGACAGAGTGACTAAAAGGGAAATGGAGAGATAGAATTAGAGAGTGACTAAAAAGGATGACAGGGAGATAGAAAGACATAGTGACTAAAAGGGAAATGGAGAGATAGAATTAGAGAGTGACTAAAAAGGATGACAGGGAGATAGAAAGACATAGTGACTAAAAAGGGAAATGGAGAGATAGAATTAGAGAGTGACTAAAAAGGATGACAGGGAGATAGAAAGACATAGTGACTAAAAAGGGAAATGGAGAGATAGAATTAGAGAGTGACTAAAAAGGATGACAGGGAGATAGAAAGACATAGTGACTAAAAGGGAAATGGAGAGATAGAATTAGAGAGTGACTAAAAAGGATGACAGGGAGATAGAAAGACATAGTGTCTAAAAGGGGAATGGAGAGATAGAACTAGAGAGTGACTAAAAAGGATGACAGGGAGATAGAAAGACATAGTGACTAAAAGGGAAATGGAGAGATAGAATTAGAGAGTGACTAAAAAGGATGACAGGGAGATAGAAAGACAGAGTGACTAAAAGGGAAATGGAGAGATAGAATTAGAGAGTGACTAAAAAGGATGACAGGGAGATAGAAAGACATAATGACTAAAAGGGAAATGGAGAGATAGAATTAGAGAGTGACTAAAAAGGATGACAGGGAGATAGAAAGACAGAGTGACTAAAAGGGAAATGGAGAGATAGAAAGAAGGATTGACTAAAAGGAAAATGGAGAGATAGAAAGAAGGATTGACTAAAAGGGAAATGGAGAGATAGAATTAGAGAGTGACTAAAAAGGATGACAGGGAGATAGAAAGACAAAGGGACTAAAAGGGAAATGGAGAGATAGAAAGAAGGATTGACTAAAAGGAAAATGGAGAGATAGAAAGAAGGATTGACTAAAAGGAAAATGGAGAGATAGAATTAGAGAGTGACTAAAAAGGATGACAGGGAGATAGAAAGACAAAGTGGCTAAAAAGCAGGATTGAGAGATATAAAGACAAAGTGGCTAAAAAGCAGGATTGAGAGATAGAAAGAGAGGTCAAAAACAACATGGAGAGATAGAAAGCAAGAGTGACTAAAAAGGATGACGGAGAGATGGAAAGACAGAGTGACTAAAAAGGATGAATGATAGATAGAAAGACAACGTGACTAAAAAGCAGGATTGAGAGATAGAAAGAGAGGTCAAAAACAACATGGAGAGATAGAAAGCAAGAGTGACTAAAAAGGATGACGGAGAGATGGAAAGACAGAGTGACTAAAAAGGATGAATGATAGATAGAAAGACAAAGTGACTAAAGCGAAAGTGGAGACATATAAAGACAAAGTGACTTGAAGGAAAATGTACAGAAAGAAAGACAGAGTGACTAAAAAAGATGACGGAGAGATAAAAAGACAGAGTGACCAAAAATACAGTGGTGAGATATAAAGACATAGTGACTATAACGAAAATGGAGAGATAGAGAGACAGAGTGACTAAAAAGGATACAGAATGTTAGATATAGACAGTGACTAAAAAGGATCATGTAGAGATAGAAAGACAGAGTGACCAAAAGTAAAATGGAGAGATAGAAAGGCATATTTACTAAAAAAGGATAATAGAGAAAAATAGAGATAGAAAAACCGAGTGAAAGCAAAATGGAGATATAGAAATACATAGTGACTAAACGGAAAACGGAGAGATAGAAAGACAGAGTTACTAAAAAAATAATGGAGTGATAGAAAGACGGAGTTACTAAAAGGAAAATGGAGAGGTAGAAAGACAGATTAACTAAAAAGTATGACGGAGAAATACAAAGACAGAGTAACTAAAAGGAAAAACGAGAGATAGAAAGACAGAGTGACTAAAAGGAAATTGGTGAGATAGAAAGACAGAGAGACTAAGATGAGACAGAGAGATGATGGAGAGTGAGAAAGACAGAGTGTCTGAAAAGAAAATGGCGAGATAGAAAAACAGAGTGTCTAAAAAGGATGTCGTAGAGATAGAGAGACAAGAGTGATTAAAATGAAAATGGAGAGAAGAAAGACAGAGTGACTAAAAAGCTGGATGGAGAGATAGAAAGACAGAGTGACTAAAAAGGTC
This sequence comes from Onchidella celtica, assembly GCA_963931925.1. Classification (NCBI taxonomy): domain Eukaryota; kingdom Metazoa; phylum Mollusca; class Gastropoda; order Systellommatophora; family Onchidiidae; genus Onchidella; species Onchidella celtica. The sequence continues at coordinate 53,881,087 of OZ007576.1, forward strand.
GATGGAAAGATAGACAGACAGAGTGTCTAAAAAGCATGACGGAGAGATAATGAGACCGAGTGACTAAAAGGAAAATGGAGATACAGAAAGACAAAGTGACTAAAAACTATGACGGAGAGATATGAGACAGAGTGAATAAACAGGATGACGGAGACATAGAAAAATAGAGTTGTTAAAAGGAAAGTGGAAAGATAGAAAGACAGAGTGTCTAAAAATAATGACGGAGAGATTGAAAGACATAGTGACTAAAAGGAAAAATTAGAGATTCAAAGACAGATTGAATCATAAGTATGACGGAGAGATAGAAAGACAGAATGTCTGAAAGGAAAATGAAGAAATAGAAAAACAGGGTGACTAAAAAAGAATGACGGAGAGGTAGAAAGAGAGATTGACCAAAAAGGATGGCGGAGAGATATAAAGACAGAGTGTCTAAAAAGGATGACACAGAGTTTAAAAAAAAGAGTAACTAAAAAGTAAATGCGGAGACAGAAAAACAGAGTGTCTTCAAATAATGAAGGAGAGATAGAAAAACTGAGTAACTAACAAGGAAATGGAGAGATAGAAAGACAGAGTGACTAAAAAAGAATTACGGAGAGTTAGAAAGGCAGAGTGACTTAAAGGAAAATGTGGAGACAGAAAGACAGAGCCAATAAAAAGGATGACGGAGAGACAGAAAAACAGAGTGACTAAAAAGGTTGACGGAGAGTTAGAAAGACAGAGTGACTAAAAAGGATGACGGAGAGTTAGAAAGACAGAGTGTCTTAAAAGGGTGATGGAGAGTTAGAAAAAGAGAGTCACTAAAAAGGATGACGGAGAGATAGAAAGACAGAATGACTATAAAAGATGTCGGAGGGTTTCAAAGACAGAGTGACTAAAAAGGATGACTCATATATATAAAGACAGAGTGTCTAAAAAGTATCACCGAGAGATAGGAAGAGTGATTAGATAGTCGTTCTGTCTTTCTATCTTTCCATCGTCCTAAGAAGGTCGACGGAGATATAGAAAGACAGAGTGTATAAAAAGGATGACTGAGAGATAAAAAGACAGAATGACTAAAAGCTAAATGGAGAGATATAAAGAGAGGGTGAATAAAAAGTGTGGCGGCGAGATCGAAAGACTAATTAGTGATTAAAAGGAGGACGGAAAGATAGAAAGACAAACTGATTAAACAAAAGATGATGGAGAGATAGACAGCCAGAGTGACTAAAAAGAATGACCGAGAGATAGAAAGACAGAGTGACTAAAAACTACGACCGAGAGATAGAGAGACAAATTGACTAAAAGGATGACGGAGAGATAGAAAGACAAAGTGACTAAAAACTATGACGGAGAGATAATGAGACAGAGTGAATAAAAAGGATGACGGAGAGATAGACAGACCGAGTGACTTAAAGCAAAAATTAGAGATGACGGAGAGATAGACAGACCGAGTGACTTAAAGCAAAAATTAGAGATGACGGAGAGATAGACAGACCGAGGGACTTAAAGCAAAAATTAGAGATAGAATGACAGAGTGACTAAAAAGGATGACGGAGAGATAGAAAGACAAATTGACTAAAAAAGGATGATGGAGAGATAGAAAGACAGAGTTATTAAAAGGAAAATTTAGAGATAGGACAGAGTGAATAAAAGGACAATGGAGAGATAGAAACTCAGAGTGGCTAAAAGGGATGAACGAGAGATAGAAAGACAGGGTGACTAAAAAGGAAGACGGAGAGATAGAAAGACAGAATGACTAAAAGGAAAATGCAGATATAGAATGACAGAGTGACTAAAAAGAAAAATTGCGGGCTAGAAAAACAGAGTGACTAAAAAGGAAAATGGTTTGATAGAAAGACAGACTGGCTTAATAGGAAAATGGAGAGATAGAAAGACTGAGAGATTAAAAAGGAGGATGGCAAGATGGAAAGACAGAGTGACTAAAACGAATGACAACGAGACAGAAAGACCGAGTGACTATAGGGAAAATGGCGAGACAGAAAGACAGAGTGACTAAAAGGAAAATGGAAGGTAGAAAGAGCATTTAAAAAGGATAACGGAGAGATAGAAAGACAGAGTGAATAAAAATAATGATGGAGAAATAGAAATATAGAGTGACTAAAAATGATGACCTAGAGATCGAAACACAGAGTGACTAAAATGTAAAGGTACAGATGGAAAGACATTGTGACTAAAAAAAAATAATGATGGAGGGCTAGAAAGACAGAGTGACTAAAAGGAAAATGGAGAGATAGAAAGATAGAGTGACTCAAAAAGGAGGAAAAACGTAACTCTTTGAAGCCAACAAGTCGATGCACAGAGTGACTAGATTAGAAAAGGATACCACATAGTGTTACAGGCGTAGATTGACTTGCAATATTATTGAGGAAGTGAAAATGTAACCATTTGAAGCCAACGGCTTAATGTGCAGATTGATTAGGGTAAATGAAGATACGAAATAGTTTTTAGATTAAATTGCAAAATTAATGACAAAGTGAAAATGTAACTGTCTTAAGCCAACAACTTAATACATGTGTGCAGAGTGACTAGATTAGGGAGGGATACCAATGAGTGTTATTACAGGCATGGATTAATTAGCAATATAAATCAGAAAGTAAAAACGTAAATCCTTGAAGCCAGCAACTTAATTAGTTAATATATAGAGTGACTAGGTGAGAAGAGGATATGCAATCGTGTTACAAGTATGGATCACATTCGGTCAGTGAAAGGTTCAGACTGCCAATCTTATTACAGCAAATAACTCTATTAAAATTTAGCACCAAAAAAAGGGGGTGGGGTGGGTGAGGGAGATCAAAGGTTGTATGTTCCAAAACCCTGTGGTAGAAAACGGTAAGGAAATGTTACAGTAGGTGTATTTTTTTAAAAATCTAAATCATTTACGGTGTTGTTTAATTATGGTAAGTTCCTGTAATAAATTTTGCATATATTAAGAGGTGTAGTCGGGGGGGGGGGGATTTTTGGATCTAAATTATTTGCAGTATCGTCTAATTATGGGAATTTCTTTTAACTCTTGAGGGTTTTTTAGGGGGGGGGGGGTGAAGATTGTAGAGCATAGCATTGTGTATGGAGGTGTCATTATAAGCATCAAATACGAGAAAATACTGTTTCATTACAAGTTTCAAATTAAGGCATGTGTCTCAAAAGTGTCAAAAATGATTTATGCCATTAGCGTGGAGCATTGAGGATTATATGATTGATGTATTGTATGTGATTGATAAATTGTATGTGACTGATAACTGTGCTTGATGATTTATATTGTTTACGATTGGTCAGTGGATACACAATTATTCAGTTGGAAACTAAACAAAATCAAGTTTTGGCATTATTCATGGGAGGAGGTTGGGGGGGGGGGGGATTACTTGAAGAAATTAAAATATTTATTTTTGGCGACGGAAATTTTCTAGACTTGGGTAAACGATTGTATATTGTGTATCCAATGCTTCATGCTGCTCTATGTATATGTTGCCTAAATTTAGTCAATAATGTTATTACATGAACAGTTAAGAGGAAGGGAATCTATGGTTGCATATAGGATTTTCTGGGTGTAGTTTCATAATATATAACTTGATATGATTAGAATTTTGTGTTAGAAATTGACACTCTGTCCATGAAATGTCCATCATGTCAGTATGAAACACAAATATTTTATCATCAGTGTTGTTGTCAGGATGACCCATCCCACGATACCTTATGTAAAGCGCTGCATGGATACCAGTCTGTACTTTATAGTACTACGACTGCTTAGTACTCAACAGTCTACTAAGATTTCATTTGTAAACTGTTGACTTTCATATCTTGAGTGTTAGATCTAGTCAGTGGGGGAAAGGGGGTGGGGGAGACTTAAATTTAATCTTTCTTGGCTACAGAAATTTTGTACAGAGAAGTAGTCAATAAATTGTACAGGTTGCAGTCTAGTCATGTAGGTTTAAAGGTGATGCCCAGCAAAGCCCAAACTGAAACTAAATTCGCATAATTTTTCAAATATTTTCCCCAATTCTGAAAACTGAAATTTCTCAGCTTGTTGAAATGTAGATTATCCATGCCTGTTAAAATTTAAGAATACACAAGTTCATTTATTTATCCCTTATTTCATGTTAATCTGTACCCTTTACGCAATTAATTCATATTGTTAGATTAGACATCAGTTGTTTTGTCAGACCTGCACACCAAATTGTTTTCATTATCAAAGCCCTATATGTATACACAAAATTGTTTTTTTTTACTCAAGTTGTAGACAATAACCCTGTACAGATCCATATTTTCTTTTGTTAAAATTTCTTAGCGTTTCAATTTGCTGTGTTTAGTGCATTCGGCAGTTCAAGCAACTGAGGTGTGCTTAATTATTTTCTTCAGGCTAATAGTGCAATTTGGTGGACATAATTATGCTTTATTATTGTCATAACAGTTTACACCCTAAATATGTGTGCACACTATATAATTTAGTCAGATGTTGTTTCTGGGTTTTTTTGTTCAATATGGACTGATAGGATGTAAGTTAAAATGTGAGAGGGTGTGACAATGGGGGTTGAAACACCCTTCTCTTAGAAAAGCATTGACAACTTTGAATCACGTCCTAGTATTGATACTTCATGTATTATTTCATTTCAAATGTTATTAATTTGTTTAGAATTAAATTAAAAGAATGGAAATGGCTGGTCGTTTATTTTTGTATTTTGATTTCCCATAGGAGAGATGAGATATGAGAGATTTGTTTGGTTGAAAGCTGGAGTAAGACATAGTGATGATAATAATGAAGATCATTTCTGTGACGCCCAACCCAAAAATTGTTACAGAAAATATCTCTCTCTCTCTCTCTCTCTCTCTCTCTCTCTCTCTCTCTCTGTCTGTCTGTCTCTCTCTCTGTCTGTCTGTCTCTCTCTCTCTCTCTCTCTCTGTCTGTCTCTCTCTCTCTCTCTCTCTCCCTCTCTCTCCCTCTCTGTCTCTCTCTTTCTCTCTCTCCCTGTCTCTCTCTGTCTCTCTCTCTCTGTCTGTCTGTCTCTCTCTGTCTGTCTGTCTCTCTCTCTCTCTCTCTCTCTCTCTCTCTCTCTCTCTCTCTCTCTCTCTCACCACATATACTTTGTAACTAAAAAGTATTGCCCAAGATGTTTAGCACTTAGTTGTACCCGAGACACAGAATACTGAGACGAATCAATTTGCCATAATCCGTCCATCGACTGGCGCACATAACATTGAGCCAAATCCCTTCATAATTGAATGAAAAAGTAGTACTCGCCATATTTATACACGCGCAGTTTGTGGACATATACTGATATAGTGGGAGAAGGAATTGTCTGTTATTGGTATTCTGTGTCTTGGGTTGTACTTCCTAAAATCTATTTGATAGGGGCAGAATACAACCATTCATCAAAATGTGGGAGGAGAGGAAGGTTATTTCTGACAAGACTTCACAGTCAAATATTATTAGTACAGTGAAAGTAAGAAGTGTAAAAAAAAAAAAATGTTTAACAAACTGTAAAACACTGTTATGCAAAGTCAAATACATCATAATTATGCATATATATACTTTATCACCATTGTGGAGGTTTGGTAGTCATGGTCACTTTCAAGGGAAACAATCCATACTTATACCATATAAAAACTGAGAAATTAATTGGTTACTGCCCTTACCCCACTCGCACATTTTCATTGAAAAATCAATAGACATTTTTTGCTGGGAAAAAAAATCCCCCGAGTTATTTCCACTGCAGCTGACAACAAAAAAAAAACACACCTCCTCTCCTTTCAATGTTGTATTGGTCAGGATTGTGAAGTACGTGTGTGTTGTTGTTGTTTTGGGGGGGGGGGGTGTACTGACCTCTGAGGACACTTTAAAAGATAAAAGTTATTTCCTGCGACAACGTGACTTCAGCTCCAATTCAAATCTTTTACCTTATATAATTTGTTTGCTGAGTGTGCCAGTGTGACGAAATATTTGGTTACCCATAGTAGACGTTCCCCCGGAACACGTATTTCGTGGTTCACACTTTGTGGCACATGTGAAGGATTTCTTCCCATTGCAGATGCTCCCCTTCCCCTCCCCCCATTTTATTCCATTGTTTGCTTACTTGATAACTTGCTTGTTCATCACGTACTACATGTAGTTACCCAGCTTCTTACTTGCTTAAATAGTGGTTAGAAGTTTGATTGATTACAGGTAATTTACTTATACTTAGACTGTCAGATAGCAAAGATACTAGAATAATGACTGTGTGAGTTTGTTTGTTTGGTTGATAGGTTATTCGTGTATTTAAAAATTATGTTTGCATCAAAGATGTGAGTGTACTGATTACATGACAGGGACAATTACATACGTATAAATCTTGAAAGCTGTCTTCTCTCAGGATTAGCCCAGAACGCCCCACTCGGTTGCGAATTAATGACCATCTTTGCCTCGAATCAGCCTGGTTTCCCAGACACCATCAGGGCATCTGGCCACAATAGTTACCGGGTAGGTATGGCACAAGTCCAGCCAGCTGGCCAAAAAATTCCTGTGTCTGACGCACAAGTCCGACAAGTTCGCCAAAAAATCTGACAAGTTGGCTACAAAAACTTGACAAGTTTGACGCACAAGTCCAATAAGTTGCCCAAAAAAGTTTTACAAGTCTGATGCACAAGAGTTGGCCAAAATATTTTGACAAGTCACACGCACAAGTCTAACATATTGGAAGAAAAAAGTCTTACAAATCTGATGCCCCGTCCAATAAGTTGGCCAAAAACTTCCGAAAAGTCTGACGCACAAGTCCGACAGGTTGGCCGAAAAATTAAGATAAGTCTGATGCATAAGTCCTACGAATTGCCCTCAAAATCTGACAAGAGTGACGCACCTGTCCGACAAGTTGGCCGAAAAAATTCTTACAAGTCTGACGTGCAAGTCAAACGAGTTGGCCAAAAAGTTACGACAAGTCTGAAGCACAAGTCGTCGGTCGGCTGTTGGGACCTCGCTAAGTTGATTTTTGGGCAAGTCAACTTTTGTTTTCAAAAATGACATCTATAGCACAAGACACATCGGGTGCACTTGAAAAAACGAAAAAATTCTGCTTAGAGGAATAAGTGGAGAAAAGTGATGATGTAATCCCGTGTTATAACCTCGGTAAAATTCAGCCGGGAGATTGTCGGGGCTTGAACCCCGCTAAAATCGTTTGAGAGGTTATGCATCGCCCGGCCACGGCCAATAAATTGTTGGCGCTTGAACTTCGCTAAACGTTTAAGTTGGTAGCGTTTAATAGTAAACGTTTAGTAAACGTTTAATAGAGTGGCTATTACATGTACCAATTATTGGCGCATGAAAAAGGAGAAAAAAGTGAAAGTCAAAAAATGTAGCCTCAAGGTAAAAAATCATTATTTCGTAGTAGTACATGTATCATGTTAACAAATAACGAGATTGAAGAAAGGCAGTCATGTACCATACCCTGTTACTCATAATATTTTTATGGATTGAGAGATACAGGGAATGGGTTATTGTGTACGAATAAAAAAGTGGTCACTTTGAAATAGCCTAGATCTCAAACGGCGTAGATTTTGCGTCCGAAGTCAGAGATATTGTCATTGATGTAATCGCCGAGGGTAGGGTAAAATTGAATGATTAGATCAAAGGAAGGTTTGGCGGCAAGTTCACGGTCTTTGAAATTGCCGCTCAGTAGAGTAGACACAGTCTTTGAAGAAAGAAAGACAAGACGGGCGAATATGGGCTGATCTAATGTGACCAAATAAGTTAATGGTAAAATAATTATTATTTGGGTAAATAATATGATTATGAGTCAATTAATCAATCCGTAATTAATCATGCACATCTTCGACCCACACTTTTTTTAATAGCTATAAATAATGTCAGTCTCATATCAGTCAGTGACCAGTCAAAGTAGGGCGCCCCACTTTGTATGTAAAATATAAGTCACTGTGCATTTCCAGCTTATTTTCAATATTTTCTCTGAGCATAGGACAATACATGGTACAATAAACACTTTCAAAACCTGTTAGAGGAAGATGCCGATCGCAGGAGCCTTTAATTCACGTTGCACACAGACCTTACCGGTGTGAAAGTAGATCTCTCAAAGAAACACAGTGCAGCTCTCTCAGTGCACTAAACTGCAACTCTCTCTCAAAGAACTATGCTGGAACTCTCTCACAGAACCAAGTGCACAGCCCTCAAAGACCCAGTGTGGAACTCTCTCAAAGAACAAACAAGTAACTCTCGAGAAAAAATGAAAAAGACATCAAAGACATCAAAGACTAGTCATCACAACTCACAACTCAAATAATATTTGAATATTTATTAATAATGATACATATAAAATGATGAATAATAAATTTTGTTGTTGCTGGTGGGGGAGGGGTGTTTGGTAAATGGTATACATTTGAATCTATTAATTTCAATTTTGCCCGGGCAGCGGCCTGTTCGGCCTGCTCTTTACGATTTCCAACTGCCAAGGTGTCTTTAACGTGCACACGGGCCCTTCGAAATTTTCGTCCTTATCCGAGAAGACTAGGTACTCGATCCTACCCCCCTCCTCCCCAAAACAGGATCAGGGACTTAAAAAAATGAGAAAAATCCCAATTTCCAACATGCCTGCACTGCCCGGGCATAAAATTTTAGACACGGGACCATGCTGGAATTGTATTATACTATTATATAGCCTGTCTACCATTGCAGTGACCCAGCATCAGTTTGATTCAGAAAATAAACACGTCAGGAAAAAATACACCACACTTTAAATAAAAACAGAAAGAAATTCAAGATGAGTACAGTCTTTCTTCATTTTGTAAATCTACATGTTTCTTGATCGGGAAGATACGAGTCAACAATGAGATAATTGGGGCAACTTCGACAAAAAACAACAACAACAAACAAACAACCCAACTCATTACCATTTGTAACACTAAGAATTGCATGGCTAAACTGAATAAGTGATGTAATTTTCAATTGTAAACTACCATGACAACAGTGATTCTGCTATGGCGTACATGGTTAGTTTCATATGAATATAAACAATAATTATGTGAGCGTGCATGAGAAAACCCACAATATGTCGACAGAGCTGATTTTGAGAAAAACGGCTCTGAAGTGAAAATATGGGTCAGACACAAACTTCCTTGTCTGTTGTTTAGGGGACCATGGCATGTTACAGGGTAAACTGTAGACGAGCAGTGAACACTACTCACTATGATCTCTATAAAGGCTTTGTAATTAGGCTACGGTCTCCTAACCGAAGCAAAAACGTCCGACTTAGCTGTTGTTTAGGGGACCGTGGCATGTTACAGGGTAAAGTGTAGATGAGCAGTGAACACTACTCACTATGATCTCTATAACGGCTTAGTTATCAGACTACGGTCTCCTAACAGCAATCACTTCAATATTAATGGGTCAATTAGCCATTGCCACTTTTAGGATTAAATGCCGTTTTCTCAAAATCTTGTTTTAGGGGGGGTCACTGACTTTAATTTATCAGAAATGTCTTGTCTTTTATTATGTGTACAGAACTCAAAATGTCATGTTGGCGACTTTTTGTGGGTTTTCTCATGCACACTCACATATGACCGTATGTTTTTGATTGTCTTATGAAAGGGCGATGGTCATGACATTTCTTAACAGACTGAAAATGTAACTGACGAAAATGCACTTTTAACATCTGACACTACACTGATTGATTGATTGATTGAATGATTGGAATTGGAGTCCTAGCATGTCCGCATCCCCACCCCATAAGTGCTCCTCTCCCCACACCAATAACCATTTGAGAATTTCTTTTCATATAATAAATTTAGACGTATATTCATAACTAGATGAGCTACCGGGCATTGCCCGGAATAAACAATCATGTGCTTCACCCCCCTCCCCCACCCCTCTCTCTCATATCATATAGTAAAAGTAATAATCTAGGGTCTTGCTTCAGAACTCATGCGCACCAGAACACTACGCACCAAACTGAACCCTTAATACGATTACTTTTTAATGACATGCACGGTACTATATATTACGAAACAAACATGCAAAAATACAGATGTTACATAGCAATGAACATTGTTATTTTTTAAAAATACATGCTTGAAGTAAACAACTTTTAATTATAGCCAACATCTTCCTTATCTCAATTGCCACCTCCCTGCCAAATGTAAGGCCTGAAGAGTGTATAGTTTGGTCAGTTAGTTATGCCAAAGGTTGCAAGTTACTGAAATATTATAACGGATAGATACCAGTAAAGTCACTGACTCAGACTGAATATTTTCTATCAACTTGTGTTCAAGCAGATCTATATTTAGATCTAAAGTTACATTGCAATCTACATATGAGGTAGAGGTAGAGTGCGGATATGGGTTGAGAACTGCAATGATTGCACTGCCGGGGACAGAGGGCGAAGGACAAGTCAAGGCACGCTAGGCGTGCTATTATTTCATTTCGTTGTCCCGGTGACAAAATTTTCCAAAATCAGTTTCTTAAAAAAATATAATTTGAAAGGCTATGCCTGCCTTCATATACAGTAAAAGTTTACAGCGAAATTCGAAGTAGAAAAGGTATTGATGTCGCAAAAACAGTATGATTGTTAAGCCAGGCAAACGATCTGTCTCCGATCATGTCTCAGATCCGTTTTCGTTCTTCCAGGTTCTAGTTTTTAATTAAAACTTTTACAAAATGTGCTGAATCTGAATCGGAATATTGCGATAGTTTTATGAATACACCGGAAGTTAGTTGCACTTTCTTAAGGCATTTTATGCACCGTTCGGGAATTTGATCTCTTGCCACGCGCGTTGTTTACATTTTTTTTTACCGTTCCGCATGGCGGCGATTCAAATACTTAACTGTTATAGATGTATTCTCCCTGACAAGTCCAAGTGTTATATTAATTTTGGTAGCGACTATGATGGAAGGAGGAATCAGTTCTAAACCTAGCTAGATTTAGGCCTATATCTCTTCCTTCAAATTCAAGCTAAGCTAGACATCGCCTAAGTCTAGATCTAGATCTAGAATCTAGGTGATTTACTTGACAGCGACTATGACGGATTCAGGAGCTTAAAACCCTCACCCTGCGATGGGTGTACCTATACGGCATCGACTTTCCATGCATTTACTCTGCACGGGCGTACCAACACGGCATGGTCAAGCTGACTTCACCACGCGCAAGCCGTATTTTCACGTGTCGGGTCACTGACCTTGTTGAGACGTAACTACCGTCTTATTGCTTACTGTATCTCTTCTAAATCAAAGGCATTGTGACAAGGATATGTTAATCAGTGAACCACTGGTCGGAATGACAAAGACTAAGCTTTCAAAGGCTCTTCCCACACTATCAAAAGGTGTAACATCGACATGCGAACTGTTGCTCAACAAAATAATTTGTAATATTATCTCATTTTCTCACAAGCTGACCACCATCTGGAGTTGTCTGTATCTAAGAACCAATCAGAAACAAGCTGTGATTAATGATATTTGCCCCAAATGCCCACATTGGCTCATTAGTGTCTGTCAATCAGGATGAAAGTTTGAAACCATTTGTTTAGGGCTTGGGAGGGAGTGGCTAGTTATCATGCTTCGCTGTCATAGAAACTACAGCTGTCAATCATTGGTTAGAGACTGACAGACAATGGTTTTGCTGGTTGATACATTATCAAGCGTGATAAGGCATAACAAAACAGTGAATGTTTTCATACCGATCAAATACACTGTACAAACCGAACCACGTGGACAGTGGTAGTGTGGTCATCGTAGTACGATTCGTACATTGGCAAGGGTCAGTGCGACCCAGATAAGATTCTCCGTGAGTAAGGTCACTGTCCAGACAGCGGGCTTTAAGCCGTCGCATGCGGGGTGAGCATTAAGACTAAAGTAATTTATTCGGCGGCGATTGTGACGGAAGGGGAATCAGTTTTAAACTTATCTGGACCTAGATTTCTTAAATCCAAGCCATGAACATGGAGAAAGTTGACATTGCATGGGCACAAATTGCCAAATTGGAACATGAAATGGGAGTGGGAAAACACTCAACAGCACAGAGTAGGCAAAAACTGTGTAGGGCATTTGTGCATTTTAGCACTCAAATCCCAACATGTCAATGCAGCTCTTATTTGACATAATTGTAGGCGAAACACAACCCCAGAGCAAATATACGTTTGCCAGTGCTTTTCTGGAGAGGGTTCTTTTTCAGTTTTGGCCAAGATCAAAACGAAGAGCGAATAATAGGCCTAAGATTTGGTTGAAATGATCTGTAAAAACAGTGTTAGATTTTAAAGATGATTTTCACATAATCCTTTCTGATCAAGAAAAAAGTCATGAAAATATAGGTTTAGAACTGGTACCATTGAATTTTTTTACCGTTGTTCGCACCTATTCAGATTTTTTCCCCCAGATTCACATTTTTTAGCAGCCTGATTCAGATCTTTTTTTTTTTTTGTAGGGTGGCATCTCTGCAGCTGGTTGCAGTGTTGAATTTGAGCAGGTCTATGCCAAACAGTGAAACACCGCCTCCCATCTCCAGTAGTGTTAAGCTGTGGATGAATCAGAAGAAATTTTCTTGAACATGGCAAAAATATTGGCAGAAAGTAAAGTAGTCTACCATTTTCTTGGTAAATCTGGACTAAAAGTGGCCAATTTATGTCTGGGAACAGCCACATTTGGTGAATCACAGGTAAGTATAAATGTTGTTACGGGATGAAAGCTTGACAGATATTTGGATTCAAACAGTAACAACATAGGACTATTAAAAATAATTCACTTGAAGTTGAAGGCACGTTTAAAGTCTGATTAACAGTAAGAAGGAAGTTTAGCTTTGAAAACAATGAGTCAAACCGGAGCAAAGCTGTTCATAATTTTAATACCGACAAAAAACAAGTGACGAATCTAGATGTAACCACTGACAAGGGTAGTGAGCTTTGTAATTAGACTACGCGACCTTAACAACATTGAATGATGCAACAAGAAAATAACCTGGCTCTCACGATGAATGGATAAACTGACAGATGATGAGATTCACGATGAAATGGTCGCTTCCACACAGCACAAAGAATGGTGATAGATCTAGAGGGGTGGTCGCACAAGTCATTAACAAACACCACACGTGAAGAAATGGCTCCTGTAAACATAACTTACTCCAGCACTGACTGCCTAGGTAAATTCAACCAGTTTTAAACCTTGAAGATAACAACTGTACGTACATCTGTGTGTCTGAAAGACACAAATAATTGCTTTACATTTTTAATCATCGTGAATGATTTGGTTGCTCAGATGCATTACTTGTTTTAGTGAGTAAGTATAATTAATTTTATTGCTCATTTTTTGAAAGCCACTAATTATGTCTGTGTGTAACGAAATGCCATGTAATGACCGTCCATCCCCCCGTTTGATCGGTCCACCTTCCCGTTCAATTGTTCGAATTTATGTCTCAGGCTACCTGATGGTAGAGCAATTATCTCTGACCCGTCCACCTAATACCCCAGCGTCCGAGTTTGGCCGCGGTGGAATCTTTGTGCACGTTTTTATGGCCTACGAATTTGAGCCAGGTAGAACCTCCGAGTTTTCCCCACTGTAATTTTCTGTAATTTTGAGTTTCTGAATATATTCCAGAGCAAATCTGGAGTAGCCATTCCGCTTGCGATAGACTCACTGCGAGGTCCTGCTCGTGTGAAGCAGTGTACCGGTCTGACGTTCTTATGGAAGAACTTATATCAGACGTATATTAACAGCGCCTATACGACTATGTTAAGTTAGCTCGGGTAGAGCGCGTTTATGACTTGAACGTTGCCTAGGACTTAGTCATAGTAAATTGTTATATTTCTTGCTTCGTCAGAGGATGAAATAAGCTCGGTTAGAGCGGCGTGTGAGTCTAAGATTTAAGTTAGCTCATGTAGCGCGGTGCATATGTTGCACATGTCCTAAGTTCAAAAAGAATTCTATTATTTCAGTGTTATGTTCGCTTCTTGTGGCAGTGTTAGACCTGTAAGCCTCAGCGTGACCAGGCAGGCTTTTGTCCGCGTATAGTGCACTGTACTCGGCGTGTCTGTGAATTGTGCAGAATAGCGGGAAGTCTAGAGGCCCATGACATAAAGTAACCGCCTGTTTTACCAGTAAAGTATCGTGTTCGAATATTTGGGACATTTCGATCATTTGTGTATCCTGTGACTGTGACCAGAGCCTTTTATTGCATCTCGTACGAGCAATCAGGACAATTAGTTATACAGTAGTTATCTTGTGGATGTGAACAGTGCTTTTGATTATCCAGTCTGTACGTGTAGTAAGGACAGTTGTAATAGAGTGTATCTTGTAGTTGTGACCAGGACATTTTGTGTATTGACAATGTAACCTGTAGTACATTTAGAGAACGTTGTTTCGTGGGGTCCAGTTTCTCGAGGGACCAGACATTCTTCTGTTTAGGACCACCACCGTCAAGATCACAGATTTGGAATTAATACAAGTAACATTTCAGTTAGACAAGTTATTGGAACAGTATGGATAGTGTGTGGAATTTTCATTAAATGCAGAGTCAGTAAGATATACATATACTTTTATATTTGTGTTTTACTGTAGCATCCTAAAATCCATTTTCTTGCCCTTGCATGCACAAATGATTGTCATTTCATTGTATCAATCAGAAACATTTTCTTTCAGGCTAATTAGCTTAGCTGTTACATGTATTGTCTTTTGATCATTGTCATTATATCTGCATGAAATATTTCTCCGTCTTTTCAGTCACGTAGGTTGCTTCCAAAATTGATTAACTGATATCTTCTTCAGATTATTTTAGACTGTTTTACTAACCTACATTAAGCCCCCATCCCACGTGTCCCATTAACGTTTATTGTGTGTATAACTGTACAGCACTTGTTTCCATTGGTGTATTGTAGTTTCACATCTATATAATAAAGCTACAACAAAACCCCTAATAGTCCTATGGACTCGGAAACTACACAACGTACCGACCTGAAATTTGGCACAAAGAATTATGGGGTAGCGAACATTGTTCCTATCGCTATACACAAACAAAACCTTTTGTTATTTCTGAGTTAATCGGTAAATGCGGTTATAATTAAAGACTAAATTCACGAGAGCGTTTGATCCGAATTTTACGATCAATAAGATATTGGCGTACGTTTCTAATAATAGCCCACTTCCGCCTACAAATGACGTTATCACTTCCTGCGATGTGTTCACTAACAAACAAACTAACCCGTGCGCAAATCATTGCCATTCGACGGATGCTGACGGGATGCAGGATGTCAACGCGCACTGGGAGGCAGTAAAACTTATCTAAAAACAAACAAACAAACAAAAACAAAATAAAGCTAAAGGAACAGGCAAAATGAAGCAGGTCCATAATAATCACCCAGAACTGAAACTAATAAATCGATTTATCCCGGGCAGGGCCGGGCAACTCAGCTAGTAGGAAGAAAAGGTTGCTAACCGCTTTTACAGTACCATTGTCTGCACATGTGCTTTGTGACATTGTACCTGTAAATTATTTCAAATCATTCTAGCCTTGACATTTGAAGATTGTTCTGTTTTGTACGTCAAGTTTGGGACTTTTCTTAAATATTCACTTAGCTTTACTTTGATGAACATTTTTAATAAATTTATTCACACTTTATCTTTTTATTTCTTTATTTTTGTTGCTGTTCCATGTTAACTGAGAGAGACACAACACAGGTGTCAAGATTCATCCACATTTATAATTGGCTTATCTGTATATATTTAACATCAATCTGCAGTGCATTCATTTATTATATTAACAATTCACATCCAAGATGGGCCTGACAGATCAGAGTGATGAGGCCATGTCTCATCGGATGCTCAACCGATATGCAGAATGGGGTGGAAACTTCGTGGATACTGCGGATGTGTACAGTCGAGGAAGGTCCGATGAAATCATTGGCACCTGGCTGGAAAAGTGAGACATTCAGTGTCACGTTTAATATAGGAACTTGCTTAAATCGAATCCGGATTGTTCAAATGTTCTCCACTCTTTATCTGACAGACGTCCATAGTTCCATCTGTATTGATTTATGGCTCTTTACCCGTGAAGAAAAGCATGTAAATTCCCATTAACCAAAATTTCTCTCATTTGCTTAATCGGAGGAGGGCGCAGTCTCGAAATTGCTTTTAACTTTAATTCAAAAGAAAAGAGACCGATCATGTTTAATTCACACCCGATTACTTGATGGGATTGCTGGGTCGTAGGAAAGACGATATGGTGCCATTATCGCCCATGAAAACATCAGACAGAAAAGCGTCGGAGCAAGCGAGCACAATGCCATTAATTTTTTTGTTTGAGAGCTACTGGCTGTCTAGATGAGTTTGGATAAGTCTTGTAGCGTCATAATGACTTTTATCAACTCTATAAATGGGCTACATTGTATTTCACTATTTCCACAGATACAGTTGGTGTGTTAAAATGCATAACGGTCCTCTAAAGGAAGTCATTTGTGTGTTGAATTTACCAAACTTTAGAAATAAAGTAATCTTTGTTTTGTGACTACCCTGAGTTCTCATAATTTCCTCTTTCTCATGGTGTAATTTTCGTTGGTGTGTTGACTATAGATTTTACTGCGACAATTTAAAATACCGTGCCTTTCATTTCTAAACAATCATGGGATCAAGAGATCAAAATCTCTTTTTTGAATCTGTCAAAACATATTTCTATTCTTTTAATGAAATCTCCAGCATTAGATCTTCATTCTGTGCCAATTGTGGAACTGGGCCATATTTAAAAGGCGTACTGGATCATTTCTTGCTGTTTTGTTTCCACACTGCATCCCGTTCACTCCATACAGAGAGCAACTGCTTTCCTATTATTGAACGTCACGTAATCAGGCTTCAGTTCTTAAACGTATAAAAAAATACCTAAAATTTGCTTTCTTCTCCTCAAAACACATTACGATTTTGTACTGGTAGTTTTCTTTTATATCTGTCCATGTTTTTCCTAAATTTCAACCAAAAAACAATTGCTTTATCATGTCCTACTATTCCAAGAACATTGCTTAATAAATGGTGTGTGTTAATCCAATTAGGTCGAAGTGTAGCTCAAGTGGCATTACGCTGGCTGCTCCAAAAGGATGTCGTGCCTTCGGTTGTTATAGGGGCCAGAACTCTAGCTCAGCTGGATGAGAACATGGGAGCTGCTAATGGCTGGAGTTTGTCACCAGAGGGGGTAAAGTCTATACTGTTGTTTTGTTGTCTGTATCATCAGAGAGATAAAGGCTAGTTTGTTTTTTTTTGTGTGCATTTTCAGAACAGGAGTTCTGTGATGATGTGAGTGCGGAGGCGTTCTTGTACAAAATCATAGTTTGCCTTTGTTTATCTAAATTGTATTATATGGAGCAGTGCAGAGGCTGAGTAAACAGGGCAACAGTAACTGTCCTGTCACTTACATAAGCGTGAATGCTGCATTCTAGATATGTTCAGCAGGTCCTGGTTACGTTCAATCCAGTCAGATTATTTCATGCAACTTAAACCTTTGTTAGATTAGTAATACATTTTTAATTTAAATTTCTATGTAATGGGGTGAACCATTACAGGGCTGAGAACATAGCTCATTGTAGTGAAAGGGAGATAAACCCGTTATTTTGATCAGCTGGACCACTAGACGTGGTCAAGGGGAAGTAACCACACAGAAACCATAGATAATCTCCCCTTATTGTTTATCACGCACTGAGATGAGTCATGCAAGTGTTGAGTAACATTGCCAACTGATGTACTCACTGCGCCAATTTTAAATCATAGTCTTAGCGTGGTCTGTATTGTCCAGGATTGGTCAATTTAAGTGACCATCCCTGGTGCCAGAAGTAGAACCTTGTTATGTATCACTACATTGTAAGTTTTGTTTAGTTTTTATCTTGATAAGTAATATTTCCTTAAGATAGTGTATTTGGAACATACACGAGCAAGATGGTGGTCTTTAAAAATGTTTTTATTTGTTTTAATGTTTTATTAGAATTTGCACTTAGTGAACTGTAAGGAGTGAATGGGTTGCGCGTGTTTGGGTGACGCTTCGATGATAGCGTGGGTCAGTCAGTTCCACCCAAGTCTTCAAGACAGCAGGACGTGTCATTGTGTCCAGACTAACATAAAAGTAAAAGAAGTTGTATAATTTATATTTCAAGATTTGTGAAGTGCCAGCTCTGATGATGTAGTTCAAGTGTGAATTCATTTGGTTAGTTCACGTAAGTTGTACCCATTATTTTAGTTCTGGTATTTAATAATATTTAGATGATGTGAAATAATAATGATTGGATTATACTTGGAGGTTTGATGAACTTTGTTCAGCTTGGTTAGGCAATCAGGCTAGCAGCTAACAATCTATGGTAAAGTTTATCTTACTAAGTTTCCCGCTCGTCTCGTCCTGTGTTACATTATTTGGTGTCAGATTAGATAGCTATAGATAGAGAGAGAACCGCTCGGTCTACCCGACCCGTAACCTGTGTTACATTTTTGGTGTCAGAAGTGGGATCAGGTTAGAGGACTTATTTTTGTTATTCTGTTTTGTGTATTATTTTTTTGTGAACGTTTATTAAACCCAACCGATTTGGCGAGATGGCGTCGAGAAGATCAGCGGCAGCTCCTGTTGTGATGATGGCACCCCGGGAGGTGCACCTACGCAGACTCTACAGTGATGGTGTGAAGGACACACGTTGGTTTGTGGAAGAGGTGCAGGCTGCGTGGGAAGCCGCTATCTACACGACGCCATCGGCTAAGTGTGCGTTGCTGTGGGCGCACATTAGCGAGACGGTGAAGGAGGCGCGTGACGTCTACTTGGGCCGCAGCACAGCAGAGCAACGAGACCATGCTCGGCGAGAGTACCACACTGTGAGTGTGTGGCTACAACGAGGTGACCTGGTTGTGTGGCAGAATCTTGTGCCTGGTCGCAACGAAATCCAGGGTGCAGGGGGAGGCGACATGTACAAAGTGTACCTGTCCAGCGGAATGATGGCAGTGGTGTGCCTGATGTCAACAAGCCAGACACTCATTCAAGTTAACCGACCAGGACTTAGCGGTTCTTGCCTTTGGACATTTTACTGTTACCGTAGTTTTATTACTACATTGCTTTTATGATTTATCCAGAGACAGTAAAGTACAGAGAATTAAGTGTAGTTTATGAATTAAGTATTGGTACTATGCATGTGTTTGCATCTGGAGATCTACAGGTGCTAAGTCAGTTTGTCGTATTATGTCCTAGCAATGTTGTCATTCCTCAGTTTGAATCATAATGTTGAATTTATGGTTTTGATGTAGCTAGTCTACATGGTGTTTCCTTGGTGGGGTTTAATAACCTTTGTCATTTTGTTATGAATTCTTTTTGGGATATTGTGTAATTTGATCATTTTGGATTCAAATAATATTGCCATTATGTTTCTATTAATTTCTATTCCCATTTGAGATAGTGGTTGTACTGGCATGTAACTTGTAGAGTTGAAGTGCATGGCCAGTTACAATGGGTACCTAGGAAACAGGTAGTGTTTGACAGGGATTGTCAAATAGTTCAGAGAGTAACAGTAAGAATAACAACAGAATGGTTGTTCCTTGTGGCCGGATGAGATTTAAAGCCTGAGTTTTATTTATACTATTTTTAAGTGTCGTGGGCAATGCAGTGGTCTACTTGAAAAAAAAAAGGGAATTTGGAAATTGTAATTTCAGAATGATGAGTGTCTCATAGACAGTCGGCAAAATTTTGTAGGGCTTTATAGTGCTAAGGCCTGCTTTATTAGCATTGCGGCTAAGATTTCTTATTTTTGTTGGCTATTGCTTTGAATTTTATAGATGTGCATGGTATTTTTCTGTGAATGTTCCTCTTTTTTGCCTTAAATGTATGATATGTTTTGTATCTTGTGAACTTATTGATAATTGGCCAGCGAGAGACCACTTGTGGTCACTCTATATAAGTGCTAAGTAGAGCTGATTTGTCGACACGGGACGGTCGACACAACTTGAAGGGGGTGAATTGTAATGGGGTGAACCATTACAGGGCTGAGAACATAGCTCATTGTAGTGAAAGGGAGATAAACCCGTTATTTTGATCAGCTGGACCACTAGACGTGGTCAAGGGGAAGTAACCACACAGAAACCATAGATAATCTCCCCTTATTGTTTATCACGCACTGAGATGAGTCATGCAAGTGTTGAGTAACATTGCCAACTGATGTACTCACTGCGCCAATTTTAAATCATAGTCTTAGCGTGGTCTGTATTGTCCAGGATTGGTCAATTTAAGTGACCATCCCTGGTGCCAGAAGTAGAACCTTGTTATGTATCACTACATTGTAAGTTTTGTTTAGTTTTTATCTTGATAAGTAATATTTCCTTAAGATAGTGTATTTGGAACATACACGAGCAAGATGGTGGTCTTTAAAAATGTTTTTATTTGTTTTAATGTTTTATTAGAATTTGCACTTAGTGAACTGTAAGGAGTGAATGGGTTGCGCGTGTTTGGGTGACGCTTCGATGATAGCGTGGGTCAGTCAGTTCCACCCAAGTCTTCAAGACAGCAGGACGTGTCATTGTGTCCAGACTAACATAAAACGCGCCTATCGGTTGGGTTTATTGTATTGTTTAATGTCTGGTTTATTGTGGTTTATTGTGGTTTATTGTATCGTTGTGATTTATTGTGGTTTATTGTGGTTTATTGTATTGTCATGTGTTTATTGTATTGTGTTTATTATTTGATTTGTTATTTTCTTTTCCTTTTAATAAAATTGTTGTCCTCTCAAAACCTGATAGTTTTGTTTGTATGTTTGACTGTGTAGAGAGCCCCGCTCGTCTCGTCCTGTGTTACATTATTTGGTGTCAGATTAGATAGCTATAGATAGAGAGAGACCCGCTCGGTCTACCCGACCCGTAACCTGTGTTACATCTAAATCTTTTTAAAAAAAATTCACATGACTTTATCAATTTTTATTTACATCTGAATAAATCGGTCATGAAATAAAATCCACACGTTTTTGTGACGTGTTCAACGCTTCCTCCTCAAATCTAAATATTCAGACACTGAAAATGCACGGTGGGAACAAAACAAGTTAGTCTGTATTATGTAGTGATGAATATGATAAAATAAGAGCAAACTTAATCAAGATAAAACAATAACAATAAAAGCCAGTGATAATAAACATTATTTATATCTGTGATTTAAAAAAATATGATGTTTATGGATGATCCTAAGTATATTGAAACATTCCAAGAAGAACACAAATACTGTGGAACCACAAATAATCTCCTGTAACATCTGGCAAAAGTGAGAAACGGAATATATTAACTTGTATTGATTGAATTTGTTATAGTCCTGTATTTCATGGTCACGCTGTATAATTATATATGTTTTTTTGTTTTTCAGATGCAACAACTGGACGAACTTTCACAGCCCAACATGGCCTATCCTTGGGGCCCGCTCATTCGGTATAATGCTGGCCGGACAAAGCCTTATTACTCGGATAGCTATGTCCATTCCAAATAAGCCTTGACCAGCGTAAATACACTGCGTTTTTTTTATTCATTTGACTGGAGCAAAATTTGATACTATAAAGTAATTCTTGATTTGTTCGTTATAAACCATTGTCTTCCTTTTTTTTTTTAATTGATCATGGAAATGGACACACAATTATGTTGTGACTACGACTGTAAGCAGATTATATAGGTGATAAATATGTGTACAACTTTTCGGAGACATCTTTGAAAGATATATTAATGTTTAACCATAATGATGTTTGTGACCCGGCAGTGTACTAACTGAGGACAAATACATCACTGATTGCTCAAATGTAATTAAGGAATTGTGGCAAGAGACATGGAGTGTGACAATTTCTTGTTGATCAAATTTGACTGTTTGGAGTTCAGAACCGGTGTTGACTTTGTTTTGAAATATGCAGCATGACAGCTATCTGTTAATGAAATACGCCATTTCTATTTCTCTCTTGCTTGAGTAGGACGGGATGGGAAGTCTAGAGAATTGTGATTATTGTCTTTTAGTTGTTTTCTTTTTTTTGATGGGGGAGGAGGAGGGGGGGGGGGGGTGCGGATCTGTTCATTATTGGGGCCAAGATAAAGGTGATTTGTTTCATATATCCATCATGTGCTTGGCTCAGTGATTTTGTTGGGGATATATTTTTAAAGGAACATCTGAAATAAAAGCTAATTAAATAAACAAATAAATGGGAAAACAGGTAAATAAAATGTAAAGTAATTAATATCATTTTCTTATTTGTATGTAATCCGAAGGAAAGAAAAAGACTATTGGGATCACGAAAATAGATCTTGGTGACCTCAGATAGTGAGTATTCTGATGTACATGGCCATGATCAAATATGTGGAAAATGTTTATTGTTTAAGCTGAAAATTTCATTACAATTCCCATGGCTTAAAAATACTTTTGTCAGTGCAAATATTCAAATTAACTTTAAATTTTGAAAATTCAGAATGTTTATTGCCAAGGCATGATGTTCCCAGTCCTGAGGAAAACATTCAAGAGATCATCACCAGTGTTGAAGCTGCAAAAGAATAAGCCAACACCACTGACTTAACGTCCAAAGATATTGAAAGTCATAACGTATGTGTAGATGATATGACAAATGACATTGTCTCATTACAATAAAAAATAAAGGCAAACAGCTACGATGAAGAAACTGGGAGCTTCTATCTCTTTTTCATTTCATGTTTGTTGCCATTGCTGTAAAGGCAAGAAGGGAAAAGTGCACTTTCCGCTTTCCAAGGAATTCTCCTTGTTCTAATGTAATGTATCACAATTTGAAATGTCTCATCTGTTAGCCTAACACTACAAGGACTGCCTGAAACAAACTAGGCCCCTTGAATTTGTGAAACATTTTGGAAGATGAGTGGCAGTCATCATTGACCGTTTTGAAATTTTTATTGACCCCTGGTGCATCATTTTGAAACATTGTATTTCTACATAATAATATTAAACACATACATTACCTATATTACCAAGGTTATGTGAACTATAATGTACAACTGTTGAAGTTTTGACAGGCTTTCAAAATAATAATAATAATGGTAGTAATAATTAATAATAATGAAGAAATAAGTGAAATGAAATAAGTACATGTACGTCCGAGAATACCAAAGTAGTCTAGAAAGATCATCAACGAGGAAGTTCAAAAATGTGTCCAGGCAGCTTAACCTTGGCAGAGTATAAACAACTAAAAGAACTCCATTGATTGCTGACTTGTATAGTTTAAACTGGCAGTTCTTGTGACAGGAGTACAGCGTACTGCCTCTTCCGCCCCATCATCTTTCTCTAGTACCCACGGCAGCAACGGCTTATCAATAACTTTTTGAGAGTGTAGAGCCTGTGAAGAGAACAACGCAAAAGCCTTTTTCAAACCAGCAGATTTTATCAATAAATGGACAGGTCACTTGGAACACATGCATTGGATTGCAATATGGTTCACCCATCATCATTTGTTATAACTTTAGTCCTTTTTGAGATAGTAACACTTTGTTCAATTGTTAGTTTTTTTATCAATTAATATTCCGTTCACATGTCTTGATTTGTTATTATTCCTTTCACATGTTTTTAAAGAATGCAGGCAATCTATTCAGGTTCTACATTGCAATGTTTCTGCCCTACTATTTTCACAGTAAAACCAATGGACCGCTGTTCACGTGAATGGTCTTCATACTAGTCTTCAAGATAACTAGGTATCAGCATTATTACTTTATAATTTGTGAAATGAATGTCCATATTTTCCCCACATTAGTTTGTTGATAGCACTGCATTTTGTCCAAGTTAAAATCTATTTTTTACAAGAAAAAGAATGATACATTTTACTTGGTTACACGTTGTGCTTTGTGGAACAAAGGCTGACACTACTCATCAAAGATGTGTCAGCTATTGTTTGTATGTACAATTTTGTTTACATACATAGATATTATTTTGCAATCAATATAAAGGAAGAAGCATTATTTATTCATTGTCCTGACTCTGTTGCGTTACCAAAGTTTCTGAATAAGACAACTGGAAAGATATCCCACGTCTTGAAATCGTCCTGCAATTTTTGTGAGAACTAAAATGACAACTTGAACAAGGGACACTTCAAGGGCCACATATACCTATGCCTTATCACTAATATGAGAGAATACAAAGATACAAAGCGCTCTAACACACTGTACATAATATACTTTATTACTAACAGCTGGTAAACTCTCTTCTGCTTTAATGGCGCTGGCTTCACATCTTGGAGGCTTGTGCACTTGTAGGCTCTGTACCCAAACATTATATTGTTATCAGATTATATGCACTCGAGGCACTTGAATGCCTGTGGAGAACAAATTTAGTTGAAATCAGATCAATTTTATTATGAGAGAGTTATATTTTACTGTCCTTTATCGCATAGAAGTTTAGACACAGGACCATGTTGAGACTAATATTATATCGGCTGTCTACCACTGCAGTGACCCAGCATCAGTTAGAAGGTAGAAAATAAATAGGTCCTGAAAAAATACATCACACTTCGCAGAAGAACAAGAAGAAATTCAAGAATGAGCAGTCCATTTTGTAAATCTACGTGTTTCTTCATCGGAAAGATACGAGTAAATAAGGAAGTAAATGGGGCAAGTTCGTCAACAAAAACAACAAAACAACAAACCAACTCTTTACCATTTGTAACACTAAGAACTGCATGACTAAACTAAATATGGTGTAATTTTCAAGTATAAACTCCCATTACAACAGTGATTCTGTTATTGGCGTAAATTGTTATTTTCATATTAATATAACAATATGACTGGGTGTTTTTGGTTGTCTTATGATAGGGCGATGGTCATGACATTTCTTAACAGACTGAACACGTAACTGACGAAAATGCACTTTTAACATCTGACACTACATTGATGGACTGATCGACTGATTGATTGTTTGATTGATTGATTGATTGATTGATTGGAATCGGAGTCCTAGCACGTCCGCATCCCCATAGGTGTTCCTCTCCCCGCACCAATATCCATTTGAGGAATACTTTTCATATAATAAATTTATATGCCATATAATAACAAGTAAAATCACTGACTGAATAAAGTCTCAGCTACAATTAAAAAAGCTTCTATCAACTTGCTTTCAAGCAGATCTAGATTTAGAATATCTAAAGCTACAAGACTGTACATTGTAACCTACACATTTTCCAAAATCACATTAAAAAAAATATATATATAAATTGAAAGGCTATACATGCCTTCGTATACAGTAAAAGTTTAAAGGCGAAATTCGAAGTAGAAAAGGTATTGATATCGCAAAAACAGTATGTCAAGCTGGGCAAACGATCTGTCTATGGTACTAAAAATTTTATTTTGCTAATCCGGCACAGCTGCCAATGGCGTGCCACACCAACTGTTGAAAAGGCCATAGCCATTGCGGCTGGCGTCCTATTCACTCTACTCGATGACACATGGTAAATTAGTCATGTCACCATCGTGATCACGCTAGCACATGCCATATTAGACATTAATTGAAATTCAGCCCACTTCCACACATAACGTATTCATAATTGATTCTCATGTTGTTATCACTGTCTCGCTTTTCAAAATGTCTGAGTAACGAAATCATGAAAAGTCGCCAGCAGTCGCAACAAATTCTCACCACCAGTGATAAATATCAAAGCAGAGACAACAGGAGACAGGGATAAAGATAATCATCATAACGGGGGACAATAGGAAAAGGGAGTGAAGATATCATAACCCAAGACAATAGAAAGAGGGAGTGAAGATATCATAACCCAAGACAATAGGAAAAGGGAGTGAAGATATCATAACCCAAGACAATAGGAAGAGGGAGTGAAGATATCATAACCCAAGCCAATAGAAAGAGGGAGTGAAGATATCATAACCCAAGACAATAGGAAAAGGGAGTGAAGATATCATAACCCAAGACAATAGGAAGAGGGAGTGAAGATATCATAACCCAAGACAATAGGAAAAGGGAGTGAAGATATCATAACCCAAGACAATAAGAAGAGGGAGTGAAGATATCATAATCCAAGACAATAGGAAAAGGGAGTGAAGATATCATAACCCAAGACAATAGTAAGAGGGAGTGAAGATACCATAACCCAAGACACTAAGAGGAGGGAGTGAATATATATATCATAACCCAGGACAATAATAAGAGGGAGTGAAGATATCATAACCCAAGACACTAGGAGAAGGGAGTGAAGATATCATAACCCAAGACAATAGTAAGAGGGAGTGAAGATATCATAACCCATGACACTAGGAGCAGGGAGTGAAGATACCATAACCCAAGACAGTAGTAAGAGGGAGTGAAGATATCATTACCCAAGACAATAGTAAGAGGGAGTGAAGATATCATAACCCAAGACACTAGGAGGAGGGAGTGAAGATATCATAACCCAAGACAGTAGGAGTAGGGAGTGAAGATATCATAACCCAAGACAATAGTAAGAGGGAGTGAAGATATCATAACCCAAGACACTAGGAGGAGGGAGTGAAGATATCATAACCCAAGACACTAAGAGGAGGGAGTGAAGATATCATAACCCAAGACACTAAGAAGAATGAGTGAAGATATCATAACCCAAGACACTAAGAGGAGGGAGTGAAGATATCATAACCCAAGACAATAGTAAGAGGGAGTGAAGATATCATAACCCAAGACAATAGTAAGAGGGAGTGAAGATATCATAACCCAAGACACTATGAGGAGGGAGTGAAGATAGTTCTTTTTTGAACCGAGACTACAGTACACAGGGGTGAAGATATCATAACACAGACAATATGAAACAAGGCCAAAGATATCATAACATAGACAATATAAAACAAGGCCAAAGATATCATAACATAAACATTATAAAACAAGGGCAAAGATATCATAACATAGACAATATAAAACAAGGCCAAAGATATCATAACATAGACAATATAAAACAAGGCCAAAGATATCATAACATAAACATTATAAAACAAGGGCAAAGATATCATAACATAGACAATATAAAACAAGGGCAAAGAGATCATAACATAGACAATATAAAACAAGGGCAAAGAGATCATAACATAGACAATATAAAACAAGGGCAAAGATATCATAACACAGACAATATTAAACAAGGGCAAAGATATCATAGTAGAGGAAAGAAAGAATATAAGTCAAGGAGAAAGAGATTATGGCCGGGGGAAAGACAAGTAGTAAAGAAAATCGAAACATGAACAACAAGTACATCAACAACAGCTCTCAACTCTCAACTCAATGCATATAATACATTACTACACAAGTGGAACAATTGTGATTCCAACTTGTTTTTATAAAATGAGAATGTAAAATGGGACAGAAGAAAAGGGCAGAAAAAAGACCAGGCTCCTCCAACAACAATGTCAATGGTGATTTAGGTATACTCTATTATGACATTGTTGGATTTTGGTAAAAAAAACAAACAAACATAAATCAACAAAACAGAACGAATGTAACTGTTAGACGGTGCAACATGATTGTCTGAAGTAGGTGAGCATTTCATTTCTTCTTCTTCTTCTTTTGCGTTCTTCGTGTCAGACTATTTATATCAGGAGGCCGGTAGCCTTTATGAAGGATGTTGTGCTCCAGAGTTCCTCTGCTGTCCCATATAGCTTATTGTGTAGTGGTGCACCTCGGGGCCAGCTGTTTTCCCTCTGTTGTCTGTATAGGGGGCATTGTTGGAGGACATGTTCTGCATTCTCTGGGCAGTTTCCACATGGGCATGTCTCAGTTTCTCCAACCCTGAATTGTTTGTAAAGGTGCTGCCGGAGTCTGTTATGTCCAGTTCTCAGCCTAAAAATGATAGTTTGCTCCTTTCTGCTGAGCAAGTGTATCGCATCGTCTGTTACATGGCTTGGGTGACTTTGTTTCCACTTGGATTTCAAGGCTGCCTTAATGTGACTTTTGGCTTCTGAGACTGTTATGTTTTCTCTGACTTGGGGGAAGTTTGCGCCATTTTTTGGCCAGAGTGTCTGCCTTATCATTTCCGATGATGTTACAGTGGCCAGGGATCCACTGGAGAACCACGTTGCTTGCTGTGTGGCATAACTGCACTAAGGCAGAGGTGAGTTTGTTTTGATGATAATCATGTGAACTATGAAGGGCCTGCAGGACTGACCTAGCATCTGTGAGAATAACTATTTTTTTATTGTTGATGTCTCGGTTTTGTAAGTTTAGCGCAGCTTCTAGTATGGCTTCTGTTTCTACTCTGTAGTTGGTAGAATATTTCCCTGTGGGTACTGATAGTTCTGATTCTTTCCCATTAGTCCATTGGATATATACACCACCTCCTCCATCTCTTACGGCTTCTTGTGCTGACCCGTCCGTGAATACCCGGATCCAGCTGTTTTGTGGATAGGAGCTGTCCAGCATTTCCTGTGTGAGTGATTGCAGCTCTGCCGTGGACTGATTGGTCTTGGAGGTGATGCCGTAAATGGTGTCTTTGATTAGGGGAAAGTGTTGTCTCTCCCATGGAGGGCATCAGTCAACTGTAAGGTCCTCGTCTTCATCTATGGGTGGGATTTTAAGGTTGTTTAACTGTTGTCTAGCTGATTTTATAAAGCTGGTTCTCTTTAATGTGCTTTTTGTTTGTTTCTTTACTCTATCATTCATAGGGTGATTTCGAAGGTTTTGAAACTTTGTTAGCTGTGAGGTTAGTTTTCCATTTTTTCTGTCCTCCAGTGGTTGTAAACCAGTGATGCTCTCCATCTCTACAATAGGTGTGGATTTCATTCCCCCGGTGATAATTCGAAGGCTCTGGTTTTGGATGCGTTCCACTCTCTGGAAATTGTTCTTTGCTGCTCCTCCTCATGCTGAGATACCATACTCCAGAACCGGACGTATGTATCAGGTGCATGTTTTGTGCTGCACCCCACTCTGTGCCTGCCAACTTTTTTTCGGAGCGCAAGCTCGTTGTTGATTTTGAGTTTAGGTGCCTGCATTCTGGTGGAGAGACTAAAGACTGTGTAAGTTGTTTTCTTGGCATTCGGCTTCATGTTCCATGTTGTTGTCCACTGTTGTAGGTTGTTTATGGTAGAATTTCATTCCAAAACACTCAAAAAATGACTTAGGCAAATGTGGAATGACTGTGACGACCTGTAACCTTAGGTTTTCCTGTGTCTCACTTTGTGTAGTGAGCTTTACTATAATACATTTTTACCGCAGTGGGTGAAACTATGGTTAGATGCCTGAAAAATCAGAAATAAAAGAAAGAGCATAGAGAAATATGATAGTTTACAATTGAAGTTACATTTTATTTCTTAGTTTATTCCCGGTAACCAAAAATAAGCGAGAATGAGATCTGTAGGAGAAACTCAAAGATAGAACAGTATGAATGAAAGCTGGCCTGACTAAAATCTATAGGATGTGGTGCATGATAGTGTGGGTGAAGTACAAGAGAGAAGTAGTGCGCAGACGGGGCGTGTGAGTGAAACGCAACAGTAGAACAAAAATACGTTTATGTGCCTATTCGCTCTGCCAAGTCATGGCCATCATTGTTTCATTTATAATTTTTATAATCCATGTCTTCTCTGTTCATTCATTGAGCACATGTGCCATAAACGTTCCACGGGCCGAAGGCTTGAGTGATTTTAAATTAGTTGTGTGTTTCGGGCGCCTCAAATACACAACCTTTTTTTCTCAACTAGAGTCGAACATCTGGCCTCGTTGCGACCCCAATCGCAGTCTAGTGTGCTAGTGTGTTATGCAGGTCACAGCTCTATTTATTATTTGGACCGAAGTACGGCTGATTGCAGTGTTGAATCTTAGCAGGCATATGCCAAGCACTGCCTCCCATCTCCAGTAGTGTTAAGCTGTGGGTGAATCAGAAGGAATTTTCATGAACATGGCACAAATATTGGAAGAAAGTAAAGTGGTCTACAATTATCTTGGTAAATCTGGACTAAAGGTGGCCAATTTATGTCTGGGAACATTCACATTTGGTGAATCACGGGCAAGTATATATGACATAAAGTATATGGAATTCATGTTAGACACTGACCAGTATAGCTTAGGTCTCTTGGTGTGAAATAAGGAAAGGGGATGGGGTGGGGGTGGGGGTGGGGGTTTGGCTGCAGTAATACTCAAAAGATTGAATATCTTCATAACAATATAAAGGAGATTCACAAAAACTGTACGTACATCTGTGTTTCTGAAAGATCCAAATAATTTCTTTACATTTTTAGTCATCATGAATGATTTTGTTGCTCATTTTAATTTTTTAATGCTCATTTTTTATGTCTATAATGTCTGTATCTGTAAATTATTTCAAATTATTCTTGGCTTGACATTTAAATATTATTCAGTGTTTGTGCGTCAAGTTTGGGACCTTTCTTAAATATTCACTTGATCAATTAACATTACTTTGATGAACATTTAAAAAAAAATATTCATACTTTTATTCACACTTTATCTTTTTAGTTCTTAATTTTTGTTTATGTTCCATGTTAACTGAGAGAGACACAACACAAGTGTCAAGGTTCATCCACATTTTTAATTGGCTTATTTGTATATTTTAACATCAATCTGCAGTGCATTCATTTATTATATTAACAATTCACATCCAAGATCGGCCTAACAGGTCAGAGTGATGAGGCCATGTCTCATCAGATCCTCAACCGATATGCAGAATGGGGTGGAAACTTCCTGGATACTGCGGATGAGTATGGTCGAGGAAGGTCCGAGGAAATCATTGGCACCTGGCTGGAAAAGTGAGACATCAATGTCACTTATTTAATAGGAACCTGCTTAAGTCGAATCCGTATTGTTCAAATGTCCTCCACTCTTTATCTGGCAGACATCCATAGTTCCATCTGTATTGATTTATGCCTCTTTACCCGTGAAGAAAATCATGTAAATCCCCCCGAACCAAATTATCTCTCATTTGCTCGATTGAAGGAGGGCTCAGTCTCGAAAGTGCATTTCTTTTTGATTGAAATTCTTGACGGGATTTCTGGGACGTAAGAGAGACGATAATAATGGTGCCATTATGGCCCGTGTAAATATCAGACAGAAACGCGTTGGTGCAAGCGAGCACGATACCTTTTTTTTGTTTCACCAGTCACTCTCTCGTTTCCAGACCCTGGAGTTAGCCGTTAGGAATGTATTGCTCGTGGCACGTCGACTATAATAATAAATACATTTAGTAACAGTACTTGTTTAGCAAATTAAATACAATATAACTGATATAACCGGGCAAATACTACCCTCTGTTTGGGTGGTTCTTTGAGACTACGATACGTAAATGTGTATCTCACTGACACACAGGCACATATTTACACAAACGGGAGAGAGAGAGAGAGAGAGAGAGAGAGAGAGAGAGAGAGAGAAAGAGAGAGAGAGAGAGAGAGAGAGAGAGAGAGAGAGAGAGAGAGAGAGAGAGAGAGAGAGAGAGAGACAGAGAGGCAGAGATACAGAGAGAGAGATAGAGAGAGAGAGAGAGAGAGAGAGAGAGAGAGAGAGAGAGAGAGAGAGGTTAAACTGTGGTTGTTGGATATAGTACATGTATATCAAAGTAATTATTTATGTAAAATTACCAAAATGACTTGTACTGCGCTTACCTGAAAATTGAGATTTTAAAATAAGTACCATTTATCCGATAAACAGTTAATACTAAATATTGAGCATTCTGAATTTCGGCTTAAGCAGGTTTCACTATAATATACATGTATTCCAAAAGTTTGACTTGGTGTTTCACATATAACATGGTCGTGAAACTGATAGAAATGGTAATTTATTTTATTAAGGTGAAAGGTAGAACAAAATATTTGGTGATTTAGATTTTTTTGTCACAGAAAATATTACAAGTTTATGATGAATGAGTTCATATCACTGAATTTAAAATATTTTGTAAGGTTTTCATTTCACACATGTGTCATTGAATTGCATGAAAATAAAACAGTATTTTTCCACAGACAACCGCGAGATAATTTTATCATTGCCACCAAAGTTCGTTTTGACATGGGTGTGGACAAAAATGTTAACTGTGTTGGTCTGAGTAGACGACACATCACAGAGGGTATTGAAAAGAGCCTGAAGAGACTCCACACTGACTTTGTAGATCTTTATCAGGTTTGTAGTTCTTGCCTGTTAAAAAAAAAAAAGTCATTTTACCAAAATGTGTGGAAAATGATGATGGTGGTGGCTGTTAGATGATGGAAATGATGATTGTGGAGGAACAAAGTAGTTATTTTATTAGGAATGAGCTTTGTGCACAGAAATCCCAAACTGTGACAGATGTAGAATTGTGACTTCAGTATGCTAATTTTATGAAAGTTAGCACTTCCACTTGTGGAGATTTTTTGTTTGTTTGTTGCCAGATGAGCAATCAGTCAATTTTCAAATCTTATTCTTCTTGAAATCAGCTGTCTTTGCTGTAAAAATAGCGGACAAGAGAAGATGCTTTGTATTTCAATCACCAGGCACACATATGGGATGACGGTACACCAATAGAGGAAACACTGAGGACTCTGGATGATTTGGTTCGTGCAGGAAAAATCCGGTACATAGGAGTCAGTAACGTATCAGGTTGGCAGCTTCAGAAATTAGTGGACACCACTGAGAAACTTGGACTGAATCCAATTGTTAGCCTTCAGGTGAGTTTGCTAGCCACAGTGCAAGACAGTATATCTATACACGTGGACATAAAAAGTCAATCATCTTTTTTATATTTCAGTTCACCACCCTCGATGTTCCCAATAGGCAATCTGGTCATGGTTATTATGTTTACAAAACATTTCTTTACTTTATCATGGACGATATTGTCCGTGTGATTACATGTACAGACAAGGTTTGCTGTTTTTGTTCCCTTAAAGCTGTAGTTATCATGCATAAAAAATGTTTGCGCGACGCCAATCAATTAAAAAAAGGACCAGAGAGTACGTCTGGTACGGAAAACTTCAGAAAAAATTCATAATTATCTCGCCTACTTTGTTAGTTGAGAATATAAAGCTGAGGCCACTAAATTGATCCTATTGGTTTTAAATGTTAAATATAAAAATTTATTTGTCCTTTCCTCCCTGTGTTGTCAGCAACAATACAGTTTAGCCAGCCGAGAATCAGAGCTTGAACAATTTCAAGTGTGTAAGACTGCAGGAATTGGTGTCTTACCATGGAGCCCATTGAAAGGGTGGGTAGACTTTTGAGGCTTGTTTTTACTCCTGTCATGAGATGAGTAAGAGAAAAGAACTAAAATTACTCAGAAGTTATTTTTGTTTTTAGTTAATTTAATTTGTCATGGTGAACTTTTTATTCATCATTAATTTTCGTTTTCTCTCTGGTCTCCCCTTTTCATTCCAGGTATTCTTTGTCTCTCATAACAAGGATCTTTATTTTATGTAATAGACTTATTCATATTAGAATATAGATCTGAATCGTAAAGGACTTTTGTTTTTATTCAGTCCATGGTGAGCTGTTGTAGACAAAATATTTTTAGATTTGCAAATTATTTTTTCAAATGTAATTATGTACCAAATTAAGCACAGTCACTGCACACTTGCCTGACCGGCCTCAGTCCTACGACCCTCAAATCCAAAAATCGATTTAAATGTATTGATAAGATTATCTGATATTTCGTCAGGGGTCTTTTGACTGGGAAATATAAAAGAGGTGAGAAACCAACCGAAGGGAGGTTAGGCTGGGTCCTTGAAAATGAAGCAAAAGAGAACGAGGCTCTTCCCTTATTTAATATCTTTGATGACAAGACATGGGATATGATCGAAGCAGCTGAAGCCATCGCGAAGAAACATGGTAAGCTGTTTGTATCTGAGGGAATCCTGAAATGTGTCAGTTCAACTTGTGCTTGAGAGCTACTAGTTGTCTAGATCAGTTTGGATAAGTCTTGTAGGGCCATAATGGCTTTTATCAAATGTATAGATATATCACTATTTCCACAGATACAGTTGGTTTGTCAATATGCATAATGGTCCTCTAAAGAAAGTCATTTTTGTGTGTTGAATTGACCAAACTTTAGAAATAAAGTGATCATTGTTTTGTGACTACACTGAAATCTCATTTTTGCCTCTTTCTCACAGTGTAATTTTAGTTGGTGTATTGACTATAGCTATGTTACCGCGACGATTTAAAATACTTTGCTTTTCATTTCAAAACAATTATGGGATCGATCAAAATCTCATTTTTGAATCTGTCAAAACATCATTCTATTCTTTTAATGAAATCTCCAGCACTAGATCTGCATTCTGTGCCAATTGTGTAACTGGGCCATATTTAAAAGTCGTACAAGATTATTTCGTTGTTTTTTTTCCACACTGCATATCCCGTTCACTACATACAGAAAGACAGTGTTTTCCTATTGTTGAGCATCACATATTCAGGCTTCAGTTCGTAAATGTATAAAAAGCGCCTAAAATTTGCCTTCTTCTCGATCTCCTCAAAACACATTACGATTTTGTACTGGTAGTTTTCTTTTATACTTATCCATGTTTTCCCAAATTTCAACCAAAAAACAATTGCTTTATCATGTCCTACAATTCCAAGAACATTCCTTAATAAGTGGGGTGTGTTAATCCAATTAGGTCGAAGTGTAGCTCAAGTGGCATTACGCTGGTTGCTCCAAAAAGATGTCGTGCCTTCTGTTATTATAGGGGCCAGAACTCTGGCTCAGCTGGATGAGAACATGGGAGCTGCTAATGGCTGGAATTTGTCACCAGAGGAGGTAAAGTCCATACTGTTGTCTTGTTGTCTGTGTCACCAGAGGAGGTAAAGTCGACACTGTTGTCTTGTTGTCTGTGTCACCAGGGGAGGTAAAGACGACACTGTTGTCTTGTTGTCTGTGTCACCAGAGGAGGTAAAGTCGACACTGTTGTCTTGTTGTCTGTGTCACCAGAGGAGGTAAAGTCTACACTGTTGTCTTGTTGTCTGTGTCACCAGGGGAGGTAAAGTCTACACTGTTGTTTTGTTGTCTGTGTCACCAGAGAGATAAAGACTAATACTGTGTGTTTGTTTTATAGCTATGTGCAGGAGTTTAGTAATGGAGTGAGTGCAGAAGCGTTCTTCTAGAAAATCAAAGTTGGCCTTTGTTTATCTAAATTTTATAGTATGGATTAGGGGAGAGACTGAGTAATCAGGGCAACAGTAACCTTCCTGTCACTTACATAAGCGTGAATGCTGCATTCTAGACATGTTCATCAGGTCCTGGTTATGTTCCATCCAGTCAGATTACTTCATGCAACTTAAAACACTTGTTAGATTAGTAATCGATTTTTTATTTAAAATTCTAAATCTTTTTAAACAACTTCACTTGACTTTTTTTATTTTTACATCTCAATGAATCGGTCATGAAATAAAATCCACATGTTTTTGTGACTTGTTCAACACTTCCTCCTCAAATCTTACTATTCAGACACTGAAAATGCACAATTAGAACAAAACAAGTTAGTCTGTATTATATAGTGATAAATATGATAAAATAAAAGCAAAGGTAATCATGATAAAACAATAACAATAAGCGCCATTGATAATTAACTATATT
Source organism: Onchidella celtica (assembly GCA_963931925.1). Taxonomy (NCBI): domain Eukaryota; kingdom Metazoa; phylum Mollusca; class Gastropoda; order Systellommatophora; family Onchidiidae; genus Onchidella; species Onchidella celtica. Next base: position 53,916,517 of record OZ007576.1, read on the forward strand.
ATACTAGATGAGCTACCGGGCATTGCCCAGAATAAACAATCATATTACCCCCCCCCCCCCCCACCAATCGTATAATAAAAGTAATAATCTAGGGTCTTGCTTCAGAACTCATGATGCACACCACAACATTACGCACCAAACTGAACGCTTGTTACGGTTACTTTTTATGACATGCAAGGTACTATATATATTACGAAACAAACATGCAAAAATACAGATGTTACATAGCAATAAACATTGTTATTTTTTAATAATACATGCTTGAAGTAAACAACTTTTAATTATAGCCATCATCTTTCTTATCTCAATTGCCACCTTCCTGCCAAATTTGAGGCCTGAAGAGTGTATAGTTTGGTCAGTTAGTCATGCCAAAGGTTGCAAGTTACTGAAATATATAATAGATTATACTAGCTGAGTTCCCGGCCCTGCCCGGGATAAATCGATTTATTAGTTTCAGTTCTGGGTGATTATTATGGACCTGATACATTTTGCCTGTTCCTTTAGCTTTATTTTATTTTTGTTTTGCTTGTCTGTTTTTAGATACGTTTTACTGCTCTCCCTTTGCGCACTGACGTCCTGCGCGTCCCGCCAGCACCCGTCAAATTATGGCTATAATTTGCGCATGGGTTAGTTTGTTTGCACATCGCAGGAAGTGATAACGTCATGTGTTAATGGAAAAGAATTATTATAATATTTTCCTAGGCATGTTGAAAACACAAACCTGTACTTTTGGCCCTGCAGCGTCAGTCTCCCAATTCCAGACCCATTCTTTTTCCTAGTTGAGGCACATTGAGAACACACATACAAAGTTTCATACTTGATAGTCTTTGAACTCAATCTCATCATTCAAACCAATCCTAACCGGAAGTTCTTTTGTAAGTGTGATACAGAGATCGGAACCAACCTCAATTACGTACATATGCCGAAAAAATAGACCGAACGCCAATGTGTCGCAACCTATAAACTAATACAAACGTTCTGCGAGTTGTAAATTCTTTTTTTATTTTCTGTGCCGGGGACACGACCACGGTCTATACTAAGCGCTGTATAAAATCTGAGGGCCACCAAATCAGCATTAACGGCCCAGTAGCGAAAGGCGCGCTGCAATTGTCGTAAGGTTTCACATTTATTAATATAGATATCTGCGATTAACAAAAATATGATGTTTATATATTATCATAAGTGTATTGAAACATCCCGAAAAGAACACAAATACTGTGGAACCACAAATAATCCCCTGTAAAATTTGGCCAAAGTGAGTAACGGAATATATTAAATTGTATTGATTGAGTTTGTCATAGTTCTGTATTTCATGGTCACGCTGTATAATTACGCATGTGTTTGTTTTTCAGATGCAACAATTGGACGAACTTTCACAGCCCAACATGCCCTATCCTTATAACCTGATCTTTCGCTTTAATACTGGCCGGACAAATCCTTATTACTCGGATAACTATGTCCATTCCAAATAAGCCTTGACAAGCGTAAATACATTACAATACTGCTTGTTTTTTTTAGTAATGTGACTGGAACAAAAATTCCATGCTATTAAATAATTCTTGATTTCTTTGTTATAAACCAATGTTAATCTTTTTTTTCTTTTAACTGATCATGGAAATGTACACACAATTATATTGTGACTGTAAGCAGATTATATACCTGAGAAAGATGTGTATAATTTTTCAGAGACATCTTTGAAAGATATATGTTTAACCATACTGATATTTGTGACCCGGCTGTGTATTAACTGAGGACAAATGTGTCGCTGATTGTTTGAATGTGATAAAGGAATGGTTTTTGCAACATGGAATTAAGGAATGTAGCAAAAAGACATGAAGTGTGACAATTTCTTGTTGATCGAATTTGGCTGTTTGGAGTTCAGAACCGGTGTTGACTTCGTTTTGAAATATGCAGCATGACAGCTATCTGTTAATGAAATACGCCATTTCTATTTCTCTCTTGCTTGAGTAGGATGGCATGGGAAGTCTAGAGAATTGTGATTATTGTCTTTTAGTGTTTTTCTTTTTTCTGTTTATCTTTGGGGCTCAGATTTTAAAGGTTATTTGTTTCATATATCCATCATGTACTTGGCTCAGTGATTTTGTTGGGGATACAGTGTATATTGTTAAAGGAACATCTGAAATGAAAAGTAAACAAAAAGAAACAAATAATGAGAAAACAGGTAAATAAAATGTAAAGTAACTAATATCATTTTCTTATTTGTATGTAATCTGAAGTGAAGAAAAAAGTATTGGGCTTTTAAATAGACCTTTGTGACCTCAGATAGTGAGTATTCTGATGTACATGGCACTGATCAAACATGTTGAAAATGTTTATTGTTTAGGCTGAAAATTTCATTACAATTTCCATGGCTTAAAGATACTTTTTTCAGTGCAACATTCAAATTAACTTTAAATTGGGAAAATTCAGAATGTTTATTTCCATGCCATGATGTTCCCAGTCCTGAGGAAAACATTCAAGAGATCATCATCAGTGTTGAAGCTGCAAAAGATAAAGCCAACACCACTGACTTAACGTCCAAAGATATTGAAAGTCATAACGTATGTGTAGATGATATGACAAATGAAATTGTCTCATTACAATCAAAAATAAAGGTAAACAGTTACGATGAAGAAATTGGGAGCTTCTATCTCTTTTTCATTTCATGTTTGTTGCCATTGCTGCAAAGGCAAGAAGGGAAAAGTGCACTTTCCGCTTTCCAAGGAATTCTCCTTGTTCTAAATGTAATGTATCACAATTTGAAATGTCTCATCTGTTGGCCTAACAGGGACTGCCTGAAACAAACTAGGCCCCTTGAATTTGTGAAATATTTTAGAAGATGAGTGGCAGTCATCATTGACCGTTTTGAAATTTTATTGATTGCTCGGCTAACGTTAAAGCAAGAGCAGAAACTTACCCCCATTACAAAAGTCATAATACAATAAGATACTTAATTGGCATTACTCCACTGGGTTCAGTCAGTTTTATCTGAGAGAGGTGGGGTGGGAGGACCTTAGATAAGCATATCGTCGAGCATTCAGATTATTTGTCCAATTTAGTTTGGTAATGTTGTGATAGTCTGATGAGATAAGAGCTTTTAAAAAGAATTTAAACACAATCCGACCATGCATATATTATTATGTATATTATTATTTGTTCAAGATTTGGCACTGCTGTGTACCATTGCCTTGATTCCATTGCAGACTTCAGAATTTTTCTGCACACAAAAAATGACAGATTTGTCTTGTCATCGTCAAGGACTTTTGTACATCGTTTTTCTACATATTATTACATACAATACCAATATTACCAATGTAATGTGAACTTTTATGTACAACCTTTGAAGTTTTGATAGGCTTTTTAAAATAATACATGTTGTAGTATCTTTTGCAGGACACAGAACTTCAGAATGCAAGAACTAGAAATAACACGTGTGGACTGACTTGGCATCTTTTTAATCACTGCCCAAAACCCCGTTGCATCAGAAAACATTTGCCTACTCATCGCGGAATGTGAAAAGGAACATAACTCCACAATTAAGAATATAACATCTCTAAAATGAGTTACGTCCCCTGATCTGATCTGATACATCACACAATTTGATAATAATAATAATGAAGACATACGTGAAATGAAATAAGTACATAGTACATCCGAGGGTATCAAAATATTCGAATAAGATCATCAACGAGGAAGTTCAAAAATGTGTCCAGTCAGATAAAGTTTGGACGAGTACAAACAAGTAAAAAGAACTCCATTGGCTGTCAATGCTGGCTTGTATAGTTTAAACTGGCAGTTCTTTGTGACAAGAGTACAGCGTACTGCCTCTACAACCCCGTCATCCTTCATTTCTCTGGTACCCACGGCAACAACGGCTTGTCAGTAACTTATTGGGAGTGTAGAACCTGTGAAGAGAACAATGCAAAAGCCTTTTTCAAACCAGAAGATTTTCTCAATAAATGGACAAGTCACTTGGAACACATGCTATGGTTCACTGATTATTATATTTGTTGTAACTTTATTCCTTTTTGAGATAGTAATACTTTGTGGAATTGTTACTTTTTGATCAATTAATATTCCTTTCATATGTTTTTAAAGAAGGCAGGCAATCTATTCAGGTTCTACATTGCAATGTTTCTGCCTTGCATTTTTCACAGTAAAACCACTGGACCGCTGTTCATGTGAATGGCCTTCATACTAGTCTTCAAGATAACTAGGTATCAGTATTATTATTTTATAACTTGTGAAATGAATGTCCATATTTTTCCCACACTAGTTTGATGGTAGCATTGCATTTTGTCCAAGTTAAAATCTATTTTGCACAAGAAATGGAATGACACTTTTTATGTGGTTACATGTGGTGCATTGTGGAACAAAGGCTGACACTAGCCATCAAAGATGTGTCAGCTGTTATATATGTACAATTTTGTTGTACATAGGTAGATACTATTTTGCAGCTTTAATCACAATAACATGTCTTACGTAATGCTAGAATTCTGGCTTTATCAGTGAATGACAATCAGTAAAAAGAAAGAAGCATTAATTTATTCATTGTCCTGACTGTTGTATTACCAAACTTTCTGAATGAGACAATTGGAAAGACATGGCTTGAAATCATCCTGCAATAAGGAATTTTTGTGACATTAACAATACAGACCTCATAACTAAAATGACAACTTGAACAAGGGACACCAGTCCTCATGGGCCACATATTAATACCTATGCCTTATCAGAGAAGGCAAAGATCTATACAAAGCCCTCTAACACACTGCACATAATATACTTTATTACTATTGTAATAAACAGCTGGTAAACTCTCTTCTGCTTTAATGACACTGGCTTCACATCTTGGAGGCTTGTGCACTAGTAGGCTCTGTACCCAAAGATTATGATATCAGATTATATGCACTCGACGCACTTGAATGACTGTGGTGAACAAATTTAGTTGAAATCAGATCAGTTTTATTATGAGAGAGTTGTATTTTACTGTCTTTTATCGCACAGAAGTTTAGACACAGGACCATGTTAAGACTAATATTATATAGGTTGTCTACCATTGCAATGACCCAGCATCAGTTAGAAGGTAGAAAATAAATAGGTCCTGAAAAAATACATCACACTTCGCAGAAGAGCAAGAAGAAATTCAAGAATGAGCAGTCCATTTTGTAAATCTACGTGTTTCTTCATCGGAAAGATACGAGTAAATAAGGAAGTAAATGGGGCAACGTCGTCAACAAAAACAACAAAACAACAAACCAACTCTTTACCATTTTGTAACACTAAGAACTGCATGACTAAACTAAATATGGTGTAATTTTCAAGTATAAACTCCCATTACAACAGTGATTCTGTTATTGGCGTAAATTGTTATTTTCATATTAATATAACAATATGACTGAGTGTTTTTGGTTGTCTTATGAAAGGGCGATGGTCATGACATTTCTTGACAGACTGAACATGTAACTGACGAAAATGCACCTTTAACATCTGACACTACATTGATGGACTGATCGACTGATTGATTGTTTGATTGATTGATTGATTGATTGATTGGAATCGGAGTCCTAGCACGTCCGCATCCCCATACGTGCTCCTCTCCCCGCACCAATATCCATTTGAGGAATACTTTTCATATAATAAATTTATATGCCATATAATACACAGTAAAATCACTGACTGAATAAAGTCTCAGCTACAATTAAAAAAGCTTCTATCAACTTGCTTTCAAGCAGATCTAGATTTAGAGCTAAAGCTACAAGACTGTACATTGTAACCTACACATTTTCCAAAATCACATTTAAAAAATATATATATAAATTGAAAGGCTATACATGCCTTCATATACAGTAAAAGTTTTAAAGCGAAATTCGAAGTAGAAAAGATATTGATATCGCAAAAACAGTATGTCAAGCCGGGCAAACGATCTGTCGATGATATTAACAATTTGCTAATCCGACCTGAGCCGTCACAGCTACCTATGGAGTGCCACACCGACTGTTGAAAAATGCCATAGCCATTGCATCTGGCCTCCTGTTCACTCACTCGATGACACATGGTAAATTAGTCATGTCACCATCGTGATCACGCTAGCACATGCCATATTAGACACTTACTGAAATTCAGCCCACTTCCACACATAACGTATTCATAATTGATTCTCATGTTGTTATCACTGACTCGCTTTTCAAAATGTCTGAGTAACGAAATCATGAAAAGTCGCCAGCAGTCGCAACAAATTCTCACCACCAGTGATAAATATCAAAGCAGAGACAACAGGAGACAGGGATAAAGATAATCATCATAACGGGGGACAATAGGAAAAGGGAGTGAAGATATCATAACCCAAGACAATAGGAAAAGGGAGTGAAGATATCATAACCCAAGACAATAGGAAGAGGGAGTGAAGATATCATAACCCAAGACAATAGAAAGAGGGAGTGAAGATATCATAACCCAAGACAATAGGAAAAGGGAGTGAAGATAATTTTATCATAACCCAAGACAATAGGAAGAGGGAGTGAAAATATCATAACCCAAGACAATAGGAAGACTGAGTGAAGATATCATAACCCAAGACAATAAGAGGAGGGAGTGAAGATATCATAACCCAAGACAATAGGAAGAGGGAGTGAAGATATCATAACCCAAGGCAATAGGAGGAGGGAGTGAAAATATCATAACATAGACAATATAAAATTATAAAACAAGGGCAAAGATATCATAACATAGACAATATAAAACAAAGGCAAAGATATCATAACATAGACAATATAAAACAAAGGCAAAGATATCATAACATAGACAATATAAAACAAAGGCAAAGATATCATAACATAGACAATATAAAACAAAGGCAAAGATATCATAACATAGACAATATAAAACAAAGGCAAAGATATCATAACATAGACAATATAAAACAAAGGCAAAGATATCATAACATAGACAATATAAAACAAAGGCAAAGATATCATAACAGAGACAATATAAAACAAAGGCAAAGATATCATAACATAAACAATATGAAACAAGGGCAAAGATATCATAACATAGATAATATAAAACAAAGGCAAAGATATCATAACATAGACAATATAAAAGAAAGGCAAAGATATCATAACATAGACAATATAAAACAAAGGCAAAGATATCATAACATAGACAATATAAAACAAAGGCAAAGATATCATAACATAGACAATATAAAACAAAGACAAAGATATCATAACATAGACAATATAAAACAAAGGCAAAGATATCATAACATAGACAATATAAAACAAAGACAAAGATATCATAACATAGACAATATAAAACAAAGGCAAAGATATCATAACACAGACAGTATTAAACAAGGGCAAAGATATCATAGTAGAGGAAAGAAAGAATATAAGTCAAGGAGAAAAAGATTATGGCCAGGGGAAAGACAATTAGTAAAGAAAATCGAAACATGAACAACAACTACCTCGACAACAGCTCTCAACTCTCAACTCAATGCATATAATAAATTACCACACAAGTGGAACAATTGTGATTCCAACTTGTTTTTAAAAAATGAGCATGTAAAATGGGCCAGAAGAAAAGGACAGTAAAAAGACACATACACATAGGTGTACAAAAGTAAAAGTTATAATTTAAAACTAGAATTCGGAAAAACGAAAACCGGGGTGGGGTGAGGCTTCTGAGACTGTTATGTTTTCTCTGATTGGGGGAAGTTTGCGCCATTTTTTGGCCAGAGTGTCTGCCTTATCATTTCCGATGATGTTACAGTGGCCAGGGATCCACTGGAGAACCACGTTGCTTGCTGTGTGGCATAACTGCACTAAGGCAGAGGTGAGTTTGTTTTGATGATAATCATGTGAACTATGAAGGGCCTGCAGGACTGACCTAGCATCTATGAGAATAACTATTTTTTTGTTGTAGATGTCTCGGTTTTGTAAGTTTAGCGCAGCTTCTAGTATGGCTTCTGTTTCTGCTCCTGTGTGAGTGATTGCAGCTCTGCCGTGGACTGATTGGTCTTGGAGATGATGCCGTAAATGGTGTCTTTGATTAGGGGAAAGTGTTGTCTTTCCCATGGAGGGCATCAGTTAACTGTAAGGTCCTCGTCTTCATCTATGGGTGGGATTTTAAGGTTGTTTAAATGTTGTCTAGCTGATTTTATAAAGCTGGTTCTCTTTAGTCTGCTTTTTGTTTGTTTCTTTACTCTATCATTCATAGGGTGATTTCGAAGGTTTTGAAACTTTGTTAGCTGTGAGGTTAGCTTTCCATTTTTTCTGTCCTCCAGTGGTTGTAAACCAGTGATGCTCTCTGTCAAGAACAGATTTGATTCATAAATGTTTCCACTGAGTAAATTTTTGTGAGAGAGCAGTGAGTAATTTTTACAAACGTAATTATTGTGCGAGCCAGCATAACTTGGTCTCGTAAACAATTTGTTTTGAACAGTTTTTTTTATAATAGATAGACAGAAGGTGTGGGGAAGGATAGACGGACAGCGTAGGTGTGCATGACTGAGCACTTTTTATATCTCGTGTTTTGAACTAGGTTTAGTAGAGAGGGAAGGGGTGAGTAGGAATTAAATGTTATTGAGACGTCTGTTGACGTACAGAAAATCCGTGATCCAGAGTAAAAGCTCGGGGTTTTGAACATGTTAAGAATTTATTGCTATAAAATTACATTTTATTGTCTTGAGTGATTCGACCTTTGATGTCGACCCAAGGTCGTTGCGTAGGGCTGTTACTTAAAATAACTCGGTTCGGCAGGCTGAGCTGAAGCGACTGCACCAATCAAATGTATGAATCTGGACGGAAGGTCGAGACATAGCTTTAGTATTTAAACCCGTGCAGAGCTTAGATAGATGCCACATGTAGACAATCCATTTACGAGGTGGACGGCGATAGTCCTCAGCCAGATGAGAGACATAAGAGACGCTATATAAATATGTTTTAGTATGAAGAGAGATAGAACTTTCGGGCGCGGATTCTTTTGAATGTAAATTTATTGTGACTTAGATAACTTCATATTACATTGCCTTAAGTACTTCATAGTTGCTCCTCAGCTTAGCTGAGCATTTTCAGTTGCTATTGTATTCGTTATCTATTGTATATTTTATCTTTGAATTTGTTAGATATATAAACTTTACAGTCTGTTACTCAAATTGATTTATTTAGTTTTTAGAGTGAAAGTTGTTTAATTGTTGTTGTTTTTTTTTGTGCTCGTGTGATTGGGAAGCGGACCTCTCGATCTATATTCCCCAAAATCCCGATCCGCGACACTCTCCATCTCTACAATAGGTGTGGATTTCATTCCCCCGGTGATAATTCGAAGGCTCTGGTTTTGGATGCGTTCCACTCTCTGGAAATTGCTCGTTGCTGCTGCTCCCCATGCTGAGATACCATATTCCAGAACCGGACGTATGTATCCGGTGCAGGTTTTCTTGAGTATGTTTTGTGCTGCACCCCAGACTGTGCCTGCCAATTTTTAGGAGCGCAATCCGCTGCATTGCTTTAGTTTGGGTCTTTTCCAGATGGGCTTTCCATGTCAGTCGTTGGTCAAATGTAAAGTTCTCCGAGGTATGAGGGTGAGTCATCTTTGATGAGAAGCTCATTGTTGATTTTGAGTTTAGGTGCCTGCATTCTGGTGGAGAGACTAAAGACTGTGTAAGTTGTTTTCTTAGCATTCAGCTTCATGTTCCATGTTGTTGTCCACTGTTGTAGGTTGTTTATGTTAGAATTTCATTCCAAAACACTCAAAAAATGACTTAGGCAAATGTGGAATGACTGTGACGACCTGTAACCTTAGGTTTTCCTGTGTCTCACTTTGTGTAGTGAGCTTTACTATAATGCATTTTTACCGCAGTGGGTGAAACTATGGTTAGATGCCTTGAAAATCAGAAATAAAAGAAAGAGCATAGAGAAATATGATAGTTTACAATTGAAGTTACAATTTATTTCTTAGTATATTCCCGGTAACCAAAAATAAGCGAGAATGAGATCTGTAGGAGAAATTCAAAGATAGAACAGTATGAATGAAAGCTGGCCTGACTAAAATCTATAGGATGTGGTGCATGATAGTGTGGGTGAAGTACAAGAGAGAAGTAGTGCGCAGACGGGGCGTGTGAGTGAAACGCAACAGTAGAACAAAAATACGTTTATGTGCCTATTCGCTCTGCCAAGTCATGGCCATCATTGTTTCATTTATAATTTTTATAATCCATGTCTTCTCTGTTCATTCATTGAGCACATGTGCCATAAACGTTCCACGGGCCGAAGGCTTGAGTAATTTTAAATTAGTTGTGTGTATCGGGCGCCTCAAATACACAACCTTTTTTTCTCAACTAGAGTCGAACATCTGGCCTCGTTGCGACCCCAATCGCAGTCTAGTGTGCTAGTGTGTTATGCAGGTCACAGCTCTATTTATTATTTGGACCAAAGTACGGCTGGTTGCAATGTTGAATCTTAGCAGGCCTATGCCAAGCACTGCCTCCCATCTCCAGTAGTGTTAAGCTGTGGGTGAATCAGAAGGAATTTTCTTGAACATGGCACAAATATTGGAAGAAAGTAAAGTTGTCTACAATTATCTTGGTAAATCTGGTCTAAAAGTGGCCAATTTATGTCTGGGAACATTCACATTTGGTGAATCACGGGTAAGTATATATGACATAATTGTGAGTGAAACCCAAAATAAGTCGCAAACGTGATATTTTGAGTTCTGTACACATAATAAAAGACTAGACATTTCTGATAAATTAAAGTCAGTGACCCCCCCTAAAACAAGATTTTGAGAAAACGGCATTTAATCCTAAAAGTGGCAATGGCTAATTGACCCATTAATATTGAAGTGATTGCTGTTAGGAGACCGTAGTCTAATAACTGAGCCGTTATAGAGATCATACTGAGTAGTGTTCACTGCTCATACACTTTACTCTGTAACATGCCACGGTCCCCTAAACAACAGCTAAGTCGGAAGTTTTTGGATCTTGTTAGGAGACCGTAGCCTAATTACAAAGCCTTTATAGAGATCATAGTGAGTAGTGTTCACTGCTCGTCTACATTTTACCCTGTAACATGCCACGGTCCCCTAAACTACAGACAAGGAAGTTTGTGTCTGACCCATATTTTCACTTCAGAGCCGTTTTTCTCAAAATCAGCTCTGTCGACATATTGTGGGTTTTCTCATGCACGCTCACATCTCAGTATAGCTTAGGTCTCTTGGTATGAAATAAGGAAAGGGGGTGGGGTGGGGGTGGGGGTGGGGGTTTGGCTGCAGTAATACTCAAAAGATTGAATTTCTTCATAACAATATAAAGGAGATTCACAAAAACTGTACGTACATCTGTGTTTCTGAAAGACACAAATAATTTCTTTACATTTTTAGTCATCATGAATGATTTTGTTGCTCAGAATCATTACTTGTTTTAGTGACTAAGTAGAATTAATTTTATTGCTCAATTTTTGAAAGCCATTAATTATGTCTATATGTCTGTAGCTGTAAATTCTTTCAAATTATTCTAGCCTTGACATTTAAATATTCTTCTGTGTCTGTGCGTCAGGTTTGGGACCTTTCGTAAATATTCACTTGATCAATTGAATTTACTTTGATGAATATTTAAAAAAAAAAATTATTAATACTTTTATTCACACTTTATCTTTTCAGTTCTTCATTTTTGTTGCTGTTCCATGTTAACTGAGAGAGACACAACACAAGCGTCAAGGTTCATCCACATTTATAATTGGCTTATCTGTATATTTTAACATCAATCTGCAGTGCATTGATTTATTATATTAACAATTCATATCCAAGGTCGGCCTAACAGGTCAGAGTGATGAGGCCATGTCTCATCAGATCCTCAACCGATATGCAGAATGGGGTGGAAACTTCCTGGATACTGCTGATGAGTATGGTCTGGGAAGGTCCGAGGAAATCATTGGCACCTGGCTGGAAAAGTGAGACATCAATGTCACTTATTTAATAGGAACCTGCTTAAGCCTGATCCGGATTGTTCAAATGTTCTCCACTCTTTATCTGGCAGACATCCATAGTTCCATCTGTATTGATTTATGCCTCTTTACCCGTGAAGAAAATCATGTAAATCCCCCCGAACCAAATTATCTCTCATTTGCTCGATTGAAGGAGGGCTCAGACTCAAAATTGCATTTCCTTTTGATTGAAAAGGAAAGAGACTGATCATGTTTAATTCACACCCGACTACTTGACGGGATTTCTGGGACGTAAGAGAGACGATATGGTGCCATTATTGCCCGCATAAATATCAGACAGAAAAGTGTTGGTGCAAGCGAGCATGATACCTTTTTTGTGTTTCACCAGTCACTCTCTCGTTTCCAGACCCTGGAGTTAGCCGTTACGAATGTATTGCTCGTGGCACATCGACTATAATAATAAATACATTTTGTAACAGTACTTGTCCAGCAAATTAAATACAATATAACTGATATAACCGTGCAAATACTACCCTCTGTTTGGGTGGTTCTTTGAGACTACACACAGGCACATATTTACACACACACAGGAGAGAGAGAGAGACAGAGAGAGAGAGAGAGAGAGAGAGAGAGAGAGAGAGAGAGAGAGAGAGAGAGAGAGAGAGAGAGAGAGAGAGAGAGAGAGAGAGAGAGAAGAGAGAAAGAAAGAGAGATTGATTAAACATATCAAAGTAAGTATTGATGTAAAATTACCAAAATCACTGCGCTTACCTGTTGCATACTGAAAATTGAGATTTTAAAATAAGTACCATTTATCAGATATACAGTTAATACTAAATATTGAGCATTCTGAATTTCGGCTTAAGCAGGTTTCACAATAATAATACATGTATTCTAAAAGTTTGACTTAGTGTTTTACATATAACATGGTCGTGAAACTGATAGAAATGGTAATTCATTTTATTAAGGTGAAAGGTAGAACAAAACATTGGCAGTTGGAAATCGTAAAGAGCAGGCCGAAAGGCCGCTGCCCGGGCAAAATTGAAAGTAATAGATTAAAATCTATATCATCTCCCCCCCGCCCCCCGCCAGAACAAGAAATAATAAAACAAGTAAAGTGAGGTGTAAATGCCAAGGGCAGCGAACCTCCTAAAATAAAGACCTCAAATCAAATATTTAGGGATTGTAAATTCTTTTGTCACAGAAAATATTATAAGTTTATGATGAATGAGTTCATATCACTGAATTTGAAACAGATTGTAAGGTTTTCATTTCACACATATGCCATTTGAATTGTATGAAAATAAAGCAGTATTTTTCCACAGACAACCGCGAGATAATTTTATCATTGCCACCAAAGTTCGTTTTGACATGGCTGCAGACAAAAATGTTAATGGAGGTGTCTGAGCAGACGACACATCACGGAGGGTATTGAAAAGAGCCTGAAGAGACTCCGCACTGACTTTGTAGATCTTTATCAGGTTTGTAGTTCTTGACTGTGAAAAATAATGTCATTTTACAAGAAAATGGGGATAGTGATGATGATGGTGACTGTTAGATGATGGAAATGATGATGATTGTGGAGGAACAAAGTAATTATTTTATAAGGAAGGAGCTTTGTGCACACAAATCCAAAACTGTGACAGATGTAAAATTGTGACTTTAGTATGCTAATATTTATGGATGTTAGCACTTCCACTTGTAGAGAATTTTTTTTTGTTTATTGACAGATGAGCAATCAGTTTTAAAATCTTAATCATCTTGAAATCCGGTGTCTTTGATGTAAACATAGTGGACAAGAGAAAATGCTTTGTATTGCTATCACCAGACACACTTATGGGATGATGCTACACCAGTAGAGGAAACACTGAGGACTCTGGATGATTTGGTTCGTGCAGGAAAAATTCGGTACATAGGAGTCAGTAACGTATCAGGTTGGCAGCTTCAGAAATTAGTGGACACCACTGAGAAACTTGGTCTGAATCCAATTGTTAGCCTTCAGGTGAGTTTGTAGCCACAGTGCAAGACAGTATGTCTACACAAGTGGAATAAAAAGTCAATCATCCTTCATATTTCAGTTGTCCACCGCCGATATTCCCAGTAGGCAGTCTGCTCATGTTTATCATGTTTACAAAACATTTCTTTACTTTATCCTGGACGATAATTATTATCTGTGCGATTACATGTACAGACAATGTTTGCTGTGTTTGTTCACTCAAATCTGTAGTGATCATGCATAAAAATGTTTGCACAACGCGTAACAATAAAAAATAAAGGAGTAGAGGGTATGTCTGGTAGGGAAAACTCCGAAAAAGGTTCATATCTCCCTCATTTTGTCAGTGGAGAATATAAAGCTGAGGCCACTAAATTGGTCCTATTGGCTTTAAATGTTAAACATAAAAACTGTATTTGTTCTTTCCTCCCTGTGTTGTCAGCAACAATATAGCTTAGCCAGCCAATTCTCAGAGCTTGAACCATTTCAAGTTTGTAAGACTGCAGGAATTGGTGTCTTACCATGGAGCCCATTGAAAGGGTGCATAGACATTGAAGGCTTGTTTTTACTCTTGTCATGAGATGAGTAAGAGAATGGGGCCAAAATTATTCAAAAGTTCTTTTGTTTTTTAGTTAATTTAATTTGTCATAGTGACACAAATTCATCATTAATTTTCTTTTTCTCTTTAGTCTCCCCTTTTCCTTCCATGTATTCTTTGTCTTTCATAACAAAGATCTTTATTTTATGTAATAGACTTCTTCGCATTAGAATGTAGATCTAACTCTTGAATGAAAGCTTGTTTTTAGTAAGTCCATGCTGAGCTGATGTAGAAAAAATATCTATAGATTTCCAAAATATTTTTTCAAAAGTAATTATGTACGAAATTAGGCACAGTCACTGCACACTTGCCTGACCAGCCTCAGTCCTATAACCCTCATATCCATAAATCGATTTAAATGTATTGATAAGATTATCTGATATTTCGTCAGAGGTCTTTTGACTGGGAAATATAGAAGAGGCGTGAAACCAACTGAAGGAAGGTTAGCCTGGGTCCTTGAAAATGAAGCAAAAGAGCACGAGGCATTTCCCTTATTGAAACGCTTTGATGACAAGACATGGGATATGATCGAAGCAGCTGAAGCCATCGTGAAGAAACATGGTAAGCTGTTTATATCTGAGGGAATCTTGAAATGTGTCAGTTCACCTTATGCTTGAGAGCTACTAGTTGTTTAGATCAGTTTGGATAAGTCTTGTAGCATCATAATGACTTTTATCAACTTTATAAATAGGCTACATTGTATTTCACTATTTCCACAGATACAGTTGGTGTGTCTATATGCATAATGGTCCCCTAAAGAAAGTCATTTGTGTGTGGAATTTACCAAACTTTAGAAATAAAGTGATCATTGTTTTTTTGACTACCCTGAAATCTCATATTTTCCTCTTTCTCATGGTGTAATTTGGGTTGGTGTAATGACTATAGATGTTACCGCGGCAATGTAAAACATCGTGCCTTTCATTTCTAAACAATTATGGGATCGATCAAAATCTCTTTTTTGAATCTGTCAAAACATCATTCTATTGTTTTAATGAAATCTCCAGCATTAGATCTGTATTCTGTGCCAATTGTGTAACTGGGCCATATTTAAAAGGCGTACTGGATCATTTCTTGTTGTTTTTTTCCACACTGCATATCTCGTTCACTTCATACAGAAAGCCAGTGTTTTCCTGTTGTTGAGCATTACATATTCAGGCATCAGTTCGTAAATGAATAAAAAGTGCCTAATATTTGCCTTCTTCTCCTCAAAACACATTACGATTTTGTACTGGTAGTTTTCTTTTATACTTATCCATGTTTTTTCCCAAATTTCAACCAAAAAAACAATTGCTTTATCATGTCCTACTATTCCAAGAACATTGCTTAATAATGGTGTATGTTAATCCAATTAGGTCGAAGTGTAACTCAAGTGGCATTACGCTGGTTGCTCCAAAAAGATGTCGTGCCTTCTGTTATTATAGGGGCCAGAACCGTGGCTCAGTTGGATGATAACATGGGAGCTGCTAATGGCTGGAATTTGTCACCAGAGGAGGTAAAGTCTATACTGTTGTTTTGTTGTCTGTGTCACCAGAGAGGTAACGACTAGTATTGTTTTTGTTTTTTTTAATCTATGTGCAGGAGTTTAGTAATGGAGTGAGTGCAGAAACATTCTTGTAGAAAATCATAGTTGGCCTTTGTTTATCTAAATTGTATAGTATGGAGCAGTGCAGAGGCTGATTAAACAGGGCAACAGTAACTGTCCTGTCACTTACATAAGTGTGAATGCTGCATTCTAGACATATTCAGCAGGTCCTGGTTACGTTCCATCCAGTCAGATTATTTCATGCAACTTAAAATACTTGTAAAATTAGTAATACATTTTATATTTAAAATTCTAAATCTTTTTAAAAAACTTCACTTGACTTTTTAAATTTTTACATCTGAATGAATTGGTCATAAAATAAAATCCACATGTTTTTGTGACTTGTTCAACACTTCCTCCTCAAATCTAACTATTCAGACACTGAAAATGCACCGTGGGAACAAAAAAGTTACTCTGTATTATGTAGTGATGAATATGATAAAATAAGAGCAAACTTAATCACGATAAAACAATAACAATAAAAGCCAGTGATAATAAACACTATTTATATCTGTGATTAAAAAAAATATGATGTTTATGGATGATCCTAAGCATATTGAAACATTCCGAAAAGAACACAAATACTGTGGAACCACAAATAATCTCCTGTAACGTCTGGCAAAAGTTTGAAACCGAATATATTTACTTGTATTGATTGATTTTGTCATAGTCCTGTATTTCATGGTCACGCTGTATAATTACACATGTGTTTGTTTTTCAGATGCAACAATTGGACGAACTTTCACAGCCCAACATGCCCTATCCTTATGACATGATCTTTCGCTTTAATACTGGCCGGACAAATCCTTATTACTCGGATAACTATGTCCATTCCAAATAAGCCTTGACAAGCGTAAATACATTACATGCATTGCTGCCTTTGCTGGTTTTTTTTTTAGTACTTTGACTGGAACAAAATTCAATGCTATAAAATAATTCTTGATTTCTTTGTTATAAAGAAAATTTATCTTTTTTTTCTTTTAATTGATCATGGAAATGTACCCACAATTATGTATTGACTTTAAGCAGATTATATAAGTAAGAAAGATGTGTATAATTTTTCAGAGACATCTTTGAAAGATATAATTTAAGTTTAACCATACTGATGTTTGTGACCCGGCTGTGTACTAACTGAGGGCAAACGTGTCGCTGATTGTTTGAATGTGATAAAGAAATGATTTTTGCAACATGGAATTAAGGAATGTAGCAAAAAGACATGAAGTGTGACAATTTCTTGTTGATCGAATTTGGCTGTTTGGATTTCAGAACCGGTGTTCACTTTGTTTTGAAATATGCAGCATTACAGCTATCTGTTAATGAAATACGCCATTTCTATTTCTCTCTTGCTTGAGTAGGATGGGATGGGAAGTCTAGAGAATTGCGATTATTATCATTTAGTGGTTTTCTTTTTTCTGTTTATCTTTGGGGCTCAGATTTTAAAGATTAGTTTCATATATCCATCATGTGCTTGGCTCTGTGATTTTGTTGGGGATATGTTGTTAAAGGAACATCTGAAATGAAAAGTAAACAAAAAAAAAACAACAAATAATGAGAAAACAGGTAAGTAAAATGTAAAGTAATTAATATCATTTTCTTATTTTGTATCTAATCCGAAGTAAAGAAAAAAGTATTGGAATTTTAAATAGATCTTTATGACCTCAGATAGTGAGTATTCTGATGTACATGGCACTGATCAAATATGTGGAAAATGTTTGTTGTTTAAGCTGAAAATTTCATTATAATTCCCATGTCTTAAAAATACTTTTGTCAGTGCAACATTCAAATTAACTTTAAATTGGGCAAAATTCAGAATGTTTATTTCCAAGGCATGATGTTCCCAGTCCTGAGGAAAACATTCAAGAGATCATCACCAGTGTTGAAGCTGCAAAAGAATAAGCCAACACCACTGACTTAACGTCCAAAGATATTGAAAGTCATAACGTATGTGTAGATGATATGACAAATGACATTGTCTCATTACAATAAGAAATAAATGCAAACAGTTACGACGAAGAAACTGGGAGCTTCTATCTCTTTTTCATTTCATGTTTGTTGCCATTGCTGCAAAGGCAAGAAGGGAAAAGTGCATTTTCCGCTTTCCAAGGAATTCTCCTTGTTCTAGACTGAATGAAACAAACTGTGCCCATTGAATTTGTGAAACATTTTGGAAGATGAGTAGCAGTCATCATTGACGGTTTTGAAATTTTATTGATTGCTCGGCTAACGTTAAAGCAAGATCAGAAACTTACTCACAGTACAAGAGGTCATGAATACAGTAAAATACTTAATTTTCATTACTCCACTGAGTTCAGTCAGTTCTGTCTGAGAGGTGTGGGGTGGGAAGACCTCAGATAAGCATATCGTCGAGCATTCAGATTATTTGTCCAATTTAGAGTTGGTAATGTTGTGTTAGTTTGATGAGATAAGAGCTTAAAGAATTTAAACACAATCCCCCATGCATATATGTATATTATTATTTATTCACGATCTGGAACTGCTGTGTACCATTGCCTTGATTCTTGTGCAGACTTCAAAATTTTTCTGCACACAAAAATTACAGATATGCCTTGTCATCGTCAAGGACTTTTGTACATCGTTTTTCTACATATTATTACATACAATACCAATATTACCAATGTAATGTGAACTATAATGTACAACTGTTAAAGTTTTGATAGGCTTTTTAAAATAATACACGTTGTAGTATCTTGTGCAGGACACAGAACTTCAGAATGCAAGAACTCAAAATAACAGGTGTGGACTGACTTGGCATCTTTTTAATCACCGCCCAAACCCCTTTGCATCATAAAACATTTGCCTACTCATCGCGGAATGTGAAAAGGAACATAACTCCACAATTAAAAATACAACATCTCTAAAATGAGTTAAGTCCCCTGATATGATATGATAATTATGATACATTACAATGTAATAATAATAATAATAATGAAGACATAAGTGAAATGAAATAAGTACATTGTACGTCAGAGAGTATCAAAATATTCAAGTAAGATCATCAACGAGGAAGTTCAAAAATGTGTCCAGTCAGATAAAGTTTGGACGAGTACAAACAAGTAAAAAGAACTCCATTGGCTGTCAATGCTGGCTTGTACAGTTTAAACTGGCAGTTCTTTGTGACAGGAGTACAGTGTACTGCCTCTACCACCCCGTCATCCTTCATTTCTCTGGTACCCACGGCAACAACGGCTTATCAGTAACTTATTGGGAGTGTAGAACCTGTGAAGAGAACAAGTGAATGCAAAAGCCTTTTTCAACCAGAAGATTTTCTCAATAAATGGACAGGTCACTTAGAACACATGCTATTGTTCACTGATTATCATTTGTTATAACTTTATTCCTTTTTGAAATAGTAATACTTTGTGCAGTTATTACTTTTTGATCAATTAATATTCCTTTCATATGTTTTTAAAGAATGCAGGCAATCTATTCTGGTTCTACATTGCAATGTTTCTGCCTTGCATTTTTCACTGTAAAACCACTGGACCGCTGTTCACGTGAATGTATTATTTTATAACTTGTGAAATGAATGTCCATATTTTCCCCACACTAGTTTGTTGGTAGCTTTGCATGTTGTCCAAGTTAAAATCTATTTTGCACAAGAAATAGAATGACACATTTTATGTGGTTACAGGTGGTGCATTGTGGAACAAAGGCTGACACTAGTCATCAAAGATGTGTCAGCTGTTATATATATGTACAATTTTGTTGTACATAGGTAGATACTATTTTGCAGCTTTAATCACAATAACACGTCTTACGTAATGCTGGAATTCTGGCTTTATCAGTGAACGACAATCAGTAAAAAGAAAGAAGCATTATTTATTCATTGTCCTGACTGTTGTATTACCAAATTTTCTGAATGAGACAACTGGAAAGACATGGCTTGAAATCATCCTGCAATAAGGAATTTTTGTGACATTAACAATACAGACCTCATAACTAAAATGACCACCTCAACAAGGGACACCTCATGGGCCACATAATAATACCTGTGCCTTATCAGAGAACACAAACAAAGATACAAAGCGCTCTAACACACTGCACATAATATACTTTATTACTATTGTAATAAACTAAAGCTGGTAAACTCTTTTCTGTTTTAATGGCGCTGGCTTCACATCCTGGAGTCTTGTGCACTAGTAGGCTCTGTACCCAAAGATTATGATATCAGATTATATGCACTCGAGGCACTTGAATGCCTGTGGTGAACAAATTTAGTTGAAAACAGATCGATTTTATTATGAGCGAGTTATATTTTACTGTCTTTTATCGCACAGAAGTTTAGACACAGGACCATGTTGAGACTAATATTATATAGGCTGTCACGATCGATGTCATTTAGAAAATAAACTAAAATCAATAACTCGGGTGATAACAATTTTGAATGGTTCACATGTTTATTTGGAACCAACACAAACCAAAAAAAACAGTGCAGAAGAACATTAAATATTGTTCATGTTTATGATCATTGCATAGCAGCGTAAATTTCAGTTGTAGAGTAGTCAACAGTGATATTTGTGATACCACCTTTCTGTAAAACTGTCAGGTATGTGCAGAGAGTGTCATGTAATTATAGAGACAAACAGTAAACAAAAATATACTGGTAATATTACTTATGGCTGTTGTTATAAGTACGTAGGCACCCCAAGCATTTTGCGCTAGGGGCGCGTACATACATGAACTATCCCTTACTCCGTCCTTATCCTCAACCCTAAATCTTATCAAATCCTTAACCTTGCCCCCTACCCTTTCAAAAATGAAGAGGAAAACAAAAAGAAAATCTGAAACAGTGATTAATTAAGGCTTGTTGTCAAGGAGCATTTCGGGAGGAGCTCTCTAGCTCTGGAGTCACAAGGCTTTAAAATACGTACCCCTAGGGCAAAAAACTTGGGGCGTGGGGTTGTACGTACATGTAACAACATCCACTACTTATACATGGATATACATGTGATTTCCTTCCATAAAACAGACTCGCTGGATGTATGGATGAGTACTTATTCTCAGTGCGGGCTCTTAGGTTGGGAGAGAGGATTAAAACGTTCATTTTTAAAATCTTTCTACAGTCACAATGTATCCTGGTCAGTGCAATGCAAGGAATCGGTTTACCTGAAAGTGTTCTCAATCAACTGAATCACAAAATACGTTCCGCTGTTCCTGGCAGCCGAAATATCAAAAAAAAAAAAAAGCTTTTGAAAAAAAATGAACAGATAAAACGAAACACGATGTGTGCCTTCGAATATAATGGGTTTTTTTTTTTTACATTAAAGTAAATACGAGAAACTTTCAATACAGCTTTTTAAATGTCTCGCCAATACATCTGTGCACAGATGGAAATGCAATGTGGGAGGCTCTTTGCACTCTTTTCTGGGAGAAGTTAGACGGTGCTTAAATCTTTAAAAGCAAATATTAAACAAGAGAAATACGTGGCAGTGAAAGACTATAATAATTATATCCTCTTATTTTTGGAAAAGAGTAGCTAGAGCCTGATTAACAATAACACACTAGAATGCAAAATATGTAGACTAATAGCACGTGCGAATATATTTATGGCATAATCGAGACCTATTGTATACCACTAGGCATCAGTATGAAGCGATTTAGAAGATCTATTAGTAAATGGAACATTCCCCAAAATGGGAGCAGATCTACAAAAAAGAAATAAAAAACGACTTGAGAAAAGCATTCTTTTTTCCTTATGTCAGAAGGTCAAACTAACCTGGAAAAATTAACGCTTAGATAGGAAGTAAAACATAACTGGTGGTTGAAAGCGTTTTTGCTGGGTATAACCCAAGTTACCAACTAGAGAATACCATTGTATAACAAAGCAGAAACAAAACGCTGAGAAACTGACACAAGAATACATTAAAATCTTATCCAAACGTACATAATTGTATGGAAAAAGTCAAGATTTTGACATACCCATGGTATACTCTTGGGGTCATTTCAGAAAAATAATTTAAGACTAACAATAGACGCTACACAGACTAAAAGAAATAGATGAAACTCAAGTCTATAAATAAAAATAAGTCATTGATAGGTGTGAGAGAGGTGAAACTAGTGATAGTTATTGGGATAAATATGAACATGAGAAAAGTAATAAAATGTAAAATAATAATAATGATAGTAATAATAATAATAAAAGAGGAGGTAACAATGACGAAAGACAAAAAATGTTATGTCAAAAATGATATCCCAATATGTTTCAATAATGGGTCACATCTTGCTGCTACTTATTAATATTGTAATATTATATAAATATATACGTCTTTTCTAAATGTCACGCCATGTATGTCTGTTATTGACTTATTGAGTTTGTTTATTTATAATGATACGTGAGATATATGTACCGCGTGCGTGCTGTTAAACACTCTGTGAAAAAGAATTTCCCATATGGGATAATAAAGTGATTCTTATCTTATCTTATCTTATCTTATCTTAAATACTTGTCTTTTTCTGTCAAACGGAGAACATCTGTTCACTATTCTGTGATATTGCTATAGTGTAACTTGTCATTTATAGAAAATAATATTGTAAGTACACCAGTTAGTCAGACTGAACTGCAATAACCGATCGGCTAATTAAGAAAAACGATGCCAGAAAAGCTTTTCAGAACAGCCGTTAGTGGAGAATTCAATAGTTGGCCATTGCGGGGTGCAAAAGACATCAATGTCAGGTCCAATTAACAGACAGCAGATCCAAGTGTTGAATGACAAAATGAATGTGGAGAGAATTATCCTTCCTTTTGCAGAGGTTTTACACTTTCTTCTTCAAGTAATACAGTGGATGCGAGCGGTTATAGAACTGAGAAAAAAAAAAAGAATGAAAAAAACAAGGAGGTAACATTGACGACAGATGAAAAATATGTCAAAGAAGATTTTCCCAAGTGCATGAAGTAAATTGATATTCGTAATTCCAATAGTTTTGTTTTTTCTTCGGATTACATGGAACAAGGAGATAAAATTAATTACTTTATTTTTTAATTCATTTGCTTTCTCATTTACTTGTTTACTTATTTACATTTTATTTTAGACATTTCTTTGACGACAACTTTAACAAAAATCACCGAGTCGTGCAGAAGATGGACAGGAAACAAACCGCTGTTATAACCAGACCCCTCAAAATATAAACAGACAAAATAATACGTAAAAACTCTGACAAGTTATATAATTCTTCATAGACAAAATTCACCAGACATTCCATTCCATCCTATTCAAGTCAAGAGACAAATGTATAAAGGCATATTTCATGAACTCTAACAGATTTCTGTAATGCTACATTATTCAAGACAAAGTGAATACCTCATGAACTCCAAATAGCCAAATTCTATCAGCAAGAAATTGTCAGATTTCATGTCTCGATTATTGCCTAATTCTTCAGTTCCGTGTTGCAAAAGTCTTGCCCTTCATCCCATCTACTCAGTCTGCAATATGCTAGTCTTCTTTTAGTACACTACTGGAATTGGCAGTTGGAAGTCGAGAAGAACAGGCCTAACAAGGCCACTGCCCGGACACAATTAATAATAATAATAATAATAATAATATAATAATATAATAATAAAGCAAGAAAAGAGAGATGTAAATTAATGCTATGGGCAGAGAACCTCCTAAAATAAAGACCTAAAACAACATTGCCGGGTCACAGGCACCAGTATCGTTATACAATATCTTTCAAATATGTTTGTGAAAAATTATACACATCTTTCTTAGTTTTATTATCTGCTTACAATCAAAATAGAATTGTGCTTAAACTTCAATCATCAATAACCCCCCCCCCCCCCCAAAAAAAACAAAAAAACAACAACAACATTTATTTAGCTGATTACAAACAAATCACGAATTACTTTATCACATCAAATTTTCTTCCAGTTAAATGACTAAAAAGAGCAGCAGCAGCAGCAATACCTGCACTAGATTTACGCTTGTCATGGCTTATTTGGAATGGACATAGATATCCGCATAATAAGGATTTGTCCGGCCAGCATTGAACTGAAAGATCATCTCGTAAGGATAGGGTAGGTCTGGCTTTGAAAGTTCGTCTAACTGTTGCATCTGAAAAACAAACACATGTATATATGACAAAGAACGTGACCATGAAAGATAGGAATGAGACAATCGTTTGTTCCACACAAATTAATGGGCTCTAAATTTCAACTTCTCTCTTTCGCCGGATGTTAGAAAAAGTACATGTATTTATTTTGTTATTCCCCAGCATTCGTGTTCTTTTGGCTTCTTGGGGGCCTCGGCCTAAGTTTGTTGACCCCTTATTCTTGATTCTATCTTTAATCTTGTTCAGAGCTTTCTTTCTCTTTGTCCGTTCCGTGGATACGTCCGCCTTGTCTTTCTCTGTTGTAGGAGGCGCCACAGAGTAGGATTGGTGCAGGACAAATAGAGAGGTAGGTAGTATCCAAGGGAAATGACACTTTACTACTTAAGTACTTTATCAATTTTATTGTCAGGCCAGAGTTTTCTGCTATTGTATGACAGTACACAATGCAGCCTGCTACTGTCACCCCCAATGTCTTGTGGGTCATCTCGGGAGAGAGGAAGACTAGGGGAAGGTAACCCTGAATACAAATACCACACTGCCTTGTGTGTTGCTATGATAGCAAAGGCTATGGGAGTAAACCCAGACAGAAAATCAGGAGTGGAGACCCGAAGGTGGTTGTCAGGGAGAACTGCATCAAACTGGCTTCCAGCATCTCCTGCAGCCGGACTAGTTCCAAATGTATTGACCTGGTCTCTCCCTTGGGTTTAACTAGAATGGCAGAGAGAGGGGTGGTGCCTCTGGGCAAAGCACCATCTCTTAATAATAGCCCAGGCAAGGCAGCAAAACGAGGAGGCGTTTGCTCGGGCTTGGCAAGCGTCTGTCTCTCCTCTATAAGCCCACCCATTTCCGATTTGGAGAGGACACTCCAGCCATCCGTTACGGATGGGCACAACACGGGAGGTGGCAGTTACCGGTGATAAGCTCAATCCATTTGGCGTACGGACGAGCGCCAGGGGTCCCCTCTGTCGGTGGGAGCGGCTTTTCAGCTGCATTGATCAACTACCGCCCGCCGTAACCTGGGCAGCCCCCAGGCAGTTGGGTGTTGTTCCGCCACGTCAGCCTGCTTCATAAGGTGGTTGGAGCTAGACCAAAAGTCGAAAAGCTGACGTAAAGTGTGCACCTGGCAAAAACAGAAAAATACTAAAACTTGGTACCTGGAACGTCAGAACAATGCGCCCAGGCTTGCAACAGCAAGATCTCACTGATATTGACTCCATCAGGAAATCCCAAATTATTGATCGAGAACTTCAGCTACTAAACATCGACATCGCTGCCCTTCAAGAAACTCGACTTCCCGACTCCGGGTCAGTCAAAGAAGAAAACTACACCTTCTTCTGGCAGGGCCTTAGCAGCGAACAGCCGAGAATCCACGGCGTGGGCTTCGCCGTAAAAAACTCCCTTATCAATTCGATCGCAACTCCAATTGGAGTGTCAGAACGCATCATGACACTCAGACTGAACACCCGGTCTGGTTTTACCAACATTATCTGTGTCTATGCCCCAACACTTACCTCCTCTGACGAAACCAAAGACATTTTCTACGAGGCATTGCAGAGGACTCTCCACAACATCCCTCTCACCGAAGGCCTGCTAATTCTGGGTGACTTTAACGCTCGAGTGGGAGCAGATCACTCCGCATGGCCAAAGTGCATTGGGCACTTCGGCATTGGCAACATCAACGAAAACGGGCAGCGCCTTCTTGAGCTATGCTCCGTAAACTCATTATGTGTTACAAACACGTACTTTGACCTTAAGAGATGCCAAAGAACATCATGGCGCCATCCCAGGTCTGGCCATTGGCATCAATTAGATCTTATTCTCTCAAGGAGGAAGAGTTTGGGCTGTATAAAAATAACTCGTTCCCTCCACAGTGCTGACTGTGACACCGACCATGCACTGGTAGTCAGCAAAATCAAAATTTCGGCCAAGAAAATATACAGATCAAAAGCCCCTTCAATCCCTAAGATCAGTGTAACAGCAATCAGAGATGAATCAAATAGAAAGTCATTTGAAAAGTTATTTGCTGAAAGCATGGATAATGTCACCCAATGTGACTCGGTAGATGAAACATGGAACACTCTCAGTTCAAAAATTCATGACTGTGCCATCAAGTCTTTTGGACAGCATAAAGTTTCAAACAACGACTGGGTAGCCCAGAACAGCGAAATTCTCCTACCTCTCATTGAGCAAAAGAAATCTGCTTTCAATGAGTATAACAAAAATTGCAATCAGAGTACAAAAACTTGTTTGAAAAATGCAAAAGCTAAACTTCAGCTAGAGGTAAGACGTTGCGCCAACAAATACTGGACAGACTTGTGTAACAGCATACAAGAGGCAAATGAAAAGGGAGATATGAAAACCGCCTTTAGTCAGATGAAAGTAGCTCTTGGGCCAATCATCACCAAAAGCGCCCCACTTAAGTCTGTAAATGGTGAACCCATCACAGATAAAAATGAACAACTGAATAGGTGGGTAGAGCATTACTCTCTGTTGTATTCAACTGAGAAAAATATTCCACCAGATTTTGAGGAACACCTCCAAAAACTGCCAATAATGGCCGAACTTGACGCTGAACCTTCCTTAGTCGAGCTTTCCAATGCAATCGACCACCTGTCTGCTGGAAAAGCCACAGGAAGTGACAACATTCCTGCAGAGGTATTAAAAGACCTAAAAGGCCCACTATTACCACACCTGTATAATCTGTTACTGCAGTGTTGGAAAGAAGGCGTGATACCACATGATATGAGAGACGCCAAAATTGTCACACTTTACAAGAACAAAGGAGACAAAGGCGACTGCAACAACTATCGAGGCATATCCCTCCTCAGCATTACTGGAAAGGCTTTTGCTCGCGTCATCCTCTGCCGCCTTCAACAACTGGCGGAAAAAGTCTTACCAGAAACACAATGTGGCTTTCGAAGCAAACGATCAACTATTGACATGATATTTGCACTTCGGCAAATCCAAGAAAAATGTAAAGAACAAAACAGGCCGCTTATAACATGCTTTGTGGACCTAACAAAGGCTTTCCACACCTTAAGCCGATCTGGCCTGTATGCAGTCCTTAAATCCATAGGCTGTCCACCAACATTGCTAAAACTTATTGCATCCTTCCACACTGACATGAGGGCATGTGTCAACTTTGAGGGCTGCACATCCAATTCATTTGCTCTAAACAGCGGTGTGAAGCAGGGATGTGTTCTTGCTCCTACCTTATTTGGTATATATTTTGCAACCCTACTCAAGAATGCCTTTGGTCAATGTTCAGGTGGAGTACTTATTAACACCAGAGTGGACGGCTCCATTTTTAATGTTGCCAGACTAAAAGCAAAATCTCGTACAGAGCATATTATGTTACAAGAGCTCCTCTTCGCAGATGATGCTGCAATCGTGGCCCACGATGAAACCACGCTCCAGGCTCTCATCAATAGCCTTGCCAAAGCCTGTGACAAATTCATGCTAAAGATCAGTGTCTCAAAAACTGTAGTTTTGACACAAGGCTTGAGAAACCCCAACCCAATCATGCTGAATGGCTCTCCTCTGGAGCAAATGGGAAAATTCTGCTACCTAGGCTCAACCATCAGTGGTAGCACAGACATAACAACTGAAATAAATGCCAGAATAGGAAAGGCGGCCACAGCTTTTGGCAAACTCTCAAAAAGGGTGTGGAACAATAGCAAGCTGACCATCAAAACAAAGGTACTCGTGTACCAAACTTGCGTCCTAAGCACCCTGCTGTATGGCTCAGAGACATGGACCACCTACTCCAAACATGAAAGATCCCTCAACTCCTTCCACCTGCGCTGCCTACGCAAAATTCTCAAGATCAAGTGGCAAGACAGGATCTCAAATATCGAAGTTCTGAGCCGAGCCAACATTCCATCAACTCAGGCTCTCCTAGGCAAAAAAAGACTGCGGTGGCTTGGACATCTCCACCGTATGGAAAATGATCGCATCCCCAGACAAATTCTCTACGGGGAACTTGCTACTGGCAACCGACCCAGAGGTAGGCCACATCTGCGATTCAAAGACACTTGCAAGGTCACGATGAAAGCATTCAACATCGACCCCAATGAATGGGAGAACCTTGCAAATGATCGAAGCAGATGGAGACAAAAATTGCGCAGTGGCACGCTCGCAATAGACTTCAAGGCAAAAGAAACATACCTGACAAAACGACAGAGGCGGAATGAAAACACTCGCCAAAGTGAACCCAAAAGACTGACCTGCAATCACTGCCATCGCACTCTCGGGTCAAACATTGGTAGAATAAGCCACGAGAGAAGCTGTCAGTCAAAATGAAAGTGAATATTCTAGCTGCTAAGACCGTCTGTAAAGACGCTAAAGGCCATATATACTTTATCAATTTCAAGAGTTTGATCCCCTGATTTGCCCAATAAGTCACTACTTGATCGTATTCCTCTGGGGCTTGAGATTGTTACGGCAGTTCTCTCCCCCTATGATTATGATTGACCGTCTGTTTATTTTGGCCGTCGGGGGCTGGTAGTTCTCAGTGGGGATGGGGGGATCCGAAGTTTGTTTACTTTCTTCAAGGATCCGACAGAACAGGCTGACGGTATCCTGACTAGTCCCTCCGCAGAGTGAACATTCAAGAGGTCGTCTTGTTCAACGTTCTCTTGAAGAAAGTCCCAGATGCAGTTAGACAACAGATAACAAAACAACAATGTAGACTTTACCTCCTCCAGTGACACAGATAAGAAAACAACAGTGTAGATTTTACCCCTCTGTTGACACAGATAACAAAAACAACAATGTAGGCTTTACCTCCTCTACTGACACAGATAACAAAACAACAGTGTAGACTTTACCTTCTCTACTGACACAGATAACAAACCGATACTGTAGACTTTACCTCCTCCAGTGACACAGATAACAAAACTACAGTGTAGACTTTACCTCTTCTCGTGACACATATAACAAAACAACACTGCAGACTTTACCTCCTCTGGTGACAGACTCCAACCATTGGCAGCTCCCATGTTGTCATCCAGCTGAGCCAGAGTTCTGGCCCCTATAATAACTGAAGACACGACATCCTTTTGTAGCAACCAGCGTATTGCCACTTGAGCCATGCTTCGACCTGATTGGATTAACAGACACCACTTCTTAACCAATGTTCTTGGAAGGAAACCATATGATAAAACAATTCAATTTGATAAATGATTAGGAAAACATGGGCAACTATGAAAAGAAAACCCTATCAGCACAACAGGTCAATATTCTCTGAGGAATTTTTCAGATATTATTATCATTTTTTGCTAGTTGGAAGCCCAAATTTGATATGCTGAATAAGAGGAAAGTAGTGGATTTCTGTATGAAGTGAACGAAATATATGTATACAGTGAGGGGAAACTATCACAGTTCGTGTTTAAACATGAGCCTTCAACAAAATTTTCTGACTGAAGAACTGGTACCGGAAATTTCATTAAAAGAAAAGAAAGATATTTTGATACATGCAAAGAAGAAATTTTAATAGATCATTTAATTGTGCAGTGATATTTAGTAATGAAATGCATGGTATTTTAAATCGTCGCGGTAACGCAGCCATAAACAAGATACCAACCAAAGATACACTCTGCGAAATAGAAAAAAAATGACAATGAACTGTAGTCAAACAGTACTGACCACCTCCGTGTGGGCCATAGAATAATTGGAACAAAATATGTAATTACAGCAAGTATTACAACTACATTTCTAGAGTTTGATTCTCTACCTTCGGCTCATAAAATGACTTTCTCTTTGTGGCCATTGTGCATTTTGCCAGGACAAGTTTAGTGTACCTTTGGAAATTGTGAAATGTTTAGAGATGATAAAAGAGAGTACGATGTTACAACACTTATCCACACTTATAAAATATCCAGACAACTGTTAGCTCTCAAGTACAATTTGAACTAACCAATTTCAGGATTCTCTAAGATAAACAGCTTACCATGTTTCTTAGCGATGGCCTTAGCTGCTTCGATCATAGCCCATGTCTTATCATCAAACCTTTTCATTGAAGGAATAGCCTCGCTCTCCTTTGCTTCATTATCACTGGCCCAGCCTAACCTTCCTTCAGTTGGTTTCACACCTCTTTTAAACTTCCCAGTCAAAAGTCCTCTGCAGAAATATCAGATATCATGTAGATTACATTTAAATCGATCTATGAATTTGAAGTTGATCGGAATGAGGTCACGCAGGTAGATGTGCAATGATTGTAATTATATTTGGTACATAATTAGTCTTGACCAAACGGTTTGCAAGTCTAAAACATTTTTTTTTTTCTAAAACTGCTCACCAGGAACTGAATAAAAGCAACTCCATTTAAGATAGAAATCTACATCCTAATATGAATAAGTTAAACAAGTCAATAACATAAATAATGAATATCCTTGCTATGACAAAGATTACCTGTATGTAAAAAGGAGAGACAAGAAAGAAAAAGAAACCTATGCGTAACAAAGGTCACTATGAGGAATTAAATTAGAAAAACAATGGACATTTTTCAATAATTTTGGCTCTATCCTCTTACTCATTTCTAGACAACAGCAAAAATAAATTCTCGAAGTCTACTCACCCTTTCAATGGGCTCCATGGTAAGACACCAAGTCCTGCAGTCTTACAAACTTGAAATGGTTCAAGCTCTGAGAATCGGCTGGCTAAGCTGTATTGTTGCTGACAACACAGAGAAGAAACGTTTTTCATAATTTTTGATAAGCATGATATCCACTGCTTCAAATACAAATATTATCTGTATGCAATATCTTCCATAATAAACGAAAAAAAGTGTTGTGACAGATAAACATGAACAATTAGCAATATTACAGGTGGTCAAATGAAAACTGAGGGGTCATTCATTTTTCCATGCGTACACACTGTCTTGCACTGTGGCTAGTAATGAAGGCTAATAATTGGGTTCATTCTAAGTCCCTCAGTGGTGTCCACTAATTTTTTAGGCTTCCAATCTGATTCGTTGCTGACTCCAATGTACCAAATTGTTTTAGTGATTATTTTATGTTGTGGCAAACAGATTTCTAAGCAAGATATCCGCAAGTTTTAAGAAAAATAGCAATATAGTTTGCAATCACACAGAAAATATCGTCAGTAATAAAGTAAACATGCGTTTCTGTAAAAAAGATAAACGGGAGCAAACTGACATTTAGCAACATCGCAAGTTGTAAACTTTAACTCATTCGCTACAGTAAACTTAATATTCGGCCCGCGGGTCTCTGCTTCACTACAGAAAGCCGAGTATTCGGCTCGACTAGACACCGCTTTTCCAACACTAACATCTCAGCCAACTTTTCCAAATATCCAATCCAATCCTAGATCACTGATTTTCCTTTAGTTTGGTGTGTAATAAGTTATGTCTTGTGTTCATACTGAGTTCAAGAAAAAACATCTTTGGGTCGTCCATAAATTTAAACTGTTGAGAGTTCCAGTGAACACCCACAAAAGTTACCGTAGAAAATGGGTTAATTTAAGGGGCGATTCATTTGTTCCTGTCCATCTATATTCACACACTGTCTTGCACTGTGGCCAGCAAACTCACCTGAAGGCTAATCATCGGGTTCAGTCCAAGTTTCTCAGTGGTGTCCACTAATTTCTGAAGCTGCCATCCTGATACGTTACTGACTCCTATGTACCGGATTTTTCCTGCACGAACCAAATCATCCAGAGTCCTCAGTGTTTCCTCTATTGGTGTTGCATCATCCCATATGTGTGTCTGGTGATAGTATTATAGAGCATGTACATTTATTTGTCTTGTCCGCTATGTTTACTTCAAAGACACCTGATTTCAAGAAGATTAAGAATTTAAAACATCAATTCTATGACCGGTTGCTCAGCTGGTAAAGAAAACAACAACATATTTTCTCTACAATTGATAGTTCTAATGTCCATAAACATTGTCATACGAAAGAAACAATCGTATATCTGTTACAGTTCCCCATTTGTGTCCTCAAAGCTCCTTCCATAATCTAACAGATATTATTATCACCACTTCCCCTTCACAGTCTCATCTTCTTGTACAAAGACATTTTTTGACAGACAAAAACTTCAAACCTGATAAAGATCTATATAGTCAGTGCGTAGTCTCTTCAGGCTCTTTTCAATACCCTCTGTGATATGTCGTCTACTTAGACCAACGTTGTTCACATTTCTGTCTTCACCCATGCCTAAACGAACTTTGGTGGCCACAACAAAATTATCTCGCGGTTGTCTGTGGAAAAATAATATCTATTTTCACACAGTTTAAATGACATGTTTGTGAAATGTTAATCTCACAATTTATTTCAAATTCCAAGTATATGAATTTATTCAGCGTGTAGACATAATATTTTCTTTGTCCAAAAAATCTAAACTCACCAAAAATTTTACATCACCATTAACCAATACCAATTTCACGACCACTAAAACACACATTTAGAATATATACATATAAATTATAGTAAAACGTGCATCAACCGAAATTGATGGGTCAAACATTTAATATTAACTCTATTTCGGATAAAGAGTGCTTGGTTCAAAATTACATTTTTGAAACTCTTAAAGGCAAGCAATACAAGTCACCGTGGTGATTTTAGGTTATTACTTCCCTTGATTTACTGTATCCAAATAACTAACTTAAATTTTCTTTTTCTGTCTCTCCCTGTCTCTCTATCTCTTTTGTGTGTGTGTTTCTGCTTGTAGGTGTCTGTGCTAGTCAGATGCACACTTACGTTTGGTAGTCTAAAAGAACCGCTGGTGGGTGATATTTGACCAGTGGTATCAGTAATATAATACATTTGCCCGACAAGTCCTGTTAGAGAATGTGTTACAATGGTTGTGTCACGCATAATACTTCGCCACCGCACAAAGTCTGAAGACGAGAGGGTGACGGGTAAAAAACTAAATGGTATGGTGCTCGCTTGCGGTGGCGCCTATTTTGTCTGATATCCTGTTGGGGCCACTTTAATGACACGATAAATCGTCTCTCTCAACCGAACCAATAAAAGGGAATTTTTCGGTACAGAGATATTTACATGATTAAAGAGGCATAAGCATACAAGAAATATTGATAGAACTATGGAAACCTTTAGGATAAAGAGAACTTTCGTACAATACGGCTTCGGCTTAAGCAGGTTCCTATATTGTAGCTAATACTGAATATCTCACTTTTCCAGCCAGGTACCAACGATTTCCTCAGACCTTCCCAGGCCATAAAAATCGGCAGTATCCAGGAAGTTTCCACCCCATTCTGCATATCGATTGAGGATCTGATGAGACGTGTTCTCATCAATGTGACCAGGGAGGAACTAGGATGTAAATGTTTAATATAAGAAATGAACTCACTGCAGATTAAACAAAAAGCATTGATGCTAAAATATGAAGACAATAAAACTGAAAATGTGCTTGAACTTTGGCAGTTATGTTGTGTCTCGCTTTTTGAACATAAAACAGTAAAAGTAGTAAATAAATGAAAAAACAACAACGAACATGAATAAAACTTTACAAAAATTATCCGACAAAGTTCACACAAGTGAATATTTAAGATATGCACTAAAATGATGCTCAAACACAGGAGGACTTTGACATGTCAAATCTAGAATAAATGGAAGCAATTTAAAGAGGCAGAAATATCTAGGAATGATGATTAGCATTTCAAGAAAGGAGCGATAAAAGTAATTTTACTTCGCCATTATGACAATATACATCTGAGCAACGTAGTAATTCATGATGCTTAAAACTGGTAATGAAATTATTTGTATATTTTACACGCACAGATGCACATACGGTTGTGATCTCCATTTTGTGGTTATAAAAATATGCACCCTTTTGAATATCATTGTTCCCCCCCCCCGCCCGCCCCCACCTCCTTTTCGTTTTTCACACTATATATATACTGGCCTATAATATTGGTAAGTGTCTGACACAGAATATACCAATAAATATCTGAATGTCTGCCATACAGAACTCTTTTTCTTCTTAATTACAAAAGTTTAAATTCGAGCTGTTTGCTGCCTCTGCACTCCAAGTTGGTGCCAATTTTAATTACAGTACATGCATTCGTCTTGGAGTTTTTGTGCATGATTGTTCGAAATGCAGTGCAGTAAATTTCTGTTCAGATTTGTCAAAAAGCGTTATCCTGATAATGTGGTTCTTATTATTACCATTGTAAATAGATCTAGATTCCTCTCCTGTTCTTGTCAGTACTAACCAGATGTTAAATGTTAACGGTTTTTGTTTCGATTGACTTCAGTTTGACTCATGGTTTTGAGGAATGAACTTTTTTCTGTCTATTCAAATGAGTTTAATGATGCGTAAGACATGTGACCCGTGTATGTGCGCTGAAACGCCCTGTGTATGAGAATTTCTCTCATGGGATCATGGAATGATTGTTATCTTATCTTATCTTAACTGATTCGCTACGGTAAGTCGAATATTCGGCTCCAGTGGACACGGATTCTCCACATTGATGTCTAAACCAACTTCTAGAATTGAATCCCATACTGGTTCATTGATTTTCCTTTACTTTAATGTCTCATGTATTATGTCTTGTAGTTTATACTGAGTGAAAGGAAAAACATCTTTGAACTACGTTTACATTTTAATGTGGAGAGTTCCCGTCCACACCCACAAAGGTTATACTGTAGGGAATGCGTTAAACCAGCCTTCATAGTTAATATTCCTGTTTGACTATTGTTTGAATCAAAATATCCGTCAAGCTTTCGTATCATAACAACAGTTATACTTACCTGTGATTCACCGAATGTCATTGTTCCCAGACATAAATTGGCCACTTTGAGTCCAGATCTACCAAGATAATTGTAGACCACTTTACTTTCTTCTGCAATTGTTGCCATCTTCAAGAAAATCTCTTCTAATTCACTCGCAACCTGTCACTGCTGTGGATGGAAGGAAATGATTGGACAAACACACACAGATTCAACACCCGTAGAAAGCTGTACTTTGGCCCATAAAATAAACACAGATATTTTAATTCGTCAAGTCATTGTACTGGACAGAGAATGATCTGTTTTTGAACCCGGGGGATATTCTGGGCTAGGCCAGTTTAACCCCGGGTATATTCTGGGCGGTGTAGCAGGCCAGATTATACCCCCGCCAGACTATACCCGGGGTTAAACTGGCCTAGCCCAGAATATCCCCCGGGGTATATTCTGGGCTAGGCCAGTTTATACCCCGGGGTTTACTTTGGGCTAGGCCAGACTATACCCCCCCAGTCCAGATTATACCCCCTACTTTTTTTTAAAAACAAGTCAAGACCGTAGTTTATTTCAACTTTAGTTTGAATTGTTCATTATCACTGTCATCAGATATCATATTGAAGCATACATTTTTGTCTCTTGTAAATTATGATACATTTAAAAGGACATAAACATGCTTAAAAAGCATTGGTATACAAAAGGATTGAAAATCAATTGAAACTGATATGATTAAACTTTAACACTAATTTTACTTGTGTCCGTTGGTGTTATTATTGTTTTGGTTTTTTTATAATTAGTTGTCCATGAGTTAAACATGTATTGTAATTTTTTTGTTTGGCACCACTAACATATACTTAGTGGCAAGGTATGAACTAATTATAAGACTCATAAGTGTAAAGTTATCTGAATCTTATTATAATTTTTGAAAGTCAGAAATGTGCTTGATATGTCGGAACAACTAGATCTATATATAAAGTTACACTGATGCAGAGAGAAAGGCCAGAAAAGAATACATAGAGAAAAAAACAACAACAGCATTTTAACAACTGGACTGGCAGATGGTGCAATTCCATCATCCAGCAGACATTAAATACTTCACACAAAACTAAATAGGCCTACATATTAAAATTGTTTCACATAATGAATTTAACCTGTCCAGATCCACTTGAAACGTTACAGAAAGCTAACCAGTAATATACAATAATAACAATAAGAAAACCAAATCATCTTATTTACTCTTGAAAATAAAGAGAATATAATCAATATCAGAATCACCATCATCTTGGAATAATACAAAGATAAGAGGGAATATAAAAATGACCTACACATCATTCTAGAATCTATAAGCAGCAATAATATATGTGTATATGTACCAAGTACATGTAAAAAATAATGTGTTAAATCTTTTCAACTATTCAAGTAGAACTGGACTGAAAGCTTTAGCGAAGTAGCTTTGATAGTCATGTAAAATGACAGATTAAATCCACTGAGACAACAGTGCTTTGCAGAAATTAATTATAGTATGTTATGGCAAAAATTCGATGGATCATGTTGCATGAACATGTCTTGTTAGTAAATTCTTTGATAGCGTATTTGTAGAAATGTGTACATTTTATGTAGCTCATGGTTTAAGGCACTGGATTAGTGTCACTCACGTTCGTTGGCATGTTGTAGTTGTTTTTGTAGTTGGTTGCCATTGAGTAAAATTTGCACGGTACTGTTTGTTTGGCACTGACATACACTTAGTCCCAATGGATGAAATAATTAACGGACTCATAAAAATGAAGTCATTTTAAATATTTTTTTGTGTACAAATACACAGTTGTTAAATCCCTTGGCAAGGGAAGTGTTAAGCTTAGGAAGGTAAAGACGGACAAAGTCTTTTCTTTTTTTTTTTTTTTATTTCATTTCACTCGCGAGTGACATTTCCTTACTCACTATAAGTTATAACACATAAGTTCAATCTTTCAAATACCTTGCAAACTAATCCAGTGTCTTAAACCGTAATGTACATGAAATGTATATCTTTCTACAAATAACTTGTCAAAGAATGATACTCACTAACAAGAAATACTGTTAATGTAACATGATCCATTGAATTTTGCCTCAACATGCTATAGATCTTATTACCTTTTATAATGCACTACTTTTGTCTCAGTGGACTTACTCTGTCGGCCTACACAACTGTCAAGGCTATTTAGTATTTCACTAAAGCTTTCTGTCCAGTTCTACTTGAATATTTGAAAAGATTTAACACGTTTTTTATATATAGTTGATATACATACATTGCTGCTTATAAATTCTAGAATGATTTGTAAGCACACGCTGCCATTTTTACACTCCCTCTCATATCTTTGCAATTTCCAAGATGATGATGATGATTCTGATATTGATATTTCTCTATATTTTCAAGAGTAAATAACATGATTTCGTGTTCTTATTGTTATCATTATTACTGGTTAGCATTCTGTAACGTTTCAAGTGGATCTAGACAGGTGGAGTTCATCAGTCGCAAACATTAAGTGCCTATTTAGTTTTATATCTGCTGGATGATGGAATTGCACTATCTATCAGTTGGATTATCATTGTTATTTTTTTTCTGTGTGTTCTTTTCTGGCCTTTTCTCTCTACATCATTATAACAAAAAATACAATGCATGTTTTACTCATGGCCAACTAACTATCAAAATAATAATAATAATAATAATATCATCAACACTCACGAGTGAAATTAATGCTGAAGTCTGATCATGTCAGTTTGAATGGATACTCAACTCTTTTGTATATCAATGCATTTTAAGGCATGTTTGTTCCTTCTAAAATGTATCATGATTTACAGGAGTCGAGAATGTAGGCCTATGTATGTACACCAAAGTTAACTAAGGCTGAAATAAACTATTATTATTATTTTCTCTAAATTGCATTATGACTTGTTGGTGTCAAGAATGTGTTCATGTATGTCTTAATATGATATCTGATGACAGTGATGAAGAACAGGCTGAAATAAACTGTGGTCTTGACTTGTTTTTAAAGAAAAAGCAGGGGGTATAATCTGGACTGGGGGGGTATAGTCTGGCCTAGCCCAAAGTAACCCCGGGGTATAAACTGGCCTAGCCCAGAATATACCCCGGGGGATATTCTGGGCTAGGCCAGTTTAACCCCGGGTATATTCTGGGCGGGGGGTATATTATGGCCTGTTACACCGGCATGTTGACATTTTTGTTCTTTTCTCATATTTTCCTGTCCCTGATCCTGTGGTTCGTAGGATCGAGAACCTGGTCTCCTCGGATAAAGATGAAGAGCTTGGAGGGCCCGTGGGCATGTTACCCAGGTTAGAGGCACTTTGCCAGTAGTTGGAAGTCGAGAAGAGCAGGTCTAACAAAGCCGCTGCACCGGCAAAATTAAACAAAAACGAATCCTCACTACCCCCTCCCTAAAAAAAAAACAACAAAAAAAAACGCTGCACCGTGGCGACGACGTGACTGCTCGTTGCGACTGGGCTGCAATGACACTAGGACAAATTTCCCAAATGGGATCAAGAAGTACACAAAATAAAAATATAAAATATTATCAGCATCTGTTAGATTAAAACTATTAAGGTCTGGGCCAATTATCGTATAACTCATATATTGAGATCAATTTTTATCCACTGCACTGACTTTGCAATGACTTTGCGAATTATTTGGTATAGCAAGCATTTGGGGCAAACATTGTTATCTGAAGTCATACAGTGCACTGGATAGAGATCTTAGTTTGCGGAGGATCGGTGTTCTTAGCATTTTGCCTTGAGTGACACTACAGAATGGATTTAAGGTATAAAAATGTAAAACTCAACTAGCATGATTGGCATAACCGTAACGCGAAATGGCCAAGCAAGATACATACGAAGTTTTGTATAACCAGATCTCAAAGATCCAGGTCCATGTACCACATGTATGAGAATAATTATATTTCGACATGAAAGGATCTCTGCCTTAAGTACCCTTACACTCACCTTACAGGAAAGGATAAGCCTAGCTGGCATATCTACATGTCTGTAATGTATGCAATCGTATTAAAAATCACACCAGTTGTATCGTACTTGATTCACAAAGGGCTTTGCCTGTCAACCCTCTCTGTTTCAATTGATATGTAGAACATAATACTGCTTTGAGATCTTTTTGACACTCGACGGTGCAGCATGCGGTAGTTTTCCATGTGCATTATCACCTCCATCGACGCTAACTGACAAGCGTCCCTTATTACCGCGTTTGCCATGGGCTTTCCCTCTGGGGCACTTTGCTCTGGGGGGCACCCTAGCGCAGCGTTCCTCCAAACATCTTCAATGTTGTACACCACTGGTTCTCAAACTTGGGGGATTTTGATATGCAAGGGGGCGAAGAAGCAGAACTGGGGGACAAGAGGCGAAAATGATGAAAGGGGGCGATTTGGGGGCACATACAGAGCAGTGACTGATGTGTTCAACAACGTGGGTAAATTGGTTTTGTGAACAGCAAAGACGGTTTCTTTTAGTGCATTTGGTGTAGAATTAAATGTTTTCTGTTTTGGGGGGAACATTCAGCACGCCTTTTGACATTAATACGGCTTTGAAAAACTTACCCCTATACTGTGTGAAATTATTTTATCTGCCGGGTTTGAATGGGATTGTGAGGTGTGGGGCGGGAGGTGCAAGAAGATGGGGGAGGGGTGGGGGGGGGGGAGGTGAAAGAAAATCTGAAGCCTAATGTGGCCATTGCCTGAAGAATGTTGTTACAGGTACGTACGGTCCCCCAAGTTTTTTGTGTGTTTTTTTGGGCTAGTGGTAGGTATCTTAAATCCTTTTGTGACTCCAGAGCTAGAGAGCTCCTCCCGAAATACTCCTAACAACAGCCTTAATTAATTATTCTTTCATATTTTCTTTTTGTTTTCCTCTTTTCTTTTTGTTTGTTAAAAGGGTAAGGGGGCGGGATTAGGGATTCAATAAGATTTAGGGCTGAGGATAAGGACGGGGTTAGGGATAGGTATACATATACCTACACATCCTTAGAGCAAAACGCTTGGGGTGGGGCACGTATCAGTTATAACAGCACCTTGCCTGGAAAAGTTGAGGACCACTGTTAAACAAAACCTGCCCTGTCGTTCTGGTTGCTAATCTTCAGCCCATTTTGTCAGTGTCTCAGTGATCTTTGTAATACATGGTTACCGCTCTGAGCAAATGTTACATGAGAGGGAATAAAAAAGTTTTAAATAATCCATGCGTGGTTAAAAGACACAGCGGGAGGCCAATAAACAAAAATATTTTTTCACTCTAAAGCCAAACTTTAATGCAACGTATTTGGGGCAGCACATTCTGTCGTGCTGGATTTCTATGATAAACATTTATAATTATGCTAGCTCGGGTTAGCAGATTTGATCACCCGAAAAGTGCTGCGCGGTCGACTGTGGTCAGTGTGTGTGTGTGAAAGTGGGCTGAAATATAACAATTGTCTTGCATGACATGTGCTCAAGTAATCCCGACGGTGAAATGAAAAATTTAATATTGTCCATGTATCATCGAGTAGAGTGAACAAGTGGTCAGGCGCAATGGCTATGGCATTATGAAACTGTCGGTGTGGCACGCAGTTGGCAGCTGGGTCGGCTCAGTCCGGATTAGCACATATTTATCATCGGAGACAGAGCGTTCGCCTGGCTGAACATACTGTTTTTGCGATATCAATACCTTTTCTACTTCGAATTTGGCTCTAAAACTTTTACAGTATGTGAAGTCAGGTATAGCCTTTCAGTTTATATTTTTGAACAAAAGGGGGATTTTCGAAAACTTTCGAGCAGGTTTTATCACAGCAACGACGATATGGAATAATAGCAGTCAACTGGCTTGCCTTGTCTTGCACTTTGCCCTCTGTCCCAGGCACTGCAATCATTGCAGTTCTCAAACCATCTCATATATAGGTTACAGTATGGATTTAGATCTAAAGCTAGATCTGCTTGAACGCAAGTCAACAGAGGCGTTTTTAACTATAACTGAGACTTTTATGCTGTCAGTGATTTTATTGTATATTGTATGAAAACACGTACACATTTATGATATAAAAACCAAACCTCAAGTGGATATTGGAGCGGGGAGTGGAGCACTTAAAATGGGGACGCGGACTTGCTAGGATTCTAATTAATCAATCAATCAATCAGTCAATCAATCAATGTAGTGCCAGATGTTAAAAGTGCATTTCCGCTCAATTACATTGTCAGTCTGTCAAGAAATGTACGTCATAGCCATCGTTGTTTCATCATTATCAAGTGTCTTGTCTGGAGCATTCATTGACGGTTATGGTTCTCTATCCCACTCTTCCACTCGAGGCCCTCATGAATGAGTTGTTGTTCACTGTGTTGCAGGCTGCCCAAATGTTCAGGCTATTTTATGAAAGTTGCCAGTTGGCGTCCTCGACTTCTCTACCCTTCAATTTTTCCTGTCATACTAAGTTGTTCCAGCCCTCCTTTTCTATAAAAATGCTTCATGAATTTCACCTGTCGCTTCCTAATTGACTTGATGAGTGATCTTTTCATGTTTGTAATCTCCAACACTTCTTGGTTGGACTTCTTTTCTGTCCATGAGATTTTCAGCATCCTCATGAACCACATTTCCGTTGCTTCTAGTTTTCCGTTCCATAAGACAACCAAAAACACACGGTCATATTGTTATATTCATATGAAGATAACATTTTACGCCAACAGCAGAATTAGTGTTGTCATGATAGTTTACAATTGAAATCGCATCATTTATTTAGTTTAGCAATGCAATTCTTAGTGTTAAAATGGTGATGATTTCGGTTTTCTGTTTGCTTTTGTCGAAGTTGCCCCATTTATCTCACTAGCCGACCTGCGTAAGTTAAATCTTGCTGATTCTTTGTAGAAAGCCCAACCGTAAATAGAGATCTGTGCTACATTAAAAGCAGCAGTTGGATTCGATGCAATGACCAATGGAACTTACGTAGAAATACACAGATGTGATAACATTCATTTTCGAATACCAATGTGAAAGGAACTTAAGGACGAAATTTCCTATCACGCTTTTTGATTCTACTCTTTGACGAAAATGCATCTATTTTCGCGGCCCAAGGCATTTTAATATAGATGATGGTAAAGACTGATTTTTGTTCAAAATGAATGTTTTCACGTAACTCTTCGTCAAAAATTGATGCGTACACCAAGTTTCATAATATTTTTTTATGGCGTAGTCGCAAAGTTTTAGCTGCTTACAGTTGGCTCGAATCTTCCCCACCGAGAAACACGTAAATTTACAAAATGAAAAAGGACTGCTCCCGTTCTTGAATTTCTTTTTATTTTGATTCAAAGTGTGATGTATTTTTTCTCTGACCTGCTTTTGTTTTCTGCCTTCAAACTGATGTTGGGTCACTGTAATGGCAGACAGCCTGTATAATATTACACTCAATATGGTCTTGTGTCTAAAATTTTATAAAATACAACTCTAATAATAAAATCGATCTGATTTCAACTAAATTTGTTCTCCACAGGCATTCAAGAGTCTTGAGTGCATATAACCTGACATCATAATGGTTGGGTACAGAGCCTACAAATGCACAAGCCTCCAGGATGTGAAGCCAGCGTCATTAAAACAGAGGTAAGTTTACTGGTTATTTATCACAATAGTAATAAAGTATATTATGTACAGTGTGTTGAGGTGGTCATTTTAGTTATCAGGTATGTATTCTTACAAAAATTCCTTATAGCAGGATGATTTCAAGTCACGATATATCTTTCCAATTGTCTTATTCAGAAACTTTGGTAATACAACACAGTTAGGACAATATGGAATAAATAATGCTTCTTTCTTTTTATTGATTGTCGTCCACTGATCAAGTCAGAACTTCATTATTACGTAAGACATGTTATTGTGATTAATGCTGCAAAATAATATCTATCTATGTAAAACAAAATTGTACATATAGCTGACATATATTCGATGACTAGTATCAGCCTTTGTTCCACAATGCACAACATGTAGCCACAGAAGAAATGTCATACTATTTCTTGCGCAAAATAGATTTTAACTTGGAAATAGTTCAGCACTTTCAACAGTGAGGGAAAAAACATGAGCAGATATATTTTACAAGTTGTTAAGTAATATTGCTGGCACTTAATTATCTCACAATGCTACTATGAAACCAATTCATATGAACAAGGGTCAAATGATTTGACTGTGAGAATTTTGAGTTTCTGAAGTAGGGCAGAAACTCTGTAACACAGTGCCATAATTGGTCTCTGAATTCTTCAAAAACATGTCCAAAAAAAAAAGTGAAAAAAAAAAGTTACTGTAACAAATGCTAATCAGTGAGTCATAGTGCAAAATTTCATGTGTTCCAAGTGACCTGTCCATTTTTTTTAGGAAATCTTATGTTTTGTAGAAAGTTTTTGCATTGTTTTCTCCATAGATTCAACAGTCCCAGTGAGTTACTGAAAAGCAGTTGCTGCCATGGGTATTAGAGCAGGATGATGGGGCGGTGGAGGCAGTACACTGTACTCCTCTCAAAAAGAACTACCAGTTTAAATTATACAAGCTTGCATTTGCAGCCAATGGATTTCGGTTTAACTTGTTTATAGGCATTGGAGGTTTAACTGACTGGACACATTTCTGAACTTCCTCATTGATGATCTTAATCAAACACTTTGGTATTCTCTGGCGTACTTATAGCATTATTGAAATCCTGTCAAATATTCAACATTTGCACATTATGGTTCACATTACATTTGCAATATAGGTAATGTATGAAATATATATGAGGAAATACGATGTTTCAAAATGGAGATGACAGTGGTCAAAAAGACAAATAATCTTTTATTTTTTATACAGAAAAATTCTAAAGTCTGTACAAAAATCAAGGCAATGGTACATAGCAGTGCCAAATCTTGAACGAATAATGCAAATATACGTCTACACGT
This sequence comes from Onchidella celtica, assembly GCA_963931925.1. Lineage (NCBI taxonomy): Eukaryota > Metazoa > Mollusca > Gastropoda > Systellommatophora > Onchidiidae > Onchidella > Onchidella celtica. The sequence goes on from OZ007576.1 coordinate 53,960,332, forward strand.
ATGTATGTGTTTAAGCTCTTATCTCATCAAACTTTGTGATCATCTGGTCATTTGTCAATACATAATCTATGAGCACTTCGGAGTTTAGAATTGTATATTTATATTCATGTTGCCAATTACTCTCTCTAGGTGGATTCTAAGCTGAGCCAGTTTACTAGTAGATTCACCTCCAAACGCAGACAGCTTTTTTTTTTTTTTTATAGAGGAAAAGGTGAAATTTTAAGCTCAGTGCACCCCAGAGAGACAACGGAGACACAGAGACGAATCAATTCGTCGTAATCCGTTCACCGATTTGCATCCGTATCATCGATGTCAACAATGCAACAATTTGCACCACTCTTTTTCATAACTGAATCAAAAAAGAGTAGTACGTGTATTCATCGTATTTACAAGCTGGCAATTTGTGAACATAAAATGAAAGAAGGAATGGTTCATGTCGGTATTCTGTGTCTCGGGAGACACTGTCGTATATCAAAATCTCTATCAGCTAATACAGCATTACCAATATCTAAATTGGACAAATAACCAGAATACTCGACGATGTGCTTATCTGAGGTCCTCCTGCCCCATCCCTCTCAGATAAAAGTAACTAAACCCTATGGAGTAATGCAAATTAAGTATTTTACTGTATTATGACTTTTGTACTAAGAGTAATTTTCTACTCTTGCTTTAATGTTAGCTAAGCAACCCATAAAATTTTCAAAACGGTCAATGATGACTGCCACTCATCTTCCAAAATGTTTATCAATTCAAGGAGCACAGATTGTTTCAAAAGTCCTTGTCAGGCCAGCGGGTACGGCATTTCAAATTGTGATACATTACATTTAGAACAAGGAGAATTTCTTGGAAAGGGGAAAGTACTTTTTCCCTCTTGCTTTTGCAGCAAGGGCAACAAGCATTAAATTTAAAAAACATAGATGCTCCCAAGGAAAACAACCAGTATAATTATTGACATTGTCATTACTATTTTGAAACATTTCTTCCTCGTAACTGTTTGCATTTATTTTTGATTTTAATGGAAGAATTATATTTGTCATATCATTTATTTACATAATAGTTCATAACTGTCAATATCCTTGGATGTTAAGTCACTGGTGGTGGATTTATATTATCTTTTGCAGCTTTAACACTGGTGGTGATCTCTTGAATGTTTTCCTCAGGACTGGGAACGTCATGCCATGGAAAAGAACATTCTGACTTTTCAAAATTTAAAGTTAATTTGAATGTTGCACTGACAAAAGCAGTTTTAAACCATGGAAATTATAATGAAATGTTCAGCTTAAACAATAAACATTTCCTGCCTAATTGTTTTTATCAGTACTCTGTATGTCAGACTAGTCACCATCTGAGGTCACTACGATCTATTTTCATGATCCCAATACATGGACCTTTTCCTTTCTTCGGATTACACAGAAATAAGAAAGTGATTTTAATTACTTGTTTTGTCATTTATGTGTTTATTTAATTACTTTTTATTGCGGAAGTTCCTTTAACAATATATCTTTTTAAAAAATCAATGATCCAAGCGCATGATGGATATGAACCAAATCACCTTTAAAATCTGAAACCCGAAAATAGAAAGAGAGCAAATGAAAACGTAATTCACAATAATCACAATTCTCTAGACTTCCCATCCCATCCTACTCAAGCAAGACAAAATAGAAATAGCTTATTTCATTAACAGATAGCTGTAATGCTGCATATTTAAAAACAAAGTGAGCACAGGTTCTGAACTCCAAACAGCCCAATTCAGTCGACAATGAATTGTCACACTTCATGTCTCTTGTCACATTCCTTAATTCCATGTCTCAAAAATCTTTTCCTCTGTCACATTCACTCAATCAGCGACACATTTGTCCTCAATTAATACACTGCCGGATCACAAATGTCAGTATGGTTAAATAATATATCTTTCAAAGATGTCTCTGAAATATTACAGACATCTTCCTCAATTACATTTTCTGCTTACATTCACAACATAACTGTGGGTACACTTTCATGGCCAATTAAAAAAAAAGAAAAACAATTGTTTGTAACAAACAAATCAAGAATTACTTTATAGTATCAATTAATTTGGCTCTAGTCAAATGACTAAAAAGAGTAACAGCAGCAATACGTGCACTGTATGTACCCTCGTCATGGCTTATTTGGAATGGACATAAATATCCGCATAATAAGGATTTGTCCGGCCAGCATTGAACTGAAAGATCATCTCGTAAGGATAGGGTAGGTCGGGCTTTGAAAGTTCGTCTAGCTGTTGCATCTGAAAAACAAACAGAATATATAGGACATGTGTAACATATAGAGTGACTATGGACGACATGAATGAGACAAACTAACCCAATACAAGTTAAAGGGTCTAAATTACAATTTCATTTCTCACTGTCATACTAGATGTTACCATGGATGTAGTTCCACAGTATTTGTGTTCGTCTCGGTATGTTGCAACATACTTATGATAATCTAAATCCATAAAAATTATATTTTTCTTTCTTTACCATTATATTACTGACTCACAAATATTTTACTTTATTATCGCTGGTTCATTTCTATTATTTTATCAATTTTAAGTTTATTTTTAATTTTATTATTTTAAATTCATCACTGTACAAAATATTTTGTGTTGTTCTCATTGTCACCATTACTACAATAGCAGACACAATTTCAGTGTCTGAACTGTAACATTTGATGAAAAAATGTTGAACAAGTCACAATTAATACTCGTGGATTTTTTTTATTACCGACTTAATTGAAATGTCTGTAAATTATAAGATCAACTGAAAATGTCATGAATGATTTCTAATTTAAAACAAAAACAATCTATTACTACTTTAACAAGGGCTGCAAGTTGCGTGGGTATGATCTGACTGGATGGAATTTAACCAGGACCTTTAGAACATGTCCAGAATGCAGCACTTATCACGGTTATGTGAATGACAGCACGGTTACTGTTGCCCTGTTTACTCAGCCTCTCCACTGGTCCATACTATACAATTTAGATAAACAAAGGCCAATTCTGATTCTCTACAAGAACACTTCTGCACTCACTTCATCGCAGAACTCCTGTTCTGAAAATGTACACAGACAACAAAACAATGATGTAGGTTTTATCTCCTCCGATGAGGCGATGACAGATAACAAAACATCGCTGTAAACTTTACCTCCTCTGGTGACAAACTCCAACCATTAGCAGCTCCCATGTTGTCATCCAGCTGAGCTATAGTTCTGGCCCCTATAATAACTGAAGGCACGACATCTTTTTGGAGCAACCAGCGTAATGCCACTTGAGCTACACTTCGACCTAATTGGATTAAGACACACACACCACTTATTAAGAGATGTTCTTTAAATGGAGTGTTATGTACAAAATCTCAATATGTTTTGAGGAGAAGAAAACCAATAATCGTTAGGTATTTTTTGATACATTTAAGAACTGCAGCCTGAATATGTGATGTTTAATAATAGGAAAGCTAGCAGGGGTTTTCTGTTTTAAGAAACCAAATATGCAGTGAAGAAAAAAAATCAACAAATGATCGATCGCAGTTCGCGTTTTAAATATGGGCTAGTTGCACTGTAACAAATCCCAGACTGGGAGATGTACTGATTATGACAGGACAACAATCACGAACAGACAAGTATAACACTTAACAGAACAACCAAACAGGCTCACACATTTATTATACATAAAGATAAAGATATACGTGCAATTACATAGGTTACATTATTCAATTCAAATACCATCCAATGGTCATTATTCCAACATTCATTCTTTCTCCGGGTCCACAACCCGATAGTTACTTTTCTAAATATGCTCCGGCCTCAGCCTCACATCAAGGTATGTACTACTTGCGGCCTATCTTACTGGCTCCTGCTCAACCTAACCTCAATATCTCAATATCACCTCAATATCTCAATATCACATTAATATCTCAATATCACATTAATATCTCAATTCACACGTCCCTGCCTGTGGCCAGACTGCCACGACTAATGTGCCCTCGTTGTCCTGCGCGACAGCTTCACTCAAGCTGGCCTGTGGGTAGCCTTCTGCCCAACCCAAGCATTTCCCTTATGCTGGCCTATCCCCGGCATTAATCTCTCCACCACGGGTGCCTCACTGCCCGACCCCGACACCAGTCATCACTGGAAAACACAACAACTCCCGACTGCTCTCTTCACGTCTGTCCCCTTGGACTTTTCGGCTTGCAGTGATCTGACTACTCAGATCTTGCCTCGTCTAAGCCTCAACTCACTCACAACACGCACGCTTCAAGTCCCCTTCCCCTCACTTATTGACCCTCGCTCACTCGCTCGTGACATCATCCCCCACCCCAAAAAAAATTATTGTAATTAATTTCCAAATCGCATCAAGATAATTGTCAACGAGTGAGCGTGAGCGATATTTACGTAAAATTGACCTACTCATGCCCATAGCACATATCATACCGAAATCAGGGGAAAACATGGCGATCAATTTGCCCTGCACTATGCATATACATATCACATCATCAATACCTAACTAAACACAATACCTAATACAGAATCAAAATCACTCAACCTATCAACCATTCCTCATATAATATTTATACTGGCAATATTTTACGATCGACGAATCGTTCCCACAGATCACTGTCAATGTTCATATGGTTCCCAATTTTCAATGACATACGTTTTCAATCGTGCACAATTTGTGACTCTTCGTTGTTCTGTCTGTGCATCGAATGTTCCTGTCCTCCGATGTGTAAGCCACTGAAATCTCCACCTAGGCTCGACTAAGGTAGTCGGCAATATGATTGCTGGTTCCTGGAATCGGTTGAATGACGAACGTATACGGCTGTAAAGCCAATGCCCATCTAGATAAGCGGGGGCTCGACGAACGATTCTTAGATAAAAACGTTAGTGGCTTGTGATCTGTCTGGATGCAAAATTCTCGTCCCATCAGATAACGTCCTAATTTCTGGACGGACCACACAATGGCAAGACACTCCCGCTCTATCACAGAATATCTTCTTTCTCTCTGTAATAATTTACAACTGACATAGCATACAGGATGGAAACATTCGTTCTTCTCCTGTAGAAGACAAGCGCCGACACCAGAGTCCGATGCATCTGTTCTGAGGATAAATTTAGATCGAAAATCTGGCAATATCAGAATGGGTGGCGATGACAATGCTGTCACCAATTTATCAAATGCTGTCTGACATTCAGACGTCCACTGGACCTTATCGGGCTGTCCCTTCTTAGTAAGGTTAGTAAGAGGAGATGACAAAGAGGAAAAGTTCGGAATGAACTTCCTGTAATAATTTAGAATTCCCACTAAGCTTCTCACTTGTTTCTTTGTCTTAGGGATTTGCAACCCTACTAATTTCTCAATTTTTGTTATTTCAGGTCTCTGAATACCTCTACCCACGAGATGTCCTAAGAATACTATTTCTGGACATGTCAAATACATCTTTGCGGGTTTAGCAGTTAAACCAAAATGACGCAATCGTTTAAAAATTACTGTTAGTGTCTGAATATGTTCAGACCATGACGACGTATGACACGCTATATCGTCAAAGAATGACACGACATTAGGTATGTCTTTCAATACCAGTCTCATTAATCTTGCAAACGTAGCTGGCGCGTTTACCAACCCAAATGGCATGACCTTAAATGAAACAATCCTATGGGCGTTTGAAAAGCCGTGTATTGTTTAGATTCATCAGCGAGAGGAATTTCCCAATACCCTTTTGTTAAATCTATCTTCGAGAACCACGTCGAACCAGCCAATGAAGCTATTAATTCCTCTTGGAATGGTATAGGCTCCCTATCGCCTACCGTAATAGTGTTAAGTCTCCGAAAATTAATACAGAAGCGCACCGATCCATCAGGTTTTTTTACGAGGACGATGGGTGATGAATATGGCGATGTTGACGGTTCTATCACGTCTAACTTCAGCATGGCCTCAACTTCCTTTATAACTCTATCTCTGGAAGAAAAAGGTAACGGATAAGGTTTAAGAGATACTGGCTTATCCGAAGTCAACTTTATTTGGTGCTGGATCACCGTAGTACGACCCGGCAAATCTGTGATAACATCTGGGAATGACGCTAACAGGGTCTGAAGTTCCCTACTCTTTGAACTCGTAAGGTCAGGGCTAAATTTTACGTCCCTGTAATCTTGTGTCGGAGCTAACTCCGGCAATTCAATTTCTACCTCTTCCTGTGCCTCGGTGTCGCTCACGTCACTATCTGACTGGTCTACGACCCCCGTACAAGCAATAGAGAAGACACTCTCCTTTGGTTTCGTCTGAGAACACAGATACTCTGGTCTTTCATGAAATCTCTGCAGCATATTAACATGGAAAACCTTAACAGATCCATCAATCTGAATAGCATAATCTACCTTCGAAACGACTCGCTCAATAGTATACGGACCTTTCCATGTCATTAATAACTTATTATGATCCGTAGGCAATAACAACAAAACCTTGTCTCCTGGCTTAAAAATTCGCAGTTTGGACCCTCTATCTTTATAGTTTTTTTGCTCTTTTTGAAGCGATACTAGAAGCTTCTTCCGCAATAGTGCGCGCTGAAGATAATCTCTCTCTTAAATCAACAAGGTACTGAAACACTGAAATTTGCTCATCGTCTCCCGATGATGGCGACGTCATCATGTCCCGAAGAACATCAATTGGACCCCTAGGACTACAACCATACAACATCTCAAACGGAGAGAATCCTGTTGACTCCTGACGTACCTCCCTATACGCAAATAATACTGCAGGGATATATCTATCCCAAACTTTAGGGCGATCAGCAGCTACCTTACGCAACATCGACTTTAGCGTCGAGTTCAGTCTCTTGCACATGCCATTAGCCTGCGGGTGATATGGGGTGGTAGTGATGGGCTGTATGCCAAATGAACGAAACAATTCCTTCATCATATCCGACGTAAATTGCGCGCCCCTATCAGACAAAATCTGTTCCGGTATTCCCACTCTAGCGAAGATTCCAAACAACGCTTCTTCGACTGCCTCTGACGTTATAGTACGAAGAGGAACTGCCTCTGGCCATCTCGTAGCATTACAAATGACCGTTAAAAAAAATCGATTCCCCCTATCGGTAGCTGGGTGAATGGGGCCAACAAGATCAATCGAAACCTTTTTAAAAGGTTCCGAAACCGTGGGGATATTCTGAAGAGGAGCCTGGGGTGTACGACCCTTGTGAGTCGTCTTTTGGCACGCATTGCACGTCTTACAATATAACCGTGCATCTCTGTGTATTGACGGCCAATAAAAATTCTTGAGGACTCTTTCTTTGGTTCTAGCTATTCCCATATGACCCGCTAGTGGAACATCGTGGGCCAACCGCAATACTGTTGCAATTATCAACGCTGGGACAACGACCTGCTTTAGAACGGAAGCCACTGTGACATACTTACGGAACAGAATGCCCCCCTGGATAAGAAAGGAAGATGAACCGTTCTTATACTTCCTCGTTTTCTCATTTCGCGACTCCTCAAAACATGGACTCAATGATGGATCCTCCTTTTGTAATTTCGCCAAGCGCTCTGGTGTGATATCTAGGTTGACCGCTGGCGTCGCCAAAGGTCTAATTTTACCCTTATCAGCTACCTGTCGACGTATCTCGACTGCGGCACAAAAGTCAATACCTTTAGACTGTGACCATGCTTGTACATGCTCTCTAGAAGGGGAAACTACCCGAGATACATTACCAATGATGAGCTGGGCGCCTGGGAAAAACCCAACGAATGCTTCGACTTCCCCGCTAAGAAAAGGTGTATCAATCACTGTCTTTGCCATAGGTAATTTCTCAATGCCCCCTGAAAATTGAATGCATGGGACAGTCTCACCTGTAAGCTGTGACTCGTGAATGCAGTCTCTATGCACTCCCACAACGGTAGATCCTGTATCACGCAAAACCGACACCGGTTCGTCCCCAACAAACCCCGGATAAACCCTAAGACCACCCCCTGTATGACATGAATTAATAACGGGAATCTTTCTCCCGCAAGGTAAAACACCGGAAGATAATAATTTCCCACAACTGGGACACTTAGAATACTGTCCGCCTCCGTTGTCCAATGTAACACACGCGGCCGCATGCTGAAACTTACTAGGAGAACATTGAGTTGAGCTACTATGATTGCCATCCACGCTCGCCGCTATCCTACCCGCAGGACAATTGACGCTAATGTGATCTGCTCTTCCGCAGTTCCAACATTTCGCGGCCCTACACTCCCGTGAAAAAAGACCCACGCGTCCGCAAGTCCAACACTCCGCTCCCTGTGCTCCGCAAGACCTGGGTCCCCGTGACCCATCGCGACCGGAACTAAAGTCCCTCTGCCGTCGATCATCGGCAAAGGTTACGAAACGCCCTCGGCCATTACTGCGACCTCGCCCTCCTACTCGGTCAGACTTAATGGCCACATATGCAGGTGATTGGCAATACCCCCTACGTGGGACCTGGGCTTGTCCATTAAAGCCACCACGCTGAGGCGACCTGTCTCTACCATGTCCTGTCGGCGATCCCTCAACAACGGCGACGTAACCAGCATCCTGCACGTACGCCCTCGCCACTGGTTTGGACGGATGTGCCGTACGGTATGCTTCCGCCAACTTTGACGCCTCCTGCACCGTCGCGGGTTCGTTTTCTTTAAGAAAAGCCACTAAATCTTTATGGCACGACGCGTACAGCTGGTCACGGATCATTAGGTCCTTCAATTTCGCAAAATCTGTGCCAACATGCGACAAGTCCAACCAGTTCGTGAAATACTCCGTCAATCTGGCGACGAAGGCAGCAAAGTGCTCCCTGGTATCCGCACGTGCTCGCCTAAACTTCTCCCGGAAATATTCCTCCGTACGCGCAAATCGGCGGAGCAGCAAGGACTTCAGCTTATCGTAATCATGCACGTCTTCGCGCTGTAACTCTTTAAAATAGGTCAACACTCGACCCTGCAATAAAGATGCCAGGTACGTGGACCATAATTTCTTATTCTCCCCCCATTGCAGTTGTGCATTTAGTTCGAACCTGTAAAGGAAGGCGTCTATATCGTCCTTCTGGCCGTCGAACGTAGGCAGCTTAATCCGAACACCACTTTTATTTTGTCCCTGCCGCTCAACTGTTTCCGTTGGCGCTTCCTTCTTGCTTTCTAACTCCGCGATTCTTACTCGCGCCTCTATATCCCGCTCTTAAGCTTCTATCTCCTTTAACTTTAAATCCCTTTCCTGGGCCTCTTTTTCTCGCTGTCTATCTTTAGCACGCTCATCGCGCCACTCCGCCTGCTGCTCCCTAATCCAGCTACGCAGCTCCTCTCCCTCCAGGCCAAGTTCGTTACCCAACTTCATTAGTTGCTGGAGCTCCGCCATTTCACGGATTTATAATTATACAATTTGAAATATAATAACTGTCGGTGTACCTACTATAAACGAGGTGTCCCGAGACCTGAGATTTTACCACTACAATGACAACCACTATCTTCAAATGCAATTCAGAAACACACCTAACTGAACATTTTATAGCATACTCTCTAACTAATTCTATGTTCATAAAACGTATAGCACTATTAAGTAACAAAAGAGAATAGAAAAGACAAGAATGAGGAAATTCAGAAGAAGGACCACAAGGACATCGAGGACAACGAACCAGACTAGGACAAAGGCTTCTAAAAAAAAAAAAAATGCAACCTAACTACGCCGATTACACTACAAGGTACGAACAAGAACAGAGCCTGAAAAAAAAGAACGTATCTACAGATAGGTAAGAGAGGGGACAAGAGAATACGTCTTCCTGCAGAAACAGAGAAGATATCGACGCTACAACTAAACAATCACAAACCCCTAAAGACTGTTCACTGTGATGAACGCGGTTCCACGTTTAGCCCACCTCCCTAAGAGGATAAACTACGTTCACCACAGCAAACCCACTCCACCGCCCGTATAATCTATAACGACAACAAAAACAGCAAAAACAGAGAAAAAGACAGATGAAAAGACAGCCCTCAATCCAGGGCACAAAATTTCACTTTCACTTAACTTTTCTTTTCTCTCCCCTTAGCTCGGAGCTCTGGCTGCTTGACTCCTTCAGGCTGCACGCACACACTCTGCAAAGTTCAAGTACACATTAATAACTATCCATGACAATACATGCATCAAAACATATTCATAATCATAACATGGTCATTCAACCAATAACCAAAAGACAACAGCACAATTTCCTCCCACAACAGAAATACAACTAAACGGACGAATACACCACAGGTAAACTGGACGAGCCCCCACTGTAACAAATACCAGACTGGGAGATGTACTGATTATGACAGGACAACAATCACGAACAGACAAGTATAACACTTAACAGAACAACCAAACAGGCTCACACATTTATTATACATAAAGATAAAGATATACGTGCAATTACATAGGTTACATTATTCAATTCAAATACCATCCAATGGTCATTATTCCAACATTCATTCTTTCTCCGGGTCCACAACCCGATAGTTACTTTTCTAAATATGCTCCGGCCTCAGCCTCACATCAAGGTATGTACTACTTGCGGCCTATCTTACTGGCTCCTGCTCAACCTAACCTCAATATCTCAATATCACCTCAATATCTCAATATCACATTAATATCTCAATATCACATTAATATCTCAATTCATACGTTCCTGCCTGTGGCCAGACTGCCACGACTAAGGTGCCCTCGCTGTCCTGCGCGACAGCTTCACTCAAGCTGGCCTGTGGGTAGCCTTCTGCCCAACCCAAGCATTTCCCTTATGCTGGCCTATCCCCGGCACTAGTCTCTCCACCACGGGTGCCTCACTGCCCGACCCCGACACCAGTCATCACTGGAAAACACAACAACTCCCGACTGCTCTCTTCACGTCTGTCCCCTTGGACTTTTCGGCTTGCAGTGATCTGACTACTCAGATCTTGCCTCGTCTAAGCCTCAACTCACTCACAACACGCACGCTTCAAGTCCCCTTCCCCTCACTTATTGACCCTCGCTCACTCGCTCGTGACATGCACAATTTGCACTAAAAGAAGAACTACTGCGATTGATTTCATTAAAAGAATAGAAAGCTCTTTTTATAAAAACAAAGAGTGAATTTTGACGATCCGATAAGTGTCTAGTAATGTAATCCACAGTACATGTGTTTTAAATCGTCGCGGTAAGACATCTATAAACAACATACCAACCAGAGTTACTCAATGAAAAACCGGGAAACATGACATTTCAGGGCAGTCACAAAACAATGATCACTTTATTTCTATAGTTTGGTAAATTCAACATACAAACAACTTTCTTCACTGGGCCATTATGCATTTTGACACACCAACTGTATCTGTGGAATAGTGAAATACAATGTATTTATAAAGTTGATAAAAGTCATTACGACGTTGTAACACTTATCCGAACTGATCTAGACAACTTGTAGCTCTCAAACACAATCTGAACTAAGCAATTTCAGGATTCTCTCAGCTAAACAGCTTACCATGTTTCTTAGCAATAGCCTCAGCTGCTTCGATCATATCCCATGTCTTGTCATCAAACCTTTTCCATAAAGGAGTAGCTTGGCTCTCCTTTGATTCATTTTCAAGGACCCAGCCTAACCTCCCTTCAGTTGGCTTCACACCTCTTTTAAACTTCCCAGTCAAAAGACCCCTGGGGGAATATCAGATAATTATCTTGTCAATACATTTAAATCGATTAATTTATGTATTTGAGGGCCACAGGACTGAGGTCAGTCTGGCCGGTGTCCACTGACTGTGGTAAAGTTGATACATAGTTACATTTGAAAATAAACGTTTGCAAATCTGAAAATATTTTTTTTACAACAGCTCACCGTGGATTGAATAAAACCAAACTTTCATTCACGATTTAGATCTATATTCTAATATGAATAAGTCTATTACATAAAATAAAGATCCTTGTTATGAGAGACAAAAAATACCTGGAAGGAAAAGGGGAGACCAGAGAGGAAACGAAAATTAATGACCAATAAAAAGTTCACTATGACAAATTAAATTTTGTAAAAACAAAAAACTTTTGAATAATTTTGGCTCCATTCTGTGACTCATCTCATGACAGGAGTAAAAACAAGTCTCAAATGTCTACTCACCCTTTCAATGGGCTCCATGGTAAAACACCAATTCCTGCAGTCTTACATACTTGAAATGGTTCCAGTTCTGAGTCTCGGCTAGCTAAGCTGTATTGTTGCTGACAACACAGAGGGAAAAACATGCATTTTCGATATCTAAATGTTTAAAGCAAATGATACCAATTTGGGTTCACTCAGTTTTATATTCTCCACTGACATTTGTATGAGTAAATAACAAAGTGAGATAAATATAAATCAGTTCAGTAGTTTTTCATACCAAAACGTACTTTTGTATATAGCTATATAAAAAAAAAAAGCATGGAAAAAAAAAATCACTGCTGCAAGGAAGAAATGCCCACACCTGAAAAAATTACATATGAAAGATAGTTCTTCTTGCTACTATGTCTATTCCTTTGACATGAAAGCGAAGTATCGTGATTTTGTATTACATGAAAATAGGCCTAAAAATATCGAATAATGCTTTCTCCTCAACAATGATGGCCTCCCTCCTGCCTTTGTTTTGTTTCGTCTTTGAACTTCCGGTTGCGTTTCAAAGTTTGAAGGCATGAGTTTCTGTGCCGCCTGCCTTATGCATGGGGCTTTGCGGGTGTTACTGTGCCAGTTGTGAGTTGTTTTCTACCTAGATCTACATAATCTTTGTTCTATTGTGCCGGCTGAGTAACTAGATGCAACCCGTTCTTTGAACGGGTCCTTACAATCTAGGATATATATAAATATCATTATCATGTATTTTTGCAAACATTTTCTAGGCATGATATCCACAGCTTTTGAACGACTAAACACAGCAAATTTTGTCTGCCGGCACACAGAAAATGTTGTCCTTAAAAAGTAAACACACGTTGTTTTTGTAAAGTGATAAACATGAGCAGACTGACATTTGGCAACATCGGAAATGGTCAATTAAAATTTGAGGGGTGGTTCATTTTTCCATATCCACTTATATTCACATAATGTCTTACACTGTGGCCAGCAAACTCACCTGTAGGCTAACAATTGGATTCAGTCCAAGTTTCTCAGTGGTGTCCACTAATTTCTGAAGCTGCCAACCTGATACGTTACTGACTCCTATGTATCGGATTTTTCCTGCACGAACCAAATCATCCAGAGTCCTCAGTGTTTCCTCTATTGGTGTAGCATCATCCCATATGTGTGTCTGATGATAGTAATACGGAGTATTTTGTTTTGTTCCCTATATTTACGTCAAAGACGTCCGATTTCAAGAAGATTAAGATCTGAAAACTGACTGATTGCTCATCTGGCAATACATTTTTTAAAAAGGCTGCAAGTGGAAGTGCTAGCGTCCAGAAAAAATGTGTATACTTAAGTCACAATTTTACATCTGTCACGGTTTTAGATTTGTGTGCAAAAAGCTCCTTCTTTATAAAATAATTACTTTGTTCCTCCACAATCATCATCATTTCCATCATCTAACAGTCACCATCATCATCGCTATCCCCATTTTCTTGTAAAATGACATTTTTTGGACAGCCAAGAACTACAAACCTGATAAAGATCTATATAGTCAGTGCGGAGTCTCTTCAGGCTCTTTTCAATACCCTCCGTGATGTGTCGTCTACTCAGACCAACACAGTTAATGTTTTTTTCCTCACCCATATCAGCACGAACTTTCGTGGCAATGATAAAATTATCTCGCGGTTGTCTGTGGGGAAAATAAAATACTTTAATTCAAATGACACATGTGTGAAATAAAAATCTTCCTATCAATTTTAATTGCAGTGATATGAACTTATTCATCGTAACCTTATAATTTTTTCTGTGACAAAACATCTACACTCGCCAGAAGGTTTGCACTACCATTACATTAACTTTAAAATGAGTCACCATTTCTATCAATGAAGACCATGTTAACAGTAAAACAGCGGGTCAAACTTTTAGAATTCATGTATTAGTGAAACCTGCCGAAATTCAGAGGGCTCAACATTTAGTATTAACCGTATTTCGGATAAAGCGTACTGATTTCAAAATCTCAATTTTCAGTATCTAAAAGGAAAGCGCAATACAAGTCACTCTGGTAATTCTACTTTAATACCTACTTTGATATACATGTACTATATTCAACAAACAAACTTTAATCTCTCTCTCTCTCTCTCTCTCTCTCTCTCTCTCTCTCTCTCCTCTCTCTCTCTCTCTCTCTCTCTCTCTCTCTCTCTCTCTCTCTCTCTCTCTCTCTCTCTCTCTCTCTCTCTATCTCTGTCATGATCGTGGGTTTAGCACTTTACTATAAATAAGGATATGTTTTCGACTGCATTTAAAATAAATTAAACCTCACTCACAAACATACTAAATACTAAGTTACGAAATGGTTAAATTCTAACGGTCAGGCCTGCAGGGCCACAACCATTTATTCACGATACCTAACAATAGAATCTAAGCAAGTTGTAATGATGTGAAATCAATATAGTAAAAACAATATCAATATTATAGCTCTAATGTAAATCTAACTCTAGGTCTGACTGCCTAATCTAAATCAATTATTCTCATCCATAAATCCCCCACTGAATTAATAACCCCTTAAATATCTAGATTTAACTACCAATTAGCAATACTGACTTAAAATGATGTCCCAAGGACGGCATTTCTCATTATAGGCCAAGGGTCTGAACTTTGTAATAGTTCATAAATAAACAATTCTGCACATTTGCATAGAACTGTGATGTCCTGGAAGCTCCCAGGCAATAATTTAAGTAATAATAATTTTATAACTGCCTAGCTCGCCAAAGAGATGCAGGCGTTGAAAATTCCATTCATTCAAATCATTGTGGCACACTATTAAAGATAAATACTGCAAGTAGATCCTGTTCCCGTGGATCTAGTCAATACCATTCATTCAAATCATTGTGGCACACACTATTGAAGATAAATCGGCTACTATGGGTTCGCTGTGCTTGTCGTTCAAAATAGTATCCCAAAAGTTAAATACGTCTGGTCTTTCTAGATCTGTTCCTGATGTTATCGGAATCTATTCAGCTTACTAAAACTATGATTCCTGGCTTAAACAAGCCAGGAACATCCAAGAAAAGCGTGCACATTGTAGTATATTGGAAGTGGGCTCTCTTTCACTTAGCCCCCTGCATCCAGTGTTATGCATGGTAGTTGGTCCACTGTAAAAACGTTTACTCGTCTAGCCGAAAAGGTACAAAGGGCTGACAGCCTTCATCGTATGATATCACGTATCACGTCTGGTTATGGCAGGTCAGTCAGCTGTCGATCTATTTATTCTAGCTCAATTCGTTGGCGAAATTAATACGCCGAAGTCACGGGATTGCATGGGGACTGTGGATTGGCCAGTTCTTTAAAGGTCGTGGAAGTGACGTATATAGACAAAAATAATCCCTCCGTTTTGTATTATAATCACGCGTCTTTTGACATTTTCTTCTCATCCTTTTCTATTATAGTCACTAGTAATATCGTATTAATTATGTTATCTCTCATTCATCCATGCCGTTCTTTAACGGTCTGCGATGAACTACTTATGATGCCGCGTTTGTCGCCACCGTTTACCCCCCCCCCCCCGGTCCTAGTCACTAGCCTGCTGCAGAGAAGCCAGTTCCAACCGGTTTATTGTGACGCGCTGCACCAACATAGTTTACATTAGTTTACGAGGTCGCTTATTGCTCTTGACCCAGCAGTAGGTTCTGACACAATCTCTCTCTCTCTCTCTCTCTCTCTCTCTCTCTCTCTCTTTCTCTCTCTCTCTCTCCCTCCCTCTCTCTCTCTCTCTCTCTTTCTCTCTTTCTGTTTGTTTATCTTTGTGTGAGTGTGTTATGTGTCTGTGTGACAGGAACATCAGACTTACGTATGGTCGCCTATAAGTATATGAACTGCCAAAAAGTGGCAAATTCAAATGACGTGTGTGTAAAATGTTAATTTGACAATTTAATTGAAATTCCAAGTATGTGAACTCGCTCAGCATACATTCATAATACTTTCTTTGACAAAAAAAAAAAAAAATTAAACTCACAAAAAAATTCACACTACCATTAACCTTAATAAAACGAACTACCATTTCGAACAAGTTTGTTACGATGTTGCTATACTAAATGTTACGGATTTGGGGGGAATCCGTCTACTTAAGGTTTCGACTGCATTTAAATCGAGAGGTACTTAAATCTAATCTTTTGTACCATGCCACACAATAAGAACAATCTGAATAAGTTTCATAAACAGACCTGCAGGGCCACAAATTTAATTACATTAATTACCCTAACAATTTTGTCTAGATCTATTATATAGTAAAGACAACACCAGCAGCATCAAATCAAAATTCAATAATACCTCACTAGAATTCTACTCTAGATTCCTATAATATTATTATACTTCTGACTCACTAGCAATCTAAGTACTAATTATATATATCTCAGATCTGGTCTGCCTACTATATATCAATCAATACACTAATATGGTCTCCGGCGACAATGTCATCTCAGCCATTTGTGCCTAACGCTTATAATAATCGAGCCCGTCAATACAAACTGACGTAGTTAAGTCTAGAGATCTACTCTAGGATGGGCTGGCAATGCCCAGCCTCATCCAGACAAATCAATCACAATTCACCGATATGTATGCCTTACATTCATACTAGTTGCAAGTCTATATATTTCTTTATCTTGCATTCTTGGGTAGCACTCCTAGTATATGCGGCAATCCTGTCCTACTGGATAACTTATGTTCAGCTCCTCGTTCATGGTTGAGTCATCAATAGACAAACACTTACGATTAGTCCCTGGTGTTAGAGACCAGGGAACGATGGACAATAGCGGTGGGCATATCTCATTCAGGCATATGGATTCATCTCAAATGTCTATAGTGGACTAGACATGAAGTCGTACAACGCTTTTATGATTCTTCAGGCAGAATCGTGCCGACGCCTGCACAGATTGGAGTTTTCTGTATGGAGTGCAGGATATTTGTATTTGTATTTGTATTTGTATAACTCTTTAATCCCATTTGGGAAATTTTGCCTTTGTGCCATTGCACCCCAGTTACAACTGGAGCAGGCACGTCGTCGCCACAGTGCAGCGCCGGTCGGCGTTTTTTTTTTTTTTGGTGGTGGGGGGATGAGGGGGAGTGGGTGGCAGACTTTTATACTGTCTAGCCACCTGCAACTACCGTCCAAATCCCTAGATTTCATTGGTGCGGTCAGAATTTATTCTATTGTATAAGTCGGTTACGGCCTTGCACTAATACAGACAAGGTCAATTTAAAATGTCAAAACAACTACTGAAATCTTTAAACCCTCGTGCTTCTACATTTTATGCACGAATTTCTGAACGCGACTAAGCGTCTTAAACTATCTATCCTTATTCGCCCCTTCTCTTCCCTTCTAAGTGTTCATCAAAATCACGGGGTCGAGAACGGCTCTGTCACTCCTAGCTATACATTTATTCTATCTCGCCCCACTTTCTTTCCAGCTCTAAAACAAAAGTGTTTCAAACAAACTGTTCACGAGAACAGCTCAAGGACAAATTACGCTGGTTAGAATTAACAGGTCGTGAAACTTTACTCACTGAACGTCGTGACCTAGCACGGCATTTAGAAGACATTGTGTTCGTGACAAAGTTCATGACGAAGTTAAGAGTAAAGCACCAAGACATGCTTTTAAAAATTAAATAATATATATGTATAGTTTATAGTCAAAGCTGCTTAGGCCAAAATTCAATGGCCCAACATTTAGTATTGATAGTATATGGAATAATAACGAATGCTTTGCTTAAAATTACAATTTTGACTTCTTAAATGTAAGCAATAAATGTCACTCTGGTAATTTCATTTTATTACTTCCCTTGATGTACTGTATTCCAACAACTCAACGTAAATTGTCTTTTTCGTTCTCTCCCTTTCTCTCTCTCTCTCTCTCTATCTCTCTATTTCTCTCTTTCTCTCTTTCTCTCACTACCTCTCTTTTGTGTGTATAAGTATGTGCTTATGTATCAGTGAGATGCACACTTATATTATATTTTGTAGTCTAAAAACCACCCATACAGAGGGCGGTATTATACCGGTTTTATCAATTCTACTGTATTTAATTTGCTCGAGAAGTACTGTTACAGAATGTATTATAGTCGATGTGTCACGCATAATACATTTTGAAGTCGAGAGAGTAACTGGCCAAACAACAAATAGCATGGTGCTCGCTTGCGCCAATGGTTTTCTTTCTGATGTTTACACGAGCCATAATGGCATCATATCGTCTCTCCTACGCCTCAGAAATCCCATCAAGTAGTCGGGTGTGAATTAAACATGATCGGTCTCTTTTCTCTTCAATGCAATTTTGAGACTGCGCCCTCCTTCGATCGAGCAAATGAGAGATCCTTTTTGGTTAATGGGAGTTTACGTGATTTTCTTCACGCGTAAAGAGGCATAAATCAATACAAATGGAACTATGGATGGCTGACAGATAAAGAGTGGAGAATATTTGAACAATCCGGAATCGACTCAAGCAGGTTTCATTATTCTACTAATGTCTCACTTTTCCAGCCAGGTGCCAATGATTTCCTCGGACCTTCCTCGACCATACACATCCGCAGTATCCAGAAAGTTTCCACCCCATTCTGCATATCGGTTGAGGATCTTATGAGACATGGCCTCATCACTCTGACCTGTCATGCCGATCTTGGATGTGAATTGTTAATATAATAAATGAAGGCACGGCAGATTGATGTTAATTATACAGATAAGCCAATTAAAACAGCAACAAAAATAAAGAAATAAAAAGATAAAGTTTGAATAAAAGTATGAATACATTTTTTTAAAATGTTCATCAAAGTAAAGTCAAGTGAAGATTTAAGAAAGATCCCGAAACTGACGCACAAACACAGGAGAGTCAAGGCTAGAATAATTTGAAATAATTTACAGTTACAGACAATCAGACGCCATTAATGTTTTTTTTAAAATGAGCAATAAAATTAATTCTACTTAGTCACTGAAACAAGTAATGCATCTAAGCAACAAAATCATTTACGGTGACTAAAAATGTAAAGAAATTATTTGTGTCTTTCAGACAACAGAAGATGTACGTACAGTTGTACATCTCCAGTTTATAGTTATGAAAATATTCAATCTTTTGAATTTTACTGCAGCCTAAACTCCACCCTCGCTCCCCCGCCGCTTTTCCTTATTTCACAGTAAGAGGCCAATATTGGTCAGTGTCTGACACAAAATATACCAACAGGTCAATCTCTGCCATACACAACGTTTTTGCCTCCATTACATTCAGTTCACACTCCAACTGTTTCGGCCTTTGCTCACCAAGTCAGTGCCCATTTTAATCACATAATAATATATTCATCTTGGATTGTTTGAGCACTTTTGTCTGAAATGTATTATTTCTGTTCAGACTTGTCGAAAACGGTTACAATAATGACTTTCTTGTGTGTCTATTCATGGACAGACTAGCCTAATTATGTTTATATGTCAATACAGTCTTGTGGTTCAGAATGACGACACGAATTTCATCCGTGTCACAATACGCTACACGTCTTTATTCTAAAAGGCACCGTATTTTTAAAATGAATTTAGAACCCCGTCCAAAAGCCTAGATGTTGTTGCGTCATTATGTATTGCTTATTGTGGACAGGAAGATTACGTGATTAAGAATGCCTTGAAAATACACAAATATTCTATTCTAATACAGGCGATCTTCAAGGTTTAAAAAGGGTTGAATTTACCTAGGCCGTCAATGGTGGAGTAAGTTACGTTTACAGGAGCTATTTCTTCACGTTAATGACCCGTGCGACCATCCCTCCAGATCTATCACCATGCTTTGTGCTGTGTGGAAGCGACCATTGTGAATCTTATAATGTACCAGTTTATCCATTCACCGTGAGAGTCAGGTTATTTTCTTGTTGCCTCATTCAATGTTGTTAAGGTCGCATAGTGTATTTACAAAGCTCATTACCCTTGTCAGTGGTTACATCTATATTCTTTAGTTGTTTTTTCGTCAGTGTTAAAATTATGACCAGCTTTGCTTCGGATGACTTCAGTTTGACTCGGTGTTTTCGCAGCTAAACTTCCTTCTTCCTGTTAAAAGGATTTTAAACGTGTCTTCAAGTGAATTATTTTTAATAGTCCCATGTTGTTACTGTTTGAATCCAAATATCTGTCAAGCGTTCATCCCGTAACAACTTACACTTACCTGTGTTTCACCAAATGTGAATGTTCCCAGACATAAATTGGCCACTTTTAGTCCAGATTTACCAAGATAATTGTAGACCACTTTACTTTCTTCCAATATTTTTGCCATTTTCAAGAAAATTCCTTCTGATTCACCCACAGCTTAGCACTACTGGAGATGGGAGGCAGTGTTTCAATATTGGCCCTACTAAGATTCAGCACTGCAACCAGCTGTACTTTGGTCCAAAACATAAAGAGATAAAAGCAGTGTGACCTGCATAATACACGAGTACCCTAGACTGCGACTGGGGTCGCAACGAGGCCAGATGCTCGACATCAGTAAACAGTTGGGAAAGAAAGGTTGTGTATATTGAGGAGCCCGAAACACACAACTAATTAAAAAACACCCAAGCCTTCGGCCCGAGGAACGTTCATAGCACATACACTTAATGGATGAACAGAAAAGACATGGATTATAAAAATTATAAATGAAACAATGATGGCCATGACTTGGCAGAGCGAATACGCATAAAAGATTTTTGTTCTACTGTTGCGTTTCACTCACACGCCCCGTGTCCGCACTACTTTTCACCCATACTCTCATGCACCACATCCTATTGATTTTAATCAGGCCAGCTTTCATCCATGTTGCTTTTTTTCGTACTGCTCTATCTGAGTTTCTCCTATAGATCTCATTCTCGCTTATTTTTAGTTACCGGGAGTAAACTAAGAAATAAATTGTAACTTCAATTGTAAACTCATACTTCTCTATACCCTTACTTTTATTTCTGATTTTTCAGGCATCTAACGATAGTTTCACCCACTGCGGTAAAAATGTATTATAGTAAAGCTCACTATACAAAGTGAGACACAGGAAAACATAAGGTTACATGTCGCTACAGTCATTCCACATTTGCCTAAGTCATTTTTTGAGTATTTTGAGATGAAATTCTCACCTTCTTCAGACAATCATGTTACATAATTTACCAACATTTACATCGTTTTTTTTCGTTGACTTATGAGTTTTTAAACAAAATTCCACATCTACCTAAACCACCATTTACACTGATGTTAGGGAAGCGTAGACTAATTACAAAAGCAAATAGAGATAAAAACTGAGTTATGTCCACTGTTCAGCTATAGTTTTCTATGTAAAATTCCACGCTTACCTACAACAGCCACCACTACATTCGAAGTAAACAGTTTTCTTTGATTTTTAAAACCACACCAAACAGTGACGTAGGCAATTATGGAATAAACTTGAGGATGTTTCAAAAGTTAGGGTTGTAGAATTGATTACTTTCTGACACTGTCGAGACTGTCAACTGTACAATTCAACAGATCAAAGGCACTCTGGCCATATACATTCGATGTTTTTATGGCACCTTGTGGTAACAGTGGTCAGCTGTTCAGTACTTCAGCCTGGGAGATGTAATACTTCCACGTGTTTCTGTAATCATGCATAATCCACAGATATACGGCCACAGTTATGAATTACATAAATTAGCAAGGACATGTTTCACCACTACACCACAAAGAATATTTGCACTGAAAGGTTCAATTCTTCTGCGATCAGGCACGGACAGGTTTTACTGTCTTTCTATTGTGCAATTCTACCGGCGAACAAATCGTTCCGGTATTTTTACACATGTGCATTTATAATATTCTTGCGAAACATTTACATTTTCATAAGTCTTTCCAACACAGTTTTCACAGAAATGTTGTATAAGGACATGGGGAGTGATTTTATCCCCCTCAAGGTAAATGTCTGAAAATAAGACTGCAATATCTGCAAATATGAACATAATCTTCTTCGCAAATGTGTATTTCATTAAAATGATGTTTGTAAACGATGTTTTATGATATCCCACAAATCTGTAATACACTGTATACAACCATTATAATACTGGGCTAAACTGCATTGCAGCAGTTGGAAAGAGATGCTCCATCTCTGAACAGCTGATGCCAACGGTATTGTTGTGCTACTGTAATGGGGTGAACCATTACAGGGCTGAGAACATAGCTCGCTGTGGTGAAAGGGAGATACTACTACTACTATTTCCTGTTGCACCCACTGGTGCTTAGGGCAGCAACAAAGGATCTCCAGCCCTGTCTGTCCTGGGCCATCTTTGCGAGAGTTCCCCATGAGTGATTGAAGGATTTCATCTCTGCCTCGATTGTTCTCCGCCAGGTTGCCTTGGGTCTGCCTCGCTTGCGCCGTCCCTCCGGTGCCCACTGAAGTGCTGTTTTGGGTATAGAATTTGCTTCCTTTCGCAGCACGTGTCCAAGCCATCTCCATCGTCTCTTCGTGATGATGTTGGCTATTTCTTCTTGCTTGCATCGCCTTAGTAGTTCCTGATTAGAAATCTTGTTTGGCCAAAAGATGCGGAGAATCCTACGAAGACATGTGGTGTGGAAGGAAGACAACTTGGTGAGGTCACCTTCTGTCATTCGCCAACACTCTGATCTATACAGGAGTGTGGATAGGACACAGCTTTGGTACAGTCTGATCTTGGTGTTGATACCGTATTGTGTCGATTTCCAGATGTTGCTCATACTTTGAAAGACAGCCCTTGCATTTCCCAGCTTACTTTGGATGTCCTCCTTTGTGCCACCCTCTGGTCTGATAATGCTACCAAGGTATTTAAATTTGTCCGTCGTGGTGAGGTTCTTGTCATCTACTTGCACTGGTGCTGGAGTGTCTACATTTAGGGTCATAATCTCTGTCTTCTTCTGGCTAATCCGAAGGCCTACTTTGCATCCAAAATTATGTAGTCTCTGCGTCTTATCTTGCATGTGTTGGTGACTATGTGACAATAGCGCAAGGTCATCCGCAAAGTCCAAATCCTCTAGGTTGTCGAAGAGTGTCCATCTGATGCCTCTTGGTGCATCCTCTGTAGTTTTCCGCATAATCCAGTCGATTACGAGGTTAAACAAAATTGTTGACATCACACATCCTTGCCGTACACCAGTTTTCACTTCAAAGGATGCATCACTGTTTCCGACACTGCAACTGAAGGTCTTGTAAAAGCTTTTGATGAGTTCAACAAGCTTGCTGGGAATCCCATAGTGCCGAAGAATGCGCCATATACTCTCTCTGTGGATGCTGTCGAAGGCCTTTTCGAAGTCAACGAAGTTCACATAGAGCTGCCTTTGCCATTCTGAACACTGTTCTATGATGTTTCGGAGTGTGAAGATCTGGTCAATGCATCCTTTCCCCTTTCGGAATCCGGCCTGTTCCTTCCTCAGTGTCTTGTCCACAGCATCTGACATACGTTGCACAATGATCTTGGCAAGGATTTTGCTGGGTATAGAAAGGAGAGTGATACCACGCCAGTTGTTGCAATCGCTGAGTGCTCCTTTCTTGGGTATTTTCACTATTCTGCCTTCATTCCAGCTCTTTGGTACTGCTTCTGCTTCCCAGATAGCTGTGAACAGTGGCTGAAGGATGGTGGCTGACTGATCCGGATCTGCTTTGAACAGTTCTGCAGTCAAGTTGTCTTTTCCTGGAGCTTTGCTGTTTTTTAGGCTCTTTATTGCTGCCACTATCTCTTCCTTCTTTGGTGGATCTATGTTGATGTCAAGGTCTTCAGCAGCATCTTGTATTATTATTCTATCTTCAGGTGGTGGCCGGTTTAGTAATTCCTGAAAGTGCTCTGTCCAGCGTGTATCCTGTTCTCGTTCTGTAGTCAGTAGTTTCCCATTCTTGTCTTTGATTGGAACACTTGGTCTTCCACCGTACTTGCCACAAATGCGCTTAGTGATCTTGTGGAGCTTACCCTGTTCTCCTCTTGCTGCTGCCTCCTCCGCATCTGCCGCTAGCTGTTCCATGGCTTCTCGTTTATCTTTCTTTACTAGTCTCTTCACTTTCTTATTTAACTCTGTGTAGCTATGTTGGTACCTCTCTTTCAGCCTTTCCGATTTCACTTGTAGGAGTTTCTTTTTCATGACTTTCCTCTCCTCGATCACATCCCATGTTCTTTGTTGGATCCACTCCTTGCTTTTCCCTTTCTCATTAAATCCAAGGCAGGCTACACTGCTCTCTGTGTACACTGTAGTTACTCTTTTCCACTCTGAATCGATTCCTCTTTCATTAGGGTTGTTCTTATCAGACTCTCGTAGAGCCTGGAATCGGTTCTTGACTTGTATGTTGAAGGCATTTCTAACACTTGCATCTCTCAGTTTCTGAATATTAAGGTGTCTTTGCTTTGATGTCTTGATTCCGGTCTTGTTCAGTTTAATTTTGATAAGTGCTGCCACTAGATGGTGGTCGCTGGCTACGTCAGCTCCTCTTTTCACTTTCACATCTAGAAGGGATCGTCTCCACATACCGTTGATCATCAAATGGTCTATTTGGTTCTTGTCTCTTCCATTTGGAGAATTCCATGTGAGTTTGTGAATTTCTCTGTGTGTGAAAAGGGTCCCTCCGATGACTAAGTTGTTCAAGGCACAAAAATCCACAAGCCTTTCTCCATTGTCATTCCTTGTTCCAGTTCCATGTTTTCCCATTACTCTTTCATAATTTATATCATCTTTACCTACCTTAGCATTGAGGTCTCCCATGACAATGATGAGATCATGCCGTGGCGTCATGTCCATTTCCCCCTGGAGTTGTTCATAAAAGTCGTCTTTGTCTGTGTTATCGTTTTCGTTGGTTGGTGCATAACATTGGATGACAGTGATGTTTGTGTGTCGTCCTTTCATCCTCATCCTCATCAGTCTGCTATTGACGTTTCCACTCCAACAAGCATTTGTCCAGTCCTTTCTTTAGGATGATGGCTACTCCTTCATGATGTTGGTCATCCTCTCTTCCAGAGTAGAGAACGGTTTCTCCAGTGGATGTTTTGATCCTTCCAGATCCATTCCATCTGCTCTCACTTACACCCAGGATGTTTAGGTTGTAGCGCCTCATCTCTGATGTTACTTGTGCTAACTTACCCGATTCATACATTGTTCTAACATTCCAGTATCCAATCCTGGTCTTGGTTTTGGCGGTGTTCAGTTCCTCCTTCATCCTGCTAGCAGTTTCCTTTCGGCTTTCACTACTTGCATTCATACGAGTCGCGAGGTACTCAGAAGGTCCATCACATCCAGAACGTTGGTTTTTCCATGTTGCTGTTTCCGTAACGATTTTTGTTTCTCCAAGTAAGGTCACCCCAACAAGGATTTCAGGGTAGGGTTGTTAGCCCTACGCCCAACCCCCGAACCTGGAGGGCCGGTCTGTTCAATCTTGTCTGGTCCTTCCCCCATGACCTGTCCAGCTTGCTTAAAGCTATCAGGGGCACGAGGCCTCCGCTGGCTTAGCTCCTGGGATCACTGGGACACGCAGGCCACTCCTCCACGTCAAGGCATGAACAATTGGAGCAGGAAAGGGAGATAAACCTGTTTATTTTGACTGGCTGGACCACTAGAAGTGGTCAAAGGGAAGTAACCACACAGAAAATATAGATAATCTCCCCTTATTGTTTGATCGCGCACTTGACATGAGTCATGTAGTGTTGAGTAACATTGCCAACTGATGTCCTCACTGCGCCAATTTTTAAACCATAGTCTTAGCGTGTCTGTATTGTCCAGGATTGGTCAATTTAAGTGACCATCTCTGGTTCCATAGGTGGAATCTTGTTATGTATCACTACATTGTAAGTTTTGTTTAGTATTTATGTTATTAAATAATATTTTATTAAGATAGTATATTTAGAACATACAGGAGCAAGAGGGTAGTTTCTAAAAATGTTTTTATTTGTTATAGTGTTCTGATATAATTTGCACTTAGTGAACTGTTAGGGAGTAAATGGGTTGCGCGTTTTGGGGTGACGCTTAGAGGATAGCGTGGGTCAGTCAGTTCCACCCAAGTCTTCAAGACAGCAGGACGTGTTATTCTGTCCCGACTAAAAAGAACTTGTAAATATTTCAAGGGAGTTGTGAAGTGCAACTAGTGCAAGCTTTGATGTAGCAAGTGTGAATTCCTTTGGCTAATTCACCACGCCTATCGGTTGGGTTTATTGTATTGTGGTTTATTGTCTTGTGTTTATTGTCCTGTGTATTGTATTGTTTTTATTATTTGTTTTTTTCCTTTTCTTTTTAATAAAACTGGTGACCTCTCATAACCTGATAGTTTTGTTTGTATGTTTGACTGTGTGAGATAGCTTGCTAGGGAGACCGCTCGTTCCCGTCCTGTTGACAATACTTTTTTTAAAAATACTTTATATGGTTTGGAGATTTGTCGATGATAACAATATACTCATGTGAGTCATGGACAGGAACAGCAGAACTGAGGAGGAAGGCCAAGCAGTTGAGATGAGATGTCTCAGAAGAGTAGTTGACGTCTCGTACACAGGACACATCACAAATGAAGAAGTGAGAAAAACCATCACCCAACACGTGCGTCACTATGAAAATCTTCTGAACACAGTAAAAAGAAGAAAATTGAAGTGGTATGGACATGTGACTAGAGCCAGTGGACTATCAAAGACCATCCTACAGGGTACAGTTCAGGGAACAAGGAGACGGGACAGATAAAGAAAGAAATGGACGGACAAGATTACTGAATGGACAGGGGAAAAACTTTGCGACAACACGGGCCCTTGCCCATGACCGCCAGATGTGGATGCAGTTGATGCGACGCTCGCTAGTGCAATGCCCCCAAGACTCCGGAAGCATATGTGTGGAAGTGTGCTAAATTTCAATTAGCGTCTAATATGGCATGTGCTTGCGTGATCACGATGGTGAAATGAATAAGTAACCATGTATCATCGTGTGAACAGGAGGCCAGACGCAATGGCTATGGCATTTTTCAACCGTCGGTGTGGCACGCAATAGGCAGCTGGGACGGCTCAGGCCGCATTTGAACCTTTTTATGATCGGAGACAGAGCGTTCGCCTGGCTTAACATACTGTTTTTGCATATAAATACCTTTTCTACTTCGAATTTCGCTGTAAAACCTTTGTTGTATATGAAGGCAGGTATAGCCTTTCAATTTATATTTGTTTTTTAAAAATGTGATTTTGGAAAATTTATCAACGGAACGACGATATGAAATAATAGCATGCCTAGCGTGCCTTGACTTGTCCTTCGCCCTCTGTCCCAGGCAATGCAATCATTGCAGTTCTCTACCCATATTTGCACTCTACCTCTACCTCATGTGTAGGTGACAATGTAGCTTTAGATCTAAATCTAGATCTGCTTGAACGCAAGTTGATAGAATCTTTTAAAATTAGGGCTGAGACTTTATTCAGTCAGTGCTTTTACTGTGTATCATATGGATATATACGTCTAAATTTATTATATGAAAAGTGACCTTCAAATGGTTATTGGTGCGGGGAGAGCAGCACTTATAGGGGTGCGGATCTGCTAGGACTCCGATTCCCATCAATCAATCAATCAATCAGTCAGTCCATGTAATGTCAGATGTTAAAAGTGCGTTTTCGTCAGTTACATTTTTATTCTGTCAAGAAATGTCATGACCATCGCCCTTTCATAAGACAATCAAAAACACACGGTCATATCGTTACGTTCATATGAAAATAACAGTTTACGCCAACAGCAGAATCACTGTTGTCATGGTAGTTTACAATTGATAATCACATCTCTTATTTTGTTTAGCCATGTAATTCTTAGTGTCACATAAGTGGTAATGAGTTCGAGTTTTTTTTTGTGTTTTTTCGCTGAAGTTTCCCCATTAATTCCATTTTTTACTCGCATCTTCCCGATCGAGAAACATGTAGATTTACAAAATGAAGAAGGACTGTGCTTATCTTGAATTTCTTTTTGTTTTTATTCAAATTTGTTGAGGTGGTCATTTCAGTTATCAGGTCTGTGTTGTTACAAAAATTCCTTATTGCAGCATGATTTTAAGTCACGGGATGTCTTTCCAATTGTCTTATCAGGAAACTTTGGTAACACAAGAGACTTAGGACAATGAATAAATTAATACTTCTTTCTTTTTACTGATTGTCGTTCACTGATCAAGTCAGAACTCCATCATTACGTGAGACATGTTATTGGATTAAAGCTACAAAATAGTATCTACCTACATAAAACAAAATTGTATATATATAACAGCTGACACATCTTTGATGACTAGTGTCAGCCTTTGTTCCACAATGCACAACATGTAACCACATAAAAAAAGTGTCATTCTATTTCTTAAGCAAAATAGATTTTAACTTGGGCAAAATGCAGTGCTATCAACAAACTAGTGTGGGAAAAATATGGACATTCATTTCACAAGTTATAAAGTAATAATACTGATACCTAGTTCTCTTGAAGACTAGTATGAAGGCCATTCACGTGCGCAGCTATCCAGATGTATTAGTGTAATAAATGCACGGCAGAAACACGGCAATGTAGGACCTGAATAGATTGCCCGCATTCTTTAAAAACATATGAAAGGAATATTAATTAATAAAAAAAAAGTAACAATTGCACAAACTATTACTATCTCAAAAAGGAATAAAGTTACAACAAATGATAATCAGTGAACCATAGCATGTGTTCCAAGTGACCTGTCCATTTATTGAGAAAATCTTCTGGTTTGAAAAGGCTTTTGCATTGTTCTCTTCGCAGGTTCTACACTCCCAAAAAGTTACTGATAAGCCGTTGCTGCCGTGGATGCCAGAGAAATGAAGGATGACGGGGTGGTAGAGGCAGTACACTGTACTCCTGTCACAAAGAACTGCCAGTTTAAGCTATACAAGCCAGCATTGACAGCCAATGGAGTTCTTTTAACTTGTTTATACTCATCCACGTTTTAATTGACTGGACACATTTTTGAACTTCCTCTTTAATGATCTTAGTCGAATATTTTGATACTCTCTGACGTACATGTACTTATTTCATTTCACTTGTTTCTTCATTATCATTATTATTATTATTATTATTATTGTAAAAAAAAACAAGTCAAACATTTGTACATTATAGTTCACATTACATTGGTAATATAGGTAATGTATTTGTAAAAACAGTGGTTCAAAAGGACGATGACAAGACAAATCTGTCATTTTTTGTACAGAAAAATTCTGAAGTCTGCACAAAAATCAAGGCAATGGTACACAGCAGTGCCAAATCTTGAACAAATAATATAAATAATAATATACATGTATGTGTTTAAACTCTTGTCTCATCAAGCTTTGTGATCTTCTGGTCATTTGTCACCACACAATCTATGGGCATTTCAGAGTTCAAAATTGTATATTTTATATTCATGTTGCCAGTTATTGTCTCTGTGTGGATTCTAAAGTGAGCCAGTTTACTAGTACATTCAACTTCAAAGGCAGACAGCTCTTTTTCCCTCAAGTAAAAGGTGATATATTAAGCTCAGCACACCTCATTGAGACAAGGGAGACACAGAATACAGAGACGAATCATTTCATCATATTCCCTCGGTCGATTTGCGCGCCTATCATCGATGTCAACGATGCAACAATTTGCAACACTGAACGAAAAAGAGTTATATTTATCGTATTTATATGATCGCAATTTGTGGACATAAAGTGAAAGAAGGAATGGCTCATCTCGGTATTCTGTGTCTTGGGAGACACTGTCGTATATCAAAACCTCTATCAGCTAACACAACATTACCAAACTCTAAACTGGACAAACAATCAGAATACTCGATGATATGCTTATCTGGAATCCTCCCACCCCACCCCTCTGAGATAAAAGTAACTAAACCCTGTGGAGTAATGCCAATTAAGTATTTTATTGTATTATGACTTTTGTACCAGGAGTAAGTATCTGCTCTTGCTTTAACGATAGCTGGCCATTAAATAAAAATTTCAAAACGGTCAATGATGACTGCCACTCATCTTCCAAAATATTTCACAATTTCAAGGGGCCTAGTTTGTTTCAGACAGTCCTTGCTAGGCCAACCGATGAGGCATTTCAAAATGTGATATATTACATTTAGAACA
Organism: Onchidella celtica; assembly: GCA_963931925.1. Lineage (NCBI taxonomy): Eukaryota > Metazoa > Mollusca > Gastropoda > Systellommatophora > Onchidiidae > Onchidella > Onchidella celtica. Next base: position 53,990,507 of record OZ007576.1, read on the forward strand.
AGGAGAATTTCTTGGAAAGGGGAAAGTCTACTTTTTCCTTCTTGTCTTTGCAGCAAGGGCAACAAACATGAAATTAAAAAACATAGATGCTCCCAAGGAAGACAACCAGTATGATTATTGACATTGTCATTACTGTTTTGAAACATTTCTTCCTCGTAACTGTTTGCATTTATTTTTGATTTTAACGAAACATTTTCATTTGTCGTCATCATCTACACATACTTTATAACTGTCAATATCCTTGGACGTTAGGTCAGTGGTGGTGGATTTATCTTATGCAGCTTCAACATTGGTGATGATCTCTTGAATTTTTTCCTCAGGACTGGGAACATCATGGCATGGAAATAAACATTATGACTTTTCAAAATTTAAAGTTAATTTGAATGTTGCACTGACCAAAGTAGTTTAAGCCTGGAGAATTAAAATGAAATGTTCAGCACCAGTTTTTAGATATTATTTTATCACTAACATATATAGAAAACTCACCATTTGAGGTCACGCCAAATTTTTGTGATCCCAAGTTTTTTCTTGTCTTCGGATTACAGAAGTAGGAAAATGATATTATTATTAATTACTTCATTTTTTATTTACTTATCTTCTCATTTATTTGCTTATTGAATTACTTTTTATTTTGGCTGATGTTCTTTTACCAAGAATTATCTCTTCCACAAAATCATTGAGCCAAGCACATGGTGAATATATATATGAAACAAACCACATTTAAAGTCTGAGCCCCAAAATAGATCCAAAAAAAAATTATGTAATTGACAATAATCACAATTCACGAGACTTTCGGCCTCATCCTCCCGAAGTCAAGAGAGAAATATAAAAAGGCAGGTTTTGAATTCCAAACAGCCAAATTCAGTCTACAAGAAATTGTGAGACGTCATGTCTCTTGCCACATTCCTCAATTCCGTATTGCCAAAATCTTTTCCTGTATCACATTCACCCAATCAGCAATATATTTCTCCTCATATAGTACACTGCCGGGTCACAAACATCAGTATCGTTAGACATTGTCGCGATGTGGGTTAGATGGGGAGAATTCGACTGACACTCTTTCGAGGTCCGCTCCCACAATCGACGAACACACAAAAAAAATACTTGCACTCTAAAAACTAAATAAATCAATTGCTTTGATTTTTAGCAGAACTGTAGGGCAGTTTAATTACAGGAATTAATGTAACAAATATAATTATAAATATAAATATCAATTCAAAGGCAACTGAATCTAACTAATGAAACTACAGCTTTCTATAAAGACTAACTTATTCACTCTAACTACTTGCAGGTCATATAAGTTAGATGCCAAATAGAATCCGCGCACGTGGCGACGGATATAACAGTTTAAATTCTATTAATTCAATGAGACATGTTATGATATGGACATTTCCTCTAGACACGCCATGGAGAATGCTTGTACAACCACGCGTTGTCTGGCGGTAGCTCTGAAACTGTCTTCAAAAGTAAGTAGAACGGTTCACTTTCATCATTACAAATTAGTATGAACTCTCACCATTAGGCCCTCACTGGGAGTGAGAGCGCTGGATGTAAACGCTGTGGGTTCATATCAAACCAAGTAGCTTAGGCTCTGGAGCTTTAAAACATCACGCTCCTCACAATATGGACTGCTAAACTGCGTCTCTATGTCTCTCATCTGGCTGAGGACTATCGCCGTCCACCTCGTAAATGGATTGTCTACATGTGGCCTCTATCTAAGCTCTGCACGGGTTTAAATACTAAAGCTATGTCTCGACCTTCCGTCCAGATTCATACATTTGATTGGTGCAGTCGCTTCAGTTCAGCCTGCAATATTAATTTATGCTTGTCATGGCCTTGCGCCAAAATCAAGGTCAATTTTACGGTCTAGACAAAATTTAAAATGCGAAACATTAACTACTAAAATCTTCAAACCCCGTGCTTTCTACTCTTATGCACGAATTTCCGAAGGCCAACTAAGCGTCTAAATAAACTACCTTTACTCGCCCCTTATCTATGTTAATCAAAATCACGGGGTCGAGAACTGCTCTGTCATTCCTAGCTATACATTTATTCTGTCTCGCCCCTCCTTCTCTCCATCTATCAGAAAAAAGGTGTTTCAAAACAAACTGTTCACGAGAACAGCTCAAGGACAAATTACGCTGGTTATAATCAACAAGATCGTAAAAATTAACTCACTGACGCCGTGACCTAGCACGGCATTTATGATCCTAATGTGATCATGACACATCCCCCACCCCAGTGAAAACTTAGGGTTTGAACGACATAACTGTCTACTAACGTTGCTATGTAATAGTACTTTGGAAAGGGCTATATAGTAAAAAATATAGCGTTACTGAAAGTCAAAAAAAAAATTCTAAGAACGTGCCTTACCGATGGACAATGGCATATGTATATTTATATGCGACGTTCTGTGATAATATATAATTATTGTAGCACTTAAGAATTAAAGTGATAAACTTCTCTCACACAGACATACCGTAAAGACTGAAATATTGAGCAACTAGCTCATCGCTTCATTGAGCGTAATTAATACATTCATAGAACATGAACGAACAATAGTTAATTAAAGTAATGGTATCCTGGCAGCAGTAGGTCTGGTCGCTCGGTTTGCCATTTTCTCATCTCATTGACCAGAAGACAAAGGCGTCAAGGTTGTCTGAAACTCAGGTCATGGTCAGGATGGACGCTAGTGGAAAAAGGAATCACATGGAAATTTTGAGAAAGAATGTCCATAATTGGTAGGACAATTTAATGTGAAACCATCCACGGTCTCCGAAAAAGGTGAAAAATGCCCAACCTCAATGCTTAACAGTGTCTATATAAAATAGCAACATATTCTGGTTTATCAGTTATAAATTTCGCCATAGTGAAGCTGAAATAACAAACGTCGACAAGATAATTAGCCTGACGTACTCTTTCAAAATCTGCGTAGCGCTCGTCTTGATTTAAGAATTATATAGCGCTTCTCGCATTCAACAATAATCTAGATCTCAATTAATTAACATTACACTTTAATCTATATCTAATTATATCCAATCCGGGATAAATGAGGTGCCACCAGGCGATAGCAGTTAATTTAATGCGCCGTTTCCGTACGCAAGCCATGCACACGTCAAGTGTCACAGTCATCTCGGTATATAGTCATAATCGGTTCAATTCAATATCCATATCGGGTATGTTCTTAGATAACTCATCCACTGACCGCATGGAGAGTTACAATCATAATCAGTATTCTTACTTGTCATATCTAGTATTACGTTAGATGGTCCACGAAGCGCGGAAAACCATAGACATAATCGGTTGTATAAAAAAAACAACTCCACTCTTCTTCACAACTTCTTAAAACGCGACCACGCAGTGTCCTCTGTTACCACTGCAAAAAACTCTCAAAAACGCGAACACGCAGTGTCCTCTGTTACCACTGCTAAAAAACTCAAAACGCGAATACTCCCTTCCTTACATAACTAGTCGGTCTTACACTGCCCGTCGGTCTTACACTGCCTGCGGCCTTACACTGCCCAGAGGTCTTACACTGCATCTCGGCGTCTTACACTGCCTGTGGCCTTACACTGCCCTGAGGCCTTACACTGCCCTGTGGGGCTTACAATGCCTGTAAGAAGGTTCAACAACAACACGCGAATACGCGGATACGCAGTGTACTACGTTAGCACTGCCAAACATCTCTCAAATTATCGAAAAATACCAATATCATCCATCCCATGAGGCAATCTCATTATTGCTCTCCTCGGGTCGACGTCATACGCAGACGATTAAAAAAAAGTATACTCAATATATATAATTCACATAGCTCTTATATCGACATCACCTCGATACTACAGACTCTTCCCATGAGACAAATTCATTGCGTTTCGGGCGGCGGTACCAGCCGACAATAAAATCAATACTCACTACTCATCACTACACAAAAAAAATCACCTCCCTAAACAATCTAATACTGCCCTCTCGGGAGCTCGTCAATACAAAGACGAGATCGGTTATACATGACGCTTAATAAGCTCCATAGAACTGGCAGTGTGCTAACTGCACGGGTTCCAACAATTCAATAAAATCGTTACTCTCAATAACCAGATCAAATTACTCAATCAATGTGTCAATGTAGACACATGAGTTACTTAGGTAAAATAAGAAACAAAGGAATGTACCAACACGATAATGATAAGGGTCTAATGAAAAAAAATACACCAAACACGACGCTAGACAAACAAGAAAAGACGAACGATAACAGACCCTACAAGTTCTGAATATAATTACAGATAGGTGAGAAGAGAACAAGAGAGAGCTGACGTCTTCCAAAAGAGACGAGGAAGATGTGAACGCCACAATCTAAACAAATATACAGGTCCCTAACAAAGACTATTCTCACGAATGCGAATCCTCACTGTTTTAATCACCACTGGTTGTTCCGAGACCGCAGACGTTGTCGTCGAAACGGCAAAATCGGCGACCAAGCCACCACTTTGGCACAGAGGACACGCACACGCAAGAACCCTCGCCGACCTCCCGCAGTTCTAACAAAGAAGAAAAAGCCTGTAAAACACGAGGAGGAACACTCAACTCCCCAGACGCAGACAAAATTTTAGGATGGAATCACTTAACTTTCAAGGAACTGGGTGGTAATTCCTTTAGCCCTTGCGTACACCACAGTCAGTCTTTTTTGTCTTTCACCGTTCCAAGTTCTGTTCTGTAGTCTCCCTGGCCTCGGTCATCGGGTCAATGGGAGAGCAGCGACATATGTGGAAGTAAAAATAACAAAGCAGTATACAAAACTAAATAATAAATAATTTTAAACTAGCTCAACGTGCGACACCCCGTGAGCAACGGATCATGAAAAGAACAAAAATGTAATGCAAACAAAGAGAAAAGGTGATTATAATCTAACGAATTTAAGAAATTAAGGATTAAGAAATTTGGTAAGTCCCCTCCAGTGTCGCGATGTGGGTTAGATGGGGAGAATTCGACTGACACTCTTTCGAGGTCCGCTCCCACAATCGACGAACACACAAAAAAAATACTTGCACTCTAAAAACTAAATAAATCAATTGCTTTGATTTTTAGCAGAACTGTAGGGCAGTTTAATTACAGGAATTAATGTAACAAATATAATTATAAATATAAATATCAATTCAAAGGCAACTGAATCTAACTAATGAAACTACAGCTTTCTATAAAGACTAACTTATTCACTCTAACTACTTGCAGGTCATATTAGTTACATGCCAAATAGAATCCGCGCACGTGGCGACGGATATAACAGTTTAAATTCTATTAATTCAATGAGACATGTTATGATATGGACATTTCCTCTAGACACGCCATGGAGAATGCTTGTACAACCATGCGTTGTATGGCGGTAGCTCTGAAACTGTCTTCAAAAGTAAGTAGAACGGTTCACTTTCATCATTACAAATTAGTATGAACTCTCACCATTAGGCCCTCACTGGGAGTGAGAGCGCTGGATGTAAACGCTGTGGGTTCATATCAAACCAAGTAGCTTAGGCTCTGGAGCTTTAAAACATCACGCTCCTCACAATATGGACTGCTCAACTGCGTCTCTATGTCTCTCATCTGGCTGAGGACTATCGCCGTCCACCTCGTAAATGGATTGTCTACATGTGGCCTCTATCTAAGCTCTGCACGGGTTTAAATACTAAAGCTATGTCTCGACCTTCCGTCCAGATTCATACATTTGATTGGTGCAGTCGCTTCAGTTCAGCCTGCAATATTAATTTATGCTTGTCATGGCCTTGCGCCAAAATCAAGGTCAATTTTATGGTCTAGACAAAATTTAAAATGCGAAACATTAACTACTAAAATCTTCAAACCCCGTGCTTTCTACTCTTATGCACGAATTTCCGAAGGCCAACTAAGCGTCTAAATAAACTACCTTTACTCGCCCCTTATCTATGTTAATCAAAATCACGGGGTCGAGAACTGCTCTGTCATTCCTAGCTATACATTTATTCTGTCTCGCCCCTCCTTCTCTCCATCCATCAGAAAAAAGGTGTTTCAAAACAAACTGTTCACGAGAACAGCTCAAGGACAAATTACGCTGGTTATAATCAACAAGATCGTAAAAATTAACTCACTGACGTCGTGACCTAGCACGGCATTTATGATCCTAATGTGATCATGATAGATGTCAGGGTTAGGACTAGAAGTGTCGTGCTGGGTCACGGCTTGTTTGTTTCATGGTCTCGTTGGTTTTGGCCAGTGCAAATGTCCTTGAACTATTCTCGTGGACAGTTTGTTTTTGTAACGCTTTTTCTTAGAGATGGAAAGAAAGTGGGGCAAGATAGAATAAATGGATGGGTTAGCAGTGACGGTGCAGTTCTCGATCCCGTGATTTTGATGAATTCTAACAGGGAAGAGAAGGGGTGAGTAAAAGGGAAATAGTAAATTCGTACATAAAACGTAGAGGGTTTAGAGACTTTAGTAAGGGTTTTGATATGTTAATTTGACCTTGGCTGTTACCAGTGCAAGGCCGTGACCGATTTCCATGCAGAATCTATTAATACTACGAGCTGAGCTCGAAATGCATGCACCAATCAAATTTGGGCAGTTGGCTGGGGATTGGCAGCTGGCCGCACAAGATATAAGCGGAGCCATTCCTATGTTTCTTCACTCCATGCAGAAATATCCTTCTGTGAAGGCAGTCGGCGTGATTCAGCCAGAGAGAATCAGAAGATTGTTATAGTCATGTCTATGACCTTGATAGACATTGGAATGAGACCATACGCTTCCCACAAATCATCTACTGCTATTATCTCCAGCTCCCTGATCTCGTATCAGGGACCAAGTGTAAGTGTTTGTCTATTGATTCGACGATGAACGTGAAGCTGACCTTAAATTCTCCAGTAGAAGTGCTACCGAAGAATGCAAGACTACAATGTATTTTAACTTGCAACTAGATCTAGCATGAGTGTCTGGTATACACATTTGTAAATTGAAATTGATGTGTCTGGATGAGGCTGGGGATTGCCAGCCCATCCTAGAGTAGATCTAGATCTAACTTAACTACGTCAGTTGTATTGACGAGTTTAATCCTTTATAAGCGGTAGGCACAAATAACTGAGTTAACATTGTCGTCTGAGACATTAGAATATTATTCGTTAGATAGTAGGCAAACTATATCTGGAAGATAGATAAGTAATAATTAAATTGTGAATGAGTCAGAATGATATAATCTTTTAGGAATCTAGAGGAGACTTCTAGTGATATATTATTGAATTTTCATTTGATGCTGCTGATGTTGTCCTTTTAATATGTACAGCTAGACGAAATTTGTTAGGGATTTTAAAGTAAATAAATTTGTGGCCCTGCAGGTCCTTGATAAAACTTATTCGAATTGTTATTAGTATATGTGGCATGGTATGGAAGAATAATTCCTAAAAACCTCTCGATATTTTAAATGCAGTCGTAACACCAATAATTCCATATAACCCAACTCGTAACACTGGAGAGGGACCCTTAAAGAACTTAAATAACGCCATGCCATAGGTAAATTATTTTAAAATCTATTGTATTTTTATTCCATTATTTAATATTGTACTGTTGTAAAATTGTGTTTTCAGGCCCTTTTTATTGTAGATTTTAGGCAATTTGTATTAATTTAACATTTTGTTTCAATTTCATATGGTGAACTTAACATCCCATTGACCCGACGACACCGGCGAGGGACACCTTTCACCGTACAGATCTACCTGAGACAGAAACGCATTTTTTGGGCTTGGAGCTATGGTTTGAGGATATTTACCATCTGAATTCCTCAAAAACAAAGTTAAGTGAACCATCTATTAACAGTCTTGAGGAGGGCGACGTACTTTCCGCTCTGTGTGTTTCCAGGCTATTTTACCATTTACTATATGTTTAGTTTAAGAGCGGGAGGTTGGTTGGGGTCATAGTTTAGCATATCTTCTTTGCCATTACGAAGGATATTGGAGTGCCTTGGTGGCTATTTATAACTCGGGGGGATTTGCTTCACTGTGAATAGTTCTATTAGGGATCCATTATTCGTATAGATTGTGGCGTTTCTTTTCCTTCCTTACATTTTTTAGGAAGATGTCTCTCCTGTCTTCTTCTTAAACTTTCTGTAATATAGGTTAGGACTTGTAGGGTCTGTTATCGTTCGTATTACTTGTCAGTATAGCGTCTTGTTAATTGTATTTCTTTTTGCTTCCTTATAAACTTTAAACTACTATACTAACATTGTTATGTTTACAATATATGCCTGAGGTGTTTCACGTGCTAAAACCACGTTGAATTGTAATCTGGTATTGACATATGAGAGAGAGAGAGATATAATAAATTTTTGTTCACGTGCTAATTTCACGTTGAATATAGAGAGAATAATTTTGCAGTGGCAACAGAATACACTGCGTGTGCGCGTTTTAAGAAGAGAGAGATATTTCAAATTTGTCGCGTTGAGAGAGAGATATAATTTTGATTCGTCGCATTGAGAGAGCGATTCATTTTTCACAGTGATAACAGAGGACACTGGTTCGTCGCGTTGAGAGAGACATAAATTTTTGAGAGTGATCACTCAGGACACTAATTTATCGCATTAAAGGCGATATATATATTTTATTGCAGTGGGAGCAACGGATAGACGGCACTGCCTTACTAGAATTCATATTCAGAGAGAGAAAGATAAAGTTTTTGCAGTGGAAGACACACTGCCTGCAATTTACAGAGAGAGATAGAACGTTCTTTTCGCGAAGCAGTGCTAACGTAAGACACTGAATTAATATTAACAGAGAATAACTGTTATAGATAATATAATTGATACCGCGATATACCTTAACAGTAGGTAAATACTTACTAATTACAGACTTTAACATATCATGGCCGAGTTTCTTAAATACATTGAATCTGCCAAAGTTCTGGGTATACCAGAAGAAGAACGCGCCTCGTGGTGCGAACGACAATTACAACAAGACCGAGATCGTGAGGATCGAAAAGAAGCAAGAGAAAGAGAAAGAGAAAAAGAAGCAGAGAGAGAAAAGGAAAGAGAAAGAGAAAGAGAAAAAGAAGAAAGAGAAAGAGAAAAAGAAGAAAGAGAAAGAGAAAAAGAAAGAGAGAGAGAAAAGGAAAGGCAGCATGAACTCGCAATAAAGAAGTTAGAGCGAGAATCGCTTGTGACCCCCACTACTGCCACCAATACTTATGCTACCAAACCAAAGCTGCCGACGTTTAATGAAAAACTCGACCGGATCGACGCATATTTACATCGGTTCGAGCTACACGCTAAATGCGTCGGATGGCAGCAGGCGATGTACAGTTCATGCCTGTCTAATTTACTAACAGGTAAGGCTCTGGAAGTATTTCATAGCCTCAAAGTAGAGGATGCCAACGACTATGACAAGCTTAAAACAGCACTGCTTAAGCGATTCCAGCATACCGAGGATGGTTTTCATCAGAGATTTCGCGCAGGTAAACCTGAGCCATCTGAAAATTTCTCAACTTATGTGAATCGGCTGAAACATTACTTAGATCGCTGGATCGAGCTCGCGAACGTGACTACCGGAAATTATCTTCAACTTTATGATTTGGTCCTAAAAGACCAAATCTATACGGCATGTCATTCCGATTTGGTTGCCCACCTTAAAGAGAGGGCACCGACATCCTCTGAAGAAATCACATCGTGCGCGGAACGTTATGCGTCCGCCCACCCAAATCGTCCTTTGGCAAAGCCTTCAACTACAGCACCGTGTTATGCCAACGTGGGCAAAGGAGCGCCAACCGGACACGATCGTTCAAGGCCGACTCGTCGTCAGGCCCCAAATCCGCGCTCTCAATCAGAGCCACCTTTTTTTAGACAGAGGGATTTCCCGAATCGAAGTAATGTATCCCCGCGTCGAGGATACCAGACTTACTCTTTTTACGAGCCTCGCCCATATTATCGTGGCAACTATCCAGGCCAACAATATAACCGGCCCCAGGGACCGCCGCGACGAGTGCATTTTGATAATAATCATGATTATGATAGACCGCAGAGTCTTCCTTATCGTGGAAACGATCCTAATCGTATTATGTGTTTTAGGTGTAATAGGGTAGGCCACATACAAAAATTTTGTAACGTGAAAATGGAAGCGGCAAATGCCTGCTCTGTACAATCTACACCCTATACAGATGTTGGTTATACTAATAAATCTTCATCGCAATCAAAGGCTACTCCAGTCATGTCCGCCCTACATGAACTGGGTGAATTAACATTTTACCAGGGCCGCGTGAACGCGATTCGCGCTTCTGTTCTACGTGACTCCGGATGCACGACTATCGGCGTTCGACAGTCACTAGTCCGTCCAACACAATTTTTGGACAAGGATGTAACTTGTATTACTTTTGGCGGATCTGTAGAGCGATTCCGTCTTGCAGAAGTTTATATTGATACACCCTTTCTCACAGGTATTGTTACCGCATGTGTACTACCTAATCCGGTGGCTGATATAATCATAGGGAATGTACCTCAAGTAAATAAGTTTCCTATCGGTAACTTGGAAATTTGGACTGAGAATGAGAGTGTTGCTTGTGCGACAACACGCCTACAATCGAGTCGACGAGCAGACAGTCCATTGAGTAATCCTACTATTGAAGTGAACATAACGTCTAGTGCATTTCATGATGAGCAACATTCAGATCCCACATTGAAACATTTGTTTGCTAAGGTTGATCCTACCGCGCCGGATACCTCTAAGTTTCTTATTAAAGATGACTTATTATATCGTAATTTTCGGAGTAAGCGAGAGGCCGTTATGCAGCTTGTAGTACCGAGATCTTTTCGTCGCGACATTATTCGTCTCGCGCATGACACTTCCTTGGCGGGTCACCAAGGAAAGGCCAGAACTAAGTCTCGAATACTATCGCAATTTTTTTGGCCCAGTATTTACGCAGATGTAAACCGGTTCGTATCAACATGTGACGTATGTCAGAGACGTACTCCTAAAGGAAGAGCATCGCGGGCTCCTCTGCAGGAGATGCCTATGGTCTCCAGACCATTTGAGCGCGTTGCCGTAGATATAGTTGGGCCCCTACACAAGTCAGACAGAGGACATCGTTTTATACTTTCTGTCATTGACTACGCAACCCGTTGGCCAGAGGCCATTCCGCTAAAAGACATTTCAGCCGATCATGTGGCTGAGGCCCTTATTACTGTTTTTTCGCGTCTTGGGTTTCCGGTTGAAATTCTATCGGACAGAGGTCCACGGTTTACCTCTAAGCTTTTTAAGAAAGTCTTGGAATTGGTCGGGATTAAACAAAGATTGACATCTCCATACCACCCACAGTCTAATGGCTGCTGTGAACGGTGGAATGATACCATGAAAACTATGCTTGCGCGAGTTTCCGCCGACAAGCCGAGTGATTGGGATCGACAACTCCCCGCTATTCTTTTTGCATATCGAGAACTGCCGAACGCATCGACGGGTTTTTCCCCCTTCGAATTATTGTATGGTCGTAAGCCGCGTGGTCCAATGGCCATACTCCATGATTTATTCGCCGGATCAGACACCGACGACAACGATACGCGGTCTGCATATCAATACGTTGTAGACTTGCGCCTTCGAATTCTTAACGCATGTCAGCTCGCACAAAAATCTTCAGCTGCGCATGCTAGTCTTTATAAACTATATCGTGATCAAGGTAGCCGATTGCGAACCTTGGCCGTCGGAGACCAAACTCTTGTTCTCCTTCCGGAGACGAAAAATAAACTCCTTCTTACATGGAAAGGACCTTTTAAAGTCCTAAAGAGACTTTCTCGAGTAAATTATCTTATCAAGATTCGGGGACAGGACAAAGTCTTCCATATAAATATGCTAAAGCAGTACCTGTCCGACGAGGATAATCGACAGAATAATCGCCGAAATGTGGTTGCTCAGGCCAATGCGGCCTTGGTTTCAGTTGACGATGATGATCCTATTAAAATAGAGAATTCAATCCCCGCACTTCGATCTTCTGAAAACACTTCGGATGTAAATATAAATCCAGATTTATCTGAATCGCAAAGACAAGATATAAGAGATTTGCTTAACGAGTTTACTACAGTCTTTACTGATCTACCAGGTAATACTTCTTTGGTACAGCATGTTATAAGATTAAAGACGGATATACCCGTCTTTGTTAAACCATACCCGCGTCCGCTGCACGCACAGGAGACTATAATATCCGAGGTACGTAACATGTTTCACCTGGGAGTGATAGAGCGATCGACGAGCCCATATAACTCACCCCCCATCGTCTTAGTGAAAAAAAAAGATGATACGGTGCGTTTTTGTATTGACTATCGTAAACTTAATGAGGTTACGATATATGACGCTGAACCGATTCCCAACCAGGAGAATCTTTTTGCTCAGTTAGCGAGGGCAACGATTTTTTCGAATATTGACCTTTCCAAAGGCTATTGGCAAATTCCGCTTGATGAGAATAGCAAGCAATATACCGCTTTTCAGACTCCGTTGGGTCTTATGCAGTGGCGCTATATGCCTTTCGGGTTAGTTACAGCCCCTGCCACTTTCGCCCGTATGATGACAATATTGCTCCAGGGTATGAATTCCGTATTGTCGTATTTTGACGACATTTGTATTTATGAAACCAATTGGTCGGGCCACCTCGCAGCCCTACGACAAGTTTTTATTGCGCTTCGTCGAGCTGGCCTTACGGCGAAACCCAGTAAGGTGTTTTTAGGATATAATGAAATTAATTTTCTGGGCCATACAATTGCCCACGGCGTTCAGACTCCTGATGACAAGAAGATAACTACCATCTTAAAGCTCCAACCACCTCGAACTAAGAAAGAAGTTCGTAGTTTATTGGGCTTTCTTAACTATTATAGGAAATTCATTCCAAATTTTTCTTCGCTTACAGCTCCGTTGTCGGACCTCACAAGAAAGAATTTTCCTAATAAAGTGAAATGGACAACCGAATGTGCTGATACACTTCGTACCGTTCAACAACTGTTTTCCACTTCCCCCATTCTCATACTGCCAGATATAAACCAAATATTTATTGTCCGCACTGATGCGTCGGACAAGGGATTGGGAGCTGTGTTATTACAGGAACGAGACGATACCTTGCGGCCATGTCTATACGCCAGCCGCAAGTTGCTAGATAGGGAATGCCGCTATGCAATTATCGAGCGAGAGTGCCTCGCTATCATTTTTGCTGTAAACGCATTTTCGCGATATCTACTCATGTCCGAGTTTATAATTGAAACGGACCATCGTCCGTTGTTATTCTTGAAGGCTAACAGGGCTAAAAATGCTCGATTAACGAGGTGGAGTCTTGCACTCCAGGAATACCGGTTTGTTATCCGGGCTATCCCTGGCGGTGACAATTCCCAAGCTGATATTTTGTCACGTCTAATTTAATTTCCTATTAAACAAGTGTTGTGTCTTGTATTGGGGTTGGATAGTGCTTGTCCCCCTCAATTCTAGACGGTGGATGGATTCACATTTATCTTGTTCATTACTTTATGAACCAGTTTTACAATCTTTTTTGTTGTGAATATCCTCTTTCCACCAGCGTCATTCCGGACTGTGACCTGAACTTCTGACAAACCTGACGCCCTTGTCAGCGGGTCAATGAGATGGAGACATGGCAAACCAAGCTACCAGAGCTACTGCTGCCATTGGATACCACAGTATTTTAATTAACAATATATTGTGTGTGAATGTGTATATAAGCAGCAATTATGTGTGTTGACTAGATAATTATGAGCCTATTCCTTCAGTAAGGCTTCATTGTTTCATAATAGTTATACTTTAATTCAACAGTATACAGTGATATACTCATTCTTATTATAGATGTTCCTGAGAATTTTGATTGTGTGCAGTAAGAATGTTTCGATAGAATAGATTCTATAGAACGTGACATCAATAATTGTATGCGTTTTGTCCATCCAATATGCACGTTCTTAGTTAGATTTTTTTTTTGGTCTCAAGCTTAAGGCTCGTTTTTCTACAGTAGTACTTAAGCCCCTACCACAATAACGTTGGGATTTCTTGGATCCTAACGTGTAAATTTTTATTAAAATTTTCACAGGGGTGGGGGATGTCAGGGTTAGGACTAGAAGTGTCGTGCTGGGTCACGGCTTGTTTGTTTCATTGTCTCGTTGGTTTTGGCCAGTGCAAATGTCCTTGAACTATTCTCGTGGACAGTTTGTTTTTGTAACGCTTTTTCTTAGAGATGGAAAGAAAGTGGGGCAAGATAGAATAAATGGATGGGTTAGCAGTGACGGTGCAGTTCTCGACCCCGTGATTTTGATGAATTCTAACAAGGAAGAGAAGGGGTGAGTAAAAGGGAAATAGTAAATTCGTACATAAAACGTAGAGGGTTTAGAGACTTTAGTAAGGGTTTTGATATGTTAATTTGACCTTGGCTGTTACCAGTGCAAGGCCGTGACCGATTTCCATGCAGAATCTATTAATACTACGAGCTGAGCTCGAAATGCATGCACCAATCAAATTTGGGCAGTTGGCTGGGGATTGGCAGCTGGCCGCACAAGATATAAGCGGAGCCATTCCTATGTTTCTTCACTCCATGCAGAAATATCCTTCTGTGAAGGCAGTCGGCGTGATTCAGCCAGAGAGAATCAGAAGATTGTTATAGTCATGTCTATGACCTTGATAGACATTGGAATGAGACCATACGCTTCCCACAAATCATCTACTGCTATTATCTCCAGCTCCCTGATCTCGTATCAGGGACCAAGTGTAAGTGTTTGTCTATTGATTCGACGATGAACGTGAAGCTGACCTTAAATTCTCCAGTAGAAGTGCTACCGAAGAATGCAAGACTACAATGTATTTTAACTTGCAACTAGATCTAGCATGAGTGTCTGGTATACACATTTGTAAATTGAAATTGATGTGTCTGGATGAGGCTGGGGATTGCCAGCCCATCCTAGAGTAGATCTAGATCTAACTTAACTACGTCAGTTGTATTGACGAGTTTAATCCTTTATAAGCGGTAGGCACAAATAACTGAGTTAACATTGTCGTCTGAGACATTAGAATATTATTCGTTAGATAGTAGGCAGACTATATCTGGAAGATAGATAAGTAATAATTAAATTGTGAATGAGTCAGAATGATATAATCTTTTAGGAATCTAGAGGAGACTTCTAGTGATATATTATTGAATTTTCATTTGATGCTGCTGATGTTGTCCTTTTAATATGTAAAGCTAGACGAAATTTGTTAGGGATTTTAAAGTAAATAAATTTGTGGCCCTGCAGGTCCTTGATAAAACTTATTCGAATTGTTATTAGTATATGTGGCATGGTATGGAAGAATAATTCCTAAAAACCTCTCGATATTTTAAATGCAGTCGTAACACCAATAATTCCATATAACCCAACTCGTAACAATAGACATATATCTTTTAAAGATGGTTCTGAAAAATTATACAAATCTTTCATTTGTATTATCCGCTTACAGTCACAACATAATTGTGGGTAAACTTCCATGATCAGTTAGAAAAAAAAGGAAAAACATCCAAATAACAAATCAAGAATTACTTTACAGCATCAAATTTTGCTCCAGTCGAATGACTAAAAAAGGAGCAACAGCAATACATGTACGGTATTTACGTTTGTCAAGGCTTATTTGGAATGGACATAGTTATCCGAGTAATAAGGATTTGTCCGCCCAGCATTGAACCGAAAGATCATGTCATAAGGATTGGGCATGTTGGGCTATACGCTATGAAAGTTCGTCCAATTGGAGCAGACTTTGTTTCAGGCAGTCCCTGTTAGGCCAACAGATGAGACATTTCAAATTGTGATACATTACAGTTAGAACAAGTAGAATTCCTTGGAGAGGGGAAAGTGAACAAACATGAAATTAAAAACAGATGCTCCCAATTTCTTCGTCGTAACTGTTTGTATTTATTTTTTACTTTAATGAGACACTTTCATTTGTCATATCATCTACACAAACGTTATGATTGTCAATATACTTGGACATTAAGTCAATAATGTTGGCTTTATCTTTTGCAAATTCAACACTGGTGGTGATCTCTTAAAGGTTTTCCTCAGGACTGGGAATGTCATGCCATGGAAACAAACATTCTGACTTTTCAAAATTTAAAGTTAGTTTGAATATTTGCCCTGACAAAAGTATTTTTAAGCAATGGGAATTATAATGAAATTTTCAGCTTAAACAATAAACATTTTCCACATATTCGATCAGTGCCATGTATATCAGAATACTCACTATCTGATGTCATAAAGATCTATCTCCGTGATCCCAATAGTTTTTTTCTGTCTTCGGATTAACATACAAATAAGAAAATGATATTAATTACTTTACATTTTATTTACTTGCTTTCTCATTTATTTGTTTGTTTCCTTTTACTTAAGATGTTCCCTTAACAATATATCCCCAACAAAATCAGTGAGCCAAGCACATGATGGATATATGAAACAAATAACCTTTAAAATCTGAGCCCCAAAGATAAACAGAAAAAAGAAAACCACTAAATGACAATAATCACAATTTTCCAGACTTCCCATCCCATCCTACTCAAGCAAGGGAGAAATAGAAATGGCATATTTCATTAACAGATAGCTGTAATGCTGCATATTTCAAAACAAAGTGAACACCGGTTCTGAACTCCAAACAGCCCAAGTTCGACCAACAAGAAATTATCACACTTCATGTCTCTTTCCACATTCCTTAATTCCATGCATGTTGCAAAAATCATTTCCTTTATCACATTCAAACAATCAGTGACACATTTGTCCTCGGTTAATACACTGCCGGGTCACAAAATATCAGTATGGTTAAACATATATCTTTCAAAGATGTCTCCGAAAAATTATACATATCTTTCTCAGTTATATAATCTGCCTTCAATCAAAACAGAAGCGTGGGTACACCTCCATGATCAATTTAAAAACAAATAGAAAAACAATGGTTTATGACGAACAAATTAAGAATTACTTTATAGTATCAAATTTTGCTCCAGTCAAATGATTGAAAAAAAAAGGAGCAGCAGCAATGCTTGTACTGTATTTACGCTTGTCAAGACTTATTTGGAATGGACATAGTTATCCGAGTAATAAGGATTTGCCCGGCCAGCATTATACCGAAAGATCGTGTCATAAGGATACCGCATGTTGGGTTTTGAAAGTTCGTCCAACTGTTGCATCTGAAAGACAAAGATGTATAATTTATTATACAGCGTGACCATGAAAGACAGGACTATGACAAATTCAATCAATACATGTAAATATAATCCATTTCTCACTTTTGCCAGATGTTACAGGAGATTATTTGCGGTTCCACAGTATTTGTGTTCGTTTCGGAATGGTTCAATATACTTAAGATAGTCCATGAACATCATATTTTTTAAATCGAAGATATAAATAGTTTATTATCACCGGCTTTTATTCTAATTGTTTTATCATGATTAAGTTTGCTTTTATCTTATCATATTCATCACTATATAATACAGACAATCTTGTCTTGTTCTCATGCATTTTCAGTGTCTGAATAGTACGATTCGAGGAGAAAGTCTTGGACAAGTCGCAAAAACGTGTGGATTTTATTTCATGACCGACTTAATTCAAATATAAAAATTAATATAGTCAAGTGAATTTTTTTGAAAAAATTTAGAATTTTAAATAAAAAATGTAGTAACAAGGGTTTTAACTTGCATGAAATAATCTGACTAGATGGAACGTAACCAGGACCTGCTGTACTTGTCTAAAATGCAGCATTCAGGCTTATGTAAGTGATAGGACAGTTACTGTTGCAGTGTTTGCTCAGCCTCTGCATTGGTCCATACTATACAATTTAGATAAACAAAGGCCAACTCTGATTTTCTACAAGAACGCTTCTCCACTCACTTCATCACAGAACTCCTGTTCTGAAAATCCACACAGATAAAAAAAAAAACAAAAACAAAAACAATACTAGGCTTTATCTCTCTGGTGACACAGACAACAAAACAACAGTGTACACTTTACCTCCTCTGGTGACACAGACAACAAAACAACAGTGTACACTTTACCTCTTCTGGTGACACAGACAACAAAACAACAGTGTAGACTTTACCTCCTCTGGTGACACAGACAACAAAACAACAGTGTAGACTTACCTCCTCTGGTGACACAGACAACAAAACAACAGTGTAGACTTTACCTCCTCTGGTGACACAGACAACAAAACCACAATGTAGACTTTACCTCCCCTGATGATACAGACAACAAAACAACAGTATAGACTTTACCTCCTCTGGTGACAAACTCCAGCCATTAGCAGCTCCCATGTTATCATCCAGCTGAGCTAGAGTTCTAGCCCCTATAACAACAGAAGGCACGACATCTTTTTGGAGCAGCCAGCGTAATGCCACTTGAGCTACACTGCGACCTAATTGGATTAACACACACCACTTATTAAGCAATGTTGTTGGAATGTTCTTGGAATAGTAGGACATGATAAAGCAATTGATTTTTGGTTGAAATTTGGGAAAACATGGCAGATATAAAAGAAAACTACCAGTACAAAATCTCAATGTGTTTTGAGGAGAAGAAAGCAAATTTTAGGCACTTTTTATACGTAGAAGAACTGAAGCCTATTACGTGATGTTCAATAATAGGAAAGCAGTTGCTCTCTGTATGAAGTGAACGGGATAATTATGCATTGTGGAAAAAAACAACAAGAAATGATCACAGTTCGCCTTTTAAATATGGCCAAGTTACACAAATGGCACAGAATGAAGATCTAATGCTGGAGATTTCATTAACATAGTAGAAAGATGTTTTGACAGATTCAAAAAAGAGATTTTTGATCTCTTGATCCCATAATTGTTTAGAAATGAAAGGCACGGTGTTTTAAATCGTCGCGGTAACATAGCTGTAGTCAATACACCAACCTAAATTACACTATGAGAAAGAGCAAAATAAGAGAATTCAGGGTAGTCACAAAACAATGATTACTTTATTTCTAACGTTTGGTAAATTCAACACACAAATGACTTTCTTTAGCGGACCATTATGCATATATATGTTGACACACCAACTGTATCTGTGGAAATAGTGAATTACAATGTGTATAAAGTTGATAAAAGTCTATATGACGCTACAACACTTATCCAAACTCATCTAGACAACTAGTAGCTCTCAAGCATAAGTTGAGCTGACACATTTCATGATTCCCTCAGATATAAACAACTTACCACGTTTCTTTGCGATGGCTTCAGCTGCTTCGATCATATCCCATGTCTTGTCATCAAAACTTTTCAATGAGGGAATATTCTCGTTCTCCATTGCTTCATTTTCAAGGACCCAGCCTAACCTCCCTTCAGTTGGCTTCATATCTCTTTTATACTTCCCAGTCAATAGACCCCTGGAGGAATATCAGATAATTATCTTACCAATACATTTAAATCGATTTGTAGATTCGAGGGTCAGAGGACTGAGGCCGGTCAGGCAAGTTTCAGTGATTGTGGTTCATTTGGTACATTATTATACTTGGAAAAATCTTTTGCAAATCTGAAAATATTTTTCTACAACAGCTCACTGTCACAAGGCGGGTTGTGAACTATTCAGAGCACCCGACTGCTAGAGGCTCGCCTCACAACACCCAACCAGAAGCAAGTGAATAATACCAAACAAAATAATTTACTTTTTGCAAGCCTACAGGTCTGTATAAATTAACTATAGTTTACACGTACAACTATAATATTATGAAAACAATGTAGGGTAATGCACGATCTCTAATACAATTTGTGGTTTTCCTCTCATGGACAGGCTCAATTAATTACTATTACACTTTATAATACGTGGCAGGCCATACACTGCTTACTTAGCCTTATTATCAATACAACAATAAATATCTGCTGCAATAGCAAATAGCCATAATGGCTCTGTGTGAGGGACAGCTCGTTTTCGCTTATCCAAGGTAGCTCATGGCACGAGGACTAGCTTCTTGTTTAAGCACGACAGACTTATATTGTCGTCCACCCAGAAGTTGGACGGCTGGACAGAAAGCGCTTGTGAACTTTCTTTCTTGATTACATGACCTAGGCAAGTGGTCACACTCTCTAACTCTGACTGACTCCACTGCCTGTGATCAGTTTTATCGCTTTTATCTTTACTCTGTGGCCACTCTCAGGCGGGGCACGGCCGAGCCTCTCCGTGAAGGATGCTTCCTTGCAAGTTCACATGAGGCTAAAGTTTAATGTGAGATTAGTCTTTTTTATAATTATGCCAGCAAAAGTGCACGGTCATAGCCCAACTGCGCATGAAGGGAGATGAAGTCCGACTCCACCCCGCGCGTCCTAATCACCCACTTACTTGGTTCTCGACAAACAACAACTTCGCGAATATTCTAGTCTCCTACTCTGCACGCTCTACTCACTATCACTGTCTAACAATAACACATGTTATTTTATGAGCACTGCTAGCTTACTTGACACCACAGTCGATCCGTGACACTCACCATGGACTGAATAAAAACCAAAATTCATTCAAAATTTAGAATTACATTCTAATATGAATAAGTCTATTACATAAAATTAAGATCCTTCTTACAACAGACAAAGAATACCTTGAAGGAAAAGAAGAGACCAGAGAGAAAAAGAAAATTAATGATGAATAACAAGTTCACTATGACAAACTAAATTAAATTTAAAAGAGAAGAAACTTTTGAATAATTTTGGCCCCATTCTCTTACTCATCTCAAGAGAAGAGTAAAACAAGCCTAAAATGTCTACTCACCCTTTCAATGGGCTCCATGGTAAGACACCAATTCCTGCAGTCTTACACACTTGAAATGGTTCAAGTTCTGAGTCTCGGCTGGCTAAGCTGTATTGTTGCTGACAACACAGTGAGGAAAGCAGAAATACAGTTTTTATATTTAACATTTAAAGCCAATAGGACCAATTTAGTCCTCTCAACTTTATATTCTCCACTGACAAAGTGAGCGAGATATGAATCTTTTTCCGAAGTTTTTCCGTATCAGACATACTCTCTAGTCTTTTATTTTTTATTGTTACGCGTTGTGCAAACATTTTTTATGCATGGTCACTACAGCTTTGAGCGAACAAACACGGCAAACATTGTCTGTACATGTAATCCCACAGACAATATTGTCCAGGATAAAGTAAAGAAATGTTTTGTAAACATGATAAACATGAGCAGATGGCCTGGAACATCGGCGGTGGTCAACTGAGATATGACGGATGATTGACTTTTTATGTCCACATGTATAGACATACTGTCTTGCACTATGGCTAGCAAACTCACCTGAAGGCTAACAATTGGATTCAGACCCAGTTTCTCAGTGGTGTCCACTAATTTCTGAAGCTGCCAACCTGATACGTTACTGACTCCTATGTACCGGATTTTTCCTGCACGAACCAAATCATCCAGAGTCCTCAGTGTTTCCTCTATTGGTGTACCATCATCCCATAAGTGTGTCTGGTGATAGCAATACAAAGCATTTTCTCTTGTCCACTATGTTTACATCAAAGACACCTGATTTCAAGAAGATTTGAAAATTGACTGATTGCTCATCTGGCAACAAACAAAAAATCTCTACAAGTGGAAGTGCTAACGTTCATAAAAATTAGCATACTAAAGTCACATTTTTACATCAGTCACAGTTTTGGATTTGTGTGCACAAAGTCCTTCCTTATAAAATAATGACTTTATTCCTCCACCATCATCATCATTTCCATCATCTAACAGCCACCATCATCATTGCTATCCTCATCTGCTTGTATAATGATATTTTTTGGACAACCGAGAACTACAAACCTGATAAAGATCTATATAGTCAGTGCGGAGTCTCTTCAGGCTCTTTTCAATACCCTCCATGATGTGTCGTCTACTCAGACCACCATAGTTAACATTTTTGTCTGGAGCCATGTCAAAACGAACTTTCGTGGCAATGATAAAATCATCTCGCGGTCGTCTATGGAAAAATAGTATTTTATTTTCACATAAGTCAAATGACATAATTATGTGTGAAATGAAAACCTTACAATCTGTTTCACATTCATTGATATGAACTCATTCATCATAAACTTATAATATTTTCTGTGACAAAAAAATCTAAATCACCAAATATTTTGCTCTACCTTTCACCTTAATAAAATGAATTACCATTTCTATCAGTTTCACGACCATTAACTGTATTTCGGATAAAGCGTAGATATCTTAAAATCTCAATTTTCAGTATGTAGCAGGTAAGGGTAATACAAGTCACTCTGGTAATTTTACTTTGGTACGTACTTTGATACTATACCCAACAACCAAACTTCTCTCTCTCTCTCTCTCTCTCTCTCTCTCTCTCTCTCTCTCTCTCCCTCTCTCTTTCTCTATCTCTCTCTCTCTCTCTCTCTCTCTCTCTCTCTCTCTCTCTCTCTCTCTCTCTCTCTCTCTCTCTCTCTCTCTCTCTCTCTCTCTCTCTCTCTCTCTCTCTCTCTTTGTGTGTGTTTGTGTGAGTGCATTATGTGTCTGTGTATCAGGAAGATCAGCACTTACGTATGGTAGCCTAGAAGAACTGCCAAACAATTGGAAAATTCATGTGAGATATGTGTGAAATGTTAATCTCACAATATATTTTAAATTACAATTGCGTGAACTCATTCAACGCAAATTCATAATCTTTTCTTTGACAAAAAGAACAACAACTAAACTCACAAAACTTTTTACTGCCATTAATCTTAATAAAACAGACGTCCATTTCTATCAGATTCATGACGAAGTTAAGAGTAATGCACTAAGACACACTTGTAGAATTTACATAATATATATGTATAGATTATAGTGAAACCCGCTTAAGCCGAAATTCACTGTTCCAACATTTTAGTATTGAGAGTATTTTGGATAGAGAGTGCTTGGCTTAAAGTTAAGATTTTCAATCTCTCAAAGGTAAGTAATAAAGGTCACTGTGGTAATTTCACTTTATTACCTCCTTTGATGTACTGTATGCCAACGACTCAACTTAAATTGTCTTTTTAATTTCACCCCCCCTCTCTCTCTCTCTCTCTCTCTCTCTCTCTCTCTCTCTCTCTCTCTCTCTCTCTTGTGTGTGTAAATAATATGTGCTTGTGTGTCAGTTAGATACACACTAACGTATCGTAGTCTAAAAGAACCACCCAAACAGAGGGTAGTATTTGCCCGGTTGTATCAAATGTATAGTATTTAATTGGCTGGACTAGTACTGTAAACATAATGTATTAATTATTATAGTCGATGTGCCACGCGTAATGCATTCGTAACGGCCCACACCAGGATCTGAAGACGAGAGGGTGAGTGGTCAAACAAAAAATGGCATGGTGCTCGCTTGCGCCGACGGTTTTTTGTCTGATGTTTACAGGGGCCATAATGGCACCATTATTATCGTCTTTCCTATGCCCCAGCAATCCCATCAATTAGACCGGTGTGAATTAAACATGGTTGGTCTCTTTCCTTTTGAATCAAAAGGGAAATGCAATTTCGAGACTGCGCCCTCCTTCGATCGAGCTAATGAGAGATAATTTTTGGTTAATGGGGATTTACATGCTTCTCTTCACGGGTAAAGAGGCATAAATCAATACAGATGGAACTATAGACGTCTGTTAAGCAGGTTCATATATTATACATGACACTGAATGTCTCACTTTTCCAGCCAGGTGCCAATGATTTCCTCGGACCTTCCCAGACCATACACATCCGCAGTATCCAGGAAGTTTCCACCCCATTCTGCATATCGGTTCAGTATCTGATGAGACATGTCCTGATCACTCTGACCTGGCACGCCGAGCTTGGATATGAATTGTTAATATAATAAATGAATGTACTGCAGGTTGATGTTAGAATAATTATACAGATCAGCCAATAAAAAATCTGGTTGAACCTCGACACTTGTGTTGTGTCTCTCTCAGATAACACGGACAAGCAACAAAAACAAAGAAATAAAAAGATAATGTATAAATAAAAGTATGAATAATTATTAAAAATGTTCATCAAAATAAAGTCAAGTGAAAATTGAAGAAAGGTCCCAAACTTGACGCACAAACACGGGAGAGAATTTAAATGTCGGGCCTGGAATAATTTGAAAGAATTTACAGCTACAGACATATTATAGACATAATTAGTGGCTTTCAAAAAATGAGCAATAAAATTAATTCTACTTACTCACTAAAACAAGTAATGCATTTGAGCAACAAAATCATTCACTATGACTAAACTTGTAAAGAAATTATTTGTGTCTTTCAGAAACACAGATGTACGTACAGTTGTGAATCTCCTTTTTATGGTTATGAAATTGTTCAATTTTTTTAGTATTACTGCAGCCAAACCTCCACCCCCCCCCCCCCACTCCGCCCCACCCCACCTCTTTTCCTTATCTCACATTAAGAGGCCAATATTGGTCAGTGTCTGACACAAAAATATACCAACAGGTCCACCTCGGCTATACACAACTTTTTTTCTCAATAACATTCAGTTCACACTCGAGCTCTTTCGGCCTTTGCTCTCCAAGTTGGTGTCCATTTTAATCACATAATAATATATTCATCTTGGATTGTTTGTGCACTTTTGAGTGAAATGTAATATGAATAATATCTGTTTATATTTGTCGAAAACGGTTATCATAATAACTTTCTTCGGTGTCTATTCATGGACAGACTAGGGTAATTATGTTTGTATGTCAATGCAGTCTTGTGGTTCAGAATGGCGACATGAATTCCATATGTGTCCTAATGCGATTTAGGCCTACACGTGTTTATTTTAAAAGACACCATCATTTTTTAAATAAATCTAGATCTAGAACTCTGTCCAAAAGCCTAGATGTTGTTGCATCATTATTTAATGTTTGTTGTGGACAGAAAGAACTACGTAATTAAGAATGCCTTGAAAATACCCCAATATTCTGTTCCAGTACAGGCGATCTTCAAGGTTTAAAACGGCTTGAATTTACCTAAGCAGTCAATGCTCGAGTAAGTTACGTTTACAGGAGCCATTTCTTCAGGTGTGCTCTTTGCTCATGACCTGTGCGAATATCCCTCCAGATCTATCACCATTCTTTGTGCTGTGTACAAGCGACCATTTCATCGTGAATCTCATCATCTCTCAGCTGATCCATTCACCATGAGAGTCAGGTTATTTTCTTATTGCCTCATTGAATGTTGTTAGAGGGGCGTGTCTTCAAGTGAATTATTTTTAATAGTCCCAAGTTGTTACTGTTTGAATCCAAATATCTGTCAAGCGTTCATCCCGTAACAACATTATTTTATACTTACCGGTGATTCACCAAATGTGAATGTTCCCAGACATAAATTGGCCACTTTTAGTCCAGATTTACCAAGAAAATTGTAGACTACTTTACTTTCTTCCAATATTTCTGCCATGTTCAAGAAAATTCCTTCTGATTCACCCACAGCCTTACGCTACTGGAGATGGGAGGCAGTGTTTGACATATGCCTGCTCAGATTCAACACTGCAACCAGCCGTACTTTGGTCCAAAAAAATATACACAGATCAGAGCAGTGACCTACGTAATACCAGAGACCTTATAATAGCGAGACAGGTAACTGCCGGGGCCGCTCCATACGTTTGCACTGCAGTGCAGTGTGACAGGCCCAGCGTGACCCAGATACAAATAACGGCGGTCGCCCAGTCAGCTGGGAGGCTGACAATAGTGGAATAAGAGGCGATGATGGGCACTATTTCTTTCAATTTACTGACGTCTAGATAAAGATGATAAATAGTTTTATGAGTGTGATAAAAGGAGGAAAGACTATGGATAGGACTGGGGAAGGAGAGGGTAGCAGCTATAAAAGAACTGATATTAATTGATTGACTTACTCAGTAAAAGTGTGTTATCCTAACGATAAAAAAAAAATCATTTAATGAATGTCCTCTTTCAGTTGTTACTTACTTGTCTTGTTATCAAAGATTGTTGCCTTCCTCTTTGCACACGTTGTCCTGACCTTAGGCTGAATTTGTTCCAGGTTCTTACATTTGATCAGATGATGCAGTCGAATGTTGACAAAAAGATTAATAATCAGGAATGTTTTATCACAAGAGTCACATTGGAGAGCCTCTTCTGTTTCGTTTCCGTATGTTGCTTCTGTAATCTTTCGAACGATTGAGCACCGCAATCCTGAAGTGTGAAGGCTGACTGGTGCAACGGTTCGGAATACCTTTTCTGCACATCTTAAAAATTCCTGGAAATTGGATGAAGGGAATCGCAAGCCACCCCCCCGGCATTGGTCAAAATTCTTGGACCATATGAACTGATGGCTTGGATTGGTGATGTCTTTGTCTACAGATAGCTGACCCCTACAGTTATCGCAGATGACAGTGTCAATTTTTGAAATGATGTAGCCTGCAATGTAGGCAAGAATGTTTTCTTCCTTGTCTGAAAGTAATGGAACGTCTGGCACTTTTTTCATGACAGCCTGGAGCACTCTGGGTACATCTTGCTGCAGTCTTGACCTAATCGCTTTGGTGCCACCTGTTGGTTCGACGTTCTCCAGACTGAACAAAAAGGCATCAGTCATCTTTACAGTTCTTCCTCTCCCCTGTCACAAGCAGTGAATCTACCATTGTCTGTCGAAGTGATGATCTGAATTCTGTGACATCCGGATTAAATCGATTCCCACCCTTTCCTCGAATGACAGAGAATAAATTCTCCAGACAATCCTGGTTGAGGCGATGTGTAAGGAGGAAACTGAAAGAGAAGTTGGTTTTAAGATCTTCCCACAACTGCAAGAGACAGCTGATAGATAACTTCCATCCCTCCAGGGAGGGAAGTGTAGACCCTTTACACGTGATGCCATCAAGCCATTTTAGACAATCTTCTAAATACTTTGAATGGCCAGACTTGGGTGTAACGGCATGATTCATATTGGCTTTGCTGTGAAGGCTCCTGCTGTTGAAGCAATTGAACAGTCTATCCCACTGTTCCACGAACTCTGCTGTTGCCAGTGCTTCGAAAGGTAAGGCCTTGAGGGTAACCATAGTTGATATGCCAGCAGCTACTGTATGCGCAAAAGCAGGTACTTCTATATATGTCTCTTCGTCAGTTTTGGGGCCATCCTGATAGGCATCGAAGAGTCCATTTAAAAATATTTAACGATGTGCTCCCACCATACACTCCGTCCTTGCATGGAAAAGCCACTTTTCTTCAGATTGTTTCGAATATTTTTCATCAAGTGTGGAGGGTCGTACATGACAAAAATCTTGTGCTCCTGCACACAAAAGAAAGGCTTGTCATTTGTAACTCCCAACTTTTTCACAACAGCTTTATTGTTGGTCCCTTGGTCACAAATCATCACCTTAGGAATCAGTCCCAGCTGTAACAGTTGCTCCACGGCATCCAGCAGTATCAGCTCCAGTATGTTCGATCTTACTGAATTATGTGATAGGACATAGGTGAAAAGCTGTTTCCATTTGGTGTAAATTCCTCTGACCATCACAACGAGCGCCTGGTTAGCTTGCTTCTGAGACCGACCCCAAATACCGTAGTCTTCAAAACCCTCAACTTTGTCATGAGTTGGGTCGTAACGAATACCATACTTGATGGCCATGTCATCAAATATAATGGCACATAATCTTTCCTTCTCTGCCATGGCCTTTACTTTAATTTTGAACATATTCAGAATATTCTGACATAGACCCGGTTGTATGTGAACATTTTTCATGGACAAAGACAGAGTTCTGGGTGACGGAGAATCGAGGAGCTTACACCATTATACGGTATAACAATGTAAGCTTCTTGCCGAGAATAAAGACTTGTCTTCTGTTACCGCCGTTAATGCCAACACGGATGCCTGACCCAGATACGCGGATCCAGCCACAGTTACGTGTCTCGCTATATAAGGTCTCTGGTAATACACGAGTATCTTACACTGCGATTGGGGTCGCAGCGATGCCAGATGTTCGACTTCAGTAATTGGCAAAAGAAGGTTGTGTCTTGGATGAGCCCGAAACAAAAGCACAACTAAATTAAAAACACTCAAGCCTTAACGGCCCGTGGAACGTTTATGGCACATACACTCAATGAATGAACTGAAAAGAGATGGATTATAAAATGTATAAGTTAAACAATGATGGCCATGACTTGGCAGGGCGAATACGCATAAAAGATTTTTGTTCTACTGTTGTTTTTCACTCACACACCCCGTCTGCGCACTACTTGAATCTTGTACTTCACCCACACTATCATGCACCACATCCTATTGATTTTAGTCAGGCCAGCTTTCATTCATACTGTTCTATCTTTGAGTTTCTCCTACATATCTCATTCTCGGTTATTTTTGGTTACCGGGAATAAACTAAGGGAAGCGCATATCCGTACAACTCACACAATTCGATGACGTAGAACACACACCGGAATACTATATTACTGACCTTGTTAATTTGTAGTTTTTAAAAATATGAATCTGCTTAGTAGCAAAACAATCTCGGATAGGCCTATTGCGTGATCTGCGCTAATAATATACTTGAGTGTACGTCGATCACCAATGGCTACCCCAACCCCTTTTCGCCTGATTAGTCAATCTGACTACTGCCCATTAATACAAACTGACTAGACCCTCACGCCCCCAGGTCCATCTGACTATTCCATGTGTTGTCAGTTTAAATTCGTGAACGCCATACCAAGTTTTGTTTCAGCAAACCTTCACCAGTCGCGCTTTTCGGTAAACATGTTGTACGGATATGCACTAAACTAAGAAATAAATTGTAACTTCAATTGTAAACTATCACCCTTCTCTATGCCCTTTCTTTTATTTCTGATTTTTCGGGCATCTAACGATAGTTTCACCCACTACGGTAAAAATGTATTGCATAATGTAGTAAAGCTCACTACCCGAAGTGAGACACAGGAAAACATAAGGTTACAGTCATGTCATCATAGTCATTCCACATTTGCCTAAGTCATGTTTTTGAGTTGTGAGAGGATGAACGATTTTTATTTTAATGTGCTTCCATTGTAACGCTGGTGTGTGAGTAAGGTACGGTTACTGATAGGAGGTTTTTGGCACTTGTCTGGTTGCCATTAATTGGATTATTTCCCTTGTATGTACAGTAGCACGGACCCACTATTCACATCACGGTGAATTAGCGCGCGTTTTGACTGGTCAATTGGAAATTGTGACCAGCGGGTATCCAGCTCTTGTATCATGTCTTAAAGGTTTCTTAAATTTGCTCATTCTTTCTTATCAACCGTCAGAAAGACAGAAACCCAAATTCATTTTTAAGAGTAGGAAATACCCTATCTGTACTATATATACTCATGATAACGTTTGTTATTAACAGAGATACGTCGTATTGATGGACTAAAGTATCCCGCGCGAATTTGTCAAATGTTGCTAGTCCTGTCACCTTAGAAAAATTATATTAAAACTATTACAGAGTTTCTGGTAAAAGTAGTCGGTTAGAATTCTAGCAGCGAGTTCCTAATTTATATTGATACCAATTTTATTGTACTTTGATACACATAATTACCCTAGTGAGATCATTAAAAAGTAGGTCTCGGATTTAAAGTAAACTATGAGCTAGACGCATGTTATCACCAATAAATCCAACCTGGGTCAAACTTATTAAATTATAGCTAAATAGGACGATAGAGTAATTTCTGCAGTTTACTGGGATATCTGGTTGATTTCTGTACGCACCACAACAGCCGCGCTACGAATTTTTTGTGTGTCGGTACCCTAACTAATTATTCCGGTTCGGACTCCATGCCAGAGCATTCCAGTTGTCTGGAAATGTATTAGTTCTCTCTTACGTCCGCGCTGGCCCATAAATACGATGCCGGTTCGGGGTTAAGATGCACTCCATCAAAGACGCCGAAACAGTAACCAACACGAGTGAACTTTGAACCCTGCATGACCAGTAATCAGAGGCTGCCACCGTGTCGCGTCCTGCTTGGGCGCGATGACGTAGTACTGCCTGACCTGTGCTTAGAGGCCTGCCCACGCGTCCCGCCCGGGTATATGATGCAGTAGGCCAGTAACAGAGATTTTGGCTCATGGCTGGTTGGGCTTTTTGATACCTTTATGTTTTTTTTTTTTGGCTTTATGCTGGGGCTTTTCTTTTCTGCTAGGTTTGTTTTGAATAAATAAGATTGCAGGCAGAACCCCGTGTTTTTCCTTTGTATCCTCATGGTAAGACCAGGACCCACTCGTCCCCTTAACATAGTGTTTTGAGATGAAATGCTCACCTTCTTCAGACAGTTTAACATTTACATTGTTTTATTTCGTTGACTTATGACTATGAGTTTAAAAAAAAAAAACCAAACTTACCTAAACCACAATTTATACTGATGATAGGGGAGAGTACTCTAATTACAAAATCAAATAGAGCAAATTTTGAGTTGTGTTCGCTGTTCAACTAAGTTTTCTATGTAAAGTACCACGCTTACCTACAACAGCTACCATTATATTCGAAGTAAACAGTTTTCTTTGATTTTTAAAATCACACCAAAGAGGGACTTAGGCAATTGTGGAATAAACGTTGTTACGGATTGGAGGTATATTAAATTATGGAATTTAGGTGTTCGACTGCATTTAATAAATATCGAGAGGTTTTACTAAATTACTCTGCCATACCATGCCACATACACTAATAACAATTTCGAGTAAGTTATATCAAGGACCTTGTAGGGCCACAAATTTATTACTTAAGTTCCTAACAATTTCGTCTATCGTTACATATTAAAAGACAACATCAGCAGCATCAAATGAAAATACTATAGATCTAATACATAAC
The DNA here is from genome assembly GCA_963931925.1 of Onchidella celtica. NCBI lineage: Eukaryota > Metazoa > Mollusca > Gastropoda > Systellommatophora > Onchidiidae > Onchidella > Onchidella celtica. Next base: position 54,021,243 of record OZ007576.1, read on the forward strand.
TAAAAGTCTCCTCTATATTCTTAAAAGATTAGAAAATCCATATCATTCTGACTCATTCACAGTTTACTTAGTAATTATTTATCTTCAGAAATATAATCTGCCTACTATCTCACAAATAATATTCTTATGTCTCAGACGACAATATTCACTCAGTAAATTACTTATAAAGGATCAAACCGTCAAGACACACTGACGTAGTTAAGATAGATCTAGATCTGCTCTAGGATGGGCTGGCAATCCCCAGCCTCATCCAGACACATCAATTACAATTTACAATGTGTATATCAGTCACTCATTCTAGATCTTAATTGCAATTAAAATATTATGGTCTTGCATTCCTTTGGTAGCACTTCTACTGGAAAATTAGGGTCAGATTCACATCATCTCGAATCATTGTGACGACACTTACGATTGGTTCCCTGAAACGATTTCAGGGAACTGGAGAAAATAGCTGTGGATTATTTCATTGTCTATCCAGGACATAGACATGACCTTAACAGTCTTATGGTTCTCTCTGGCTGAACCTTAGCCGACACCCTCGCAGGATGGAATACGCTGCATGGAGTCAAGTAACATAAAGATGTCTCCGCTTATCTTCTGCAAACCCCAGCCAACTGCTCAAATTTGATTGGTGCATCCATTTCGAGCTCAGCTCGCAGTCTATTAATAGCAACAGACAAAGTTAAATTACTATGTCAAAAGCGTTCGCAAAGTCTCTCCACCCTCTACGTTTTATGTACGAATTTATTCACTCCTTATTCGCCCCGTCTTCCCTTGCTAAAGTACACCCAAACCACGGGGTCGAAAACTGCACCGTCACTGTTAATTTATCCATTCGTTCTATCTTGCCCCACTTTCTTTCCATCTCTACGAAAAAGCGTTACAAAAACAAACTGTCCACGGGAATAGTTCAAGGACGCCTGCACTGGCTAAAATCAATGATGCCATGAAATAAACAAACCCGTGACCCAGCACGGCAATTCAAATCCTAACCCTGACAAACGTGAGGATATTTCAAAAGTTAGGGCTGTAGAATTGATTACTTTCTGACACGGACGAGACTGTCTACAATTCAACAGATCAAAGGCAATCTGGCCATGTACATTCGATGTTTTTATGACACCTTGTGGTAACCGTGGTCAGCTGTTCAATACTTCAGCCTGGGAGATGTAATACTTCCACGTATTGCTATCACCTCATGCATAATCCACAGATATATGGCCACAGTTATGAATTACATAAATTAGCGAGGACATGTTTTACCGCCACACAATAAAGAATACATGTACGTAAGTTCCCCATGTGTTTTGCGCTAGGGGTACGTATTTTAAAGCCTTTTGTGACTCTAGAATTAGAGAGCTCCCCCCCCCTCCCCCCCCCCCCAAAAGAAAATTCTTCTAGGCGACAGTCTTAATTACTTATTCTTTCAAATTTTCTGTTTGTTTTCAACCTGTTTTTTGGTTGAAATAGTAAGGGGCAGGGTTAGCGATTCAATAAGATTTAGAGTTGAAGATAAGGAAAGGATAGGTACCTAGCGTAAAACGCTTGGGATACGTACGTAGCCTACGTACAAGTAACAACAGCCTCAAATAGTTTCACAGTTTCAACTGAGCAATAAAAAAGAAGAAAAACATGATTGTCCTTCCTCTCTTTTCGTCGCCTGCTTTTCATCCATAAAGGTCCAGCCTCCTCCCCTCCCCCCCCCCCTCCCCGTTGACATGGATGGCTGACACGATGAAAAATAAAAGTTTCATAAATGAAAACCCTCCCCACCATTAAAAAAATTTTTTTTAGTGACTTTGTTACGACGGGCAAAACACCCAGACACAACAGATTAATGCATTATGTCACAGTAAGGACATCGGTACTAACCCGGGCTTTTCTCTCCGTTGCGGCAAATCAGGGAACTGCTGGCGGAACGTGTCATGTGGTACACCGCGCGCTCTAATTTGTTATTATTTATGAGCTGTTTGCTTGAAGTACTCTGCAAAAGGTAAGGCCAGAGATCCACCGAAAACTGGGTTGAAGATACAGCAATCAGGTGTATCATAATAATTATGCAAGCCTGTAGTGCAACAAGAAGCTGGGCAGTTTTTATTTGCTGTGTACTTCATAAGCAGCTGTTTGGGCTAATGCTGAATAGACCATTGATTGCTACTGCCAGGGCCGTGCCAGCTTAAAATATCTAGTTATAAAAAAAATAGTGGCGGGAGTAATTCATTGCGGTGCAATTTGGGTCCCTTCTTTTCCTCTAGACTACAACCTAAATGAAATTTTCAACAATTATAAAGTTAGTTTTCCAAAGAGTCAACTAATCCAGCCCAATCGCTTTTGTATCGACCGATGATGTTGATTCAAGTTTCAGGTATTTTTAAATCAAAAGTTGTAAAAATGTGAAATACAATGATCTTTGTTTTGGCTCCCTGTAGTAAGCTCACAGCACCGGAAACGATGAATTAATACGCGTTCAATTCGGTGCGCGCAATTTCCCTACCAGTATGAGTGCGTAGTGCTCTGGTGCGCATGGAATTCGTAGTAAGACTGTTGAATGAGGGAAGCTTTCTAGACAAAAAATAATGAGAGATGGAACGTTGGATTCACAGGTGGATCCCGGATAATGCCGGGAACTTCATCTAGTTAATTAATAAAAGTTGATCTGTAAGAAGTTTAAGGCTGTTGTCAAAGAAAACTAAAACTGAGCGCTACTTTAAATCGTTTATTCCATCATCAACTAGGATGTTACAATAATGTCGTCATCTTGATCGTAATCTGTGCACAGTTGAATTATGTCCTGCGTGTCAGGTCAATGTGTTTTAGTTAGGGAAGCATATTGTGTGCACTGTTAATTTTGTTAATTTAGTTAATTTATCAGTGTGTGTGTATATATGTGTGTGTGCGCGCTATGTATCATACTTTCTGCTTCTGTAACTGTATTGTTATGTATTCAATGATCAAAACAAATTTCCTTGTACAAGGACGAATAAAATTTATCTTATCTTATCTTATCTTATCTTAAACGTGTGTGCTTGTGCCGCGCACTGTTTCCCAACGTAGGTCAATGTCTACGCACCTTTTCAGATCACATACACGTTAAAATATTCTTTGTGCCTATGCTATCATTTAAGCTACGTTCTGACCTGTAAAACCCACAGAGGAGCACATCGCACGTGGATCTATTTCCTTTTTTTTCAGAAAGGCCAGAAACGCAAGGTCCTGTCTGTTGAACATGGCAGTGCTTTTTAAAATATCATGAAAATACAAACTAGGAAATTAAATGTTCTTTGCTTACACTGATATTAAATTTAATTTTATCAAACTCCTGCATTTGGTTTGTTATGCTGCTGATGAAGATCACCATTTGTATTACTCTTCTACATTAAAAGATAAATGGGGCAACTGCCACAAAAGGGGAAGAATGTTTAAAAATCCTATTTTCCTTAGTTCTTGATAAATTTCCATAAAATTTGTGGTAGTGAATCAGAATGAAAATATGATTTTAATAAATTGGATTTTAATAAAATTGAATTTATTCAATTTTTTAAAAAACTTTGCGGTTGCTTTGCTAACGGTGGCCATATTGAATTTTCATTACAATTTTTAATTAATAATTCTGTGAAAACCATCAGTTGAAATGAGCTTAAAATTTGCATTGAAGTCAAGAATTGGTATGCAAAGAGAGTTACAACGCCATATTTCCAATAAATCTATCAAACTGGTCATATTCCAACTTTAAAGTAGTATGTCATATTTTGTACCGTAAAAAAAACACAAAGACACAGTTTACTAATTACTCTGTCCGAAAAAGTATCACATATAACCCAAATTGGCCGTTGTAACATCACATCAAATTATATTATATTCAATGACACACGTGCAAATTTGAGGGCAATATGTTCACTAGTTATGGAGAAATTAAAAACTGAAATTGTGAAAATGTGTTAAAAACAAAAAGGCCCAAAGGGCTTTTTAATAGCTCTAGCCCACAAAAAATATCACATGTAACCCAAATTGGCCATTGTAATATCAAAGAACATACACCCAATCACACATGTGCAGAGTTTAGGGGCAACCTGTCCTCTAGTTATGGAGAAATTAAGAATTAAAATTGTATACCCAATTTTAACTATCTAGTCCCAGTGGTCAATATTTTGAGCTCAATGGTGCAACTTCAAAAACAAAACAAAAAACACTCAACCCATTACCATTTGTATTTTGTAACACTAAGACTAAGAATTGCATGGCTAAACTAAATAAGTGATGTGATTTTCAATTGTAAACTACCATGACAACAGTGATTCTGCTGTTGGCATAAACTGTTATTTTCACCCTGTTTTTGGTTGTCTTATGAAAGGGCTATGCTCATGACATTTCTTAACAGACTGAAAATGTAACTGACGAAAATGTACTTTTAACATCTGACACTACATTGATTGCTTGATTGGTTGATTGATTAATTGATTGATTGATGGATGGGAATCAGAATCCTAGCACGTCCGCATCCCCACAAGTGCTTATTTCCCCGCACCAATATCCATTTGAGGATTAGATTTTCATATAATAAATTTAGGCCCATATCCATATGATACACAGTAAAATCACTGACTGAATAAAGTCTCAGCCATAATGTAAAAAGTTTCAATCAACTTGCGTTCAAGCAGATCTAGATTTAGATCTAAAGCTACATTGTAACCTACACATGAGGTAGAGGTAGAGTGCGAATATGGGTTGAGAACTGCAATGATTGCAGTGCCTGGGACAGAGGGCAAAGTGCAAGACAAGGCAAGCCAGGTGACAGATATCATTTCATATCGTCGTCGTTCCAATGATAAAACCTGCTCAAAAGCTTTCGAAAATCACTTGTCTTTAAAAATTAAAATTGAAAGGCTACATCTGCGTTCATAATAATATACTGTAAAAGTTTTAGGGGGAAATTCGAAGTAGAAAAGGTTTTGATATCGCAAAAACAGTATGTTAGGCCAGGCAAACGCTGTCTCCGATAATTAAAAATGTGCCAATCAGGACTGAGCCCTCCCAGCTGCCTATTGCGTGCCACACTGACAGTTGCCTAATGCCATAGCCATTGCGCCTGACCACCTGTTCACTCTACTCGATGACACATGGACAAAATTTTAAATTTCTCAACATTAACATTGTTTGCTTAGGTTGAAGCAAAAAAAAAAACAATGGAGCTTATAATAGTATCTATACATAAGCTCCTTGGCTTGAAGCCAAAAGGTTTAGAAGAATGACCAGATCGTGCAGCACTTCACCCACAGCCCGGATTGTCTGTGCCGCTAACCTGGTTGACAATGGAGCCAACTGAGGGCAGCCTCTCTACTCCCAGGCCACACTGATGTGCAAGATTGTCGCTTGTAAAAGCTAAAGAATGACACATCGACTCCTTGGTTGCTGCTTTTTGTTTTTTGTTAGAGGAGAGAAGACCAAACCGCTGAGAAGCGCTCCATGAGTTTTGTAGGTTATTTTTTTTTTTGTTCTTTACGAAAGGAATGAGTCAAGCTTTCTGGCTCTTGTGAATGCATACGATGAATACCTTAGATTTTACCTAAAAAAAACTGTTAAAATCATTTCTCTGAGTGGAAACAGCTGACCTGCCATTCACAGTGCTTTCTCATTATAAAAAACCCAAAACAGCCGCCCAGTCTGCTGTTGAGGAAACAGAAGTGTTTAGGTCAGTCGGTGGCGCTTTGATCTTTTGCATTGATTTGCATATCGTTTATTAATAAATTGTTGTTATTTGGTGCTAGCTACTCGACTGACTTGTTTTCCCCAGTTTCTTACATTTTACAGCTCTTGCTTTCGTGTATACAATTACGGGAACAGCTCAGTTGGATGACATTGTCATGATACTAAGAAAATAATTTATTATGATGCTCAAAATCGGTTAATCGCATGCAGGTGATGAGAATTTACCATCTCAGTCCTTAAGGATCAAATGGTGCCCAGTGACATTCCGGTTCAGTGACAGAAATTTAGCAACAGAGCAGTACCTGATGTACCCTGTGCTACCTGGCCACCGCAGGCCTACCCTGACAGCGTCCTTACTTCAATCTGGCGTAGATTTGTATATGATTACCTTGGGGTTAGCAGGATTAGCGTAGGGGTGGAATCTCTTCATCAAACTGATGTCGGCACGATGTCCTTTCCAGCGGATCTACATAGGAACGATGCCATGCCTATCATCAAAACTTGGCCTCAGTCTTAGGCATCTGATTTCTCTAGGGTTGCTGGCTGGGTATATACAACTATGGCGCCTGCCCGGGCAAAATTACAAAAACTGATCCCTGCAAATGTAAACTAATCCCTGTAAAATTACTCTAAAAGTTTTAGAGCGAAATTCGAAGTAGAAAAGGCACTGATATCGCAAAAACAGCATGTTAAGCCAGGCAAACGTTCTGTCTCCGATAATTAAAAATGTGCCAATCCAGACTGAGCTGTCCCAGCTGCCTATTGCCGCCACGCCATCGGTTCCATAATACCATACTTCGGCCGGGGTACAAAACCGGTTAACTCCATTGCAGAACATTTTACAGGAGAAGGTAAAAACTACTTTTAAGAGAGAGGGCAACACATTCTGGGCTCAAAGTTGATTTTTCATCCTCTGCACTCAGTCTTTATCACATACTGGAATTTGGAGCAAGAAAGGTAAGGCATATTGGGGAAAATCGGGAAGTTGGACATTTCTGTTCCTCATTTATCAGGCGTCAAAACAGTATAATTCCAGTCAAATGGCTTCAACGGTTTTGTCCCCCGAATTTTATCTGGCTGATAAGAATAGAAACGTTTAAGTACGTACCTTCTGAATTAAGTTCCGTGAAGACTGATAAGCGCGTTATGAATTATCATTGGTAAAGACTTGTTGTTGTATTTGTTGGTTATTTTTGTTGTAAAACTTCTTTGTGCGTGTGATTGCGTAAGGTACTCCTTGAGTTTAAGATCCTATTTAAGTGTACACTCTGAATGCAAAGCTTTTCAAATTCACACCGGTACTGCTCAAGTTCACAGTTCTGAAATATACCAACCAGTCTTAAAACAGGTTCATTTTTATCAGCTGCAAAGTGATTTAGTATGCAATTCCCTTACAGCATCAGAAACCACAAGTTAAAATAATTGACAATGTGAGTATCATTATTGTTCTGATTATTACTGTGTGTGTCTGTGTTTGTGTGTGAGAGAGAGAGAGAGAGAGAGAGAGAGAGAGAGAGAGAGAGAGAGAGAGAGAGAGAAGAGAGAGAGAGAGAGAGAGAGAGAGAGAGAGAGAGAGAGAGATACAGTTAACATGAATTTATCAATTAACCGCAATGCACGAGCTCAGCGTTTTGTAAGTATTGTTAAATACACTTGATTTTTGCATAGAACAAGAGCGAAAACCAAATTACATTAAATGCTGGTGTAAAAGACAGGAAGACAAAGATATAATTTTCTCAAATTTCTGTATTGATGGAAACAAAGAGAAAAGTGACAAAACTGAGAACATATTGAGTTGTGTAACACATTCATGACAAAACGTAACGTCTCAAAGTTTGATTTACAGGAATGAACTATAAGTTAATAAAGAGTACATGAAAAATACTTTGGCACAGTAATGCAACAACGTCAGTCAAGAAAATAAAAGTCAGTGAGGCAAGTTGTCGTAAAAAGCATGATGGTCTCGTGGGATTCCTGCCTTTAGTTCCTGCAAGTGTTTGTATTTACTTTCTTGGATCTTGAGCTTGTCCTTGTACAGCGGCCTTGGACTCTGCCTACCATCCTGGTAGTTCCTTTGTTTGGCAGTTCCTGCCATTCACCACTGAACTGTAGCTTGAAGATGATGTTTCCGTTTGATTTATATTGCAGTGCCCTGATGTTTGTTACTGTTGGGTCTCCCTCTTGCGTCCTGGGCGGATGGTCTTGATAGATGTAACTTCAGAAAAGTCCTTGAAAACTCCATGTTCTAAGAACATCACCCATGGCGCTGGTGGTTTCCTTGGGCTTTTCATAACGTTTATATAGTCCACCGGCACGTAGATTGGAGCATGCCGCAAAGCCCTCTCTATCACACTGTGAACTGAATCAACCTCCATCTATGTGTGTCCTTTAACCAATACATTCTGCTCAATGGTCATGTCCTCAGTTGGTGCAATGTAGCTGAGAGCACTTGAGAGGATATGGTTGCGATTCTAATAACAGCATCCAGCATTGTGTATAATGACGTTCTTGCACCCTCCAATTCTAATGGTGAGATTATATGTGAGGCAAGATGCAAACTCATTAGCTGTCAGTTTGCCCTCTGCTTCATGCCACACATAACACATGACATCCCTTTTGGCAACATCATATACTGCAAAATTGTGCACCGTCAACTTAGTTTTATAATAAAGTTCTGACGCCTGTAGTTTGGGAGATAAAAACACGCTTTGAAGGTCAATACGCAGGACACGAAGGCTTCCTGCAGGATCCCTGATCACATCTAGGGCGTCTTGCTTGTCTGCCTCTTTCTGTCTACGTGCAGCCTCCTCCTCCTGTTGGTGGACTGTCCAGGCCTCGGTGTGGACATTGCCAGTCTCATGTCCCATACATATGTCACACTGGTGTTTTTTGGGTGCAAATAGGGCAAGATTGCTCTCATCAAACAAATCTAAAAACACTCTCATAGAGAGAGGTTGTCTACTTTTTTCAGCACATTTCTCCCCATAGACTCGATGTAGTTCAGCCAAGCTCCTAAACATGGGCTCCAGGTATACCCTTGACTGCCGGCAGTAATGAAACGGCATCTTGGACAGCAGGTTGAAAAACTCGTTTTTGAGGGACAGTCTGTCTTCTGCCTCTCTGTTACAATGGGGGTGTTGACAGGGTTCTGATTCATCTTGTCTTGTTTCATCCAAACAGCCTTGGACAAACCATAAATTATCCCAAGCCAATTGTGTTCAAAAACATTTGCTTACTAACTTCCTTCCGCTCATCTTCACATATCAGATGGAACACATAATGTGTGATGGCCCTTGCTTTCATCGTTTGTGGTGCGCTTTCTTCTCGTGCCAATCTTGTCAACCAGCCCTTTTTCCCTTCCCATGTCAATGGCCAAACATAAGTGAAACACTCTCTGCAATCGTCATATGTGATGTCTTTGCAGGATGTACCCTTACTTTGGCATTTACAGCGATCTAGCATTCTCTTTGCAGAACTTTGTTTCCCGTTACATTCATACTCTTGTCCAGACTGCCTTAATTTCTTTCTTTCATTCCCCGTCCACTCTCCGGGTTTCTTTCTTTTTCTCACATTATTTTGATAAGATGACCTCTGGGTCCAGATGTATGTGTATCAAAGAGTGCTGTCCCATGATGTGACTCAGTCTCCTTGACATGAGAAATTATGGTTTCGTCCAAGCATCCCAAAGGTTTGTCCACTTGTAAATCAAGTGTGTCGTCGAAACAAACTCGCGTTACAATTTCATCTACTGTTTTTTCTGATAAATGATCACACGAATTTTGTTTTCCTTCTGATACAAGATCAGTCAAATTCTTTGGCACATCTTTTTTGTTAATTTTTTTGTGCCAAGAGCAACCATACGTCTACCCCTGCTGAGCCCATCTATATTTCCTGAATGGCTGGGAGGCAATGAACATTAGAAAAAATCTGTCTTCCCTATAAACCTGGACCCATCCTTTACCTTTGTTGGCTCTTGATTGTCATGATGTACTAGTACGCTTATATTAAGGCTGTTACAGGGGTTAGAACGGGAAGGGAAACCTATTGGCAATTTTATTGCTCTGAATTATCATAAGTTTTATCAAACTTAATCATGATCGGACAACGATTTGACTTACAATCATGATAATTTTTATAACACCATGAGGATGACATTTCAGGTTGGTGTGGTGATGAATGGCATCGGGCTTTCTTATCTGTTAAATTACGCAATAGTCCTAGCATCGCAAGATGACAAAACTTCAAAACTGTTCAAGCGACACGGGCAGTATAAGTCCGTTCAAGTCCGTCTGGGGTGTTTAAACGGTTTTGACACCGGCGCTTTTCGCGAGTGTGGAGTTGAATGTTTTTTATTCTTGCGTTTATTTCGAAATGTTTCTATTTCATTATCTAATTTTTGGTGTGTACAGGAAGTGGCTTATGGACAAGTGAATTCTAAAAAAAAAGTCAAAAAACAAAATTTTGTGACTAATACGTGTTTGTCCCCCGGCCGACGCATAGCCATTGCGCCTGACCACCTGTTCACTCTACTCGATGATCCTTGGACAATATTTCTCATTTCACCTGATCATAGAAAATCCAGCATGACAGAATGTGCTGCCCCAAATACGTTGCATTAAATGTTGGCTTTAGAGGGAAAAAATATTTGTTTATTGGCCTCCCGCTGTGTCGGTTCACCATGCATGGTTTATTAAACATTTTTTCCCTGTCATGTAACATTTGCTCAGAGTTCAGAGCGGTTTAGCAGGTTTTATGATCGGAGAAACGATATGTGTTGCATTGCAGCCCAGTCGCAACCAGCAGACACGTCGTCGCCACAGTGCAGCACTGGTGGGCGTCTATTTTTTAAGGGGTGAGGGGTGGGGTGGTAGGGATTCGTTTTTCTTTAATTTTGCCCGGGCAGCGGCTTTGTTAGGCCTGCTCTTCTTGACTTCCAACTACTGACAAGTATGTGTCTCTAACGTGCGCAACATGTGCACCGGCCCTTCAAGTTCTCCATATTTATCTTAGAAGACTAGGTGCTCGATCCTAGGTACCATAGGATTAGGGCAGGGAAATATGAGAAAAAAACAAAAATTTCAACATGCCTGCACCCACCGGGGCTCGAACCCGGTATCTGCGGCATTAGGGGCGGGCAGCTTGCTTCTGGACCTGCATGCCCTCTGACAGTTGTAAAAGAGGTACAAATAATATCAATGGCCCTTGTCATGACTGTTTGAATGCACAGTCGCAGTTCGCTAATAATGTTCAGAAATGAGACTGAAAACGTTGTCACGAGTGGAGTGAGCGGAATTCAGAGATTACGGGGGCATGGAAGTGGGGGAATGACTCACGGGATAGTGAGGCTGCTCACCTATATTGACTTCTGTTAGTTAACGTTAAAGCGTGCATGTTGTGAGTGGGGGGGGGGGGGGTCTGAATGAGGCGAGAGCGCTGTATTACTATCACTGCACACTAAGACGTCCAAGGAAGCGGACGCGGGAGAAAGCCCCAGAGGGCGAACATAAGGAGAGCAGTCGGAAGACTTGGGAGTAGTGTTTTTTCCAGTGATGACTGGTAGGTGGAACGATGATTGATAATTATGATTGATGTATTATATTCGTCTATTACCATGATGTAAATAAGTATATGTGAGGAATGTGGAAGTCCTTGATACTGCATATAGCAATGTGCGCCATGAGCGATAGATGTAAGTTGAGTTCATGGAATTGTAGCGAGAGTGAGTATTGTGTACTACGGTGGAGGTGTGTTACCGTAAGATGTTTGGTGAGTGAAATGTGAACTATTGTGTGTACGCTTCATGAGTCGTAATGAGGGGTGAAGTGAATAGAAGTGGTATGGTATTATACCAATGTAATGTTATTCTTGTAGGTGTCGGGGACGGGCCGAAGAGCCGCCTCGGTGAGCACAGGGGATAGGCCAGCATAGGGCCGAAGGCCACACATAGGCCAGGAGTGACGCTGTCGTGCAGGACAGTAGAGGCACATGAGTCGTGGCAGTCTGGCCACCGACAGGGACGTATATATGATTGTGAATGTGCTATTGAAATGCTAATGTGCTATTGCCATGTTGATGTGCTATTGAAATGCTAATGTGCTATTGCCATGTTGATGTGCTATTGGAATGCTAATGTGTTATGGCAATAGGAAGGGGCTATTGAGAGACTGCGGTGCCATTGAAATATTAATGTGCTATTAAGACATGGAGAGGAGAAGCTGAGACCGAAGTGTCTTTAGAAAGTAACTACCGGGTTGTGGACCCGAGGAAATGTGCGTAAGGGAGAAGGCCGTTGTACGGCAGTTGAATTGAATAATATAATATCTGTATTTGCGCTATTATCTTTATGTTTATGTATAATAAATGTGTGAGTCTGATGGGTTGTTCTGTTAAGTGTTAAACTTGTTCGTTCGTGATTGTTGTCTTGTTATAATTATTACATCTCCCAGTCTGGGATTTGTGACACTGGGGGCTCGTCCGTTGTGACACTGGGGGCTCGTCCATTTTCGTAATATTTAGTTAGTAGGTATTTGTCAATGGGTGTCAGGGTTAGGATTAGAATTGCCGTAGTGGGTCACGGTTTGTTTATTTCAGGGTCGCGTTGATTTTAGCCAGTGCAAATGTCCTTGAACTATTCTCGTGGACAGTTTGTTTTTGTAACGCTTGTTCTTGGAGATGGAAAGAAAGTGGGGCAGTGACGGTGCAGTTTTCGACCCCGTGATTTTGATAAACTTTAACAGGGGTGAGAAAGGGAGTGAGTAAATTCGTACATAAAACGTAGAGGGTTTCGAGACTTTAGGAAGGGTTTTGATATGTTAAATTGACCTTGTCTGTTACTATTAATAGAATCTATTAATACTACGAGCTGAGCTCGTAATGGATGCACCAATCAAATTTGGGCAGTTGGCTGGGGAATTGCATATGGCCGAGCAGTATATAAGTGGAGCCATTACTATGTTTGATCACTCCATGCAGAATTATTATCCATCTGTGAGGGCAGTCGGCTGGATTCGGCCTGAGAGAATCAGAAGATTGTTAAAGACATGTCTATGTCCTTGATAGACATTGGAATGAGACCATACGCTATTAAGAAATCATCTACTGCTATTATCTCCAGCTCCCTGATCTCGTATCAGGGAACAATCGTAAGTTTCTACCTATTGATTCGACGATGAACGTGAATCTGACCTTAAGTTTCCAGTAGAAGTGCTACCGAAAGAATGCAAGACTACAATGTATTTTAACTTGCAACTAGATCTAGCATGAGTGTCTGGTATACACATTTGTAAATTGAAATTGATGTGTCTGGATGAGGCTGGGGATTGCCAGCCCATCCTAGAGTAGATCTAGATCTAATGTAACTACGTCAGTTGTGTTGACGAGTTATATCCTTGTTAAGCAGTAGGCACAAATAACTGAGTTAACATTGTCGTCTGAGACATTAAGATATTATTTATTAGATAGTAGGTAGGCTATATCTGCAAGATAGATAAGTAATAATTAAATTGTGAATGAGTCAGAATGATATAATCTTTTAAGAACCTAGAGGAGACTTCTAGTGATATATTATTGTGTTTTCATTTGATGCTGCTGATGTTGTCCTTTTAGAATGTAAAAGCTAGACGAAATTTGTTAGGGAATTTAAAGTAATAAATTTGTGGCCCTGCAAGGTCCTTGATAAAACTTACTCGAATTGTTATTAGTATATGTGGCATGGTATGGAAGAGTAATTTCTAAAAACCTCTCGATAGATTAAAATGCAGTCGTAACTATAATTCCATAATAACCATCCCCGTAACACTCGAGGGCACACCCGTAACACTGGAGAGGGACCCTTAAAGAACTGAAATAACGCCATGCCATAGATAAATTATTTCAAACCTATTGTATTTTTTATTCTATTATTTGATATTATAATGTTGTAACATTATGTTTTCAGGTCCTTTTTATTATAGATTTTAGACAATTTGTATTAATTTAACATTTTGTTTCAATTCCATATGGTGAACTCAACATCCCATTGACCCGACAACACCGGCGAGGGAGACTCTTCACCTTACAGATCTACCTCAGACAGAAACGTATTTTTTGGATTGGAGATATGGTTTGAGGATACTTACCATCTGAATTCCTCAAAAACAAAGTTAAGTGAACCATCTATCTAACAGTCTTGAGGAGGGCGACGTACTTTCCGCTCTGTGTGTGTTTCCAGGCTATTTACCATTTACTATATGTTTAGTTTAAGAGCGGGAGGTTGGTTGGGGTCATAGTTTAGCATATCTTCTTTGCCATTACGAAGGATATTGGAGTGCCTTGGTGGCTATTTATAACTCGGGGGGATTTGCTTCACTGTGAATAGTTCTTTTAGGGATCCATTATTCGTATAGATTGTGGCGTTTCTTTTCCTTCCTCACTTTTCTTTAGGAAGATGTCTCTCCTGTCTTTTGCTTAAACTATCCTGTAAATAAGTTAGGACTTGTAGGGTCTGTTATCGTTCGTCTTACTTGTCGGTATAGCGTCCTGTTTATTGTATTTCTTTTTGCTTCCTTATAAACTTCAAACTACTATACTAACATTGTTATGTTTGCAATATATGCCTGAGGTGTTTCACGTGCTAAAACCACGTTGAATTGTAATCTGGTATTGACATATGAGAGAGAGAGATATAATAAATTTTTGTTCACGTGACAATTTCACGTTGAAGATAGAGAGAATAATTTTGCATTGGTAACAGAAGACACTGCGTGTCCGCGTTTTGAGAAGAGAGAGATATTTCAAATTTGTCGTGTTGAGAGAGAGATATATTTTTGATTCATCGCATTGAGAGAGCGATACATTGTTGACAGTGATAACAGAGGACACTGGTTCGTCGCGTTGAGAGAGACATAAATTTTGAGAGTGATCACTCAAGACATTAATTTATCGCATTAAAGGCGATATATATATTTTATTGCAGTGGGAGCAACGGATAGACGGCACTGCCTTACTAGAATTCATATTCAGAGAGAGAGAGAGAGAGATAAAGTTTTTGCAGTTAAGTGATACTGCCTGTAATTTATAGAGAGAGATAGAACGTTCTTTTCGCGAAGCAGTGCTAACGTAAGACACTGAATTAATATTAACAGAGAATAACTGTTAGAGATAATAATATTGATACCGCGATATACCGTATCAGTAGGTAAATACTTACTAGTTACAGACTTTAACATATCATGGCCGAGTTTCTTAAATACATTGACTCTGCCAAAGCTCTGGGTATACCAGAAGAAGAACGCGCCTCATGGTGCGAACGACAAGTACAGCAAGACCGAGATCGTGAGGATCGCGTAGCAGCAAGAGAAAAAGAAGCAAGAGAGAGAGAAAAAGAAGAAAGAGAAAGAGAAAGAGAAAAAGAAAAAGAGAGAGAAAAGGAAAGAGAAAGAGAACGAGAAAAAGAAGCAAGAGAGAGAGAAAAAGAGGCTGTAGAGAGAGAAAAAAGAGAGCATGAACTCGCAATGAAGAAGTTAGAGCGAGAATCGCTTGTGGCTCCCACTACTGCCACCAATACTTATGCTACCAAACCAAAATTGCCGACCTTTAATGAAAAACTCGACCAGATCGACGCATATTTACATCGGTTCGAGCTACACGCTAAATGCGTCGGATGGCAGCAGGCGATGTACAGTTCATGCCTGTCTAATTTACTAACAGGTAAGGCTCTGGAGGTATTTCATAGCCTCAAAGTAGAGGATGCCAACGACTATGACAAGCTTAAAACAGCACTGCTTAAGCGATTCCAGCATACCGAGGATGGCTTTCATCAGAGATTTCGCGCATGTAAACCTGAGCCATCTGAAAATTTCTCAACTTATGTGAATCGGCTGAAACATTACTTAGATCGCTGGATCGAGCTCGCGAACGTAACTACCGGAAATTATCTTCAACTTTATGATTTGGTCCTAAAAGACCAAATCTATACGGCATGTCATTCCGATTTGTTTGCCCACCTTAAAGAGAGGGCACCGACATCCTCTGAAGAAATCACATCGTGCGCGGAACGTTATGCGTCCGCCCACCCAAATCGTCCTTGGCAAAGCCTTCAACTATAGCACCGTGTTATGCCAACGTAGGCAAAGGAGCGCCAACCGGACACGATCGTTCAAGGCCGACTCGTCGTCAGGCCCCAAATCCGCGCTCTCAATCAGAGCCGCCTTTTTTTAGACAGAGAGATTTTCCGAATCGAGGTAATGTATCCCCGCGTCGAGGATACCAGAGCTATTCTTTTTACGAGCCTCGCCCATATTATCGTGGCAACTATCCAGGCCAACAATATAACCGGCCTCAGGGACCACCGCGACGAGTGCATTTTGATAATAATCATGATTATGATAAGCCGCAGAGTCTTCCCTATCGTGGAAACGATCCTAATCGTACTATGTGTTTTAGGTGTAATAGGGTAGGCCACATACAGAGATTTTGTAACGTGAAAATGGAATCAGCAAATGCCTGCTCGGTTAAATCTACACCTTATGAGACTGACGGTCATAATAAATCTTCATCGCAATCAAAGATTATTCCAGTCATGTCCGCCCTACATGAACTGGGTGAATTAACATTTTACCAGGGCCGCGTGAATGCCATTCGCGCTTCTGTTTTACGTGACTCCGGATGCACGACTATCGGCGTTCGACAGTCACTAGTCCGTCCAACACAATTTTTGGATACGGACGTAACTTGTATTACTTTTGGCGGATCTGTAGAGCGATTCCGTCTTGCAGAAGTTTATATTGATACACCTTTTCTCACAGGTATTGTTACCGCATGTGTACTGCCTAATCCGGTGGCTGATATAATCATAGGGAATGTACCTCAAGTAAATAAGTTTCCTATCGGTAACTTGGAAATTTGGACTGAGGAGGAGAGTGTTGCTTGTGCGACAACACGCCTACAATCGAGTCGACGAGCAGACAGTCCATTGAGTAATCCTACTATTGAAGTGAACATAACGTCTAGTGCATTTCATGATGAGCAACATTCAGATCCCACATTGAAACATTTGTTTGCTAAGGTTGATCCTACCGCGCCGGATACCTCTAAGTTTCTTATTAAAGATGACTTATTATATCGTAATTTTCGGAGTAAGCGAGAGGCCGTTATGCAGCTTGTAGTACCGAGATCTTTTCGTCGCGACATTATTCGTCTCGCGCATGACACTTCCTTGGCGGGTCACCAAGGAAAGGCCAGAACTAAGTCTCGAATACTATCGCAATTTTTTTGGCCCAGTATTTACGCAGATGTAAACCGGTTCGTATCAACATGTGACGTATGTCAGAGACGTACTCCTAAAGGAAGAGCATCCCGGGCTCCTCTGCAGGAGATGCCTATGGTCTCCAGACCATTTGAGCGCGTTGCCGTAGATATAGTTGGACCCCTACACAAGTCAGACAGAGGACATCGTTTTATACTTTCTGTCATTGACTACGCAACCCGTTGGCCAGAGGCCATTCCGCTAAAAGACATTTCAGCTGATCATGTCGCTGAGGCCGTTATTACTATTTTTTCGCGTCTTGGGTTTCCGGTTGAAATTCTATCGGACAGAGGTCCACAGTTTACCTCTGAGCTTTTTAAGAAAGTCTTGGAATTGGTCGGGATTAAACAAAGATTGACGTCTCCATACCACCCACAGTCTAATGGCTGCTGTGAACGGTGGAATGCTACCATGAAAAGTATGCTTGCGCGAGTTTCCGCCGACAAGCCGAGTGATTGGGATCGACAACTCCCCGCTATTCTTTTTGCATACCGAGAACTGCCGAACGCATCGACGGGTTTTTCCCCCTTCGAATTATTGTATGGTCGTAAGCCGCGTGGTCCAATGGCCATACTCCATGATTTATTCGCCGGATCAGACACCGACGACAACGATACGCGGTCTGCATATCAATACGTTGTAGACTTGCGGCATCGAATTCTTAACGCATGTCAGCTCGCACAAAAATCTTCAGCTGCGCATGCTAGTCTTTATAAACTATATCGTGATCAAGGTAGCCGACTGCGAACCTTGGCCGTCGGAGACCAAACTCTTGTTCTCCTTCCGGAGACGAAAAATAAACTCCTTCTTACATGGAAGGGACCTTTTAAAGTTCTAAAGAGACTTTCTCGAGTAAATTATCTTATCAAGATTCGGGGACAGGACAAAGTCTTCCATATAAATATGTTAAAGCAGTACCTGTCCGACGATGATAATCGACAGAATAATCGCCGAAATGTGGTTGCTCAGGCCAATGCGGCCTTGGTTTCAGTTGACGATGATGATCCTATTAAAATAGAGAATTCAATCCCCGCACTTCGATCTTCTGAAAACACTTCGGATGTAAATATAAATCCAGATTTATCTGAATCGCAAAGACAAGATATAAGAGATTTGCTTAACGAGTTTACTGCAGTCTTTACTGATCTACCAGGTAATACTTCTTTGGTACAGCATGTTATAAGATTAAAGACGGATATACCCGTCTTTGTTAAACCATACCCGCGTCCGCTGCACGCACAGGAGACTATAATAACCGAGGTACGTAACATGTTTCACCTAGGAGTGATAGGGCGATCGACGAGCCCATATAACTCACCCATCGTCTTAGTGAAAAAAAAAGATGATACCGTGCGTTTTTGTATTGACTATCGTAAACTTAATGAGGTTACGATATATGACGCTGAACCGATTCCCAACCAGGAGAATCTTTTTGCTCAGTTAGCGAGGGCAACGATTTTTTCGAATATTGACCTTTCCAAAGGCTATTGGCAAATTCCGCTTGATGAGAATAGCAAGCAATATACCGCTTTTCAGACTCCGTTGGGTCTTATGCAGTGGCGCTATATGCCTTTCGGGTTAGTTACAGCCCCTGCCACTTTCGCCCGTATGATGACAATATTGCTCCAGGGTATGAATTCCGTATTGTCGTATTTTGACGACATTTGTATTTATGAAACCAATTGGTCGGGCCACATCGCAGCCCTACGACAAGTTTTTATTGCGCTTCGTTGAGCTGGCCTTACGGCGAAACCCAGTAAGGTGTTTTTAGGATATAATGAAATTAATTTTCTGGGCCATACAATTGCCCGCGGCGTTCAGACTCCTGATGACAAGAAGATAACTACCATCTTAAAGCTCCAACCCCCTCGAACTAAGAAAGAAGTTCGTAGTTTATTGAGCTTTCTTAACTATTATAGGAAATTCATTCCAAATTTTTCTTCGCTTACAGCTCCGTTGTCGGACCCCACAAGAAAGAATTTTCCTAATAAAGTGAAATGGACAACCGAATGTGCTGATACACTTCGTACCGTTCAACAATTGTTTTCCACTTCCCCCATTCTCATACTGCCAGATATAAACCAAATATTTATTGTCCGCACTGATGCGTCGGACAAGGGATTGGGAGCTGTGTTATTACAGGAACGAGACGATACCTTGCGGCCATGTCTATACGCCAGCCGCAAGTTGCTAGATAGGGAATGCCGCTATGCAATTATCGAGCGAGAGTGCCTCGCTATCATTTTTGCTATAAACGCATTTTCGCGATATCTACTCATGTCCGAGTTTATAATTGAAACGGACCATCGTCCGTTGTTATTCTTGAAGGCTAACAGGGCTAAAAATGCTCGATTAACGAGGTGGAGTCTTGCACTCCAGGAATACCGGTTTGTTATCCGGGCTATCCCTGGCGGTGACAATTCCCAAGCTGATATTTTGTCACGTCTCATTTAATTTCCTATTAAAGAGTGTTGTGTCTTGTATTGGGGTTGGATAGTGCTTGTCCCCCTCAATTCTAGACGGTGGATGGATTCACATTTATCTTGTTCATTACTTTATGAACCAGTTTTGCAATCCTTTTTTTGTGAATATCCTCTTTCCACCAGCGTCATTCCTGACTGTGACCTGAACTTCTGGCAATCCTGACGCCCTTGTCAGCGGGTCAATGAGATGGAGACATGGCAAACCAAGCTACCAGAGCTACTGCTGCCATTGGATACCACAGTATTTTAATTAACAATATATTGTGTGTGAATGTGTATAAGCAGCAATTGTGTATGTTGACTAGATAATTATGAGCCTATTCCTTCAGTAAGGCTTCATTGTTTCATAATAGTTGTGCTTTAATCCAGCAGTATACAGTGATATACTCATTATTATTATAGATGTTCCTGAGAAGTTTAATTGTGTGCAGTAAGAATGTTTAGATAGACTAGATTCTATAGAACGTGGCATCAATAATTGTATGCGTTTTGTCCATCCAATATGCACGTTCTTAGTTAGATTTTTCTTCTCAAGCTTAAAGCTCATTTTTCTACAGTACTACTTAAGCCCTACCACAATAACTTTGGGATTTCTTGGATCCTATCGTGTAAATTTTATTTAAAATTTTCACTGGGGTGGGGGATATGTCAGGGTTAGGATTAGAATTGCCGTACTGGGTCACGGTTTGTTTATTTCAGGGTCGCGTTGATTTTAGCCAGTGCAAATGTCCTTGAACTATTCTCGTGGACAGTTTGTTTTTGTAACGCTTGTTCTTGGAGATGGAAAGAAAGTGGGGCAGTGACGGTGCAGTTTTCGACCCCGTGATTTTGATAAACTTTAACAGGGGTGAGAAAGGGAGTGAGTAAATTCGTACATAAAACGTAGAGGGTTTCGAGACTTTAGGAAGGGTTTTGATATGTTAAATTGACCTTGTCTGTTACTATTAATAGAATCTATTAATACTACGAGCTGAGCTCGTAATGGATGCACCAATCAAATTTGGGCAGTTGGCTGGGGAATTGCATATGGCCGAGCAGTATATAAGTGGAGCCATTACTATGTTTGATCACTCCATGCAGAATTATTATCCATCTGTGAGGGCAGTCGGCTGGATTCGGCCTGAGAGAATCAGAAGATTGTTAAAGACATGTCTATGTCCTTGATAGACATTGGAATGAGACCATACGCTATTAAGAAATCATCTACTGCTATTATCTCCAGCTCCCTGATCTCGTATCAGGGAACAATCGTAAGTTTCTACCTATTGATTCGACGATGAACGTGAATCTGACCTTAAGTTTCCAGTAGAAGTGCTACCGAAAGAATGCAAGACTACAATGTTTTTTTCATGCAATTAGATCTAGCATGAGTGTCTGGTATACACATTTGTAAATTGAAATTGATGTGTCTGGATGAGGCTGGGGATTGCCAGCCCATCCTAGAGTAGATCTAGATCTAATGTAACTACGTCAGTTGTGTTGACGAGTTATATCCTTGTTAAGCAGTAGGCACAAATAACTGAGTTAACATTGTCGTCTGAGACATTAAGATATTATTTATTAGATAGTAGGTAGGCTATATCTGCAAGATAGATAAGTAATAATTAAATTGTGAATGAGTCAGAATGATATAATCTTTTAAGAACCTAGAGGAGACTTCTAGTGATATATTATTGTGTTTTCATTTGATGCTGCTGATGTTGTCCTTTTAGAATGTAAAAGCTAGACGAAATTTGTTAGGGAATTTAAAGTAATAAATTTGTGGCCCTGCAAGGTCCTTGATAAAACTTACTCGAATTGTTATTAGTATATGTGGCATGGTATGGAAGAGTAATTTCTAAAAACCTCTCGATAGATTAAAATGCAGTCGTAACTATAATTCCATAATAACCATCCCCGTAACACTCGAGGGCACACCCGTAACAATGGGCATTTGTTACTTTAGTTTTTGTCCACGTAGTACTTATCTTGTGGTAGGAATTTGTGCTGTCTTTGTTCGTGGAATGAATGGAAATTGCATGATGGTATAATTTATGTATATTTATGAATATGTATTGATGCATGTATTTTGATGAATATGTATTAATGTGTACTTAAATTTCTGCAGAGAGTGTGTGTGCCAGCCTGTAGAGGTCAAGCGGCCAGAGTTCCGGCGGTCGTAAATGTCGTCAAGTAGAGTCAGAAAAGTTAAGTAAAAGTCAAAATTTTTGTGCCCTGGATTGTGGGCTGTCTCTTTGATCCGTCTTTTTCTCTGTTTTTGCTGTTTTCGTTGTAATTGATTGTACGGGCGGTGGCGCGGGTTTACTGTGTTGAACTTAGTTTATCCTTTTAAAAAAAGGTGTGGGAAATTTGGAACTTCGTTCATCACAGTGAACAGTTCTATAGGGACCTGTATTTTTGTTTAGATTGTGGTTTTCCATCTTCCTCGTTGTTTTAGGAAGACGTTTCTCTTGTCCCCCTCTTACCTATCTGTAGATACGTTTTTTTTTTTCAGACTCTGTTCTTGTTCGTACCTTGTAGTGTAATCGGCGTAGTTAGGTTGCATTTTTTTTTTGCCATATTTTCTTTTTTAGCTCTTTGTCCTAGTCTGATTCGTTGTTCCTCGATGTCCTTGTGGTCTTTCTTCTGAAGTTCTTCATTTTTGTCTTTTCTTTTCTCTTTTTATTATTAATAGTGCTATACATTTAATGAATATAGAATTAGTTAGGAAGTAGGTTATAAAATGTTCAGTAGGTAAATTTCTGAATTGTATTTGAGACAATAAATGGGTGTTGTTATATCTGGTGTGATCTCAGGTCTCTGGTCGTGTCGTTAGTGACCATACCGACAGGTTGGTCTTTTTCATAATACATACCATAACCATAAATCTGTGAAATGGCGGATCTCCGTGAGCTCATGAAATTGGGTACGGAACTTGGCCTTGAGGGAGAGGAGCTGCGCGGCTGGATTAAAGAGCAGCAGGCAGAATTGCGCGATGAGCGTGCTAAGGATAGAGAGCGAGAAAAAGAGGCTCAGGAAATGGAAAGGGAGTTTAAGTTAAAGGAGTTAGAAGCTCAGCAACAGGAGAGACAGGCTAAGGAAAGGGAGCAGGAGATAAAGTTAAGGGAGATAGAGGCTAGGGATAAGGAACGGGAGAGAGAATCGCGAATAAGAATCGCCGAGTTGGAAATCAAAAAGAATGCGCCAACAGAAACAGTTGAGCGGCAGGGGCAAAATAAAAGTGGTGTTAGGATTAAGCTCCCTACGTTCGACGACCGGAAGGACGACATAGACGCCTTCCTTTACAGGTTCGAACTGAACGCACAACTGCAATGGGGGGAGAATAAACAATTATGGTCCACGTACCTGGCTTCCTTGTTGCAGGGGCGAGCGTTAACCTACTTTAAAGAGCTACAGCGCGAAGACGTACATGATTATGATAAGCTGAAGTATTTGCTGCTTCGCCGATTTGCGCGTACCGAGGAATATTTCCGGGAGCAGTTTAGGCGAGCACGTGCGGATACCAGGGAGGACTTTGCTGCCTTTGTCGCGAGACTAGCAGAATATTTCACGAACTGGGTGGACTTGGCGCATGTGGGCGCGGATTTTGCTAAATTGAAAGACCTAATGATCCGTGACCAGCTGTACGCGTCGTGCCATAAAGATCTGGTGGCTTTCCTGAAAGAAAACGAACCCGCGACGGTGCAGGAGGCGTCTAAGTTGGCGGAAGCATACCGTACGGCACACCCGTCCAAACCAGTAGCGAGGGCGTACGTGCAGGATGCTGGTTACGTCGCCGTGGTTGAGGGGTCGCCGGCAGGACATAAAGACAGGTCGCGTCAGCGTGGTGCCTATAACGGGCAAGCCCAGGGGCAACGTAGGGGGTATCACCAATCACCTGCATATGGATCCGGTAAGTTGGACCGAGCAGGAGGTAATGGCCGAGGGCGATTTGTGACCTTTGCCGATGACCGACGGCATAGGGACTTTAGTTCCGGTCGCGATGGGTCACGGGGACCCAGGTCTAGCGGAGCACAGGGAGCGGAGTGTTGGACTTGCGGACGCTTAGGTCACTTTTCACGCGAGTGTAGGGCCGCGAAGTGTTGGAACTGCGGAAGAGCAGATCACATCAGCGTGAATTGCCCTGCAGGTAGGATAGCGGCGAACGTGGATGACAATCGCAGTGGCTCCAGTCCATGTTCCCCTAATAAATTTCATCATGCGGCCGTGTGTGTTACATCGGACAACGGAGGCGGACAGTATTCTAAGTGTCCCAGTTGTGAGAAGTTATTATCTTCCGGTGTTTTACCTTGTGGGAGAAAGATCCCCGTTATAAATTCATGTCATACAGGAGGTGGTCTTAGGGTTTATCCGGGGTTTGTTGGGGACGAACCGGTCTCGGTTTTACGAGATACAGGATCTACCGTTGTGGGAGTGCATAGGGACTGCATTCGGGATTCACAGCTTACAGGTGAGACTGTCCCGTGCATCCAATTTTCAGGGGCCATAGAGAAATTACCCAGGGCAAAGATAGTGATAGATACGCCTTTCCTTAGCGGGGAAGTCGAAGCAGTCGTTGGTTGCTTTCCAGGTGCCCAGCTCATCATTGGTAATGTATCTCGGGTAGGTTCCCCTTCCGAGGAGAATGTGCAGGCATGGTCGCAATCAAAAGGTATTGACTTTTGTGCCGCAGTCGAGACACGTCGACAGGTACGTGATAGGGGTAAGATTAGACCTTTGGCAACGCCAGCGTTCAACCTGGATATCACACCAGGGCGCTTGGCGACATTACAAAAGGAGGACCCATCATTGAGTCCATGTTTTGAGGAGGCGCGAACGGAGAAAACGAGGAAATATAAGAACGGCTCGTCTTCCTTTGTTATTCAGGCGGGCATTCTGTTCCGTAAGTATGTAACGGTGGCCTCCATTTTAAAGCAGGTCGTTGTGCCAGCGTTGCTGATCGCAACAGTATTGCATTTGGCACATGATGTCCCATTGGCGGGTCATATGGGAATAGCTAGAACCAAAGAAAGGGTTCTTAAAAATTTTTACTGGCCATCTATCCACAGAGATGTACAAGTGTATTGTAAGACATGCAGTGCGTGCCAAAAGACGACGCATAAGGGTCGTACACCCCAGGCTCCTCTTCAAAAGATCCCCACGGTTTCGGAACCGTTTAAAAAGGTTTCGATAGACCTTGTTGATTTAAGAGAAAGATTATCTTCAGCGCGCACTATAGCAGAAGAAGCTTCTAGTATCGCTTCAGCAAGAGCAAGGAACTATAAAGATAAAGGATCCAAACTGAGAATTTTTAAGCCAGGAGACACGGTTCTATTGTTATTGCCTACGGACCATAATAAGTTATTGATGACATGGAAAGGTCCTTATGTTATTGAGCGAGTTGTTTCAAAGGTAGATTATGCTATCCACATTGATGGATCGAGTACGGTTTTCCATGTTGATATGCTACAGAGATTTTATGAGAGACCACAGTATCTGTGTGCACAGACAAAACCAGAGGAGACTGTCTTCTCTATTGCTTGTACCGGGATCGTAGACCAGTTAGACAGTGACGTAAGCGACACCGAGGCGCAGGAAGAGATACAAATTCAATTTCCGGAGTTAACTCCGACACAAGGTTACAGGGACGTAAAAGTTAACCCTGACCTTACGAGTTCAATGAGTAGGGAACTTCAGACCCTGTTAGCGTCATTCCCGGATGTTATTACGGATTTGCCGGGTCGCACTACAGTGATCCAGCACCAAATAAAGTTGACTTCGGATAGGCCAGTATCTCTTAGACCTTATCCGCTGCCTTTTTCTTCGAGAGATAGAGTTATAAGGGAAGTTGAGTCAATGTTGAAGTTAGATGTGATAGAACCATAAACATCGCCGTATTCATCACCCATCGTCCTCGTAAAAAAACTTGATGGATCGGTGCGGTTCTGTATTGATTTTCGAAGATTGAACACTATTACGGTAGGCGATAGGGAGCCTATTCCGTTTCAGGAGGAACTAATAGCTTCATTGGCCGGGTCCACGTGGTTTTCCAAGATAGATTTAACGAAAGGTTATTGGGAAATCCCTCTTACTGAGGAGTCTAAACAATACACGGCGTTCCAAACGCCCATTGGATTATTCCAATTTAAGGTCATGCCATTTGGGTTGGTAAACGCGCCAGCGACGTTGCACGATTAATGAGACTGGTGTTGAAGGACATACCTAATGTCGTGTCATTCTTTGACGATGTAGCATGTTATACGTCGACATGGTCTGATCATATTCAGACACTAACAGTAATTTTTAACGATTACGTCATTTTGGGTTAACTGCTAAACCCGCAAAGATGGATTTGGCATGTCCAGAGATAGTATTCTTAGGACATATCGTGGGTAGAGGTGTTCAGAGACCTGAAGTAACAAAAATTGACAAATTAGTAGGGTTGCAAATCAATAAAACAAAGAAACAAGTCAGAAGCTTAGTGGGAATTTTAAATTATTACAGAAAGTTCATTCCAAATTTTCCTCCTTGTCATCTTCTCTTACTGACCTTACTAAGAAGGGACAACCCGATAAGGTCCAGTGGACGTCTGAATGTCAGACAGCATTTGATAATTTGGTGACAGCATTATCATCGTCACCCATTCTGATATTACCCGATTTTCGATCTAATTTCATCCTCAGAACGGATGCGTCGGACTCGCTTGTCTTCTACAGGAGAAGAACGAATGTTTCCATCCTGTATGTTATGTCAGTAGGAAGTTATTGCAGAGAGAAAGAAAGTATTCTGTGATAGAGCGTGAGTGTCTTGCCATTGTGTGGTCCGTCAGAAATTAGGACGTTATCTCATGGGACGAGAATTTTGTATCCAGACAGACCACAAGCCACTGACGTTTTTGTCCAAGAATCGTTCGTCCAGCCCACGCTTGTCTAGATGGGCATTGGCTTTGCAGCCGTATACCTTCGTTATTCAACCAATTCCAGGAACCAGCAATCATATCGCCGACTACCTTAGTCGAGCCTAGGGGAAGAGTTCAGGAGCTTATACATCGGAGGACAGGAACATTGACAGGATCTGTGTGAATGAGTCGTCGACTTTAAAATATTGACATTATAAATATGATATGAAGAATGGTTGATAGGTTGATTGGTTTTTGATTCTGTATTAGGTATTGTGTTTAGTTAGCTATTGATGATGTGATACATATATGCATAGTGCAGGGCATATTGATCCCCATATTTTCCCCTGATTCCGGCATTTTATGTGCTAAGGGCATTTGTAGGTCATTTTTATGTAAGTATTGCTCACGCTCACTCGTTGACAGTCATCTTGATGCGATTTGAAATTAATTGCATTAATTATTTTGGGGTGGGGGATGATGTCACGAGTGGAGTGAGCGGAATTCAGAGATTACGGGGGCATGGAAGTGGGGGAATGACTCACGGGATAGTGAGGCTGCTCACCTATATTGACTTCTGTTAGTTAACGTTAAAGCGTGCATGTTGTGAGTGGGGTGGGGGGGGGGGTCTGAATGAGGCGAGAGCGCTGTATTACTATCACTGCACACTAAGACGTCCAAGGAAGCGGACGCGGGAGAAAGCCCCAGAGGGCGAACATAAGGAGAGCAGTCGGAAGACTTGGGAGTAGTGTTTTTTCTAGTGATGACTGGTAGGTGGAACGATGATTGATAATTATGATTGATGTATTATATTCGTCTATTACCATGATGTAAATAAGTATATGTGAGGAATGTGGAAGTCCTTGATACTGCATATAGCAATGTGCGCCATGAGCGATAGATGTAAGTTGAGTTCATGGAATTGTAGCGAGAGTGAGTATTGTGTACTACGGTGGAGGTGTGTTACCGTAAGATGTTTGGTGAGTGAAATGTGAACTATTGTGTGTACGCTTCATGAGTCGTAATGAGGGGTGAAGTGAATAGAAGTGGTATGGTATTATACCAATGTAATGTTATTCTTGTAGGTGTCGGGGACGGGCCGAAGAGCCGCCTCGGTGAGCACAGGGGATAGGCCAGCATAGGGCCGAAGGCCACACATAGGCCAGGAGTGACGCTGTCGTGCAGGACAGTAGAGGCACATGAGTCGTGGCAGTC
Organism: Onchidella celtica; assembly: GCA_963931925.1. NCBI lineage: Eukaryota > Metazoa > Mollusca > Gastropoda > Systellommatophora > Onchidiidae > Onchidella > Onchidella celtica. The sequence goes on from OZ007576.1 coordinate 54,048,808, forward strand.
TGGCCACCGACAGGGACGTATATATGATTGTGAATGTGCTATTGAAATGCTAATGTGCTATTGCCATGTTGATGTGCTATTGAAATGCTAATGTGCTATTGCCATGTTGATGTGCTATTGGAATGCTAATGTGTTATGGCAATAGGAAGGGGCTATTGAGAGACTGCGGTGCCATTGAAATATTAATGTGCTATTAAGACATGGAGAGGAGAAGCTGAGACCGAAGTGTCTTTAGAAAGTAACTACCGGGTTGTGGACCCGAGGAAGTGTGCGTAAGGGAGAAGGCCGTTGTACGGCAGTTGAATTGAATAATATAATATCTGTATTTGCGCTTTATCTTTATGTTTATGTATAATAAATGTGTGAGTCTGATGGGTTGTTCTGTTAAGTGTTAAACTTGTTCGTTCGTGATTGTTGTCTTGTTATAATTATTAGCATCTCCCAGTCTGGGATTTGTGACAAACGTCCCTCTTACTCTCTGAATTTGAGTTTGAGTTTGGAGAAAGTACTTGGCCCGGTAACTGTCATACTGTTCGTCTCCCGGTAGATGCAGGCATGTTGAAATTTTTGTTCAGGACATGTCACGAGTGGAGTGAGCGATAGTTAATAATTACGGGGGGAAAGGAGGAGAGTAAAATTAACGCACGTAGACAAGTAAGTTAAAGCGTGCTGTTATGAGTGGTGGGGGGTCTGAATGAGGCGAAAGCGCTGTATTACTATCACTGCAAGTTAGAAGGTCCTACTGAACGGACGCAAGAGAAAGCCCAGCGGGCGAACATAAGGAGAGCAGTCGGAAGACGGATGAGAATGTTTTTTCCAGTGATGACTGGTAGGTAGAACGTTGATTGATAATTATGATTGATGTATTATATTATATTCGTCTATTACCATGATGTAAATAAGTATATGTGAGGAATGTGGAAGTCCTTGATATTGGATATAGCAATGTGCGCCATGAGCGATCGATGAAAGTTGAGTTCATGGATTTGTAGCGCGAGTGAGTAGTGTGTACTCCGATGGAGGTGTGTTACCGTAAGATGTTTGGTGAGTGAAATGTGAACTATTGTGTGTACGCTTCATGGGTTGTAAGGAGAGGTGGAGTGAATAGAAATGGTAGGGTATTATACCAATGTAATGTTATTCTTGTAGGTGTCGGGGACGGGCCAAAGAGCCACCTCGCTGAGCACAGGGGATAGGCCAGCATAGGGCCGGAGGCCACACATAGGCCAAGAGTGAGGCTGTCGGTGCAGGACAGTAGAGGCACATAAAGTCGTGGCAGTCTGGCCACGGACAGGGACGTAGATATGAGCGTGAATGTGATAATGTACTATTGCCACGTTGATGGGCTATTGAAATGATAATGTACTATTGCCATGTTGATGGGCTATTGAAATGATAATGTGCTATTGCCCTGCTGAGGTGCTAGTGGAATGCTAAGGTGTATGACAATAGGAAGGTGATATTGAGAGACTGCGGTGCCAGTGAATTATTAATGTGCTATTAAGACCCTGAGGGGAGAGGCTGAGGCCGAAGTGCCTTTAGGAAATAACTACCGGGTTGTGGATCCGAGGAAGAGTGCATGTGAGAATAAGGCCGTTGTACGGCAGTTAATTTCAATAATATAATGTATGTAATTGCGCTATTATCTGTATAATTATGTTTAATAAATGTGTGAGTCTGATGGGTTGTTCTGTTAAGTGTTAAACTTGTTCGTTCGTGATTGTTGTCCTGTCATAACTTATTACATCTCCCAGTCTGGGATTTGTGACAGGACAGATCGTTCTCTATCCAATAGAATGACTTGACCAATTAAAATGTCTGTTTATTTTCTGGGCCAAAGTACAGCTTTCTGCGATCGTTGAATCTGTGTTAGGGTTACCAGATTGGCTTTTTAAAAACCCAATTCCAGAAATTTGGCTATTTTTTTTTTGTTTGATATGGTTGACGTCAGAAAATTCATTTGGCTTTTGGGCTATTTCCTGCATTTTTTCCTGACGTACTAAACTTATCTGTACAAAAACTACATACCATCTTCTTTCTAAAATATGTTTTGGTCAGTTATATGTACAATATACAATGCCAAGTTTTCTGCCCCTAATTGTCAAGAAAGCACCAACCGACAAAGTCAGTGTCCAGCTGACACTGGCTCTAATGGTTCATATTTTTTTTAACTGCTCCCATTTTTTGAAAGACTGTCACCCACCTTAGAACTCCCTCCACACTCTGTGGTTCTGAATTGATATCCTTCACCATGAAGCATTTAAAGAGCTGGCCACCTTCGTCTTTGTTTGCCTAGTAACCCCAGTCAGCAATGTTGTACGTAAGAAAATATTTTCTCATGTGCCCTCCGTTAGAAGTAAGACTAAACAACAGAGTGCAGCCGAATCGTCTTGATACTATGGTGAGAATCAGGGCAGAACTAATGCTTTCAACAACAAGAAAAAATGTTGGGAAGACTTTTCACTGCATCACCAGAAATGCTTTGAAAAAAAAAATTTAATAATAAAACTTCACAACTGACAAGATTTAAGCCAAATGTTCCACTCATTATAGAGGGGAGGTTGATATTAACCTGTTTCTGGAGCTTTTCCTGAGATGTTAGTATGAGAACTATACTAGAATTTATTTTGGCTTTTTTCTGGCTTTTTTCTAGCATTGTTTCGCTTAAACTTAAAATTTCAGTCTCCCAACCCTGATCTTTGGGTGTGTCCAACCATTTCCTTCCATCCAGAGCAGTGACAGGTTGTGAGTGAAGTGGAAGAGATTTTCTTGAAGATGGCAAAAATTCCAGAAGAAAGTAAAGTGGTCTACAATTATCTTGGTAGATCTGGACTCAAAGTTTCCAACATATGCATGGGAACAATGACATTTGGTGAATCACATGTAAGTATAACTGTTGCTACGATATGAAAGCTTGATATATTGATTCAAACAATAGTCAAACGGGACTATTAACTATTAATCACTTGGAGGCTCGTTTAAGTTGAGATAAGATGAGATCAGAATCAATTCATCATTCCATGAGAGAAATTACCACGCACAGAGCATTTCAGGGCACATACATGGTACACACATCTTAAGCATCATTAAAATCTCTTTAACAGACAGAAAAAAGTTCATTCCTCAAAGCAACGAGTCAAACTGAAGTCAATCGAAGCAAAACCGCTAACATTTAACATCTGGTCAATACTGACTAGAACAGTAGAAGAATCTAGATCAATTTACAATGGTAATGATAAAACAACATTAGCGTGATAGATTTGATGCGTTTTTGACAACTCTGAACAGAAATACTGCGTTTTGAACAATCATTTACAAAAACTCCAAGAACAATGCATGTGATTAAAATTAGCACCAACTTGGAGAGCAGAGGCAGAAACAGCTCGAATTTAAACATTTGTAATTAAGAAAAAAAAGAGATCTGTATTGCAGACATTCGTATACTGGTATATTCTGTGTCAGACACTTACCAGTAGGCTATTATAAACCAGTATGTAAGGGTGGGGGGGGGGGTTGTGTGGGAAGTACAATAATATTCAAAGGTGAAGGGTGCATATTTTCAGAACCACAAAATGGATATTCACAACTGTATGTACATCTGTGTGTATAAAATATAATATAATTTCTTTTAAAGTTTTAAGCGTCATGAATGATTATGTTGCTCAGATGCATATTGCCATAATGGCGAAGTAAACTTAACGTTATCGCTAATTGTTTAAAGTGCTGTTTGTCTATATGTTACGTCTGCCTCTGTACATTGTTCCCAATTTATTCTAGCCCTGACATATGGAAATCCTCCTTTGTTTGAGCATCATTTTGGGTGCATTGTCCTAAATATTCACTTGTGTGTACTTTGACGGATAATTTTTTAAAAACCTTTTATTCATGTTTGTTGTTGTTGTTGTTTTTACATGTATTTATTTACTACTTTTCCTGTCGTGTGTTCATAAAGCAAGACTTAACACAACTCTCAAGGTTCAAGAACATTTTCAGTTTAATTGTCTTCATATTTTAGCATTGATACTTTTGTATAATCTGCAGTACACACATTTATTATATTAATAATGTACATCCTAGTTCGACCTCCCAGGACACAGTGATGAACATTTGTCGCATCAGATCCTCGACCGATATGCAGAATGGGGTGGAAACTTCTTGGAAACTGCGGATTATTATGGCATGGGAAGGTCTGAGGAAATCGTTGGCACCTGGCTAAAAAAGTGAGACATTCAGTATCATCTATGATATAGGAGCCTGCTTAAACCGAAGCCGTATTGTACAAAAGTTCTCTTTATCCGGTATTGGCGGTTTCCATAGTTTGATCAATATTTCTTGCATGGTATGCGTCTTTACATGTAAAGAAAATCATGTAAATATCTCTTTCCCAAAAACTTTGCTTTTTTTTTGCTCAGCAGGGAGAGACGACATAGTGTCATTAAAGTGGCACCTTGAATATATCAGACCGATTGACATAGGCGTCACCGCAGACGAGCGCCATACCATTTGTTGTTGTTTTTCTTTACCAGTGACCCTCTCGTCTTCAGACCCTTGTGCAGAGGCGAACATGTTAGATGTGACACAACGACTATAACACATTCTCTAACAGTATTTGTCCAGCAAATGTATTATAACTGATACAACCTTTCAAATATCACCCACTTTTTTGGCTGTTCTTTAAGACTACCTAACGTAAATGTGCATCTCACTGCATATGCAGATGCATACAATCACACACGCACAAAAGAGAGAGAGAGAGGGACAGAAAGAAAGAAAATTTAACTTTGGTATTTGGATACAGTAAATCAAAAGGGAAGTAACAAAGTAAAATTACCACGGTGACTTGTATTGCTTACCTTTAAAAGGCTAAAAAATGTAATTTTGAACCAAGTACTCTTTATCCAAAATGCAGTTAATATTAAATGTTTTACCCCTGAATTTCGGCTTAAGCAGGTTTCACTATAATCTACATGTATATTCTAAATGTGTGTTTTAGTGTTTTACTCTTAACCTGGCCCTGGAACTGATTAATGGTGGTGTAAAATTTTTGGTGACTTTAGATTTTTTTGTCAAAGAAAATATTGTCTCTACGCTGAATGAGTTCCCATAATTGAAATAAAAATTTGTGAGATTAACATTTCACACTCATGTCATTTGAATTGGTGTGAAAACATTATTTTTCCACAGACAAAAGCGGGAAAATTTTGTTGTGGCCACCAAAGTTCGTTTTGACCTGACTGCAGACAAAGTTAACTACGATGGCCTGAGTAGACGATATATCACGCAGCGCATTGAGAAGAGCCTGAAAAGACTCCGCACTGACTACATAGATCTTTATCAGGTTTGTAGTTCTTGACTGTTTAAAAAAAAATGTCAGTGTACAAGAACATTAGACCATAGTGGGGAAAGTGATGATATTAATGCTTACTAGATGGTGGAAGGAACTTTGTGGGCACAAATGCAGAAGTGTAACAGATATACACTTGTTTCTGTATTAAGTTATAGACACTGGCACTATCATTTGTAGAGAAATACGTTGTTGTTTTCTTTGCCAGCTGAGCAACCGATTATGTAACTGATATTTTAAAATCTTAATCTTTTTAAAATCAGGTTTCTTTGATGTAAACACAGCGAAAAGACAAAATGTTCTATATTGCTATCACCAGGTGATGTTGTGGGATGATGCTACACCAGTAGAGGAAACACTGAAGACTCTGGATGATTTGGTTCGTGCAGGAAAAATCCGGTACATAGGAGTCAGTAACGTATCAGGATGGCAGCTTCAGAAATTAGTGGACACCACTGAGAAACTTGGACTGAACCCGATCATTTGCTTTAATGTGAGTTTGCTAGACACAGTGCAAGACAGTGTGTGAATATAGATGGTCAAGAACAAATGAATTGCCCCTTAAATTAACCCATTTTCTACGGTAACTTTTGTGAGTGTTCACTGGAACTCTCAACAGTTTAAATTTAGGGACGATCCAAAGATATTTTGCTTGCACTCAGTGTGAACACAAGACATAACATATTACACATCAAAATAAAGGAAAATCAGTGATCTAGGATTGGATTCAGTATTTCGAAAGGTTGGCTGAGATGTTACTGTTGGAAAAGTGGTGTCCTGTCAAGCCGAATACTCAGCTTTCTGTAGTGAAGCAGAGATGTTTACTGTAGCGAATGAGTTAAAGTTTACCACTTGCGATGTTGCTAAATGTCAGTTTGCTCCCGTTTATCTTTTTACGAAGACGCATGTTTACTTTATTACTGACGATATTTTCTGTGTGATTGCAAACTATATTTGCCACTTTTATTAAAACTTGTGGATATCATGCTTAGAAATAAATGAAACAACATGAAATAGTCACTAAAACAATTTGGTACAGAGGATTCAGCAGCGTATCAGGTTGGCAGCTCCATAAATTAGTGGACATTACTGGGAATCCGATTATTAGCCTTCAGGTGAGTTTGTTAGCAACAGTGTAAGACAGTGACGTGCGGTCATGGAAAAATGAATGCCCCTTCAGTTTCCATCTGACCACCTGCGATGTTGTTCATGTTTATCTGTCACAACGTCTTGTTTCGTTTATTATGGAAGATATTGCATAGAGATGATAATATTTGTATTTGAAGCAGTGGATATCATGCTTATAAAAAATTATGAAAAACCTTTCTTCTCTGTGTTGCCAGCAACAATACAGCTTAGCCAGCCGATTCTCAGAGCTTGAACCATTTCAAGTTTGTAAGACTGCAGGAATTGGTGTCTTAGCATGGAGCCCATTGAAAGGGTGAGTAGACTTTTGTGGCTTGTTTTTACTCTTGTCTGGAGATAAGTCAGAGAATGAAGCCAAAATCATGGACATTTTTTTTTAAAATTGTTTTTCTTAATTTAATTCCTCATAGTGACCTTTGTTATTCATAAGTTTCTTTTTCTTTCTTGTCTCTCCTTTTATATCCAGGTATTCTTTGTCATAAAACAAGGATATTCATTATTTATGTTATTGACTTGTTTAACTTCTTCATATTAGAACGTAGATTTATATCCTAAATGGAGTTGCTTTTATTCAGTTCCTGGTGAGCTGTTTTAGACAAAAAAATTTTTTTAGACTTGCAAATCTTTTGGTTAAGTCTAATTATGTACCAAAAATAATTACAATCACTGCACATCTACCTGCCTGGCCTCATTCCGATCAACTTCAAATTCATTTATACTCATTAAATACAATCGATATGATATCTGATATTTCTGCAGAGGACTTTTGACTGGGAAGTATAAAAGAGGTGTGAAACCAACTCAAGGAAGGTTAGGCTGGGTCAGTGATAATGAAGCAAAGGAGAACGAGGCAGTTCCTTTAATGAAAAGGTTTGGTGATAAGACATGGGATATGATCGAAGGAGCTAAGGCCATCGCTAAGAAACAGGGTAAGCTGTTTATCTTAGAGAATCCGAAATTGGTTAGTTCAAATTGTGCTTGAGAGCTAACAGTTGTCTAGATGTTTTATCAGTTTGGATAAGTGTTGTAACATTGTAATATCTTTTATCAACTTTAAACATTTCACTATTTCCAAAGGTACACTTGTCAAAATGCATAACTGCCCTGAAGAGAAAGTCATTTTATGAGCTGAACGTATCAAATTTTAGAAACGTAGTTCTAATACTTTCTGTAATTACAAATTTTGTAATAATTATTCTATGGCTAACACGGAATTGATCATTATTGTTTTACCACCGTTCATTCTCATATTTTTCCGTTTCTCAGAGTGTATCTTTGTTTGGTATCTTGTTTATAGTTGTGTTACCGCGACGATTTAAAATACTGTGCATTTCATTACTAGATAACATTGCATAATTAAATTTAATGATCTATCAAAATCTCTTCTTGGCATGTATCAAAATATCTTTCTTTTCTTTAAGTGAAATCTCGTGTACCAGTTCTTCAGTCTGAAAATTATGTTAAAGGCCCACGTTGAAAGACGAGCTGTGATAATTTCTTTTCCCTCACTGTATATATTGTTCACTAGAAACCCATTGCTTTCCTCTTATTCAACATACCAAATTCCGGCTTGATCTTACAAAAATAATAATATATCTAAAAAATTGTTTTCAGTTCCTCAGAGAATATTGACCTGTTGTGCTGATGGGGTTTTCTTTTCATAGTTGCCCATGTTTTCCTGATCCTTTATCAAATTGAACTGTTTTATCATAAATTATGCATTCATTCCAAGAACATTGCTTAAGAAATTGTCTGTTAATCCAATCAGGTCGAAGCACTGCTCAAGTGGCATTACGCTGGTTGCTACAAAAAGATGTAGTGTCTTCAGTTATTATAGGGGCCAGAACTCTGGCTCAGCTGGATGACAACATGGGAGCTGCTAATGGCTGGAGTTTGTCACCAAAGGAGGTAAATTCTACAGTATTGTTTTGTTATCTGTGTCACCAGAAGAGGTAAAATCTACACTGTTGATTTTTTAATGTGTCACTGGAGGAGATAAAGTCTATAATATTGTTTTGTTATCTGTATCACCGGGGGAGGTAAAGTCTACATTGTTGTTTAATTATCTGTTGTCTAATTGCATCTAGGACTTTCGTACATAGAGTTTTTAACAAGACGATCCCTTAAAATGTTCACTCTGTGGGGGGACCAGCCAGGATGCCGTCAGCCTGTTCTGACGGATCCATGAACAAAGTAAACAAACTTCGGACCCCCCCCCCCTTAAAGGACTGCCATTCCCGTGACCGCCAACATAAGGGGACAAGGTGGTCTAGAGGCAAGGTGCTCGCCTCTCATGCCAAGGGTCCCGGGTTCTAAACCCGGGCAGTGCAGGCATGTTGGAAAGTGGATTTTTCTCGTATTTTCAAGTCCCTGGTCCTATTGGGGGGTAGGATCGTGTAGTTCTTGGAAATTGGATTTTTCTCATATTTTCAAGTCCCTGGTCCTATTGGGGGGTAGGATCGAGTACCTAGTCTTCTCGGATAAGGACGAAAAAATTCGGAGGGCCCGTGTGCATGTTGCGCACGTTAAAGATACCTTGGCAGTTGGAAATCGTAAAGAGCAGGCCGAAAGGCCGCTGCCCGGGCAAAATTGAAATTAATAGATTAAAATTTATCCATATCATCTCCCCCCCCCCCCCCCCCCCGCCAGAACAAGAAATAATAAAACAAGTAAAGTGAGGTGTAAATGCCAAGGGCAGCGAACCTCCTAAAATAAAGACCTCAAATCAAGTGACCGCCAACATAAACCGACGGTAAAGCATAACCGTAGGGAGAGAGAACCAGCGTAACAGGCTCAGTTTTTAATACAGGCTTCAGGGGAATACAATCAACTAGTGCATGGCACGCTTCTAACTCCCTCCTTGCAACTTCTGAGAAATCGAGGATTGAAGTTTCATGTGTTCATAGCTAAGCAAAGAATTTTTTTTCTCTTTTTAGAAGTACGTACAAATAACACACCGAATCTGCTTGATACTTTGACACACAATGGAGAAAGCCCGCAGAAGTAGTGCGTAGTGTGTAACTCGGTTTAGCCCAAAAGTGAAGACAGGATCTTGTCATTCTTAGGGGACGAAGTGACTTGTAATATTTGGCAAATCAAGGGATCAAACTCCTGAAATTGGTAAAGGAGTATAGTTTCACTTCCCTTGGATACTACCTACCTCTCTATTTGTCCTGCACAATTCCTATCCGTGGCCCCTACTACAACAGAGAAAGACAAGGCGGACGTATCAACGGAACAGATCACGAGAAAGAGTGCTCATAAACAAGATTAAAGTTAAACTCAAGAATAAGGGACCAACAAACCTTAGGCTGAGACCACCCAGAAGCCAAAAGAACACGGATGCTGGGGAATAACATAATAAATACATGTACTTTTTCTATCATCTGTCATAAGAGAGAAGTCGAAATATAGAGCCCATTAATTTGTGTGGTGTCACGATCACGTGCGTGAAGATGGTCACGACCACGTGTGTGATGAGTACCTAACTTATTTACCTTTCAAACCCAGCTAACAAGCCAAGCAAGCAGACCAGCGATCAACGGACAGATGGAGTGAAATTTAAATTAAACGATATTTAATTATAAATGCATGACAAAACTTATGTCAAAACATTCAACTCATGATAATCACATACATAATCACAAAAACAGAGATATTTCAAATTTACTCTTGGGGATCATGGCTATTCTCTATTCCCCGTTTCACATCTAGATCTAACCCCTCTGTCCATAAACTTAACTACGTATACTTAATTGTCAACAGCTGCCCTCCTCGTCGATGCAGTTTCACGTCTCCAGAGTTCACACGATCCTTTCTAGATCTCTAACTTCGACGATAAAAGGGGAAACAGACGCCCCTGGCTTCACACAAATAAGAACACACAGTTCACACCCGCCATCGTAGATTACTTGTTCCTTGAGGGGTCCTCATCATCCCGTCCTCAAGACTCTTCAACTTGCAAACACACAGCACACCGACGGTTCACACCCGCCATCGTAAATCACGAGCTCCTGAAGGGTTTCCATCCTATCATCAGGACTTCTCAACTTCTGGTCCCCATGGCACGACCTTCCACTTGTCGCCCGGACCGATAAATTCTTCTTATTGGGAAATAAATGTGAACATCATGGATCCCTCACACACCTAACACTTCTGGTCCCCACTGGCACGACCTTCCACTTGTCGCCCGGACCGATAAATTCTGCGCCTTCCTTTAGGAATGAATAACTTGGGAACCTCGTGTGTCGAGCTTCTCCTCTACTTATACTCCCGAGATTTTTGCACACGCGACTAGTTTAAAGCGAGTCGTGTGTATCTATCCACGCTCGTCAACAATGTTAAAAACCGTGTTTTCCCCTGCTAAGCTCACCCCCCTTAGACTCGTGGCGCACAAGGCCACCGACCTTCCTCGTGATAGTAATCTTTCATGCTAGTCAACAACTTAAAAACTCCCCTTCTCCCCTACTAAGTTTACCCCCTCTATACTCGTGGCGTACAAGGTCATCAACCTTAATCGTGACAGTGGAACAAACGATTGTCTCACTCCTATCTTTCATGGTCGAGTTGTTTGTTATATATACATGTGTTTGTTTTTCAGATGCAACAGTTAGACGAACTTTCAAAGCCCAACCTACCCTACCCCTATGAGATGATTGTTGAGTTTAATGCTGGTCGGACAAATCCGTATTATATGGATAACTATGTCCATTCCACATAAGCCTTGACAAGCGTAAATGCAGTATGTATTGCTGCTGTTGCTCATAAAGTAGTTCGTGATTTGTTTGTAATCAGCATTTTTTTTTTTTTTTTGTTGGTTATTGATGATGGAAGTTTAACCATAATTCTATTTTGATTGTAAGCAGATAATAAAACTGAGAAAGATGTGAATAATTTTTCACGGACATATTTGAAAGATATATGATTGTATAACGATGCTGATGCATATGACCGGGCAATGTTGTTTTAGTTCTCCGTTTTATGAGATTCTTTTCTTTTAGCATTTACACCTCACTTTCTTGTTTTTTGTTGTTGTTTTTTCCATTGTTCACGGGCAGTAGCTTGTTAGGCCTGTTAATCTCGGTTTCCAACTGCCAATTCCGGCGGTATACTAAAAGAAGACTAGCATATTGCTGACTGAGTAGAATGATGTGATGAAGGCCAAGACTTTTGGCACACGGAACTGAACAATTAAGTAAGAGTCGAGACATGAAGTCTGACAATTTCCTGCTGGTAGAATGTGGCTATTTGGAGTTCAAGACGTATTCACTTTGTCTTGAATATGTAGCATTACTAGCATTACAGAAATCTGTTAGTGTTCATGAAATATGCCTTTATAAATTTGTCTCTTGACTTGAATAGGATGGAAAGGAATGTCTCATGAATTTTGACTATGAAGAATTATATAACTTGTCAGGGTTTTTGTGTATTATTTTATGTGTTTATATTTTGAGGGGTCTGATTTTAACAGCGGTTTGTTTCCTGTCCATCTTCTGTACGACTCGATGACTTTTGTTGTTGTCGTCGTCAAAGAAATGTCTAAGATAAAAAGTAAATAAGTAAACAGGTAAATGAGAAATCAAATAAATGAAAAAAAGTAAAGTAATTAATTTTATTTTCGAGTTCCATGTAATCCGAAGAAAAAACAAAACTATTGGAATTACAAATATCAAATTACTTCATGCACTTGTGTAAATTGTTTCTGACATATTTTTTCATCATTCGTCATTGTTACCCCCTCGTTTTATTACATTTTTTTTTTTTTTTTACTTTTCTCAGTTCATAAACATTCGCAACTATTACTTGAAGACGAAAGCATAAAACTTCAGCAAAAGGAAGGATAATTCTCTCCACATTTATTTAGTCATTCAGCACCTGGATCTGCTGTCTGTTAATTGGACCTGATATTGATGTCTTTTGCACCCCGCGACTGCCAACTATTGAATTCTCCACTAACGGCTGTTCTGTTTTCTGAAAGGCTTTTATGGTTTTTCTTTCTTTTCTTTGTTAGCCGACCGGTTATTGCAGTTCAGTCTGACTAACTGATATATTTACAATATTATTTTCTTTAAATGACAAGTTACACTATGGCAATATCACAGATATTTAAGTGATCAAATGTTCTTGGCTTGACAGAAAAAGACAAGTGTATACAATAGGTCTCGATTATGCCATAAATATATTTGCACTTGCTATTTGTCTACATACTTTGCATTCTAGTGTGTTATTGTTAACCAGACTTTAACTACTCTTTTCCAAAAAAGAAGAGGATAATTATATTATCGTCTTTCACTACCACGTATTTCTCTTGTTTACTATTAGTTTTAAAGATTTAAACACCGTCTAACTTCTTCCAGAAAAGAGCGGAAAAAACCTTCCACACTGCATTTCCATCTTTGCACAGATGTATTGGCGAGACATTTAAAAAGCTGTATTGAAAGTTTTTCCTAATTATCTTCTTAAAACCCCCATTATTTTCTGAGGCACATATTGTGTTTCGTTTCATCTTTTCAAATGCCCTTTTTTAAAAATATATTTCGGCTGCCAGGAACAGCGGGAAATATTTTGTGATTCAGTTGATTGAGAACACTTTCAGGTAATCCGATTCTTTGCATTGCACTGACCAGGATACATTGTGACTGTAGAAAGATTTTAAAAATGAATACGTTTTAATCCTCCCTCCCAACCTAAGAGCCCGCACTGAGAACAAGTTACGACTGAACAAAATTTAAATACGAGATCTAGAGATGTACTAATCCATATATCCAGCGAATCTATTTTATGGAAGGAAATGACATGTATATCCATGTATAAGTCCTGGATGTTGTTACATGTACGTACGTCCCCCAATGGTTTTTGGGTTTTTTTTGGGCGTTGAAGATGCGTGTTATGGGGCCTTTTGTGATTCCAGAGCTAGAGAGCTCCTCCCGAAATGCTCCTTGACAATTAATTAATCGTTCAGATTTTCTTTTTGTTTTCCTCCTGTTATTAAGTTGAAAGAGTAGGGGGCAGGGTTAGGGATTCGATAAGATTTAAGGTTGATGATAAGGACGGGGTTAGGGATAGTAAGTACGCGCCCCTAGCGCAAAATGCATGGGGTGCGTACATACTTATAACAACAGCTATAAGTAATATTACCAGTACATTTTTGTTTACTGTTTGTCTCTACAATTACATGAAACTCTCTGCATATATCTGACAGTTTTTTAGACAGGTGGGATCACGAACATCATTGTTGACGACTCTCGAAACAACTGAAGTTTGCGCCGCTATAAACGTGAACAATATTTAATATTCTCCGATGCTGTTTTTGTTTTGCGTTGGTTCCAAATAAACATGTAAACCATGTACAGTCGTTATTGAACGAGTTATTGATTTTAGTTTATTTTCTAAATGACATCGATCGTGACATTTCGGATGTACATAGTATCCCTGTTTTCTGGTATCCCAAAGAAAGGCCATGTATCTCATTCAAAATGGTTTGCAAATACTCTTAAACTTAAATGGTTCCTCTACAAGAAAAATGTTGGGGAAAAAAGGAAAATCACATATGTTGTCAAACGGTTATTACAGAAATCTTCATTTGTTTACTCCACCGTTGCCGTGAACGACTGGCGCATCCGAACTTTCACTTCTGCATTATTTCAACAACAACAAAACTCGTTTTCTTTTGTGGTTAAGGCCTTGGCTCTTATCTCTTACAGGCCCTTTTCTCTACTTATTGCTTTCATGTGTCGACAGCTCAGCTCTATTTGCTGGCTAGTAAGAAAACGAAAAGTGTACCGGGAAAAAGTCAGTTGTGAAATTACGAGACATTACTGTAAGATGTGAATGTCCTAAACGTTTGAATAGAAGGGCAGGGCTTTTGATACCCATTTTTAGCAAGTCAAGGACCTTCTTAGACATAACGGAAAATACACTGTACTAAATTTCAAGAAACCAATATGGGAACTCAGTGCCATGTCACATGCAAAATGTCAGGAAGATACGTCTAGAAATGCACGTAAATAAATTATGCCTGAACCCCCCCCCCCCTTTTTTTTTTTCATGAAACAAACAACAGTATATTGTGTTTGTATCATTATCACTGTGTAACGAAATGCCGCGTAATGACCGTCCACTTGCCCGTTCGATCGGTCCACCTTCCTGATCTATTGTTCGAAGTTATGTCTCAGGCTACCTGCGGGTAGAGCAATTATCTCTGACCCGTCCACCTAATACCCCGGCGTCCGAGTTTGGCCACCGTAGAATCTTTGTGCACGTTTTTATGGCTCACGAATTCGAGCTAGCTAGAACCTCCCAGTTTTCCCCTCTGTAATTTTCTGTAATTTTGACTTTCTGTATATATTCCAGAGCAAATCTGGAGTCGTCAGTCCGCTTGCGATAGACTCACTGCGAGGTCCTGCTCGTGCGAAGCAGTGTACCTGCCTGTAGAACTAAGGCGTGTATTTACAGTGTCTATTAAGGCCTGTATTAAAATCTAGCTCGTGTGGAGTGGTGTACGTAGAGTGGTGTACCTGTCTGTCGTTCTTATTGTAAGACACAGACGTATATTAACATAGCCTATACGGTGTATTAAGTTAGCTCGTGTATAGAGCGTTTCTGACTTTCAAGTTCGCGTAGGACTTGGTCATAGTAAATTACTGTATTTCTTGCTTTGTCAAAGCATGAAATAAGCTCGGTTAGAGCGGCGTGTGAGTCTAAGCTTAAAGTTAAAGTTAGCTCATGTACGCGGTGCATATATTGCACATATCTTAAGTTCCTAAGGAACTCGTTAATTTCCAGTGTTGTACTCGCTTCTTGTGGCAGTGTTAGACCTGTAAGTCTCAGTGTGACCAGGCAGGCTTCTGTCCGCGTGTAGAGCATTGTACCCGGCGTTTCTGTGAATTGTGCAGAACAACGGGAAGGCCCAAGACCATAAAGTAACCACCTGTTTTAAAGTATCCTGTGCATATTGTTAGGACATTTCGATCCTGTTATGTATCCTGTGACTGTGACCAGAGCCTTATCAGGACATTAGTTATAGATAATTCTGGTAGTTATCTTGTGGATGTGGACAGTGCTTTTTATGTGGAGTAAGGACATATTTGCAATTGAGTTTATCCTGTAGTGGATTTAAGAGAACATTATCTTGTGGAGTCCAGTTTCCCAAGAGACCGGACATTCTTCGGTTTAGGACCATCATCGTCAAGTTTACAGATTCAAGATATAGGACAAGTTTAAGTAACATTCTAGTTAGAGTAATTATTGGAAGAGTGTGGATATATCCTGTGTGAAACGTTCTTTAAGTGCAGAGCTGGTGAGATATACAATTACCTTTTTATCTGTGTTTTAGTGTAACATATTATAATCCCTTTTATTGTCATTTCATTGCATTAATTAGAAACCTTTTCTTTCAGGGTAATTATCGTAGCTGTTGTTAAACGCATTATCTTTTGAATTTAATCATTGTCATAATATCTGTATGAAATATTTGTCCATCTCTTCTGACACGTTATTTAGACTATTTTACCAACATTAATTAAGCCCCCATCCCACGTGTCCCAATAAATTTATTGTGTGTATAACTGTAAAGCACTTGTTTCCATTGGTGTGTTATAGTCACTCATAGGCCGGAACATCCCAAGGTTGCAAACCGCATTTGCAGTACCATTGTCTGCACCTGCGCTTTGTGACACACTGTGTGTGTAGGGTGGGGGGTGTATGCGTGTATGTGTGTGTGTGTATACGTGTGTTTAAGCATACGTGTGTTCACTTGGGTGTTGACGTATATGCATGTGTGTGGATGTATGTGCATGTATGTGTTGATGTGTGCGTTGATGTGTGTGGATGTATGTGCATGTGAGTGTTGATATGTGCGTTGTTGTGTGTGGATGTATGTGCATGTGTGTGTTGATGTGTGTGGATGTATGTGCATGTGTGTGTTGATGTGTGCGTTGACGTATGTGGATGTATGTGCATGTGTGTGTTGATGTGTATGGATGTATGTGCATTTGTGTGTTGATGTGTGCGTTGATGAGTGTGGGTGTATGTGCATGTGTGTGTTAATGAGTGTGGATGTATATGCATGTGTGTGTTGATGTGTGTGGATGTATGTGCATGTGTGCGTTGATGTGTGTGGATGTATGTGCATGTGTGCGTTGATGTGTGTGGATGTATGTGCATGTGTGCGTTGATGTGTGTGGATGTATATGCATGTGTGCGTTGATGTGTGTGGATGTATATGCATGTGTGTGGATGTATATGTATGTGTGTGGATGCATGTGCATGTGTGCGTTGATTTCTGTGGATGTATATGTATGTGTGTGGATTTGTATGCATGTGTGTGGATGTGTATACATGTGTATGGATGCATATGTATGTGTGTGGATGTATATGTATGTGTGTTAATGTATATGTATGTGTGTGGATGTATATGAATGTGTGTGGATGTATATACATGTGTGTGGATGTATATGCATGTGCGTGGATGTATATGCATGTGTGTTCATGTATGTATATGCTTGTGTGTTTATATGCATGTGTGTTGATGTATGAGGATGTATATGCATGTATGTGGGTGTTGATGTGTGTTATGTGTGTGTATGCATATGCATGCGTGTAGATGTATATGCATGTGTGTTGGTGTTGATGTGTGTGGATGTATATGCATGTGTGGATTTTGATGTGTGTGGATGTATGTGCATGTGTGTGAGTGTTAATGTGTGTGGATGCATATATATATTCATGTGTGTGGATGTATATGCATGTGTGCGCTGATGTGTGTGGATGTATATACATGTGTGCGTTGATGTGTGTGAATGTATAATATGCATGTGTGTGTTGATATGGGTAAATGTATATGCATGTGTGCGTTGATGTATGTGGATGTATATGCATGTGTGTGGATGTATATGTATGTGTGTGGATGCATGTGCATGTGTCCGTTGATGTGTGTGGATGTATATGTATGTATGTGGATGTGTATGCATGTGTGTGGATGTGTATGCATGTGTATGGATGCATATGTATGTGTGTGGACGTATATGTATGTGTTAATGTATATGTATGTGTGTGGATGTATATGTATGTGTGTGGATGTATATACATGTGTGTGGATGTATATGCATGTGCGTGGATGTATATGCATGTGCGTGGATGTATATGCATGTGTGTTCACGTATGTATATGCATGTGTGTTGATGTATGGGGATGTATATGCATGTGTGTGGGTGTTGATGTGTGTTATGTGTGTGTATGCATATTCATGCGTGTAGATGTATATGCATGTGTGTTGATGTATTTGTATTTGTATTTGTATTTGTATAACTCTTTAATCCCATTTGGGAAATTTTGCCTTTGTGCCATTGCAGCCCAGTTATAACTGGAGCAGGCACGTCGTCGCCACAGTGCAGCGCCGGTCGGCGTTTTTTTTTTTTTTGAGGGGGGGGGAAGATGAGGGGGGAGGGGGAGGGACTGGTAGAGATGAATTTAATTTAATTTTGCCCGAGCAGCGGCCTGTTCGGCCTGCTCTTTACGATTTCCAACTGCCAAGGTATCTTTAACGTGCGCAACGTGCACACGGGCCCTCCGAATTTTTTTTTTTTTTGTGTTTTTTTCTTATTGGAAGAGTGTGGATATATCCTGTGTGAAACGTTCTTTAAGTGCAGAGCTGGTGAGATATACAATTACCTTTTTATCTGTGTTTTAGTGTAACATATTATAATCCCTTTTATTGTCATTTCATTGCATTAATTAGAAACCTTTTCTTTCAGGGTAATTATCGTAGCTGTTGTTAAACGCATTATCTTTTGAATTTAATCATTGTCATAATATCTGTATGAATATTTGTCCATCTCTTCTGACACCTTATTTAGAATATTTTAGGATGTATATGCATGTGTGTTGGTGTTGATGTGTGTGGATGTATATGCATATGTGGGTTTCGATGTGTGTTGATGTATGTGCATGTGTGGGTGTTGATGGGTGTTGATGTATATGCATGTGTGGGTTTTGATGTGTGTGGATGTATATGCATGTGTTTGTGTTGATGTTTGTGGATGTATGTGCATGTGTGGGTGTTGATGTGTGTAGATGTATATGCATGTGTGGATCTTGATGTGTGTGGATATAAATGCATGTGTGGGTGTTGATGTGTGTTGATGTATATGCATGTGTGAGTGTTGATGTGTGTTGATGTATATGCATGTGTGGGAGTTGATGTGTGTTGATGTATATGCATGTGTGGGTCTTGATGTGTGTTGATGTACATGCATGTGTGGGTGTTGATGTATATGCCTTTGTTGGTGTTGATGTGTGTTGATGTATATGCATGTGTGGGTGTTGATGTGTGTTGATGTATAGGCGTGTGTGGGTGTTGATGTATGTGGATGTATATACATGTGTGGGTCTTGATGTGTGTGGATGTATGTGTATGTGTGGGTCTTGATGTGTTTGGATGCATATGCATGTGTGGATCTTGATGTGTGTGGATGTATATGCATGTGTGGGTCTTGATGTGTGTGGATGTATGTGCATGTGTGGATGTTGATGTGTGTGGACGTATATGCATGTGTGGGTCTTGATGTGTGTTGATGTATATACATGTGTGGGTCTTGATGTGTGTTGATGTATATGCATGTATGGGTGTTGATGTGTGTTGATGTAATTGCATTTGTGGGTGTTGATGTGTGTTGATGTATATGCATGTGTGGGTGTTGATGTGTGTTGATGTATATGCATGTGTGGGTGTTGATGTGTGTTGATGTATATGCATGTGTGGGTGTTGATGTGTGTGGATGTATGTGCATGTGTGGATGTTGATGTGTGTTGTATGTGTGAGGATTAGAGGATGTATATGCATGTCTGTGTTGATGTGTGTCGATATATATATATGCATGTGTGTGGATGTATATGCATGTGTGTGGATGTATGTTGATTTGTGTGTTGATGTGTGTGGATGTATGTGCATGTGTGCCTTGATGTGTGTGGATATGTGCGTTGATATGTGTGGGTGTGTGTAGATGTATATGCATGTGTGGGTCTTTGTGTTGATGTGTGTCAATGTATAAGCATGTGTGTGTTGATGTTTGAATGTATATGCCTGTGTGAGATGTATGTGGATGTATGTGTGTGTGAGGGAGAATAGCAGAAGTCCCACCCCAACCCCTGTCACCAAGGATTAAGATGTTACCGGACTTTGCATTGCTCGACACCAGCTGCTCAACAGTGAGGGTTACCGGAGATAGTGCAAGTTTAAGATCACAGGAGACCTGGTCTCAACCATGGTCCGCCCCACTTCCGGCACCCACCAAGTGTCTGGGAGGTGCTATATCAAGGCCACAGTGAGACAGAGAGACACGTCATCTCCTGCGGACCGCCAGGGCTGAGCAAGTTCCCCGGGCGCCTCCCACTGGACCTGCCACCCCGACGTCTTGTATACGTTTTGCGCGGACCTCCGATACGATTAGTAGTTGCTGCGGATAGTTCAGAGGCAAAAGCACAAGTCATCTCCTTATATCATTACAGAAATTGGTTTTGGAGAAATGATATGAGTCACATTTCAATGCATGGGCTTTATGGGCTGCAGCCAAGAGGCCTCCGCCAGCTGAAGGCCTTTAGAGATTTAGCAAAATTATAAATATCAAAATCTTATTTTAATTTTTATGGCAGGTCTTTTGCCTTAAACCAAATATTTGTATTTGTATTTGTATACTACTTTAATCCTATTTGGGAAATTTGCCTTTGTGTCATTGCAGCCCAGTTACAACTGGAGCAGACATGTCGTCGCCACAGTGCAGCGCCGATTGGCGGGTTTACTGTTGTTTCTTTGGGGGGGGGGAGGGGGGGGAAGGGAGAAAGTTATAGGCTTGAATTTTTTTTAATTTTGCCGGGGCAGCGGCCTGTTCGGCCTGCTCTTTTCGATTTCCAATTGCCAAGATATCTTTAGCGTGCGCAACGTGCTCACGAGCCCTCGGAATTTTTCGTCCTTATCCGAGAAGACTAGGTATTGGATCCTATCCCCCCCTCCCCCCCCCCATAGGATCAGGGACACGAAAATATGAGAAAAATCCCAAACTTCCAACATGCCTGCACCGACCTGACTTTGAACCTTGCCTCTAGACCACCTTGTCCCCCAATATAATGTAGTATTATTTTCATGAAAATAATTATGGGTAGATATTATAATTTATATAGTAGAAGTTGAATGAATTATCTAAAGCACTGGTTCTCGACCTTTTCCAGGCCATCGCCCATTGAGCCCCAAATTTTGTTTCATGCCCCCCCCCCCTTACTTCACCCTAACATGCAACCGAAGGTGCACAGACCAGACATATTTTGTTAGGATTTTCACAGCTTTCCTCTAATGATACTTGACTTTCTGATTATTCAAATATTATGAACAAAAACAGAAAATATCTTTTATCAAATGCATAAACAATTGGCTGTTCCTGGTCCGGCTTTTACGGACACACGGAGACATTCTTTTTATGTCACTACTTGAAGGGTTTTGCCATTTCAATTTCCGTACACAAGAAAACCCAGCTTAATCCGGCCCCGATGAGTCATAACAGCCCCTGAGGTAAACGGAAAAATCTTTATTATTATTATTATTTTTATTTTTATTATTGCATGGCAAATTCTTTGTACTGATCCCAAACCTAGGCCACATTAATAAAGGCAATTGGATTCGATGCAAAGACAAATAGAACTTATCGTTACATCACAATTCCTTGCAGAATACAGAGGCTTGATTACGTTGATTGTCCATGACAGAGAGGCGTAAAACGAATCTTCCGGTCACACTTTTCGGGTTCTACTCCAACGTATACAGCGGAAACAAACGCGGCATGAATGGTGTTGCAATTATACTGGACAGACGCTTACGAGACAACATTAGCAGCCATGACGCTATAAGTGATAGAATTGTCACTGTGAAACTTGGCACCCAACCCGTGCCCCTGAACATCATACAAGTATACGCCCCCACATCTGCGAGCACAGAAGAAGAAATAGAGCTGTTCTATAATGACCTACAATCAGTAACAGACAAAATCCCAAGCAGAGAAATATGCATAATCATGGGAGATTTCAATGCCAAAGTGGGAGAGGGTGAGGATCTGGAATGTGGGATAATACCCTATGGATTAGGAGAACGAAACGACCGAGGAGACATGTTAGCATCTTTCTGCCATGCAAATGAAATGAGCATAACGAACACTCTCTTTAAACACCCGATGCGAAGAAGATACACATGGATAAACCCTGGAGGCAATCTCCGAAACCAGATTGATTACATCCTGATTGACAAAAACTGGAAAACAACGGTGCTCAACTCAAAGACAAGGCCAGGGGCAGACTGTGACACTGACCACATTTTAGTGACAGCAAAGCTGAGATTGAAAGCCTATAGGAAGAGCAAGCCAAAACCCACCACCAGATTTGACACGGACAAACTGAAAGACCCTGAAATCAGCAATGCTTTTCATATCGAAACAGAAAACCGTTTCTCAGCATTACTCAAGGAGTGGTCAGCTGAAGAAAGACACCCAGATACACTGTGGAAAGACATGAAAAGAATTTGGAGTGAAACAGCTGAATCGAAACTCGGGAAAAGAACGAGGAAAACTCCCAAACCATACATCAGTGAAGAAGTGATAGAGCTTGCAAAAAGAAAGAGCAAAGCCAGAAAACTTAGTAAACAAGATGAATATCATGCACTGAAGAAGGAAATCCAAACAAAGATCAGAAGAAACAAGAATGCATGGTTAGAAAGAGTGTGCAAACATAACAGAATGTAATACACAAAGAAAGTCAAAAGAAATGTTTGAACAAATAAGAAAAGTAAAAAAGAGAGATTTCCAACCACAGAACTTGAGTCTGAACAACAAAGAAGGCACAACACTGACAAACACAAAAGATGTGCTCTCAAGATGGCACGAATACGGCAAGATGCTGTTTGCGGACAACATCAGACCAGACCCGAGGGACCTCCAACAACCAGACTCACAACAGATAGATAAAGAACCAGAACCTCTCTTGGAGGAAGTACAGGCTGCAATAAAACAAATAAAGAATGGAAAATCCCCTGGATTAGACAACATACCAGGTGAACTCCTGAAACATACCAGCGAATCAGGAATAAAAGCACTCCACCAAATGATCTGCAAAATTTGGCAGACAAATGAATGGCCAACAGACTGGAAGCTACAAGAATTCGTCATGCTATACAAAAGCGGCAATGTCAAAGACTGTGGAAATTATAGAACCATCGCCCTCATCAGTCACACCAGCAAAATCCTGCTCATCATCATACTCAACAGAATGAAATCAAAGGTAGAAGAGGAACTATCAGAATGTCAAGCTGGTTACAGGACCAACAGAGGAACCGCTGACATGCTCTTCATACTACAAATAATGATTGAACAGATAAGAAGCAATGGAAACGAAGCCTTCATCACGTTCATAGACTACAGCAAAGCGTTCGACAGCGTTAGGCACCATCACCTGTTCGATATAATGATTAAGATGGGATTCCCGAAACACCTTGTGACCCTCATCGCTGCACTATACCACGAACAAAAGGCAACGATTAGATGGAACAATGAGAACTGTCCATATTTCAACATCGAGAAAGGTGTCAGACAGGGTTGCATACTTTCACCTCATCTTTTCAATATTTATACTGAGCAGATCATGAGAAACGCAGACATAGAAGATATGGGAATAAAGATCGGAGGCCGAAACATCACAAACCTTCGCTACGCTGATGACACAGCTCTTATGTCAGATAACATCACCAGCATGAAAAGACTGTTGCACAGAGTGGATGAAGCGGGCAAGACAGCAGGCCTACACCTAAATGCTAAGAAAACGAAAGCCATGCATACTGGAACAGGGCACCATGAACACCAGGAGATACTAGTAAACAAAACAGCACTAGAAAAAGTGACTGATTTCAAATACCTAGGATCACATAAATCGCAAGATGGAAGCTGCTCAAAGGACATAAAAACAAGGATAGGAATGGCAAAACACAAAATGGTTCAACTAAACAACATTTGGAAGGATAGAGGCACACCAACGGACCTCAAAGTGAACATACTTAAGTGCTTGATCTGGCCAGTCCTACTATATGGTTGTGAAGCCTGGACACTCAAAAAGGCAGACATAACAAGATTGGAGGCAGCTGAAATGTGGCTTTACAGAAGGCTACTCAGAATAAGTTGGACAGAAAGGAGAACAAATACAAGCATCTTAGAACAGCTTGGCACCACCAGAAGAATAACACCTGAAATAAATAAAAGAAGACTTGCATACATCGGCCACGCGGCCCGAAACAAAAGCACGGCCCTTATGATATCAATCCTTCAAGGAAAGACAGAAACAAAGAGAAAACAAGGAAGACCACCCATTACATATCACGATAACATCAAGAAAGTCAGCCAGCTGGAAATAAGTGAACTAACTAGGAAAGCTAAGGACAGGATTGGGTGGAGGAGATTTTGTCGTGACATCCACTGTAGCAGCTAACATCGATGACGATGAAGCCGACAGGTGACAGGTGACTCCAACGAAAATGCGTCCCTTTTTTGCGGGACTCAAAGCAATTGTAAATAAATGAAATAAAAGTGTGAATTTTGCCCAAAAAGGGAATGTGTCCACGAAATTCACCGTCAAAGTACACGAAGTTCCATAATTCTAGCATAAGAAAGGGGTAAGTTAGGATTTGACGTAAACTATCTACAGCGACGACCAGTCGTATCGGAGGTCCGCGCAAAACGCATACAAGAAGTAGGGGTGGCACACCAAGAACTAAAGACCAAAATTCAAAAACTCTAGAGCCCTGCTAGGTCCCAATATCTTATTACTTGTTTTAACTGGGGCTCCAGAAGAAAACAGTCAATTAGTGACATGTTATATTGGCTATAAAGGGATCAAACTCCTGAAAGGGACAGTGTCCCAGAACTGCTTCTCTATCTTCCCCTTTTTCCTGTCTTCTCCTTGCCCTTGCCTTGGCGCATCCCAAAAATTAATAAATATAAAATACCACGAAGAATGAAGACAACAACAGAAAGAAAGAAAAAAAGAACAACAACAAGAAAGACCAAAGAGAGAGAAAATCAAGAACAGGCCAGGCCAACAGCACTATGCTGAGGCCCCCGAGAAACAAAAGAACTCATCCGGCCCAGTGGGAGGCGCCTGGGGAACTTGCTCTGCCCTAGCGGTCCGCAGGAGATGACGTGTTTCTCTGTGGCCTTGATATAGCACCTCCCAGACACTTAGTGGGTGCCGGAGGTGGGGCGGATCATGGTTGAGACCAGGTCTCCTCTGATCTTAAACTTGCACTATCTTCGGTAACCCTCACTGTCGAGCAGCTGGTGTCGAGCAATGCAAAACCCGATAGCATTTTAACCCTTGGTGACAAGGAAATATCTCAGTGGCTCGGATGGGACCTCTGCTGTTCTCCCTCACACACACACATCCACATACACCACACATTGGCATATACATCCTCACAGATCAACACACACACATACATCCACACAGATCAACACACACAGATACATCCACACAGATCAACACACACACATCCATCCACACAGATCAACACACACGTGCACACACACACACATGCATATTCTTCCATATACTTCAAAACACACATGCATACATACATCTTCACACATCATCAACACACACATGCATATACATTCCATATACATCAACACACACATGCATATACATTCCATATACATCAACACACACATGCATATACATTCCATATACATCAACACACACGCGCACACGCACATGCACACGTATACACCTAAACATACACACACACACACACCCACATGCATATACATGAGCACACATCAAACACACACACGCACACACTCCCAAATACATATACATCCACACACATCAATACACACAAATCCTCAGATCACCACACATACACTCCTTGTACACATACATGCACAATCTCCCCCATACGTATCCACATACATCCATACACACAAGTCATATCCACATACTCACACATATCGATGTATACGTACAAACATGCACACAAACACTCATGACATCCACTTCCAAACACACAAACATCCACGCACACATGCCACCAGACACACCCGTACACCCGCCACACACATCTACACCCACCCCCATCCACACACAACATACAAACACGCACACATTCAGTTGCACAAAGACACACAGACACACACAGACACGTGCACACATGCAGACACATCAAACACACACATACACATCCCTACACTTAAGTATGAACACACACTAAAGTGTTCACACACGCATACACTTGTATACACACACACACACACGCACATAAAAACTCTTAAAATACACACTCACGTACACACGATATTGCACTTACAGATTCACATACACACACACACACACACATGAATAAACATACTCAAGGAAAAACTGACACAATCCTATAAACAGTCAAGTTGTTTACAGCTACATCAACCTTACACCTCATTCAAAAAGCGCTTTGCCGAAAACATCATTATTGTCAACTAAAAACGATCATTTATGCAGTTAGCACAATTTCCATGTCAACTGCTCCTGTCAGTACACCATGTCAACTGCTCCTGTCAGTACACCATGTCAACTGCTCCTGTCAGTACAAGCAGATCGATAGAAACTAAGGTATGGAAATTGGATAAGTTAGCCCGTCTTTAGGCAAATAGACAAGGTTACACGAGAACAGCTTCTCCTCTCTGCCTCAGGATATGAAAGACTAAGGAGAATGGTGATGGAATGAGAACTGGATGAATGAAAGAAGGAAAAGATGAACAATTACAGCCATCTTAATGCATGGGCACCCTGGGTCCCAAATATTTATGGGGGCCCCATGTATGTAGATCTACGAGCAGTTGCTTAGGGGGCGTGTCGCAGTTTATTGCTTTGGCCAGGGACCCATAATGGTGTGAAGACGGCCCTGTGAACAATTTGTCTTTGTCACGTCTGGCATAAGAAAGGCGTAAGTTGTAATTTGACATTTTATTCAAATTGAAGAAAACTGTTAAAGAAAAAAAAAAGGGAATGAAAGGAGAATAAAGAAAATGTAAGAGAGACAGTATGTGGTCGGACGACAAACTGGGTCAAGGATGGCAGATGGAGAAAAAAGGCAGACATGAGGAACGAATGATAGATAACACAAAGAGAGACAGAAGCAGGAAAGGGAAAGATGAAGACGAATGATACATACTTGATATAGAACGTGTGCATGTGTCCGTGTGTATGTGTGTGTGTATGAGTGTGAAAAATTGAGGGGGGGGGGGGGCTCAGTTAGTTTAAAATACTGGAAGTTCATTGAGCCATCGCTGCAAACTGTATGCAAGGTGCATGGCAAATTTATACTTCGTAACATGGTGAGCTTTAATATAATAATACATTGTAATATTCCTGGAATCAGGGAGTGAATATCACAGGGACTACCCAGTCGTGTCAAAGACAGCAAACAGTCACCTAAATTAAATCTGAAGTCTTTGATCACACTCTTGAGAAAACAGACATGAGTTTTAGGGCACCAGTCAAAACAACTTTGGTAGATTAACAGCAATCTAAGTCCTGTATTTGCGCCCAGTGCCCCCTCCCCCCCCCCCACCCCCCACCCCCCGATGTTTCAAATTTAAATTAATAATAAACCAACAAAAATATTTAAAATAATGTCACTCTCATACATTGTACACTCGATAATGAACCCACCAACATCAGATTACGAAATTCAAAACAAATTAGCTATAATACACGGTAGGCCTACAACACAGACACCACTGGTTTTCAATCTGTGTGTTTATCCTTGAAAAATACTAAGTCTTTCCCGTGCCCTGAGTTTCTCCTAGGGCTCCTGAACCCTTTCCGTGCTTTGCCCGGAACTGTTACAGCCACGATACAATCTCGCTTAACTGCCATGATTGTGTCCGGAACTGTTCAGAGCTTTGTTCATTTGCATTTCTGGAATGATGGAGACAATACCCGAAGTATGATTGCTTTGTTATTTCTGGTTATAGCTTCTATTTACTTGCATCATTTGCGTGTATAGTGAAAGAGTGGGATTTATGGTGTGCAATTCTTGAGATTTGCTGGTTTTGTCCCCTTTTGCACCCGGCATATGAGTGGAAATCTGTGTGGCAGACAAGGGGTTAAAGCTCCCAGGATTTTCCGATTGGTAAAATTACAACCCGGCAGCGCTTGATTACATCTTTCGCAGCTCAAGCTGTGAGAATCAAGCTATTATCAAAAAAAAAATTGAAGGGCGCCGTTAAACTCAAACTGTAAACCGCAGCCATGCGCAGCCATTGCTCCCAGCAGCTGCAATGCTCTCTGGGCAGGAGCGGTGGAGTGCGCAGGGGGACTGAGAACTGCCATGACCGCTGTGGGTCAGAAGGCAAAGTGCAAGCTAAAAGTACACGGACAAAATGGGTTGAAGACTAGGCGCCCTTACTAACAGGCCAGGTAACCGGGATCTGGGTCATACCATCGGAGGCCGACGACGTTGGGACACTGATGCTTGCTTGCGTAATTTGATAAGGCCGGTGCCACACAGGCAATATCGAGAACCAAGTAGTTAGATATCGCGCACATCTTAGCACCAAAACTTACTAAAGTCAAAGAGAGTGGTATCGAAATGACGAAAAGTGGTTGCATGTACTCAAATTGTCCCATTCCTTCCTGTGAGACTCAGTTTCAAAACACTGCTTGTCATAACATTGTCTTTGTCGTTTGAATATCGCTGGATTAACTGTTCATTCTGAGATCAAGAACATTCACATTATTAAAGTATAGTCTATAAGTGTCTAATCATCTGCTAGTGTCTTTGCCATTCATATGCATTGTTATTGTTATCAGAGTTGCCTTTAAAGTTGCTTCATTTTGGAATTCATCGTGTTTTTGTCTAGAGACGTTGTGACATACAGCTGTAAATATGGTGAGAAAGTGCTCTGTGTTTGGTTGTAAAACTGGATACAAAAGTGAAGCCACCGACCAAAAGATAAGTGTTTATCGATTTCCCAAGAATGAGGAAAAGCGTAGGGAGTGGATCAGTAGTTTGCCCAACGAGCTTAAATTTGAACGTGTTACAGATAATATGGGAGTTTATGCACTCCACTGGCCAAAAGACACTCCAATGATTCGGACATGTGGAGGGTATCATGTTCCAGCCGTTGCCCCATCTATCTTCCCTAATGTGCCTCAGTCGTGTATTCCAAGCACATCTCACAGAAAAACCCCTAGACCAACGAAGAAGTCTACACAAACAGCGCGTGCAGTGGATGTCGACGAGATGCCACAATTTATGGAACTAGATACATTCAACTTGGAAACATTTAATGATGTGCTTTCTGACAAACTCAAAAGTATGGGGTTTTTTGCTTCAAATGCGAATGAAACATACCAGTACATTTTTCTGAGTACCGGGAGAAACGGTCCGATTCCAAATTAATCTGTATATTTCGAGCTAGAAAGAGACACAGAACCTTTGAAATTAATATTCGAAGCCTATAGAAAGCTCAGGAGGATCCATCACCCAACAATTAAAGAACTTCGCTGCTGGAGTGAGTTAGATGAAGTTATTCGTTTTGTCATGACAGATGATGAATGTGGATTAGACAGAGATGTAACTAAGAGTAAATTCCTTGACAGAACTGTGTCTCTAATGAATTGTCCCAAAAACAGCCGCATCTACTCTACGGAGGACCTGCTGCTGGCTTTCACGTGGTATTCACAGTCAAGAGCATTGTACCTCCAGTTGAGAGATTATCTTCAATTACCATCCTTGTCAACTCTCAAGAAAATCACCAGCATAGCTAAAGGCAGAAGTGATGATGTCCTGTTCACCTCAATCTTCGGAAGACAAGAAGAAAGAAGCAAGTACTGCATACTGATAATTGATGAGGTGTATGTAAAAGCTTCCGTGTCATACCGTGGTGGATCACTTTTTGGCTACGCTGTGGATGATCCAGAGAAATTGGCAACAACACTGCTTTGTATTATGGTCAAGTGCTTTTTTGGCTCTAAATCCTTTTTAGTAAAAATTCTTCCATGTCATGCACTGAAAGCTGCATTCCTATTTAATCAAGTCTCTGAAGTAATAACCTCTTTAGAGGCTTGCGGTGCAAAGGTCATAGCCATCATTAATGACAACAATAGGGTCAATCAGGCATTTTTGGGCATGTTCCAAAACTTGAATTCAGATAGTCCATGGGCCGCACAGTCACCTGTAGACAGTACCAGGCCATTATTTCTAATGTACGACACTGTGCATCTTCTGAAAAACATTAGAAATAATTGGATCACAGAAAAGACAAAGTCGCTGGACTTTAGACCAATAAATAGTAACGTGGTCAAAACTGCACGCTGGTCAGACATGGAGGAACTTCATCGACATGAGGAGACATCACTAGTCAAGCTCTCAACTCTAACGAGGACAGCAGTGAATCCATCCAATATTGAAAAGCAGAAAGTGTCACTGGTTCTGAATGTCTTTTCGGAGAAGACCAGCTGTGCACTTAAAACTTCTTCTGCGTCTACAACATCTTGGAAGGACACGGCTGCCTTCATAGACGAAGTGCTGCAACTCTGGAAGGTATTCAACACCAAAACGCCCTTTCAGCACATTCGTTTGAGGGAACCAGACAGGGCTGCTGTTGATCTCACAGACAAGGGAAACAGGCAGCTGGAAATGTTAAAGTACTGGGCTGACCGTGCCAAGGAAATGAAACCCTCCACACACCCCAGGATCAGGTCACTCACTAAAGACACAGCTGATGCTCTGTTTTGGACATGTAGGTGCCTCATTGACATATGTCAGTATCTATTAACGACACAGACAGCTCTTCAGCACCAGTATGTGACTGTGGGTTTTTTCCAGCAAGATGCTATTGAGCAACAGTTTGCACATTTTCGAATGTCAGCAGGGTGCAATTATTACATCACCGCCCAAGATGTGAGTCACGCTCATGCCATCGACAGGGCCAAGTTATTGTTGCAAAATGAGCCAGAAATAGATTATTCTGAAGCCCATCATACTTGTGATCTTTGCAACAAACAGTTGACAGATGAAGAGCTTCTTATTATGGACGACATACCCGAAACTGTAGGCAATCTTTCAACTGACGAACGAATGGCTCTTTTCTACATCGGGGGTTACATCGCCGCCAAGCACAGAGATTTGCAGGGCCTAGAGGGAGATCCATTATCCATCCCACAAGAAATCCGCCATTTCTCTGAAACACTGGACCGAGGTGGTTTGAGTTACCCTACTAAAGAACTTTTCCAGTTGTTAACATATGCATACGTCTTCTTCACAAACTCAAAAGAGTCGAGTTGCCGCAAAAGGCTTGTCAAAATCTTGAATGAGTTTCCAGCACTATTTCATATTGACATTGACGTTACCAGTGCTGTGGTGAGCAGGATCGTAAATATCCTAATGAAGCGTTTCTGTGGTAATGTTCAAGAGGAGAGTACATCCAAACAGCGGAGAAAAGTGGCCAAACTGACCTCACAGTAATTATGGAGTATTTTGTCGTGCTAGGAGTCTGCTATGTCATGTGGTGAGTAATGTTTCTTGATTCAAATTTGAAGAATTGATCTATATATAAGGAAATGTGCAGCATCTGCTAAAATGTTTGCGTTGCATTTATCCTCACACGAGTACTGTCAGATTTTCATCCGCTGTTTTGTGTCTGTCTCTGCCGAGCCATTGAATTTCCCAATTATCTCTCATAATCTCACTGATCGAAAGAGATGGCTGCATGATTTGAAGGCCTTCTTTTTTTTTTTTTTACCACAATGTAGTACTGTTGTGTTGTTGTTGTGAACTCTTGTTTATTCGTTCAATGTTCTGAGCAGCACCTTACGGCCATGTACAAATGCATGCTGTTGCTCAGTTACTACTGACCCATACTTTTCACGATCTTTACCTCCGACTCCCTATGCCACTTGCCTGTCCCAGCTCTTGACTATAATATTATCGCTGATGTGTTAGAATGGAGGGAAATATAAGATTTAGTGAGAATCTAAAGTATTTTCTTAGACTAACCTCACTCGCTTCCTATTGTTACACCCGCTTGTGTAATGCGGACACGTAACGCATCGTCGGCCTCCGATAATATGACCTAGATCTCGGTTACCTGGCCTGTTAGTAAGGGCGCCTAGGTTGAAGACAAACAGCTTACAAGAGTAACTAGAGCGTGCAGTACTTCACCCCAAGACTTGGCTTCACCCACAGCCCGGATGCTTGGCTGAGCCGCTGACCTAGTTCACAATGCTACCAGCTGAGTTCAGCCTCTCTATTCCCAGGACACGCTAATGTGCGAGACTCGCTTGCAAAAAAAAGCGTAAACAATTACACATCGACTCCTCAGTTGTTGTGTTTTTTTTTTTTGGTCTTTTGTTAGTGGAGCGAAGACCAAACCGCTGAGTAAGCGCTGCATGAATTTTGTAGGTTATTTTTTGTTTCTTTACCGTCAGGAATGAGTCAAGCTTTCTGGCTCTTGTGAATGCATACGGTGAGTATCTTAGATTTTACCTACAAGAAACTGTTAAAATCATTTCTCTGAGTGGAAACAAATGGAAAAAAAAGGTAACTAAACAAGCATGAAATTTGATCTGGTGAACATGAACAATTTCGTAATAAAATAATGCCGATGGGTAATTTTAAGAGCAGGCAAAGTCAAGAACATATTTTTGGCGAAGTAAAAAAGATGTTGGACACTATGAACTAAGGGAGCAGTCAGGACAGTTGTACTTGTAGTCATCGACAAGTCTAGTAATAGTGAAAAAAAAAAAGGGTTATAACTGTAACAAAACGGTAACAGGTCTACAGCTGAACTGCCATTCACAGTGGTTTCTCATAATAAAAGTCCAAAGGCGGTCTCGCAGTCTACTGCGGTTCGTATGCATGAACTTCGTGTAAATTCGAACGTTTTGCAACTTGGTGCAGGCTTAATGGTGTGTACGGCGACCTTGTTGTCAACTCAAATTTAATCGGTTGCATGAACTAAAGTTTACACCTACCGCTCGGCCTACGCATCAATTGCCACTTACAGCTGTAACAAAAATTGATATTGCGCTTGCACAGAATTTGTATCGCCCCCCCCCCCCCCCTCACCAATAGGATCAAACAAGTATACCATTACAACAAAAGCAAAGAGAAGCAGGGCAAACGCCAAGGACAGAGATCGTCCGACAACAAATACCTCAACATCGCAACCTGTCACAGCTGAACTAACTGTAAGACGCAGTAGTTTGCCCCCCCCCCCCCCCAAAATGCATTTTGCTTTTATTTGTCTATGCGTACGTGCAGAGACAGAAAGCGTGTGTCTCTTAATTAATGAGCCAATGCTTGTTTTTGTTTTTATGTGACACCGATTCCCCCCCCCCCTTCCTTTTCCATTTTTTAAAAATTTCGGCAGTCTAAAAATCACTTGAGGTCAGAGAATTCACATTTAATTAACAACGTAACTCAAGATTTGGGAAGGACTGAAATAGTTTATTCAACATTGTTTCAACTAAAACAACAAGAAGAGAAGAAATGAATGGCTGTTTTTGCTTTCCTTTCTTTAGCTTCGTCTCTTTCATCACTTGCTTTTTCATCCACAAAGGTCGGGGGGAAATATTCCCATCCAGTCCCAGGGGCATGACAACGCGTCGACAGTCACTACCGACAAGATAAAAAAAAATAAACATTTCATAGATGAATACCTAACCTGCTATTAAAAACATGTCAGGCCAGAGTTTTCTGCTATTGTATGACAGTACACAATACAGCCTGCTACTGTCACCCCCACCGTCTTGTGGGTCATCTCGGGAGAGAGGAAGACTAGGGGAAGGTAACCCTGAATACAAATACCACACTGCCTTGTGTGTTGCTATGATAGCAAAGGCTATGGGAGTAAACCCAGACAGAAAATCAGGAGTGGAGACCCGAAGGTGGTTGTCAGGGAGAACTGCATCAAACTGGCTTCCAGCATCTCCTGCAGCCGGACTAGTTCCAAATGTATTGACCTGGTCTCTCCCTTGGGTTTAACTAGAATGGCAGAGAGAGGGGTGGTGCCTCTGGGCAAAGCACCATCTCTTAAAAATAGCCCAGGCAAGGCAGCAAAACGAGGAGGCGTTTGCTCGGGCTTGGCAAGCGTCTGTCTCTCCTCTATAAGCCCACCCAATTCCGATTTGGAGAGGACACTCCAGCCATCCGTTACGGATGGGCACAACACGGGAGGTGGCAGTTACCGGTGATAAGCTCAATCCATTTGGCGTACGGATGAGCGCCAGGGGTCCCCTCTGTCGGTGGGAGCGGCTTTTCAGCTGCATTGATCAACTACCGCCCGCCGTAACCTGGGCAGCCCCCAGGCAGTTGGGTGTTGTTCCGCCACGTCAGCCTGCTTCATAAGGTGGTTGGAGCTAGACCAAAAGTCAAAAAGCTGACGTAAAGTGTGCACCTGGCAAAAACAGAAAAATACTAAAACTTGGTACCTGGAACGTCAGAACAATGCGCCCAGGCTTGCAACAGCAAGATCTCACTAATATTGACTCCATCAGGAAATCCCAAATTATTGATCGAGAACTTCAGCTACTAAACATCGACATCGCTGCCCTTCAAGAAACTCGACTTCCCGACTCCGGGTCAGTCAAAGAAGAAAACTACACCTTCTTCTGGCAGGGCCTTAGCAGCGAACAGCCGAGAATCCACGGCGTGGGCTTCGCCGTAAAAAACTCCCTTATCAATTCGATCGCAACTCCAATTGGAGTGTCAGAACGCATCATGACACTCAGACTGAACACCCGGTCTGGTTTTACCAACATTATCTGTGTCTATGCCCCAACACTTACCTCCTCTGACGAAACCAAAGACATTTTCTACGAGGCATTGCAGAGGACTCTCCACAACATCCCTCTCACCGAAGGCCTGCTAATTCTGGGTGACTTTAACGCTCGAGTGGGAGCAGATCACTCCGCATGGCCAAAGTGCATTGGGCACTTCGGCATTGGCAACATCAACGAAAACGGGCAGCGCCTTCTGGAGCTATGCTCCGTAAACTCATTATGTGTTACAAACACGTACTTTGACCTTAAGAGATGCCAAAGAACATCATGGCGCCATCCCAGGTCTGGCCATTGGCATCAATTAGATCTTATTCTCTCAAGGAGGAAGAGTTTGGGCTGTATAAAAATAACTCGTTCCCTCCACAGTGCTGACTGTGACACCGACCATGCACTGGTAGTCAGCAAAATCAAAATTTCGGCCAAGAAAATATACAGATCAAAAGCCCCTTCAATCCCTAAGATCAATGTAACAGCAATCAGAGATGAATCAAATAGAAAGTCATTTGAAAAGTTATTTGCTGAAAGCATGGATAATGTCACCCAATGTGACTCGGTAGATGAAACATGGAACACTCTCAGTTCAAAAATTCATGACTGTGCCATCAAGTCTTTTGGACAGCATAAAGTTTCAAACAACGACTGGGTAGCCCAGAACAGCGAAATTCTCCTACCTCTCATTGAGCAAAAGAAATCTGCTTTCAATGAGTATAACAAAAATTGCAATCAGAGTACAAAAACTTGTTTGAAAAATGCAAAAGCTAAACTTCAGCTGGAGGTAAGACGTTGCGCCAACAAATACTGGACAGACTTGTGTAACAGCATACAAGAGGCAAATGAAAAGGGAGATATGAAAACCGCCTTTAGTCAGATGAAAGTAGCCCTTGGGCCAATCATCACCAAAAGCGCCCCACTTAAGTCTGTAAATGGTGAACCCATCACAGATAAAAATGAACAACTGAATAGGTGGGTAGAGCATTACTCTCTGTTGTATTCAACTGAGAAAAATATTCCACCAGATTTTGAGGAACACCTCCAAAAACTGCCAATAATGGCCGAACTTGACGCTGAACCTTCCTTAGTCGAGCTTTCCAATGCAATCGACCACCTGTCTGCTGGAAAAGCCACAGGAAGTGACAACATTCCTGCAGAGGTATTAAAAGACCTAAAAGGCCCACTATTACCACACCTGTATAATCTGTTACTGCAGTGTTGGAAAGAAGGCGTGATACCACATGATATGAGAGACGCCAAAATTGTCACACTTTACAAGAACAAAGGAGACAAAGGCGACTGCAACAACTATCGAGGCATATCCCTCCTCAGCATTACTGGAAAGGCTTTTGCTCGCGTCATCCTCTGCCGCCTTCAACAACTGGCGGAAAAAGTCTTACCAGAAACACAGTGTGGCTTTCGAAGCAAACGATCAACTATTGACATGATATTTGCACTTCGGCAAATCCAAGAAAAATGTAAAGAACAAAACAGGCCGCTTATAACATGCTTTGTGGACCTAACAAAGGCTTTCGACACCGTAAGCCGATATGGCCTGTATGCAGTCCTTAAATCCATAGGCTGTCCACCAACATTGCTAAAACTTATTGCATCCTTCCACACTGACATGAGGGCATGTGTCAACTTTGAGGGCTGCACATCCAATTCATTTGCTGTAAACAGCGGTGTGAAGCAGGGATGTGTTCTTGCTCCTACCTTATTTGGTATATATTTTGCAGCCCTACTCAAGAATGCCTTTGGTCAATGTTCAGGTGGAGTACTTATTAACACCAGAGTGGACGGCTCCATTTTTAATGTTGCCAGACTAAAAGCAAAATCTCGTACAGAGCATATTATGTTACAAGAGCTCCTCTTCGCAGATGATGCTGCAATCGTGGCCCACGATGAAACCACGCTCCAGGCTCTCATCAATAGCCTTGCCAAAGCCTGTGACAAATTCATGCTAAAGATCAGTGTCTCAAAAACTGTAGTTTTGACACAAGGCTTGAGAAACTCCAACCCAATCATGCTGAATGGCTCTCCTCTGGAGCAAGTGGGAAAATTCTGCTACCTAGGCTCAACCATCAGTGGTCATCATCATTGCCTTTCTCACCCTGGATCAGGGTATAGGCCACCAACAAACACCTTCCATCCCTCTCTATCATGGGCCAGCCTCTTTACATTATTCCAAGTCTTTCCGCTTCGTTGCACATCATTTTCTCTGGCTCTTCTCCACGTTCCGCGCGGCCTTCCTCTTGATCTCTTGCCCTGGGGATTCCAGTCCAATACCTTCTTCGTGATGCTGTTTCCTGGCCTCCTGAGAGTGTGGCCGATCCATCTCCATCGCCTCCTACCAATTTCCTCTCTGACTGGGTTCTGTCTTGTTCTTTTCCATACAATTTCATTACTGACCTTGTCTGTCCATCTGATCTTAAGTAGCTTCCTCAAACATCTGTTGATGAAAACTTGGATTCTCTTTATGCAGGCCTGGGACGCATTCCAAGTCTCACATCCATACAACAGGACTGACTTCACGTTCGAGTTGAATATCCTCAGCTTTGTTTTTAGAGATATATCCTTGGTTCTCCAAATCTTGCTTAAGGATGTGAAAGCTGCCTGTGCCTTTCCAATTCGTGCTTTGACTTCTGCCTCTGTTCCTCCCTTATTGTCAATGATACTACCAAGATAGCAGAAGGACTCTACATCTTCCAGTGGTTGATCTCCTACTGTGACTTGTTCGCTTAGGGGTGCAACAATTTTTAGGACCTTCGACTTCGCGGGATGTATCCTCAATCCAATAGATTCTGAAATTTTGTTTAGAGCTGTAGTCTTTGCTTGCATCTGGTCGTGTGTGTGCGACAATAGTGCCAAGTCATCTGCAAAATCTAGATCGTCCAGCTGTGTCCATGGGGTCCATTGTATGCCATTTCTTCCTCCACTGGTGGTTTCTTTCATAAGCCAATCAATCACCAGGATAAACAGAAATGGGGACAGCAAACAACCCTGCCTAACACCAGTCTTGATATCAAAGCTGTCAGTAAGTTCACCATCATGTACGACTCTGCAACTTGTCCCCTCGTACATGCTCTTGATAAGATTCACCATCTTCTCTGGGATTCCATAATGTCTCAATATTCTCCACAGTGTTTCTCTATCGATGCTATCAAAGGCCTTCTCGTAGTCAAGGAAGTTCACTATCAGTTGGGAGTTCCACTCTAGCGACTGCTCTACTATGATTCTCAGCGTGGCGATCTGGTCGGTGGTTGATCGATTACTCCTGAAACCAGCTTGCTCCTCGCGAAGTTTTTGGTCTGTTGCATTCTGTATTCGCTTGAGAATAATCCGATTGAAAACCTTTCCTGGGATGGAGAGAAGTGTGATTCCTCTGTAGTTACTACAATTGCTGAGGTCCCCTTTTTTTGGGAGCTTCACGAGGTGTCCTTCCTTCCAGTCCTTTGGAAACTTGCCTCCGATCCAAATCCTCGAGAATAGTGAGTGCAGACCCTCTGCAGCCCCAGCAGCATCTGCCTTCAGCGCCTCTGGTGGGATCTGGTCTGGTCCAGCTGCCTTGCCTCGATTTAACTGCTTTATGGCATCATTAATCTCTGCTTTAGTCGGAGGGTCGCAACTGATCGGTAAATCATTTCTTGCGGGTAGAATGTCGGGTGGGTTGCTTGGTGGAGGTCTGTTCAAGAGGCTGTTAAAATGTTCTATCCATCTTTTTGCCTGAGCTTCCTTTCCAAAAATAGCCTTCCTGTTGTAATCCTTGACAGGAACTTCAGGTTTTCCATATTTTCCAGCAAGAGTCTTTGTAGTCTGGTAGAGGATCCTCATGTGTCCTCCTGTTGCTGCCTTCTCTGCTTTCTCTGCTAACATTCCTATGAACTCCTCTTTGTCTTTTTTAATTGATTTTTTGACCTCTTTAGCTGATGCTCGGTACTCTTCCTGGTTACCAACTCTTGAGCTTCTTGTACGACTTGCATTTACCCGTTCTTTTAGGTCTCTTCTTATCCTTATCAAGTCCAGTGATTTTTGACTGATCCATTCCTTGTGTTCCACTTTCTTTTCCCCAATAACATCCTGACATGTCGATGTAAATACTCCTTTTACCTTAGCCCAGTGAGTCTCCAAATCTACTGTCTCTTCCAGGTCAACAAGGGGTTTGAATCTATTCCTCAGTGTCAGCTGGAACTCTTCCTTCTTGTCTCCATCCAGAAGGCTCACTTGAAACTTTCTCCTCTTTGTTCCTGCTCTGGTACCTTGTTTCTTGAGGCGGAGTTTGAGTCTTGCCAGCAGCATGTGATGGTCAGATCCAACATCTGCTCCTCTCTGTACTACGACATCCTCTAGTGAGCGTCTGAATCGTCGGGTGATGCAAAAGTGGTCAATCTGATTTTCAGTTACTCCATCCGGTGAAATCCAAGTGGCCTTATGGATCCTCTTGTGTGGGAATACTGAACCTCCAATCACATAGCTGTTAAATGCGCAGAAACTTGCAAACCGCTCTCCATTCTCATTCATTTGTCCTAAACCATTGCACCCCATAATGTCCTCATACCCTGTATTGTCCTGTCCTATCTTGGCATTGGCGTCTCCCATTATAATGTTCACATCTTTTCTTGGCAATGTGTCAACTATTTCCTGAAGCTGGTTGTAGAAGTCGTCCTTGTCCTCATCGGTTGCTTCATTTGTTGGGGCGTATATCTGCACAATGTTCATGTTGATGTTCTTGTTCTTAGTAGTAAATGATGCCAATATAATTCTCCTTCCATAGGGTTCCCATCCCCTCAGTGACCTCTGGGCGTGCTTGCTCAAGATGATCGCTACTCCTTCTGTATGCTTTTTGTCCTCCCTTCCAGAATACAAAATCTTTTCCCCAGTATTAAGTTGTTTCAGTCCGGACTGTATCCAGCGGGTCTCGCTAACTCCAAGTATGTGCAGTCTGTATCGCCTCATCTCCATTGTAACCTGGGCACTCTTTCCTGCTTCATACATGGAGCGGACATTCCACGACGCAATCCGGAGTGACTTGCTTGATGAAGGAGCAGTCGGGCCAGTGGCGTCCTTTCGGCTTTGTCCATTGTCCTTCATTGAATCTACAGGTGCAGATGCTCCCCCTTCTCCCAAGATAAAAGACTGATTTGAAGTACTTGCTTGTGTTTCTGTAACTGGTTTATTTTTACAGGGTGGGTAGTTGGCCCACCGCCAACTGGCTCTTCTCGGGAGACCAGGACCTTTGCACCTTTAGTCGCCTCTTACGACACGCAGTATCACGTCAGATGTATTCTCTGCTGTCCCTCTTCTACAAGAGAGCCCCGCATCTGCACGGGCGAACCATCAGTGGTAGCACAGACATGACAACTGAAATAAATGCCAGAATAGGAAAGGCGGCCACAGCTTTTGGCAAACTCTCAAAAAGGGTGTGGAACAATAGCAAGCTGACCATCAAAACAAAGGTACTCGTGTACCAAACTTGCGTCCTAAGCACCCTGCTGTATGGCTCAGAGACATGGACCACCTACTCCAAACATGAAAGATCCCTCAACTCCTTCCACCTGCGCTGCCTACGCAAAATTCTCAAGATCAAGTGGCAAGACAGGATCTCAAATATCGAAGTTCTGAGCCGAGCCAACATTCCATCAACTCAGGCTCTCCTAGGCAAAAAAAGACTGCGGTGGCTTGGACATCTCCACCGTATGGAAAATGATCGCATCCCCAGACAAATTCTCTACGGGGAACTTGCTACTGGCAACCGACCCAGAGGTAGGCCACATCTGCGATTCAAAGACACTTGCAAGGTCACGATGAAAGCATTCAACATCGACCCCAATGAATGGGAGAACCTTGCAAGTGATCGAAGCAGATGGAGACAAAAATTGCGCAGTGGCACGCTCGCAATAGACTTCAAGGCAAAAGAAACATACCTGACAAAACGACAGAGGCGGAATGAAAACACTCGCCAAAGTGAACCCAAAAGACTGACCTGCAATCACTGCCATCGCACTCTCGGGTCAAACATTGGTAGAATAAGCCACGAGAGAAGCTGTCAGTCAAAGTGAAAGTGAATATTCTAGCTGCTAAGACCGTCTGTAAAGACGCTAAAGGCCATA
Source organism: Onchidella celtica (assembly GCA_963931925.1). Taxonomy (NCBI): domain Eukaryota; kingdom Metazoa; phylum Mollusca; class Gastropoda; order Systellommatophora; family Onchidiidae; genus Onchidella; species Onchidella celtica. Next base: position 54,089,245 of record OZ007576.1, read on the forward strand.
TATATATATTAAAAACATCTTTTCATCTACCGTTTTACAACGGGCAGAATACCCAGTCGGTATTTTCCTTGCGGTCCGTACGTCGTGGTAAATTTTGTTACCACACTGTCCCCCCCAAAAATGCAGGTTATGCTTATTCGTACGTCCTGGGAACAATTGTTACCACACTGTCCCGTTTAGAGAAAAATGCAGGTTATGCGGCTATCCGTACGTTCTGTGAACAATTGTCACCACACTGAGACAAATGTAGAATAACACGTTTTGAGTCGGTCTATCCCTCGAGATCGCAATACTATCCAATGCAGCTTCCATGTGGACTCGGGGGACCACTTTTTGTCAAAAGAAACGATATCTGGGAAGTTTATTCTCTAAATTTATAATAATTACGTGTATCACAGTGGACCGATCACCGTGATTCTTAGCCAGGGCGCAAGAAAATGTGCTCGCCTATAGTTTTCTTTCGGCTTCTACCGGAATGGAAACAAGGTGTGTACTTGTAGCAGGCCCTATGTAATTACAAAAAATATGATTATACTCCTGTGAATTTCAAACCATTTTCCGTAATGCCCCCGACTCCACCTGTACCTGCCACAATCAGGTAAGTTTTATTATCTAAGGCAGCTTTCTGCCAGTACAGGAAAAGCCGCGGAGATGCTTATTTTTTCAATATATATAATTATATACATGTACTATCTTATGATACCCGGCCCTCACCCTGTCGTAACCGTTTTTAATAAAAAAAATTTCGGTAACAAATTGCTAAGTATTGTATCATTTAGTTCGAAATTATGTTGTGGAATGAGACCTATCGTTGACATTTGCTCATGGGCACAGCATAGTAAGAAAGCCACATTATTTTTTTCACCTCTAGTTACGTGCTGCAACAATGAGTCACGGTCAATTGTGTCACAAATCCCAGACTGGGAGATGTAATAAGTTATGACAGGACAACAATCACGAACGAACAAGTTTAACACTTAACAGAACAACCCATCAGACTCACACATTTATTAAACATAATTATACAGATAATAGCGCAATTACATACATTATATTATTGAAATTAACTGCCGTACAACGGCCTTATTCTCACATGCACTCTTCCCTCAGATCCACAACCCGGTAGTTACTTCCTAAAGGCACTTCGGCCTCAGCCTCTCCCCTCAGGGTCTTAATAGCACATTAATAATTCACTGGCACCGCAGTCTCTCAATATCACCTTCCTATTGTCATACACCTTAGCATTCCACTAGCACCTCCTCAGGGCAATAACACATTATCATTTCAATAGCCCATCAACATGGCAATAGTACATTATCAGTTCACTAGCACATCAACATGGCAATAGTACATTATCACATTCACGCTCATATCTACGTCCCTGTCCGTGGCCTGACTGCCACGACTTTATGTGCCTCTACTGTCCTGCACCGACAGCCTCACTTCTGGCCTATGTGTGGCCTCCGGCCCTATGCTGGCCTATCCCCCGTGCTCACCGAGGTGGCTCTTCGGCCCGTCCTCGACACCTACAAGAATAACATTACATTGGTATAATACCCTACCATTTCTATTCACTCCACCTCTCCTTACAACCCATGAAGCGTACACACAATAGTTCACCTTTCACTCACCACACATCTTACGGTAACACACCTCCATCGGAGTACACAATACTCACTCGTGCTACAAATCCATGAACTCACTTTCATCTATCGCTCATGGCGCACATTGCTATATCCAATATCAAGGACTTCCACATTCCTCACATATACTTATTTACATCATGGTAATAGACGAATATAATATAATACATCAATCATAATTATCAATCAACGTTCTACCTACCAGTCATCACTGGAAAAACTCTCTCATCCGTCTTCCGACTGCTCCCCTTATGTTCGCCCGCTGGGCTCTTACTAGCGTCCGTTCAGTAGGACCTTCTAACTTGCAGTGATAGTAATACAGCGCTTTCGCCTCATTCAGACCCCCCACTACTCATAACATGCACGCTTAACTTACTTGTCTACGTGCGTTAATTTTACTCTCCTCCTTTCCCCCCGTAATTATTAACTATCGCTCACTCCACTCGTGACAAATTGAACGACACTATCATGGTGCCGTCCAAAAAGTAAAGTCTGAGAAAACAGTATAACCATAATGCGGAAAACAGACTTTTGGGGGCAAGGACTGACCTAATGTGGGTCCGATATGTCAGTAACAGTTAACACTGCCTCATCAAACCTTAGGGCGCTGGAAGATAAGGCGAGAGCGACAATGAGAAGGATAAGAACATGAATCAATGTCAGTTTAGCCTATTCCTATCCGCACAATAAATTGAACAAAATAAACTTCAAAGGCGGTAAAGGGGCATTCTGGTTCATGAGAAAGACAATCACTTAATAGATACGGAAAGAGTCAAATGGTGACGTCAAAGTGGAATGATACCCAGAAATGCAAACGTTTCTGATTTAATCCTAATGATTACAAATAATTATATTTTATATGTATACAAGGGATGTTTTCGGGGACGAAAACATAAAAATTACAAAAATTAAAATAATGGGCAGTAAATAATATTCATGACGCATTCCATGCGTTGAGCGTTCAACCATTGAGCTATGGCTGAGGAAACTGTTCTTCAGGCTTTTCAGAACTGATTGGGAAACATAACAAAATGTAGGACGCGAGGACCATTGGAATGAATTGCCATTTCCAATGACAGGCCTAAAAATGGGTGACAGTGAAAGAATTTCCTGATTTCTTCATGTAATCTTCAGCAACAGCCTCACATGCGTGTCACATGTTGTTCCTTCGAAGATTGAGTAGGACTAGCTGAAGCTCTATCAACTTTCATGACCATCTTGTCAGCACTGCTATTTTCGTCACTATGTGCCACTCACTGTCCTACTCGCCAGCTAATACCTGTGAATTTCATAGGTTTCACATTCAAGTCAGTTCTTCAACACTCATTTGGTCGTGCGGGCAAAGGCCGCACTCACTACCGACAGTGGTCTATAAATAGCTTCAGCCATATTGTTCTAACTGTTCCCTCAAAACCTTGGAAAATACAGGATTTACATACGGTGTTTTATCAAACAATACACCTTCCGTCGGAGCAGAAACGAACAGTTCAAGTTCATACGTGTTCGATTTCGATTACCCTATATTTTATAAGAAGAAAAAAATAAAACATAAAATGAAGAGATTTGCATATTTTGTTACATAATGGGGCCATAAAATTAAACAATACAAATGAGACATTTCTATAGGTACTGTCTATATAAAAACCAAGTCCCAAATCAAAAACTAAACACAGCAGCATTACCAGAATGTTGTCCAGTCGATACTGAGGATGGTCCTGGAAATCGCCCATAAAGATGAATCGTTTACAGATGACACAAACGTACAGGGCCACAGTAAACTTATACCTGGTGTTAAGGTTTTTCTCACTTTCATTTGTTTTTTTACAACAAAGAATGAACGGTTTGGTTGTTCGATGCCACTCTACTTTGTTGTCATCGCCCCATATTATTTACACATACCACAGAAATTTGATCTCCTCAAAAATCATTATTGCTTGCCTTTCAGGAGGGGTTTGGAGGGTGGGACAGTGGGGTCATGTCCTCAAAGTTACTAACCCTTTACATGTGAGTGTAGGATTATGCAAAGCTCATGCCCCCTGGGTAGCGTTTTGCACCGCAGCGTAAGGCCTACAGCACCGTTATATACAGTTACGCGCAGTTCATGTATACGGCCACTACCTTGCAACAAGAAGCTGGGCAGTTTTTTGTTGTTGTTTTTTTTGCTGTGTACCTCGTGAGCAGCTGTTTCCGGCTTGCTGAATATTTCTTTCTCAATGCTGAATAGACCATTGACATTGCTACCGCCAGGACCGTGTCAGCTTACATAAACAAGTTGATCTAGCGTAGCCAGCGGAGTCAAACTGAGCTGTAGTATAGTAAATGTGCGTGTGTGCTTGTGCGGCGTACAGTTTCCAAAGTAGATCAATATCTACGCACCTTGTTAGATCACATACACGTTAAAATACTCTTTGTGCCTATGCTATCATTTATGCTACGTTCTGACTTGTAAAACCCACAGAGGAGCACATCGCAAGTAGATCTCTAGATCTATTTGCTTTTTTTTCAGAAAGGTAAGAAAAACAGGATCTTGTCTGTTCAACATGGCAGTGCTTTTTAAAAAATCATGCAAATAGAAACCAGGAAATGTTCTTTGCTTATACAAAAGTGATATATGAAACTCCTGCATTTGGTGCGTTGTACACATGGAAGTTCTTTATGCTGCTAACGAAGATCACCATTTTTTATTTCTACACTTCTGCATTAATAGTCCAATCAGAGATGTGTGAAATCGTGTTCGATTTAATTGATATAATAAGTATGACTGCACGCAATCCATTATAACTTATAGATTTGGCAGCTACTCCATGACCTTTTCTGTCAGAATGGAGAAAGACGGAAGTCCTTTCATAGTAAAGATAATATTTTATATACATTGTGTAACTATGTATGCCCGGATCTTCGAGACAGAAAACTTTGTCTCTTGGCTGATCATTTTGCATTGCGCCAACCATGTTATTCTGAGTTTACCACAGGTGGTTATTATTTTCTGGTTTGTTTTTTTTCTTGACGAAGGCTGTTGCGGAAAGATCGGCCATTTTTTGTCATGCCTTTTAGTTGGCGCTTCATTGTATGGTATAGGTGTTATTTCTTATGCGAGACTTTGCTACATACAAATTTTTCTTTTTGCCATTTTTTTTACTTTGCTTTAAGCCTTGCTGCGACCCCACAGTTTTTCTGTGGTTATGATATTTCGTCCATTTCTGTAGTGGAGCTTTCCAAATAGCAGTGTGTGCTTCCACGAAATGCTGGCTGTGTCAAGTAGTTATTGAAGGTATTCTAGTGGATATAGATCTAGATATCTGCAAGGGTTCCATTTAAGATGTGCACCTCATTTGGTACTCTGCAGCGAGAAAATAATTGACCCAGCTTTTATTGGTGGTCTTTTCAAATAGAAGATACGATTAATACTAAAAGTTATCAGTTCTTAAAAGGGGTTCTTCGTAGGGGACCTTTGCCAGTTTTACCAAAAAATTCCCAAATATTGTGACCTTAAACTTGCTCTTAAGTGAGACAAACATGGCATTTCGTACTAGCAGAGAGTATAGATGTATAGAGAGGTTTCACTATTGGTCGATTTGCACTGCGAGACACGGCAGGTATCGCGAAACCATTGTTAGCATGGAGCGGAAAGTAGGTCGCTGCGGTAAACAATACCTATTTGTACATTTCCAGCGGGGCGTAAGAACTTACAAACGGTTGTAAAGCGTTTCAATCAGCCCAAAAATATGAACAAACCACAGTAAACAGATATGCACACTATCTTTGGTGAAGAAGGTCTCTTTCAATTCTTCATATTTTTGTTTACCGCAGCGACCTAGTTTCGCGATTTGGCGGACGTGAGATCTCTCTATAAATACATACTCTCTGGTACTAGTCAGTTGATATGAGTAGTCTGAGCTTTACTCATGGCCTACTGCTTCCCTCACTCTCGCCTCTCACCACTCTCTCTTTGATGGTTGACCTACTTTCGACCCGTTGGGATTTCCTCAAACTCTTCTTTTGGACTGTTTGAAAGCCAAATAGAGAAAATGTTGAATGGCGTACAATGCTCAGCAATAGCCTATGGAAAATTAATGTAACCGACTCTTAACAATTGCATGTAAAAGAGGCGTAAACAAGGTGCTGAGTCATCGTGTCAGTTCAAAGAGGTAACTGCACGCTCCAGTTGTTCTCATAAGCTCGTTGTGTCAAGGCTGGCATCAGTCACCCATGACATGATAGATATATAAATTCAGAGTTAGCCCACCATTAAGTTTTTTAAATGAGACGAGAGCATTTCCTTCCATCCCCAGCAGTGACAAGTTGTGAATTCAGAGGAGTTTTTTCCTAAAGATGGCGAAAATTGCAGAAGAAAGAAAAGTGGTCTACAATTATCTTGGTAGATCTGGACTTAAAGTGGCCAATCTATGCATGGGAACAATGACATTTGGTGAAACACAGGTAAGTATTATATTAAACCAAGGGCATAATTAGGCTACTTTAGCTATAAACGAGTGAAAGCATTTGTCTTGATAGTGATTCAAATTATTACTTTCTTACAACTCCGAAAGAAAACTTAGGAACAGCTTCAATTAGAACAACAATGAGATTATTATTACGAGAATACGAGAAGAAAAAGTATACAAACTTTGTAAGGCAGAAATTCAGCTTTTAGTGTATTTTATGCTAGGCTATTACCGTATGCTTCTTAGATTAATCTTAAGTGTTAGCATGATGAAAATATCAGGAGAAAAAAGTGGGGGATGGGGGGTGGGATGGGGGGGGGGGGAGAATATGGGGAGCCACAGGCACTCGTATTTATGCGTATAAAAGAGAAATAATTTCTTTACATTTTTTGATAATCTTGAATAATTATTTTCTTCATGAGATGCATTTGGTTTTATTGCATGGCTGCTTTTTTTTTCTTTTTAAGGAATTGCATCTATAGGGTTTTGAGTTTGATCTAAGTTTGAATTTCAGTTCAGGGTATTTTAACAGATACTTTTTAATCTTTTTTTTTTTTTTCAATACTGTTTTCCAATTAGGTGACATGTTTATAGAGAAAGAAATAAGATAATTGTTAATGCTAAGATACATTTCATGTTCAATCTAATCATCTTCAGAATGAGCGCTGTATTATATTCATTTAAAAAAAACAAAACAATTTACATCCCAGTTCGGCCTCCCAGGTCAGACTGACGAGAACATGTCTCATCAGCTCCTCAACCGATATGCACAATGGGGTGGAAACTTCCTGGATACAGCGAATGTGTATGGTATGGGAAAGTCTGAGGAAATCATTGGCACCTGGCTGGAAAAGTGAGATAACCCATGTCACCTGTAGTAAATGCATAAATTTGAAAGACATTTCAGTGTGTTATCTTGAACATCATGTTGAAATAGATGAAAATGGTAACTCATAATTTTGAAGTTAAAGAGTATTGTGGGAATTTTGATCAGTTTCAATATTTTGATCCAGAAAGTATGAGTAATACGGGTTCAGATGGATCTAACAAAGATTGTGATGTGACATGAGATGAACATGTCACTTGAGGCTGCCATTTGAATTGTGTGAAAATAGATATTGTTTTTCCACAGACAACCGAGAGATAATTTTATCATTGCCACCAAAGTTCGTGGTGATATGGGTGTGGACAAAAATATTAACTACATTGGTCTTAACAGACGACATATCACGGAGAGTATTGAAAAGAGTCTGAAGAGACTCCGCACTGACTACATAGATCTTTATCAGGTTTGTAATTCTTGGTTGTCCAAAAAATGTCACGGTACTATAGAATCAAGACTGTGATGGAAAAGATGATGATGATGATAATGGTGGTTAATGGATGATGAACATGATGAAGGAATAAAGTAATTCTTTTATACAGAAGGAGTTTTGTGGACAGAAATGAAATGGTAACTGATGTAGAATTGTATCTTTTGCCTCACATTAAGCATTAACACCATCACTTGTAGGAATAAAGGGTTTCTTTTGTTGTTATTTGTGTGTTTGTGCGTGTGTGTGTGTGTGTGCGTGTGTGTGTGTGTGTATGTGTGTTTTGTGATGTTGTTGTTATTGATGATGTTGTTGTTGTTGTCTCAAGATATTGTTTTCAAGAACAGTTTTAGCTAAGAGAAAAGCCGATTATAATAATAAAAGTGCGGGTATTTTAAACTTTAAATTATCTTTAAATGTAATATCTTTGATGTATGCACAGCAGTCATGGCAAAATGTATAAAACTCTGTCTTGTTATCACACAGACACATGGTTGGGATGATGCTACACCAGTAGAAGAAACCATGAGGACTCTGGATGATTTGGTTCGTGCAGGAAAAATTCGGTACATAGGAGTCAGTAACGTATCAGGTTGGCAGCTTCAAAAGTTATTGGACACCACTGAGAAACTTGGACTGAACCCGATTATTAGCCTCCAGGTGAGTTTGCTAGCCACAGTACAAGACAGTGTGTGAGTATAAGAGGGGCTTGGAAAAATAAATGACATCTCACATTCCAGTTAACCACATATTGCTAATGTCAGTTTGTCATTGTTTATCTGTCACAACAACTTGTTTCGTTTATTATAGAAGATATTCCATGTGTACTTACAGATGATAATATGTGCTATTTGTGTTTGAAGCATTGGTAATTATGCATATAAAAAATATGAAAAAAATGTCTTCCTTGTGTTGCCAGCAACAATACAGCTTAGCCAGCCGCTTCTCCGAGGTTGAACCATTTCAAGTGTGTAAGAATGCAGGAATCGGTGTCTTACCATGGAGCCCATTGAAAGGGTGCGTAGTTTTCACTTTTGTCTAGAGATGAATAAGAAGAGGGCAGGGAAATTATTCAAAACACTATTTGCTTCTTCTTTTAATCTGCACTTGTACACTTTTCGTTCATCAGATTTTTTTTTAATTGTTGTTTTGTATTTCTTATTCTGGTCTCCATATTTTCCCCCAATATTCCATATTTTCATTTACTTCCTGGTGTTTCTCAGATACCATAATGATCCTCTTATTTAATCCATTTAAATGAGATTATGCAAATTCAAAGTAAAAAGTCTTTTGATCAAATCTTTTAGTGACAGTTTTGGGAAAATATTGATGCAGATTTCTTAACCTTTTTTGTTGGTCTTTATATTCATAGATAAAGTGAAATATATTTGTTTGTATTTGTTTGTATTTGTATAACTCTTTAATCCCATTTGGGAAATTTTGCCTTTGTGCCATTGCAGCCCAGTTATAACTGGAGCAGGCACGTCGTCGCCACAGTGCAGCGCCGGTCGGCGTTTTTTTTTTTTTTTTTGGGGGGGGGGGAGATGAGGGGGGAGGGGGAGGGACTGGTAGAGATGAATTTAATTTAATTTTGCCCGGGCAGCGGCCTGTTCGGCCTGCTCTTTACGATTTTCAACTGCCAAGGTATCTTTAACGTGCGCAACGTGCACACGGGCCCTCCGAATTTTTTCGTCCTTATCCGAGAAGACTAGGTACTCGATCCTACCCCTCAATAGAATCAGGGACACGAAAATATGAGAAAAATCCCAAACTTCCAACATGCCTGCACGGCCCGGGTTTCGAACCCGGGACCCTTGGCAGGAGAGGCGAGCACCTTGCCTCTAGACCACCTTGTCCCCACAATGGGGTGGAAACTTCCTGGATACAGCGAATGTGTATGGTATATACTGATCTTCATATACTGATATGAAATCTGATTTTTTTTTTCAGAGGACTTTTAAGTGGGAAGTTTAAAAGAGATGTGAAACCAACTGAAGGGAGGGTAGGCAAGATGGCTCAATATGCCTCCGAGCGGGCCCGGCCAAAGGATGATAAGATATTTGATATGATTGAAGCAGCTGAGGCCATTGCTAAGAAACATGGTAAGAAATTCATCTGAAAGAATCCTAAAATTGGTCAGTTCAAAGTGTGTTTCACACCTACATGTTATGTAGATAACATCAATTTTGAAAAGTCTTTTGAAGTCATGAAATATTGACTTAAATCAACTTTAAATATTTCACGACCATTCAAAAGTACACTGTGTGAATCAAATTGTGTGAGGCCCAGCAAAGAAAAATTGCCACTATTTAGAAGGTATCAAATTTAAGAAAGCTAAAACAGGAATTGCATCAGGTTAAAGGTTGAAATTAGAGAGTTTGAACAGTCAAATTCTTAGACAGATATGAAATAAATAAACCAAAAGTTGCTCTTGATATGTGGTTTAGGTATTGTATAAATATTAGGCCTATCAGTTGAAAGTGGCAGTTTTGATAATTCTAATTCTTCATTCTCAAAATCGAATATAAAGGAAAAACAACAATTTTACCTTTTGCTTTTCTTTCACATTTAGCCCAAATCATTTTTGTATTCTATTCTATTCTAGTAATAGTCGATTTACCACGTTTATCAGTATAAATGTTCAAATACAGTGGACACGGCTACCTCACGTCTTTTTCAAGTGACCTAATGTCCCGTTGACGAGAGTTCCCGTGAGATTCCGTGAGGTCTTATTTATCGCTACCAGGATAATGGTTTGGCGCCATAGTGGTCACCTCGCGTCAGTTTTTCGTCTCCCGACTACCTTACGGGACAAAATTCTCACGTGAGCTTTTTATGGTTGCTCTAAAAACCTCCTGTCTTTCTCACAGCTTGCAGTGTATTCTATATATAAAGGCTTCCGAAAATTGTTTTCACGTTTTTCTATCCTAGGTCCAGCCTTGTACAGTAGCAAAGAAAATGTTGCAGGTTTCATTCTTATAAGATATACATTTCTCTTCATCGTTGAGAACTTCATCGATGAGGTGATGAAATTCTCCAAAAGTATTTCGTCGTTGAAATAATTATTTGGTGAACCCAATATCGCCTTCGGTAGAAGCGTCTTCTTTTTAGCCAATACAATAACATAAGTTTCACTCCTTCCATCTCGGTGGCCATTTTGCGCCGACCTCTCCCTCAAGGCTAGACAAGGCCATGACACGACAGTGCGTACAAAATGACCCACTGTGTTTGGTACCTCACTTCACGTCAACGAGACAAAAACGTCACGTGAGATAACCGTGTCCACTGTGTTTGAACCTTAAGACATCACTCAGTAAATTCTGTGTGTGAATCCAATTAGGACGAACTTTACCTCAAGTGGCCATACGCTGGTTGCTACAAAAAGATGTAGTGCCTTCAGTTATCATAGGGGCCAGAACTCAGGCTCAGCTGGATGACAATATGGGAGCTGCCAATGGATGGAGTTTGTCACCAGAGGAGGTAAAGTCTGCCGTGTTGTTTTGTTGTCTGTGGGTGTTTGCAGGAGATTAGACAATGAGAATGCATTGGTAATATAACATTAAAGACAATAACAGCAAGATAAAATAGTGTGCAACGTGATAAATGCATTATATTGTAAGATAACATAATAATGATAAAATAAAAACAAGTAAGTCTCAATAATAAAATGTAATAAAACTGTGATTTTTGAATAAGACAATTAAACAAGAAAGTTGTGTTTTCTATGAAGAAGTTTTGAGAAGGACACAAACATCTGTGGAATAGCAAATTAGAAATGAAATTGAAATATATAACCCATTAACCTTTGTGGAGTAAACGATAGTTTGTCTCATTCCTGTTTTTCAGGCTCACATTATATGTCATCTTGTGTTTGTTTTTCAGATGCAACAATTAGACGAACTTTCAAAGCCCGACCTACCCTATCCTTATGACATGCTCTTCCAGTTTAATGCTGGACGGACAAATCCTTATTATGCAGATAACTATGTCCATTCCAAATAAGTCTCAGTGCCAGTGGAAATATATAATGGTCTGTATTGCTCTTTTTGATAACTAGATTTAATTATGATGGCTAAATGTAAATTTCGATCTATTCTTTAATCAGCCAATGAATTTTTTGTTTGTTATATTTTATATTATATATTTTATATCCTGCAAAAGTAACCACAGTTACAGTGTCAATGTAAGCAGATGGAATAACAGAGACATGAGTACCTGTAGTCTTATTTCTTCAGCAGCATCATTGAAAGACATTTTTTAAACCCACAATTAAACTTTCGGGACCCCCTCCCCCTCCACACCCGCCCTTAAAATTGTCCTAAAAAAGATTTGCAGAGTTTGTGTGTGTGTGTGGGGGGGGGAGGGGGGGGGTTAATTATGAAGTACACGGTTTATTTGGTTAATACATCATATGCCTATGATCTCTGGTCAGCTCTTAATTTTAATATAACGACCTGTACAGAACTCCCTGCCAATTTTTTTTCTGCATATGTTACTTATTGTGCCCCGTAACCCTGATTCAGTTTGGCAGTACAGGTTGACCAAAGAAATGCACATCTGAAGTTTAAAGATAAATACTTATCAGAAAATTTTAAGTTCTTACTGGAGGGGATACATGTCTCTGGAAAACTGTTCTTTGTCCATATTGCACAGCAAAATTATTATTGTAATGTGTCTTCATGTTTATGTATGTAAGTGTGTGTGTTTGTGAGAGAATAGATGGTTTCAATTTCTCATTATATACTTTTAGCATCTTTACTAACAAATAAATATTGTGTAATCCAACAACCTTTCTTCCAAAGTGTTTTGAAAGAGTTAACTGGGCCACAACTGGTCCAAACTGCACCAAGTACACTGAGTTATCACGTCTTACTGAATGAACTTTTTACGTCAAATGTTGTATTAAAATTAACATATTGAGTTGCAATATAATACATGTAAACAGTACTATTCTGGAAATTAGATGGACCAACTGCCTCGGGACAACTCCGGCTGTTCGTGGGAAAATAGACTAATTCATACTGCACAATGCATTATATCTCTGATAGTTTAACAACAATGTACGATCTTAATATCTGCATGTTCCATCTCCATTATCTGAAAAACTGGAGATCTGTAAGTATGCAGAAGAGGTATAACTAATGCACACATAGACAGTGATTTAAAATGCGTTGTGGCACTTATCAAGCTGTTTCACAGCTCCGATGTGTTCTAACTCCTAATCATAATACTAAAGCCACAAACGTTTAACTGCGAATTTCTCAGTTGCCCCAAAATATGGAGTTGAAATAAACTATAACTAAGATTTGCGATTCTATTAAGTTGTTTGTTGTGACTATGTGCCCACCAGCGTGGACATTTTAATTTATGCATATAAAATATCAGCCATAATAATATTATCCTCATACGTTCCATACAAGATAAAGAATCCATCGGTAGCAAATTAGAAAATTTGAAAAGAACAACAATAAATACCACAGACTACCCAGACAACTCTTTATCTGTCAATCTACTTGTTTGTTCACGATAATCTTAGGTAATCTTCTTTTTGTTGGAGAGTATAGATTTCTGATAGATTTCTGATAGATTTCCTGAGTGCACTGTTGTCATTTTGTTGTTTTTTTTTTTACCTGTTGGAGGGATGTGTTTTTCCTGTGGAGTTTAACTGTTTTTGTTTTCTTCTCTGTCCATACACACCTCCTGGCATATGCACAGTCGTGCTCACACCAAAGATCCGTGTCCTTCCATCTAAACCGTGGAAGCCTCATTCTTTCATCAAAAGCACAAGAAATTCTTCTATATCGCATGCAACTGTTCACACAGAACTTTCGTATTTTCGTGTCCAGCCTTCAACTTCAAACGCCGCCCGTTAGGGGCCGGCTGGTATCACACTAAGCCTGGCATTGTGAAGTAGAAGAAAGCAGCCTGTAACCTTTATCTTAACTTGGCAAGTAATACTCAAGAACTGCTGTATGTTTCGATAGGTCATGTCACTAATCGTCTGATTTGACAAGATCTAGTTTGAAGGTGCATAAATTATAGCACCGAGTTTTCAGTAAAATTTAACAAAGTTTGACCTTGACAATTTGCTCGCGGTTTGCATATTACACTAGTAGTTATTATGTATAAGCTGTTTAATTGAATTTTAGAGGTATAACCCGAAACACAGGTATAACTGAGCTGAAGATACAGCAACCAGATCTAACATGTGAAACCACTCGTTCAACAAGAAGCCGGGCAGCTTTTATTTGCTGTGTACCTCCTGAGCTGTTGTTCCAGTGTTCTGTTCTTTCCTACTGCCGAAAAGACCATTCACATTGTTATTGCCAGGGCCTTGTCAGTACATAAGTAAAAAAAAAATGTTGACCTAGCGTGGCCAGTGGAGTCAAACTGGGTCATAGTATAACATCCGTGTGTGCTTGTGCCCCGTGTCCTGTTCCCCGACGTTCATCAAGATCTAAGTACCTTGTCACATACACAGTGTTCCTTGTGCTTACACTAGCATTTATGCCACATTTCCAACGTGTGAAAGCCACAGAAGAACACATTAGCTACAGGTCTATTTACTTTTTTCACAGAGGGTAAGAAAATCTGGGTGTCTATTTTACCTATTAGTTTATTTGCCGGTATTTCTTTTTGTCTTTATTTATTTACTCATTCGTCCATTTTTTTGCATTCAACATGAAATTCACAGAGGCACGCACACAATGGTCACAGACCAAATCGCATTTCAATGTGAGCCCGAAAAGAAAAAGGGGGAAGGGGGGTTGGGTTCTGTCTGTTCAACACGACTGTATTAAAAATCAATGAAATAGAAACCAAGAAATGTTCTGTGCTTCAAATTAAAACTGAATTAACAAACTCCAACATTTGGTGCTTGTACACATGGAAGTTCGTTATGCTGCTAGTGAAATCACTTTATAGTATTGTCACGATTAAGGTTGATGACCTCGTACGCCACGAGTATAGAGGGGGTAAACTTGGTAGGGGAGAAGGGGAGTTTTTTAAGTTGTTGACTAGCATGAAAGATTACTATCACGAGGAAGGTCGGTGGCCTTGTGCGCCACGAGTCTAGGGGGGTGAGCTTAGCAGGGGAAAACACGGTTTTTAACATTGTTGACGAGCGTGGATAGATATAAACGACTCGCTTTAAACTAGTTGCGTGTGCAAAAACCTCGGGAGTATAAGTAGAGGAGAAGCTCGACACACGTGGTTCCCAAATTATTCGTTCCTAGAGGAAGACGCAGAATTTATCGGTCCGGGCGACAAGTGGAAGGTCGTGCCAGTGGGGACCAGAAGTGTTAGGTGTGTGAGGGATCCATGATGTTCGCATGCATTTTCCAATAAGAAGAATTTAATCGGTCCGGGCGACAAGTGGAAGGTCGTGCCATGGGGACCAGAAGTTGAGGAGTTCTGATGATAGGATGGGAACCCATCAGAAGCTCGTGATTTGCGATGGCGGGTGTGAACCGTCGATGTGCTGTGTGTTTGCAGAAGAAGAGTCTTTTAGGACGGGATGATAACCCCTCAAGGAGCTAGTAATCTACGGTGGCGGGTGTGAACTGTGTGTTCTTATTTGTGTGAAGCCAGGGACGTCTGTTTCCCCTTTTATCGTCGAAGTTAAAGATCTAGAAAGGATCGTGTGAACTCTGGAGACGTAAAACTGCATCAACGAGGAGGGCAGCTGTTGACAGAGACTATTAAGTATATGTAGTTAAGTTTATAGACAGAGGGATTAGATCTAGATGTGACACGGGGAATAGATAATAGCCATGATCCCCAAGAGTAAATTTGAAGTATCTCTGTTTTTGTGATTATGTATGTGATTATCATGAGTTGAATGTTTTGACATAAGTTTTGTCATGCATGTTACGGGTTGGGTCCTCGAGTGTTACAGGGTGGTTATTATGAATTATAGGTTCGACTGCATTTTAAACTATCGAGAGGTTTTAGACATTATTCTTTCATGCCATGCCACATATACTAATAACGATTCAAGTAAGTTTTATCAAGGACCTTGCAGGGCCACAAATTTATTACTTTAAATTCCCTAACAATTTCGTCTAGCTCTTACATTCTAAAAGGACAACATCAGCAGCATCAAATAAAAACACAATAATATATCACTAGAAGTCTCCTCTAGATTCTTAAAAGATTATATCATTCTAACTCGTTCACAATTTAATTATTACTTATCCATCTTTCAGAAATAGCCTACCTACTATCTAATAAATAATATCTTAATGTCTCAGACGACAATGTTAACACAGTTATTTGTGCCTACCACTTAAAAAGGATATAACTCGTCAACACAACTGACGTAGTTACATTAGATCTAGATATACTCTAGGATGGGCTGGCAATCCCCAGCCTCATCCAGACACATCAATTTCAATTTACAAATGTGTATACCAGACACTCATGCTAGATCTAGTTGCATGTAAAATACATTATAGTCTTGCATTCTTTGGTAGCACTTCTACTGGAAACTTAAGGTCAGATTCACGTTCATCGTCGAATCAGTATGTAGATCTAGAAACTTACGATTGGCCCCTGATCCAAGATCAGGGAGCTGGAAATAATAGCAGTGGAAAAATTCATAAGAGTGTATGGTCTCATTCCAATGTCTATTAAGGTCATAGACATGGCTTTAACAATCTTCTGATTCTCTCAGGCCGAATCCAGCCGACTGCCCTCGCAGATGGATAACAATTCTGCATGGAGTGCTCAAACATAGTAATGGCTCTGGTTATATACCGTGCGGCCATCTGCATTTCCCCAGCCAACTGCCCAAATTTGATTGGTGCATCCATTTCGAGCTCAGCTCGTAATATTAATAGATTCTATTAATAGTAACAGACAAGGTCAAATTAAGATATCAAAACCCTTGCCAAAGTCTCTAAACCCTCTACGTTTTATGTACGAATTTACTCACTCCCTTTTCTCACCCTTGTTAAAGTTTATCAAAATCACGGGGTCAAGAATTGCACCGTCACTGTTATTCATCCATTTATTCTATCCTGCCCCACTTTCTTTCCATCTCTAAGAAAAAGCGTTACAAAAACAAACTGTCCACGAGAATAGTTCAAGGACATTTGCACTGGCTAAAATCAACGACCCTGAAATAAACAAACCGTGACCCAGCACGGCAATTCTAGTCCTAACCCTGACATATCCCCCACCCCAGTGAAAATTTTAAATAAAATTTACACGATAGGATCCAAGAAATCCCAAAGTTATTGTGGTAGGGGCTTAAGTAGTACTGTAGAAAAATGAGCCTTAAGCTTGAGAAGAAAAATCTAACTAAGAACGTGCATATTGGATGGACAAAAAGCATACAATTATTGATGTCACGTTCTATAGAATCTAGTCTATCGAAACATTCTTACTGCGCATAATCAAATTTCTTAGGAACATCTATAATAACAAATGAGTATCTCACTGTATACTGCTGGATTAAAGTATAACTATTATCAAATAATGAAGCCTTACTGAAGGAATAGGCTCATAATTATCTAGTCAACACACACAATTGCTGCTTATATACACATTCACACACAATATATTGTTAATTAAAATACTGTGGTATCCAATGGCAGCAGTAGCTCTGGTAGCTTGGTTTGCCATGTCTCCATCTCATTGACCCGCTGACAAGGGCGTCAGGTTTGCCAGAAGTTCAGGTCACAGTCAGGAATGACGCTGGTGGAAAGAGGATATTCACAAAAAAGGATTGTAAAATTGGTTCATAAAGTAATGAACAAGATAAATGTGAATCCATCCACCGTCTAGAATTGAGGGGGACAAGCACTATCCAACCCCAATACAAGACACAACACTCTTTAATAGGAAATTAAATGAGACGTGACAAAATATCAGCTTGGGAATTGTCACCGCCAGGGATAGCCCGGATAACAAACCGGTATTCCTGGAGTGCAAGACTCCACCTCGTTAATCGAGCATTTTTAGCCCTGTTAGCCTTCAAGAATAGCAACGGACGATGGTCCGTTTCAATTATAAACTCGGACATGAGTAGATATCGCGAAAATGCGTTTACAGCAAAAATGATAGCGAGGCACTCTCGCTCGATAATTGCATAGCGGCATTCCCTATCTAGCAACTCGCGGCTGGCGTATAGACATGGCCGCAAGGTATCATCTCGTTCCTGTAATAACACAGCTCCCAATCCCTTGTCCGACGCATCAGTGCGGACAATAAATATTTGGTTTATATCTGGCAGTATGAGAATGGGGGAAGTGGAAAACAATTGTTGAACGGTACGAAGTGTATCAGCACATTCGGTTGTCCATTTCACTTTATTAGGAAAATTCTTTCTTGTGAGGTCCGACAACGGAGCTGTAAGCGAAGAAAAATTTGGAATGAATTTCCTATAATAGTTAAGAAAGCCCAATAAACTACGAACTTCTTTCTTAGTTCGAGGGGGTTGGAGCTTTAAGATGGTAGTTATCTTCTTGTCATCAGGAATCTGAACGCCGCGGGCAATTGTATGGCCCAAAAAATTAATTTTATTATATCCTAAAAACACCTTACTGGGTTTAGCCGTAAGGCCAGCTCGACGAAGAGCAATAAAAACTTGTCGTAGGGCTGCGAGGTGGCCCGACCAATCGGTTTCATAAATACAAATGTCGTCAAAATAGGACAACACGGAATTCATACCCTGGAGCACTATTGTCATCATACGGGCGAAAGTAGCAGGGGCTGTAACTAACCCGAAAGGCATATAGCGCCACTGCATAAGACCCAACGGAGTCTGAAAAGCGGTATATTGCTTGCTATTCTCATCAAGCGGAATTTGCCAATAGCCTTTGGAAAGGTCAATTTTAGAAAAAAATCGTTGCCCTCGCTAACTGAGCAAAAAGATTCTCCTGGTTGGGAATCGGTTCAGCGTCATATATCGTAACCTCATTAAGTTTACGATAGTCAATACAAAAACGCACGGTATCATCTTTTTTTTTCACTAAGACGATGGGTGAGTTATATGGGCTCGTCGATCGCTCTATCACTCCCAGGTGAAACATGTTACGTACCTCGGTTATTATAGTCTCCTGTGCGTGCAGCGGACGCGGGTATGGTTTAACAAAGACGTGTATATCCGTCTTTAATCTTATAACATGCTGTACCAAGGAAGTATTACCTGGTAGATCAGTAAAGACTGTAGTAAACTCGTTGAGCAAATCTCTTATATCTTGTCTTTCCGATTCAGATAAATCTGGATTTATATTCACATCCGAAGTGTTTTCAGAAGATCGAAGTGCGGGGATTGAATTCTCTATCTTAATAGGATCATCATCGTCAACTGAAACCAAGGCCGCATTGGCCTGAGCAACCACATTTCGGCGATTATTCTGTCGATTATCATCGTCGGACAGGTACTGCTTTAACATATTTATATGGAAGACTTTGTCCTGTCCCCGAATCTTGATAAGATAATTTACTCGAGAAAGTATCTTTAGAACTTTAAAAGGTCCCTTCCATGTAAGAAGGAGTTTATTTTTCGTCTCCGGAAGGAGAACAAGAGTTTGGTCTCCGACGGCCAAGGTTCGCAATCGGCTACCTTGATCACGATGTAGTTTATAAAGACTAGCATGCGCAGCTGAAGATTTTTGTGCGAGCTGACATGCGTTAAGAATTCGATGGCGCAAGTCTACAACGTATTGATATGCAGACCGCGTATCGTTGTCGTCGGTGTCTGATCCGGCGAATAAATCATGGAGTATGGCCATTGGACCACGCGGTTTACGACCATACAATAATTCGAAGGGGGAAAAACCCGTCGATGCGTTCGGCAGTTCTCGGTATGCAAAAAGAATTGCGGGGAGTTGTCGATCCCAATCACTCGGCTTGTCGGCCGAAACTCGTGCAAGCATTGCTTTCATGGTAGCATTCCACCGTTCACAGCAGCCATTAGACTGTGGGTGGTATGGAGATGTCAATCTTTGTTTAATCCCGACCAATTCCAAGACGTTCTTAAAAAGCTCAGAGGTAAACTGTGGACCTCTGTCCGATAAAATTTCAACCGGAAACCCAAGACGCGAAAAAATAGTAATAAGGGCCTCAGCGACATGATCAGCTGAAATGTCTTTTAGCGGAATGGCCTCTGGCCAACGGGTTGCGTAGTCAATGACAGAAAGTATAAAACGATGTCCTCTGTCTGACTTGTGTAGAGGTCCAACTATATCTACGGCAACGCGCTCAAATGGTCTGGAGACCATAGGAATCTCCTGCAGAGGAGCTCGTGATGCTCTTCCTTTACGATTACGTCTCTGACATACGTCACATGTTGATACGAACCGGTTTACATCTGCGTAAATACTAGGCCAAAAAAATTGCGATAGTATTCGAGACTTAGTTCTGGCCTTTCCTTGGTGACCCGCCAAGGAAGTGTCATGCGCGAGACGAATAATGTCGCGACGAAAAGATCTCGGTACTACAAGCTGGATAACGGCTTCTCGCTTACTCCGAAAATTCCGATATAATAAGTCATCTTTAATAAGAAACTTAGAGGTATCCGGTGCGGTAGGATCAACCTTAGCAAACAAATGTTTTAATGTGGGATCTGAATGTTGCTCATCATGAAATGCATTAGACGTTATGTTCACTTCAATAGTAGGATTATTCAATGGACTGTCTGCTCGTCGACTCGATTGTAGGCGTGTTGTCGCACAAGCAACACTCTCCTCCTCAGTCCAAATTTCCAAGTTACCGATAGGAAACTTATTTACTTGAGGTACATTCCCTATGATTATATCAGCCACTGGATTAGGCAGTACACATGCAGTAACAATACCTGTGAGAAAAGGTGTATCAATATAAACTTCTGCAAGACGGAATCGCTCTACAGATCCGCCAAAAGTAATACAAGTTACCTCTTTGTCCAAAAATTGTGTTGGACGGACTAGTGATTGTCGAACGCCGATGGTCGTGCATCCGGAGTCACGTAGAACAGAAGCGCGAATCGCGTTCACGCGGCCCTGGTAAAATGTTAATTCACCCAGTTCATGTAGGGCGGACATGACTGGAATACTCTTTGATTGCGATGAAGATTCAGAATGACCGTCAGTCTCATAAGGTGTAGATTTAACCGAGCAGGCATTTGCCGATTCCACTTTCACGTTACAAAATCTCTGTATGTGGCCTACCCTATTACACCTAAAACACATAGTACGATTAGGATCGTTTCCACGATAGGGAAGATTCTGCGGCCTATCATAATCATGATTATTATCAAAATGCACTCGTCGCGGCGGTCCCTGAGGCCGGTTATATTGTTGGCCTGGATAGTTGCCACGATAATATGGGCGAGGCTCGTAAAAAGAATAGCTCTGGTATCCTCGACGTGGGGATACATTACCTCGATTCGGAAAATCTCTCTGTCTAAAAAAAGGCGGCTCTGATTGAGAGCGCGGATTTGGGGCCTGACGACGAGTCGGCCTTGAACGATCGTGTCCGGTTGGCGCTCCTTTGCTTACGTTGGCATAACACGGTGCTGTAGTTGAAGGCTTTGCCAAAGGACGATTTGGGTGGGCGGACGCATAACGTTCCGCGCACGATGTGATTTCTTCAGAGGATGTCGGTGCCCTCTCTTTAAGGTGGGCAACCAAATCGGAATGACATGCCGTATAGATTTGATCTTTTAAGACCAAATCATAAAGTTGAAGATAATTTCCGGTAGTTACGTTCGCGAGCTCGATCCAGCGATCTAAGTAATGTTTCAGCCGATTCACATAAGTTGAGAAATTTTCAGATGGCTCAGGTTTACATGCGCGAAATCTTTGATGAAAGCCATCCTCGGTATGCTGGAATCGCTTAAGCAGTGCTGTTTTAAGCTTGTCATAGTCGTTGGCATCCTCTACTTTGAGGCTATGAAATACTTCTAGAGCCTTACCTGTTAGTAAATTAGACAGGCATGAACTGTACATCGCCTGCTGCCATCCGACGCATTTAGCGTGTAGCTCGAATCGATGCAAATATGCGTCGATCCGGTCGAGTTTTTCATTAAATGTCGGCAGTTTTGGTTTGGTAGCATAAGTAT